>OZ025303.1:73015278-74230278 GCA_964019185.1 Maratus speculifer
TGCAATTTTTAGTTCGTATCAAATGTTTTCAATTTCTTATTTAATTTTAATTTGACATTTAATTATTGCTAATTTTCTAATTTCTTTTATTTTAAAAGCAAACATTTATTTTAATAAATAATAGAACAAAGACCATTTTAAAAATTTGCTATTTTTTCTTAAAATATGCTTTAGCTGTAATTCATTTCTTTCAATTCCCCTTATTCATACAAAATCCCTTCCGCGTGCTTTTGTTTGGGACATTAAAATTTGAGCGATAAATGGTTTCATATTGCAAACCATTTTTGAGGCTTATTTCATCTCCACCTATCTCATTCCTCCATGTGAGAATAATATTTATGCGTGAAATAAAATTTTACAATATACAATGTTCTCCATTATAGCAGCGGTCACAATTACCCCTGGTCATTTACCCCACCTGACCCTTTGATTGTTCAAATTTTTGTCATAATATGTATGAAATCAGCGTTATTGACGGACATGCTTTTACTATATAGAATAGACTTATGAAACAATATTTTGCTTTATTGTACTCAAAGTTGTATCCATTCTTAGAAAGCTAATTATATTACGTACTAAATTAGTTTTTCGATTGTTACACTCGCCTAAATGTAACAATTTAAAACAACAACAACAAGTGCATTTAAATATTTTCCGCATTTATGAAAGTAGTTACACCTGCATGTAATGATATGATACATAGTTGCTTATATGTTATTTTCCTTAAATTATGTAATGGATTACATGTTAAATTTTGATTTACTTGATTGCTCAGTGAAGGTAATTTGTATAGTAAAAAGTTATAGCTAAACCTTTTAAAAATTAAAGTGATCATTTAATTTTAGAAGATACATTGTTATTTCTATACTAAATACGTATCTACTGAACTGAATGAATTGCTTATAAATATTACAATTAAGTATTCTTATTTGTCGGTAAAATATAATGTAAAGTGTTGATACGAGCGGTTTTTCCTTGTAAATGGTCTTTTTTGTAACTTCGTGAAACTCATTATGTTAAAAGTTTTATGTATAAATTTAGATTTTTATTATGATAAACAAAGCTAATATTTCTGTAACAATTGCATGAATATAAATGTAATAATTTAAAAATAACATGCTCATTTAAATATATATATATATATATGTATATATATATATATATATATACACACTTATTACTCCCATTTGCATGTAATATTTATGATAAGCAATTATCTTTTATAATCGATTTTATACAGAACAAAAACAGATTCACTCGCTACTCGAAAAAATAAACGTAATTTAAATCAAGTTGGAAATTCCATGTCAAGCGTAGCAAATGAGATGCGTTCATACTGTAACGCAGTTTTAAAATTATTCAGATCTTCGTGTAATAATATACAGTACTTCGGATACGGTATAGTAACCGAAACCTTTGCATGTCCCTGTAAATACAATCTGCTTTCTGTTACATAGGAAGTAACTTGAAGTAAACCTCAAGCAACGTATATCAATTTCGTAAAATGTGAAATAATTTAATGTAATTAAAACGCGTCCCAAGGAATGCTTTTTTTCTCCTTCATTGTGCAATGGAATGCTCTTCTGTGGCCCTGTAAATGAATAATAAATATTCTTTGTACCACACATTGAACAGAATGTATATTTTAGTATATACTTCCTTGATGCATATCAATTTTATTATGCTCGAAAGAGTGTAATACCAATAAAATGTACTTGAAACTATTTTTTCCCATTGCCTCTAATGTAACGGAATACTTTTGATTGTCCTTGTAATGGAACTATACATCCGATGTTCATAAAATCTGAAATGATTCGACAAACTTAGGCAACATTTATGTATTTTAAATTTCAAACGATTCGGTTGGGTAGTTTTTGCAATGTTATATGCGGATAGTCGGACAGACAGACGGATGGAATGAGGACTTTGGGCTCTACGTATTTACATAATTACAAACGTACCTAACAAGAATGAAAATTCATGCATCTAGAATTCATTATGAAACACTTTCCAAAACATTCAGAATAATGTAACAAAACTTCTGAATTTATTAAGGTGAATGTTGTCTAAATAAACAATTTAGAAAATGCATAATGTATTTGAAAATCTAATTTCTTCAATTACCATAAATAGTACGAAAAATATACGCGTTTTTTTTTCCCTTTTTTACTGCTTTTTATTTGATCCACGGATTCATATGTATATTGCATAGTACGCTAAAAGTTAATTCAATAATAGCATAATTGAAATTTCCCATTGAGATATTTCCATTAATAAACAAACTTGCGTTTGTAATCTTTTGTTCAATCCTGTAAAAATTCTATAGAATTGTAATTGTGCAGCTAATGGAAAAATTACTGCGATCCTGTTTTGAAAGAAAGAAAATCTTAAAACACCCTGTATTTCGATTTCATTTATTTCTTGTTTTTTGAACTTCGCTTTTCGCTGAAATGAACAAAAGCTCTAAAAAATACATCACTTATCGGAATGCCATAGTTTATTTCGGATCATAATTGAACAAGCGTTATCAAATGGCTGTTTCAGTTAACATTGATTACATCGTGTTCGTACTGATTACATTTTCAGGCATTTATTTTCAATCTTGTATAGTGAATTAAATTTTGGATTATTGTACTTTAATGATCTGTTCAAGACAATTAACAAAAAAAAAAAAAAAAAAAAAAAAAAAAAAAAAAATGAAACGTAATCACGAATGTATATCGTGTAATTCGTAATTTTACATATGAACGCAACATAAATAACAACAATTGCATCAGAGAAATGGTAATCTTACTATCCTTTAATTTATCTGAAATGAACACGCAATTTCAAAATGTCGCAAACATCGTTAAAGAATAATGAAAAATCATATAGCTAGCATGAATTTTATAATCTACACTGTAAAAAAAAAAAGGTCGATCTACTAAAAAAACTTTAGTGATTCTTGTAATTACTAAAAAATGTTTAGTAATCTTAGTCGGTTACTAGAAAATCTGTAAGAATTACTAGAAAAAAGTTAGCAACGAATAGAGTTAATAGTTTTATATTTTTAATAGCTATTACTAAAACTCACTTGCCGTGGCCTCGATGGCATAGTGGTTATAGTAACGGACTCCAGGCTGAAAGGTCCCGGGTTCAAAACTGGGCAGCGCCAAGCAGTCCCTGAATGTATGTAGTGTAAGTACTGTATAATAAAGGGGTTATGAATTTCCTGTTGGATCTGTTCGCAATGTTTGGTGCTGCCATCTATTGCGTTTTTGCCGAAAATCTATCGCTTCAGAAGTCTGGATGCAGCTCGAAGTAAGCTCCTGCCCTTCGGACGCACGTAATTGTTATCATAAATAATTTTGGAGCTATTACTAAAAAATTCTTGGTGACTCATACTAAAAATTTTTAAGTTAGTTATACAAAAAATTGTTTTGTTGAGTTTACAAAAGAAATGCTTGTTTCACTTGCAAAAAAAGACTTTGTAATGGTTACTAAAAAAGTCTGTGGAATACAAATTTACTAAGAAATTTTTAGTAACCTCTTGAATTTTTTTTTACAGTGTATGCCACATGCATGATCCAACTCTTAACAGAATATTTTAAAGAAACTTTATGTTTTCATAAAACGAAATAAGATATCTATATTATAAAGGCCAAATGTATCTGTGCGTAACGCATACGTTATTTTGCGAATGGCAACACCTTCAAATTCGAAATGAAATTTCAATATTTCAATTTTTGCTACTACAAATTTTTAAACTTCAAAATACCGTACATTTTCAATTTTTACACCATCGTGCAGAAAATAAATTGCACTTTTAAATAAATTTTGTTTCAAAGCTTTATCTTAATTTGTTTTTGAATTTTTTTTTTTTTTTTTTTTTTTTTTTTTTTTTTTTTTTCTTTGTAGTTTTTAATACCAATTTCTAACCGTGGCAACAGGAGTACTCCATTTCTATCAAAAGCAAAGGAAACAAGTTGGAAATTGCACGTGAACGTAGCAAATGAGGTGCGTTCGTACGATAACGAAGTTTTAAAAATATTCAGATCTTGCTGATATAGTAGAGCGTACTTCGGATACAGATAGTAGTCGAAATCTTTGTGTTTCTGTAAATATGCAGAAAGTAATTTTTATTACACCTCAGCAACGTATATCTTATTCATAAAATGTGAAATAGTTGAATATAATTAAAACACGCCCCAAACAATGTTTCTCCGTATAGCATTATGTAGTGGAATACTTTTGTGTGGCACTGTAATTTAATAATAAAAATTCTTTGCATCACAGATTGTACAGAATGCATATTTTAGTATATATATTTCATAGAGTCATGCCAATTCTATCATGTTCGAATGAGTGTAACATCATAAAAATGCATTTGAATCTTTTTTCCCATTGACCGTAATGTAATGGAATACCTTTGATTGTCCCTGTAAATGATCAGTGCATCGGACTTTCATAACATTTGAAATGACTCGATAAAATTACGTAATAATTATATGTTTTAAATTTCAAACGATTAAAATGCATTTGAAAATTTTTGCCCCATTGACCGTAATGTAACGGAATCCTTTTGATTGTCCCTGTAATTGATCTATACATCCGATTTTCCTAACATTTGAAATGACTCGACAAAATTACGCAATAATTATATGTTTTAAATTTCAAACGATTAAAATGCATTTGAAACTTTTTCCCCCATTGACCGTAATGTAACGGAATCCTTTTGATTGTCCCTGTAATTGATCTATCCATCCGATTTTCATAAAATTTGAAATGACTCGACAAAATTATGTTATATGTATTTTAAATTTCAAACGATTCGGTTGGGTAGTTTTTGCGTTGTTATATGCGGACAGACAGACAGACGGACTGAGCGACAACAGTAGGTGCTACGTATTTACATAATTACGAACGCACCTAAAAAGTGAAAAATTGATTACTATGTTGCCATTTTCTCATTAAAAAAGTGAAAAAAATAAAATTTAAATATCTCCTGTTATAAAACCCGGTAAATTTTGATTTCATTTACAAAATTTGATTTAGACATAAAATAATATCAACAGTTTACTATCTGTTTCAGGTAATAGCCATTGAAACTTTAAGTTTTGAATCAAAACGATCAAATTAAAATGCCAGTTTTTTCGAAAAGAAGAATACAGATACGAAATGTGCATTTGTAAAATTTGATATGGTGAAAATGATGCCGGGTTTAGATTTCACGGGGCGAAAAATTCTATGATTGAGTCAAAGTTGAATAAATTTTGCTTTTTTTTTCATTTAGGAATGCTAGTATAAGAACCTTAATTGGTAACTTTATCATAATAACAGATCTTTATTACTTTTTACTGCTTACATGTATGATTAAAGTTTACTTTTAACAATTTCTACAACTGAATTTTTATAGAAATGGTATTTTTCTAATTTGACGTTAAATATCGTTTGTTTAAAAATTAGACTTACCAACATAAAATGCATTTTTTACTACAACTAATTTTGTACGCTTATTATAAAACAATGAAACAGTTTCTTCTTAAATATTTTCTTTCTTCAAAATTTGACGGGTTCTACCTTGTTTATATAAAACACATAACACAGTAAAAATCCATTTCTTGCAGTAGACAATATTCTTTTGCGGCTATAAAAGAATACATGGTTTGAAAAACATCGAAAAATTGCTCAATTTGGGATTATTATGCTCCTAAACAATTCACTTAACTAGACAGATGTATGAAATACTACCTATTGCGGTCCCCCCTATGTTGGGATTTCTGAAAAATTTTTGCAGATCTACACCGATCATGACCCTTAGACCCCAAAACTACCATCAGTAAAAAACTAACCATCATATAACATTACGATTCAACACCTACAATGAATATAGAATAATCCAATGTAACAAACTTAAACATGACAAGGCAATCAAATGGTATTAGCAATATTGGAACAATTACTAGTAAAATTGGAGAATGTGGTACGTGGCTCGTTATCAAGGACAATGCTGCGCAGACACAACAATTACGATTAATTTCTGAGACTTTTTTATGGGCACGGTAACTTCTATAATTCTGCTCAATTTTCTTCCAAACTGATACATAAAATTAAAGGGCATAAAATCTCGGTCAAGTTCGTTAATGAGCAAAATCGAATCAAGAGGTGGAAATAATTATGGTTTTCGTGAAAACCGAAAGACTCCCATAACTTCTTGATTAAAATAGATATCGAATCAGTTTAAAAGTTATATTACTTCTAAAAAATGGGTTAAAAGTTTATGCATGACAAATTTTTGATAAAATTAAAAATGGGTTCAAAAAGCGAAAAAATAGGGTTTTGGGGAGAAAAAATTCATAACTTCGCCAATTCTCAAGATATTAGATCCAAGTAAATTTATTATAAATTTACCTAATATTATTTCTTAAACCTTTTGTACTGACGGGTTTTTGATTAGAGTAACTCTTATCTCAAAAAAAAGGGGGGGGGTGGGGGGGAGGGGGTGGAAGAAGAAAAAAATTCCATAACTTCGTCATTTCTTAAGATATCAAATCCGATTAAATTCATTATCTATCGTCTCGATAATATCTACAGTTTTTGTACTGACAAGTTTTTGACAGGACTAATTCTTATAACAAAAATAAATTAAACAAAAATAGGAGTTGAAGAAAAATCGTATTAAGGGTGTACTCAAATTCAAACTATTTACATTCTGACTCACTTGTAAATTAATTTTTACTCTTAAACGTATCCAATTTGCAAATTATCTTATTTAGGAATTATATAATGTGCCTTAGGGGAGACCGGGGATGGTTGACTAATTTTTTACTAAATCATACATATTTTTTGTGTTTTCATCCATACAGACAATAAAATCGCATTAATGGATAGAAGAACTATTAAACTAACAAAACATAGTTAATTATTCAATATCATCATCATGTTCAAATGCATTTTACAGAACATCAACTCTTAGTCAATTTACCCCGGAACCGGGGTAGATTGACTATATGCCCGGGGTAAGTAGACCTACGTATCAATAAGCAACAAATTATGAGAAGAGTCAAGTAATAAAACACTATTTTCAATTTAATTGAGCTCTTTATTAAAAAACAATTTTAATCAGGTACAGACATCCTTTATAAGTCTTTATAAAAACTACCAACTCTTAGTATTTAAAGTTTTTTAAATTAAAATCTTCTTCAGTTTCATTTTAAATCACACATAAATCTTTCTATAACTTCTTATGAAAGTAACATATTAATTCTTATTAATGTAACAATTTAAAATTTTCTTACGCTACAAATTAAATGCACATTTTGCATTTCTCTACTTAAAAAATAGTAATTGTTAAATACTTGTGTTTAGTATTTAAACTTTTATAAACTAAACTCTTCTTCAGTCTCATTTTAAATCACATATAAATCTTTGTGTACTTAAAAATATAAAAAAACAGACAAGTTATCAGTCTTCATTGTCAGAAATACAGTGTTTGCATTCAAAAAACTTTAGATTACCTCTTACACATTTGACATTAGCCCATAACTTACAAGTTATGCACTGAATCCATTGTTCGCCAGAGACACTATCGGCGTAGGATTCAGTGCATTCTAAACAAATCGTGCTCTCGTCATCTGAATCCACAGCATCGTCATTTCCATCGACGGTGTCATCAGCAACATTCATCTCATTTACTTTATCCGTTCCTTTTCCCTTACCCTTTACTTTTCCTTTGGCCTTCCATTTTCCTTTACCCTTACCTTTGCTCGTTTCTTTTCATTTTTCTATTCTCTTTTATGTATCTTTTCTTCTTTTCTTCAAAGTTTCTCTATTCTTTTTCATATCTATAAGATTTTGTTTTTCAGGGGTGTCTGTATATATAGTACTTTTACGTTTCCGAATATTTCTTCTATTATCTTAACGTGGCGCCACCTTAGGAAAGGGTCTTATTTCTTCAAGTGTTGCTAATAAAGTTGAGGACAGGCTCACATTTTATAAAGATGGGGGCACATTTGTTTCTGCAGCATGCACGTTTTCTGGGGTTTTGAGAGTTTCTCTTAAATCCGCTTCAAATACAGAATTTAATGTTTCGTCAAAAAGAGAAGGAGACTCACATTCAGTACTCAAAGATCTTGTAGGAGAGGGCATTGTGGTAGTAATCTGTTCCGTATTTACAGATGAACACTGCGGTACCAGAGTGTGACTTTCGATTTCAGTATTGTGATCAGGAATTGGAACCTCTTCGACAATAGACAAAGTGTTAGATGCATCAGAAGTCGATGGAACAGTAACTGTGCTCACATCACATGCTGAAGAATTACCACTGTCATGGGAATTAGGCATCGGCCTATCTGTCACATAAGAACCACTAAACTCGGAGTCAGGAAAAGTGTTTTCATTTAACGGTGAAATCCCGGATACTCTGAATCCTGATTGAATATTTTCAATTGTAGCAGCCAATGGTAGTGACGTTTTAACTAGCTCCGGTATGTCATAAATAGTTATAGTTTTTCCCGGATTACTAGCTAGCCAGTTGTCACATGCTCGACTAAAATACTTTTTCAATGGTCCGTACACAGATCTATCAAGAGGTTGTAGCTTGTGGCTACAATGTGGAGGGAATGTTAAAACTGTCACTGCATTCGCTTTAAAATAATCCAACGCTTCGATAGATAAATGAGAGTCATGGTTATATAGCAACAAAAGTACAGGTTTTTCATTACTGGGCTTAACATTTTGCACGAAGTGTTTGGTGTACTTTATGAAGTTCTCTTTTTTCATCCAGCCAGACGAATTAGCATCACCTTCGCATCCTATAGGGCCACCTCTAATAAAATGGGACTTGTAATGTACGCGTGGAAATACAAAAAAAGGCGGTACCATATTTCCAAGAGCTGAAACACCTACTGCAACTGTCACCAGTGTACCCCTCTCAGCTGATGTCATTTTACCCAGACTTTTAATACCTCGTCGAGCTATTATTCTATTAGGTACTTGCACGGTTGTAATACCTGTTTCATCAATGTTCCAGATATCACCAGGACTTAGATTCAAATGTTGGTAAACAGTGGTTAAATTTGCGAAGAACATACTGACGTTGTGTTTCTTGAATGATGTAGCTCTAGAAAGACTTGTTGCTTGTGGTGTCCTGATGGATAAAGAAGGATGGCGTTTAACCCGGGAGAACGCGCGCTTCCCAGGGTATGAATCGTTTTAACTTTACCACCGATAAAATCAATTTATAACAGCACTTTATTAAAACCGAGACAATTCTTACAAATTTTGCGATAAAATAAGTCGAAGATTACTTTTAAAAAATTAGTGGTTGCAATTGTAAAAACCATACGCACTCCGGGTCTTTTAGGCCCTGCGCGCGTCCTCCCGGGTTAAGAAAAGAGCCCAACAAATCTTCGCCAGCTAATAATTTGGTTTTCCAAGAATCAGGCATAGCTTTGTCATTTTTTATGGCAAACTGATATACTAATTTTCGAGTCTCATATGGCGTTAACCCATAATAAATATCCGCTGCTCTTTTTAAATAACTTGTTAAAGCTTCTTCTTCTGCGTCAGTGAAAACTTGCCTATTTTTGATATATCCCACTGAGTCCAAGGTTAATTCGGCTTTTGTCAAGTTCGGATTACGTTCCAATTTCTCCTTTAGTTTGGCCACATAACGATGTAATGTCTTATAGGGAATGTTATATTATTGTGCAGTTGCATTAACAGTTTCATTGTCAAAAATGACTCGATGACAAGCTCTTTCTACGACATCCTTCGGTGTATCAGCTCGTTCAGTCGTTCTTTTATAGGTCCTCATCGTGCTGTAGCAAAAAAAAAAAAAAAAAGAATGTACTTATTAAGAATCGAATAAAAAGATAATTTTAAAGATATTTTAAACTCAAAATGTTATTGGGGTTGGTTGACTAATTATCAACCAGCCCCGAAAGAAATTAGTCTACCAACCCCAAACGACATTTTAAGTTTCGATGGCATGGATAACCTAAACACTGCCACCTAATTAAGAAATAACACATAAAATAATATCAATATGGACTCATAAAACACTCTGACTAATAGGCAAACGGTTAACATAAAATGCGTAGATACCAGATCAAAAAATATGCAACATGAAAATATTACTTACATGATATGAAAACAAATCACGGGTCACTGCTCGAAAACGGCGTGTGCCGGCGACGCGGCACTACCGACGACTGAGCGGGAGGCGGAGAGTGATGCGCGGCTGCGCTGGGATGACGCAATATTCATATCGTTGGCGAGCTTTTGGCGGTTAGTCTACCTACTCCTATAGTCAACCATCCCCGGTCTCCCCTATTGGTCAGTTTTTTGATAAAGGCAGAATATATTTCAAAAAAAATGCTGTCAAAGTGAGCATTTTGAACAGTATTTCCTGAAACGATCGTGATTGTAGAATTGAGGATGTATTCAAATAACAAATTGCTTTTTTCTGACTCATTTTTAAATTAATTTTTGCTCTCAAACTCGAGCAATTGGCCGTTTTTGTTATTTAGGAACTATATAATGTGCCGTATTGGTCAATGTTTTTCATAAAGGCAGAATATATTTTTTTAAATGCTGTTAAAGTGGGCATTTTGAACCTAATTTTGCTTAAGATGATTCTGATAAAACCAGCTCTTACAGGAAAAATAATAATAAAAGCACTTCAAAAGCGGCCAGATAAAGTTGTTGAACTGGTTTTATCTCTAATCATATTTTATTTTTTGTTGATGAAATGAAAACTTAACTTCGAAATCTACCTGCGCCTGTAGGCCGAGCCGACAGTGATTTTTTTTTCTCTTCTGCTACTGAAATAGCAGAAATTTATGTAGTACAACTGAATAAAATAATGAATATTCGTTTACTTTCAAATTAATTTCGTGTTATTTATCGAATTTATTAGCCTATAAAATAAATTAGATTATAACTAATGTCTCTAAAAAGTGGATAAAAATTCAAACGTTTAAATTGAGATTTGCTTATAAATTATGTATATTAAACTTATTTCTTAATAATTTTTCTATTCTGCAACTGAAACAATATATATATATGCAATAGATGCAAATAATATATGAAAATATTAATTTAATTTCAGATTCATTTTGTATTGATTACCAAATTTATCAAAAATATAACATTAAAATAAATTAGGCAATGCGTATAAAAATGAGTGACATTTCAAGTGATTAAGTTAAAGTTTACTTATAAATTATGCAAATTAAACTTATTTCTCATACATACAGGGTGTTTCGCTACCAGACCGACAAACTTTGAAGCGCGATAGTAGAAATGAAGACAAACATTATTAAATGGGAAACCATGGGGCGCAAACGTCTTCCGTAGGTGCTAGGGGCCATTAAAGTTTAAGGTCCTAAACTTCAAACGATTATAAAAAACGGAAAAAAGGGTGGATTCGCTTGCGGTTTTCGCTAAAATCATTCTTTATATCACGATTTGTTTATAAAAAACTTTTAAAGGTTACGTTCAAAAATTGTCGATAGAGGGCGCTTTAGACTTTAGAGTAACGAACAACTACTTTTTGCCGAATATTTGTGCATGGGGTTGAAACTGTTTTAAAGTTTAGACTTTAACTTAAATTTTAATCCCAAAATCGGAAACATTGGGATCCGGTAACTGGTGAAAATGTAACTGTGAACAGAGGGGCGGATTTTAAACATGCATAAACATTATACAAACTGATCGATTTTATTGCGGTTTGCGCGTAGTTCATTCCCTTGGTAATTATTTTATTCAAAATGACTTACAGTTCTTGTATCTCTATTTTTTGATAGAGGGCGCTTCCGACACATCTCCGACATTTCAATGGCATTACTCCTGGGTATTTTACTACCAGACCAACATACTTCCAGGAAGTGTTAGGGATGCAAAGCGACTCGGAATCACATAGGAATGTAACATTGAAAATGCCTTTATAGTGAGTTGTGGTTAAAAAAAGCAGAGAAAAAAGCAACAGAAACTGGTAGTGAAACAGCAATACGTTAATGTGGCAGAAAACAATTTAGTTAAGTGTTTTACTACAAAAGGTGTCCGAAATTACGACCAAAAGTAGTCAGTTGACAGCAGCGATGCATGCAATTCTTCACGCTTTGGAAGATTCCTGGCATCTCGGATAGCTTTCTGGCAGCTACAGAAATTCGAGCTCAGAGGTCTTCCACTGACGATACGGGAGTCTCATACATTCAACTTTTCATTTGACACTAGCAGAAGAAGTCTATACAGATTCAGATTGAGCCAGGTTGGGGGGGGGGGGGTGTACCAATTGGTGTGAGCTCAACTAGCCCCACCCAGCAATGTTTATTAAAAAAAATACAGAACAATTATACAGTAATAAAAAAAGGCAAGTAACAAAAAGTAATTGATATAATGAAGTAGGTGCGACGATCTCGCAGGTCAACGAACCGGGCCACCACTACCTATCCATCGCTGTCCATATGTTACGTTGAGGTGTCTGCGAACATCATTGGTAAAATGTGGAGGAGCCCCATCGTGCTACAGATTGGCGCAACGAAAGAGGAACATGTGCTTTTACCAGAAGTTCCGACTGAACATGTTGTAGAAATATCAAGCTGATTTTTTCTCCGCTTCTTTTAACCATAACTCATAAAAAAGACATTTTCGACGTTACATTATAATATGATTCCGAGGCGTCTTTGCATCCCTAACACTTCCTGGAAGTATCTTGGTCTGGTAGTAAAACATACAGGAGTAATGCCATTGAAATTTGGGAGATGTGTCGGAAGCGCCTTCTATCAAAAAATGGGGATACCAATGCTGTACGTCATTTTGAATAAAATAATTACCAAGGGAATGACATACAAGCAAACCGCAACAAAATCGATCAGTTTGTATAATGTTTATGAGTGTTTAAAATTCCCCACTCTGTTCACAGTTCAATTTTCGCTAGTTACCCGATACCAATGTTTCCGATTTTGGGATTAAAATTTAACTTAATGTCTAAACTTTAAAATAATTTCGACTCCATGCACAAAATAACGGTAAAAAGTAGTTGTTCGTTACTCTAAAGTCTAAAGCGCCCTCTATCGACAATTTTTGAACGTAATCTTTAAAAATATTTTACAAACAAATAGTGATATACAGAATGATTTTAGCGAAAACCGCAAACGAATCCACCCTTTTTTCCGTTTTTTATAATCGTTTGAAGTTTTGGACCTTAAACTTTAATGGCCCCTAGATCCTACGGAAGACGTTTGCGACCCATGGTTTCCTATTTAATAATGTTTGTCTTGATGTCTACTATCACCCCTCAAAGTTTGTCGGTCTGGTAGTGAAACACCCTGTATATATATATATATATATATATATATATATATATTACTCTACTACTAAACTATACATCTAACTAATATTAGAAAATACTCATTTCATTTCATATAAATTATCGAATTTATCAAAAATATAGTGTTAACAAAAACTAATTTATAACAAATTTCTACTTTAAAACAAGTGGGATCGCAGATCGCACAGAAGCTTTCGTTTAATATCTCCTACAAAACATTTTATCAATAAATTAACAAACGAAAAGTAGTTTTTCGGCGCCATTTCGGATTTATTCACTAATCGCGTCAACCAGAACAGAATACTGAATTCTTCCCTTAAATGCTGCTTTGATCGCATAGATTAGTTGATTTCTCCATCAGTACCTACAGATTAAGTGAAGGTACGCAAGTAAATAAAATTATGTATAGTAAAATGTTACAAAGCTTAACATAAATTTAAGGGAGACCAAACCGGTCACCAGAGGCGGCTAGGAATTTAAATGAATAGGAATTTAATAAATAAAAAATAAATGTTTCCCTTCGCATGTCAAAATAGAGGATAAATATGATGTAATATGATGAAATAAAAACAAATAAAAGCGTTTTTCACGTGATTTATTTAATCCATTAATTTATGTTACATACAATTTTATTTAAGCTTGCGTGCAATAATTAGAAGAAATTAAATTTAAATTTTGAAATTTACGTTATTGCAAATTTTTAAACTTATAAATATCGCACATTTTCAATTTTTACACCACCGTATAGGGGAAAAAATGTACTTTTAAATACAATGTGTTTAAAAGCTGCAACTCGATTTATCTTTGACATATTAAATTTTTTGTAGTTTTTAATACCAATTTTGTAATTGTGGCAACAGAAGTACGCCATTTCTTTTTACAGCGTAAAAAAGAAATAATTTTTATATCTATTTAAACTTGCGTGCAGAAAAAGAAAACTTAAAAAAGGATGGATTAGTGATATTAAAAAAAATTATGATAATTAAAATAATAATTTTTTCCAAAATTTTATGATTTGTTGCGTGACAAGAGGTATTCAGCTATAAGTACACAAAATTTGAACGTTCTGACTTATATACTTTTTGAGTACGGACTCTGTGACAGACAGACAAACAGGGGACAGAGACAAATGGGTTTCTCTAGATGAACGAAACCCTAAAAAAGGTCAAGTGGGAGTAGCACTCGCGCTCAGAAAGTTTTGTGCAATAAACATATGAGTAATTATTTGGAAATGAGCAACTTGTATATGTGCCACTTGAAATTTTCAGAATCCTTCATTATTCCTACGAGTTATTTTTTATTGTATAGTATACCTTATTTAATTGGAGCATTTTCGTGATTCAACTATAGAAAATTTTCAGTTTTGAAAAACTGGTGGTTAAAGATTAGAAATTAAGCAAAATGCTCTCGTCACGAAGAAATTAACTGTATTATATATATATATATATAAAAAAAAAAAAAAAAAAAAAAAAAATTGCTGAAAAAACAGATGCCAACATCTCTCAATTATTCCGGAGTCTGATCTACAATTTGCATGCTTAAAACGAAAAAAAGTATACATAAGAAAATGTGTATTCCTTCTGTGAGGTACATTTTCGGTTACATTTTGAAATTTTTTGTTAAAAAAAAAAAAAAAAAAAAAAAAAAAAAAAAAAAAAATCCGGTTGAAATTATATCCATTTTGGATCAGACTCCGGAATAATTAAGATGTTGGCATCTATGAGAAAGAATAATAATACTTTGTAAAAAACACTACTATGTAAGTTATAGTTGTATGTACTAGAAAAATATGAAGAGGTATATCATAAAAATTTGAAAAGATATGAAGCCTAAATAATATCAAATACTGCTACAGGGACACTCCATAGAAATCGGTTATAGGATAAACCATTATCTAAAACGGAAGTACGTCTTTGACTGTGGTATGAATTTTTAAGTGTAACTAATTTTAGTGCATTACATAGTGAATGTAAATTTTTTAGATAAAATACTATGCACAAATATCTTCATAAAACAATTTGCACATATAACCAGACATGTACTGCAATTGCAGAAAATGAATATTTACTGTGTTGTGCACTTTTTAACTTGTTTAATCGTATGTCACTTCATTGTAGGAATAAATGAAATTTAATATTCTATTTGTTTTGGAAAGTGTTTCATAATCTATGCTGGATGCAAGATTTTTCTTACTTGTTTTAATATAGAATTTAATAATATCCTATTTTTATCGTTAATCTTGATGGCTGTTTGGTTTACTTTGACGTAAAGTTTTTTTTTTTTTTTTTTTTTTTTTTTTTTCAGATACATTTATTGAAATATAGTAGAATCCTGCTATTCTGAAAATCGGCCTACTACGGACATAGTTCAGAAAAAATACCAATTTTTTAACTTTAAAAACGGAAAAAAATACAAACAAGGAAAAAAACAGACTTATTGGTATATAAAGAAGTTAGAGACATACATAAAGCCTAAACTTGATGAAAATGCCTGAAACCGAATTGGAACAAAAACTTACAGCACATGATGGCTCCATTTATACAATTCTGTAGAATGTTTTTTTAATCACTGCTAAACACAAAAAATAACTAATTTGCACACACTAAGAAGTAAGTGATTTTTTTCTCACAAAGAGCACCGAATTGATTAAGTAACTTGTTTTTTGTCATTGCTCACTCAAATTTATGTGTGGAGAAAAAACATTTAATAAAAAGAATATTGCCCAGTTAAACTGATGACATTGAGCTCACAGGCTACGCATACTAATTGTACATTATACCCTTGTATTTTCAAGGATTAATTCCGTTCGAAAAAAAATTAAGAAGGGGAAACAGCTCTCCCCTTTTTTATACTTAATAATTGAACCTCCTAAACTATAAAGGGCATGCTTTATCATATAAAAAATTCATATTCAAAATTCACAGCAAATCGGATAATTCTTAATAAAAACCCATTTAGCATTTATATAATTTAAGAGGAGTTATCCCCTTCTTTTATACTTACCATTAAACTTCCAAAACTATTTAGAGATTTGAACGAAATCTGACAAATCTGCTTGAAAAACCCATTTATATCAATTAAGGGGAGGGGCATGAGCCCCCCGTTCCCCCTCTTATACATATCGAATGAACTCCAAAAACTAATCAGGGAAGCGCCTTATCAGGATATACCTATATACAAAATTTCAAGTGGATCCGATATTTTTATCATGAGTTATCGCGTTACGCACGTACATACAGAACGGGCGGGCACATAAGCTCTCAGGCTATGATAGCCTGTGAGCTAAAAACCTAAAAAATATTTATTGCTACGATACTACAGTTGCGGTTTTTATTTGAAGAGTCTGTTATATGGTCTATCTCAAAAGTTTAAGCACAAGCATAAAATGTCGATATTCAAAGAATTATAAAAAGTTAGAATGAATGACATTTTTTTTATTTGCAGATTTCAATAAATGATATCAAAAATAGAAAAAAAATAAATTACATATTTGTAAAAAATATTAATTAAAAAAATGTTAAAAAAAACTGTCTCGAAAGTATATACACAATTTCAAAAACACCCAGATTTATAATTTTTACAGAACTTTTAATTACAAATTATTTTTCCGTGATTTCGGATTAGTTCAAATAAACGCACGACCATCCGAATTATTAATTATTGTAGGGTTTCTGGTGGCAAAGGTTACCATGCCTTCTCAATGGCCTCTTGGAATTCTTCTATCGAGTTATACTGCTTTCCATTGTCGTAAACCTGGCAGATTAAAATACCCTAGACATTCTCAACCAGGTTTAAGTCTGGTTTTAAAGATGACCAATCAAGAACTTTAATATTTTTTTGAGAAAGTCAAAGTTTAGTAGAATGTGATATGTCAATTGAGGCTTTGTCTTGTTGAAAAGTCCATTCAGGAACCCCCCTCCTCCCCCTCAAAATGTCACCAAATAGAAGCAAATGTTGGTTTAGCGTCTCTTGATACTTTTTTGAATCTTGTCTTCCTTTAAAAAAAATCCAGAGAGGTCTGGTCATTGAATCCAAATGCCCCCAAACCTATAAAAGATTTACCGCCTTGCTGCCTGCTAAAAAATGCCTTTGATTCTTTTCGTAAATCATGCCAATGCGCGTTCGAACCATCAGAACCATCTAAGATCCACTTTTTCTCATCGCTGAATAAAATAGTAAGCCATTTGTCCCTGTAGGACATGTGTTTTTTAGCCTTCTTCATTCTTGCTTGTTTGTGATGTAATTTGAGCGATGGTTTGCGAGCAATTTTCTTTAGTATGATGTAATCACACTCTTTAATAAGTCTATGTGAAGTGTGTTTGGTCATCTGTATATTGAGATTATTTTTAATTTGCCGAATGGACATATTTTATCTAGACTTCAATCTCCGTTATTCTCCGATCAGTCTGAACAGTCGTCATACATGGTCGTCCACATCTTGGTTTCCACTTAAAATTATCATTTCTTGAGCGTACTTGATATATACCTCGCTTTCATAGATTTAAATCTTTTGTAATTTCAGAAACAGTTTTATTTTACGATTTTAATTTTAAAGCTTTCAATATCTCACAATTTGTTAATTCTTTACCCTTTGGCATTTTTAAATGAAATAATTTCTCCACTTTTTATACTTTTATAAAATTGCTACATCATCTAATACAATGACATTTCACGCGGCCAATCTCGTTTTTCTAAAAAAAAATTGCATAAAGTGCTTATACTTTTGAGAGAGAGTTTCTTCAAGAAAAATGAATTAAAAATAAATATATTTTTTTATTTTAACCACCCAAAATGGCTTATTTTATTTTGATTAAATGTCGGTATTTATTGTAAATTAGCATAAAGTATTTTTCTCTTCAATTAGTTTAAACCAGATTTGCAGAGTGCTTAAACTTTTGAGACTACATAAACTTTTGTATTTTAAATTAAGTTATTTGGTATAGCAGAACCTTTTCACCACAAGCTGATCAACAATGTATGGAGCTGACACCAGCAGATGTCCCTGCATTTACTTTATGCCTTAACAAGTCATTACGTTATTATTAATGAAGTCTGCCTATTTGCAATTCCTACTAAACTAAACAGAGTTTAGTCCCAATAAGTTCAGAATAGCAGGATTCTAATGTACTGCATAGCACTAGAGGATTATTTGTTATTTATCAGTAAGTTTATTAAGCAATGAAAACACAACTAATGTTTGTTTATATTTATTTATATCTGACATGGCAAAAGAAATATACAAATAATGATATTGCAAATAAACATTTTGCAGTACACAAACAGTTTGTGTGACATTGACATAAAAATAACAAAACTTAACAAAAACTTATATAGTAACAAATAAATCATTACCAGGTTGAGCTACAACAATATTACATAATGGTCCACAATAGCTGAAAATGGATTTAAAAAAATAATTAAAATGTATTAAATGCTGCACTCTTTTAAAGAAAATAAAAATTCTAAATTTACTTAATTCATTCACTGCTTTTAATTATAAAGTAAAATTCATAATTTTAGAACTATTTCACATTTTTCTACAATTTTTGAAATTCAATTAATGCAGCTTATGTGATAAAAAAAACATGAATCAGAATTTATCAGGAGGCAGAGTGGATCATCAAATACTTTTAGAGAAAGTGGCTTATTGTTATGTAATGAATTTTTTTTAAGCAGAAAGAGACAAAATTTGGGTTTTCTATTTCTGCAAAAGATAGAATATTAATATTTTTAGCACTATTAATATTTGTACATCTATAATATTTTTTTATTGAAATTTTCGTTGAAATCAAACAAATCACTCAGTTTATTAAAAATTAAATTTATTACTAAGTTGAATTTTTAATGATAAAATTTTTAATGAGAAATTGTTAATAAAATATGAAATTTGAAAGTTTGTTGAAAATAGTAGAAAATACAAAAAGTTAGTATTAAATCTTCATAATAAACAAAAAGTAAAGGTATATTAATACAATATTTTAATATATACGGTCAATGTTATAATTTCATAGGCAGAATTTGTATTTACTATTCAATAGACTTTTTTTATGAAATGATTAAAAAAAATTCCTCCATTTGTGACAATAGTTGTTTCCAATATGCTAAAAAGTAAATGTCTAAAATATTTTACATGTATATAGTTTAAAATGATTAATATTAAAATTTCTTGTATGATTAGTTTATAATGAAAAAACTGCCTAAGATACTAATTTTTTTTCAGATTAAATAAAAAGAGAGAAATTTTCAAAAATCTTTCCAATGATGAAGATTTTATGATAAAGTCATAGGAAGACATATGCTCTCTCTTCATTATTAAATGGAAAAGATATTCTTTAATTTGCAGGTAGTTTCAAAAACTGCAAACTCACAACATACACTTTTTCCTAGAGAAGAATAATTTTATCATAATATTACTTTATCAATAGAAAATTTAATATATAGTTTTACTGGAGATACAGATGGTATTCAAAACTTTATTTTTTTAAATACAGAATTATACCCTCTTCTGCAATCAATGTCCACTCAGGAATCCAATTTGCTATTATATAATCTATTGCAATAATTTTATCAGCAAGAAACTTTCAAGTTTATTGGAACTTGAACTTGGCACCTTCCAATTCCTGAGCACCATTTCAATCATGAAGTAGTTTTCCCTAATTTCTTTTGTCTTGGGTATTCCACAAACTTATTAAGTTTCTTGCTGCATTTTATCACTAATATTGTTATAATTTTCAGATAGTTGAAATCAAATGTAAGCAAGGCTTTTTTTTTTCTTTTTTTCAAGCAGTGAATAAACTTAATCACCACAACATAGAAGTGCTTAACACTTATTTGACTGGGAACAATGACACAACAAATGTACAACACATAGTATGTGCAATGAATAGTACAAGGCCTGACAAAATAAGGGGGAAAAGGAGTATTAGTTATAGACCAGGAGGAGGCAGCACAGACAATCATCTCAGACTTCATGGAAGAAAATCTAGGATTAGTTAAATCTCGATTCAAATATTAAAATGCAATCAGTCTGCTATCATATCTTGGTGGAAAACACTGAAAAACCTGATTTTAGCAGTTCACTAAAAGCTTTATCATTATGTTTTCTGGCTTCCAATCCTCTATGTTTTCATACTTTTGGGTACAGGAAAGCACAATGGTAAGAAAACGAATCATCCATTAAAATAGGGTTTTAAAGTGTTTTTCACATTTTACAAAATATGACTTTGCAGGCAGATTGCATTTTAATATCAGAATTGAGATTTAACTAGCCCTATGTCTTCATCCGTGAACTCAATAAGGTGATTGTTTGAGCTGCCACCTCCTAGTCTAATAAATTACTGAAAAGCCTATCTTGTTTATTAGTAAACAACTATTGACAATACTTTGTAATCAGGGCTGGAACAACTATCAGTTAAAGATGCCAACTATTTGGAAGTCTTCCTAAAGCCCTATGCCATTTGAGATTTTGTTAAAGACTTTGCACCTCAATATTTGAAATAATGTTACCATGTGCAAAGTAACATTTTTCTCTTAAGAGAAAAGTGAATATTAACTTTACTTCTTACAGCCAAAGTTGTTAAATTGTCAGGAAATTAATAGATTAAATGATTTTGAAAATAAGCAATAAAAGTTAATTCGAAAAATGAACATTTAAAACATAATTTACAACATTAAAATAAAATTTAAATTTTATTATTTATAAATTACTCTAAGATATAGTTTAAAATTAAATTTTAATATTTAAGTTGTCTAATCATGCAGTTAGAGACATATCAAATTAAAACATTAAAAGTGTTGAACATGTTTTAGAAATTGTGAATAAATGAAACAAAAAAGAAAAAAAAAATTAGAAATATTAATTTTTAGAAGTATATGAAAAGATAAAAAATTAAAACTTATTTAATATTCTAAATTCAAAAATTCCCAGTATTTTCTTAGATTTAAATAGTATATTCAAAAACTTTAAGAGTGAAAATTACTCATCTTAGCTCAACTCTAGTTGGAAAATAACTGTTGTGTAGCAGTGATCGTTAGGTAATCACAAGTGTTATTTGAATTTATGTTACTTGTAATTTAAAAAAAATTAAAAAAGGAAATTTCTAGCAATAAAAAGTATAGCAAATCATGTTAAAACAGAGCTATGTTTTCAGAATATTGTGTTGTTACAAGATTTTTCATTATTTTTAGGCCTCATTGGAGTGAATTGTTTTATCCAAGCAATATAAGGATCACCTGAAATTTTATTATAATTTAAAAAAAAGTATTTAACAATGAAAGCAATATTATATATATATATATATTTATTTAATTGATTCATTCACTCATTTTTAATTGAAAACATCTTGAAGTATAATTTAAAAATAAAGAGGGAGGGGGGGGGAGAGAAAAATTTAATTTTAATTTTGTAGACCTTGTACAAAAGTGAGAAATGCATATTGTTTAATCCAACAGCACACAAACAAACAACTTTTCTTTAAAAAAAATCATAGATTAACATTTATTTTACCACATATATCCAGAGAGACTGATAAATTTCATCTTCACTGCTTTTAGTGTCTTATTTTTAAATGTTTATGTGCATCAAAAACCAATTTTAAATTATGTATCCCTCTATCAAATTAATATTTTTATTATTTAAGCCTAAAAAATACATATTGATATTTCCAGCAGAAAAAGCATGTTATGTACGCAGAGATATTAAATAAATGTGAGTATTTTTATGTAAACTTATTGGAATTTTATTAAATTGATGCATAAGACCTAGCTACATACTGAATTCTTTCAGTTATGCCTTTTCAGTTATATATTTTTTTCTCATTTATCTTCAATCAAGTCAATGTTTATTTTGTGTAGAGATCTACGAAAAATAAAACTTCAGATAGTTATAAACTACAATATTATTACCATTTGGAACCATATACCATATAATTTTAAACATTAAACTCAACAAATATGTTGAAATGATACAGGTAGAAAGAAAGTGTCAATTTTAGCAAGAAAAATAATTTACAAAAAATTTATAGATCACTTTAATAAATCATAAAATTTTTCATTAGTATAAACAACTAGCACATTACTATAAACAAATAATTTAAAATTAGCCGGGACTTAGAAGATGGAAATTAAATCAGTCTCTTGGATGAGAATATAGCACTAAAATATTTACCGAAGTTGGTCTTCATTCAAGATAAAATGAAAAAATAAAATTAAAATAAACATTGTAAATATCTGTGATACATAACCCAGGGTTTGATAAATACTGCCCGAGTTTCAAAATTGTTAACCCTTCAATGTCCAGAGTAGCATCAATGCTATAACTGCTTCTTATTTATTCGATTTTTTAATTCATATGTTCCAAATTCACACCAGAAATTTAAAATAGCAATTATTTGCTTTACTTAATAATAACCATTATGTTGTTAAACATAGAAAAGTTTATTATTGAAATTTTCTGGTATGAATTCAGATTCTCTGAATTCAGGAATTTTTTAGAGTGTATTCTAGACAGGAATTAGAAGGTTAATCTGTGTCCAGACTGAGGCAATATTTGACAAACCCTTATTAAGAGTTACAATACAAATACATACCAGAGCTTACACTGTTAGCTAAAAAATACAATATCAAAATCCTTTTCAACAACGGCAACATCTAAATAAGAAACTATAATGATGTTCTATGTTATACGACTAGATGCCTTCGGCAGTTCAGGTATTACAAAATTACTTATGGACAAACAAAAACAATGTGCACGGTAGAAGTGAAAATACTCAATGGTTTTCAAGATTTAGTATTATCAAGGAAATATAACGCTGTTATGTAACTGTTAAAGACTATAGTTATTCAGCTAAATTTCAAATTGCTATTTAGTTAAATACATATTTAAATAATTCTTTTAAGGAAAATGAGTAAATAACTAAGAAAGATTAAATTAGAAATTCATACCATGTTTTTTACAAATGCAAATTATTACTAAATAATACTTTAAAATATCATATCAGGTTATAATTGTTATAATGCGCAACTGATCAAACAATGTTTTTGAAAATACTAATGAAGTCAGAAGTTGATTTATATTTATCTGTCGGAATTTAAATATGTATAATAAAGTATTTTAATGAATCAGATTTTTATTTATTTATTCATTCATTGAGTCTGCTTACTTATACTCAGGAAATCTTTAATCAATACATTATGCAATAAATAAAATTTATCAGGTAAATCTCAAATCATCAAAAAATGAATTCCACAGATTGTTATTTTAACACGACTTTTTAAAATAAAAAAAGTAATTTATGTGACCGTAAAGCTACATTCCTGAAAAATACTAATTTTAAGATAATAAAACGTACAGTTACCCCTCTCTCCAAATAAATAAATAAATGGAAATAACCTTTTGATGGGAATTATTGCATGAATCTGGAAATTATGCCTTAGTGAAAACATAAGCTCAGATGTCACTTTTATACTCAAATTGCACCAATCTCTGAAGTTTAAAATAGGAATTTTGACAGATGACTTTTTCAGTAAGTTTTATTTTAGAATATTATACAATAAATCATTCAGTTTGAACAATTAAAATTTCCTAATGTTAAATTCATTTGTAATTGTAAAACACATTGCAATGTGAGTAATTTTTAAGCATAACTACTTGATGAAATCTGTAATTTTGGATTTGCATAGTTGAAGCTTATGAAAATAGATTTCTGTTAAAAAAAATTGATAGGTTACAATTCATAATTTTTTCAAAAGATTATTTTGAAAAACTATTTTTTTAATTAATTTCCAAGGTTTAAGAATTAAATACATGGACTGTTTTATTCTAAAAATAATTTTTTCCCCAAATTCACTCCTACCATGCATTTGAAAAATTTATTCCAATATTAAATGCCTATAAATAATATTTTGTGAAATGCATAACTGCCAACCTTCCTTTTTCTTTTTTAAAATCAAATAAAATGAGAACAATTTTTGAAAAGAAGTTAATAACAACATAGAAACAAGAAATAATTCATTAAATAGCTCTTTTGGTTCAAATTGTTTACTTGACTTGAAAAAACTGGAAGACAGGCAGATATGAAAATAAACAGGGAGTAAAAATTACAACCTTTTCAAGTTTAATAATTCAAAGCCTATATACATTAGAAATAAACAACAAGAAACATAAAAAGTTACAAGTTTTTTTTTTTTTTTTTTTTTTTTTTTTGAGAAGAAAAAAAAAATATTGAATGTCTAACAACAAATATTCAAACTGTAATTTCGTACATTCTTCAATGAAATTTATATTAAAAAATACAATACAGTTAACATTATAAGACTAATCTCAGAAAGCTAGCTAGTATGATTGAAACAAAGTTGATCTAAATCAAATTCACATATTTGGTCTGTTTAAAAAATACTTTTAAAATGACACTTTTAAAATAAATTTAACAAAAATTATAACTAAAATTATAAATACTTTAAAACAATTCTATCACTGCAAAATACTAGATATGATAAACAGAAAAATAAATTATACTATCAACAGAGCTTAGTTTTAACTAATAGAATTTTTATCATTCCTTTTCACTTAAAGGGAAGAAATACAATTGCATAGTATTGTAGATCAAAATACTGTCATTATTTCAGCGTTAAAAATTATTTGTAGGTGTTCAAAATTTTCAGCTAGTTCAGAGTAAAATGCAGAGAAAAAATAAAACCCATCTGCATCATGCAATCAAATAAACAATGGATATCCATTTTTATACCCTCATCAAGAAATTTCAAATTATTATTTTTTAAAATATAAATATGTTTAACTATGTATGTAACTACATAATATTTAACTGTTTTTGAAGGCTAAAAATATCAAAAGGAAATATATAGCTACAAAATTACATCAACTATTCACCAAACTTTTCAACAAATCTAAAGATTCAAAAATTTCAAGATATTCTTGATTCCTCTTCTCCCTTGGATTATTTTAGTACTAAATTTAATTCTTTGGCTACTAATTTATTTTTTCATTAGAATTCACACAAGTTACAGAGCATGCCTATTTCTCTTGGTTTTGCTGTTTGAATTGTTCACATAATCTAGGTGATCTTATGCAGTTCCCTTCCTAAATTTTATTTGCTGTAACTTAATTTAGGCGTTTAATTATGGGTTTCTGAATTTTTCAAAATTGTGGACGGTCAAATGGACATACATATATACTGTTAGTAAACAAAGGATTAATAGGGGTTGGTCTTATGATCACAGTATGAGACTGTATAATGTAGACTTCCTCCCAGGGATGTAGTTGAGGGTATACGGGGATATAAGGTGCATATACCCTGGATTTTTTTTAAGGAACACCTTATACCCCCTGTTTCTCAAGAAAGCTACAGTACATACCCTCTAGGGTATACCTTGTGTCTTGGGTGTATGCTCTGGGTTTTTTTTACGACTACACCATTGCTCCCTCCAATGTACAAATGCCAAAAATTGTACATTATTGTAAACATAAACAAAGAAACTTTTAGTTGAAAATGTAGGACAAAAATTCAAGACTTTATTCTTATATAATTTTGTATATATATTACAATTTAATTCTGATTAACATGATTCTGATCAATATCATAATAAACTCATGCTTTATTATGAATTAAGTATAAATTTATTTCTGGAAAAATTCAAGATTATGTTGATATCGGTGGTGATCATGATCTTTTACCAAGTGCATTTATACCATAACCTTTTTTAATTATTAAATCTGGCTAAACATGAAAAAAAAACTTCATTATTTTATGATTTCAATATAAATTATTAGTGAACTTTTATGAAGCAAGTTCCACAGATTAATTAAAAAAAAAAATTAACACATCATTATGCATATTTCATTATTATTATGCATATTATATGCATTATTAATTAATTACTTGATCTGTACTTTTAATATTTTGATCATTTATTAAATTTTCTTAATTTTTATTATATTATTTTGTTATTTAAAAAAAAATCCAAAACACTACTAAAGATGCAAATGGGTTGTTTTATTAAGTTTCTCTCATGTACAATCATGTATGTTTATCAGTTTATGTGTGCAATTTTAATAAATATTTTGTTATACTTGCACCAGGATAGAAAAATAATTTTGCTTGATGTATATTATTTGAAGATCATCTTCTATATTCTTAAAACATGGTGTTAGCAAAGAAAATGTTAAATGTACAATAGTTTCAATATGCTAATTATTTATGAACAGACATCAAAGACTGCTGAAAATCTAGTCTTATGTAAAACATATTACATTAAATGATGATATTGCCAATTACTCAATGCTATTAAATAAAGAAAAAAATTATAATTTGGCAAAATTTTTTAAAAAGTTGCTAACATTGAATCAAAACATCAAATTTAGTTTTATATAACTTAAAAAAAAAAAAAAAATGCTTATTACTATTATTATATCTCACAAAATGAGACTTGTCAGTATATTCAACTGGTATTTGATACACTCATCACATAAAGCAGCTTTCAAAAACTATATCTATAAATGAAATTTTCATAGTTGAGTTTCTCAAAACTGTTAGAGAACTATATTATCACTATGTATTTTATCAATATACGATCGTAAACAATTTGATCCTTCAAGAAAAAGGCATAATATTTTATTAAACTCTCTACCATCAACAACAATGATTGTTCATCAGGCTTCATTTTCACAAAATACATATCTTTATAAATTGAACAACCAACTTTTCCATAAGTTTATTTTAAAACTACTTTAATTGTTGTATTACTACTTTTTTTGGATTAAAAAAAAAATCTATATTTTATCTGTATAAAATTTATAAATGCAAGACATATTGCTAATATTACTGCATATGAAAGATTTAAAAGTAAAACTAAATCTTTAATTTTTGCAACTGAAGAAAGGAATAATTCCTTGAAATATATTTTTCAATGTAAAAAAACAATGTTTAAAAACTATTCAAACAAAATGTAATAGCTATCAACAGATGACTAAACTGTATATTCATGGGAATATCTAGAATAAAGTAAACACGATAGTTGATTTCTTCCAAAATCATGAGCAACACATTTTAATATTATCCTCTCTGAACTTTCTCTCGTATAAAAATATAATGAACATTTTAAATAACTAAACATATTATGATTAAATCAAATTTTAAAATGGGAAAAAAATATTTAAAATCAGAAATTAAAAAACAAAACATTTATATTACATGACAGATTCAATTGCAATAGACATTTCAAGATTTCTCAAAGCCCTTCATCATTACAAGTATCAATTGAAAACCAAAGCAATTAACATTTGTATAGCCTTTAAACCACTGAAGGTTATAAAGAATATATTAAATAAGGTCAAGCTTAATTTTTTCCTATTACAAAATATTGGTATAATTTAAAGAACTCTTGTAAAGTTTGTGTGATATTGGTGAAACTGCTCAATCATCTATTCAGTTAATCAACATCATCTTGGAAGAATTTAAACATGCTTGTAAATCTGACAATTTATAATTGTAATATATTAATCATTCAATAGTTAGCAACCACATCCCAGAATTCAAAAATATTAAAAATAATTAAATCCAATTGCAAAAATTTTCTATAAGACTTGTGTACAAGATTACAGAAATCTCCTTTAACCTTTTTGGGACAAGCATCTTTTACAGAATTTTTTTTTTCGGTGTGATTGCCAATAATGACTGCAAACAACTATCAAGCCTTTATCTTTTATCACAAGTTTTCCAAAACAAAAATTTTTTGCCTTTGTGATTCTGAAAAATTCTCTGATTAAATAAGGCAAAATTTAGAGTAAAAATTTACTGGTGAGAATAGTCAAGGATTCTAAACACTTTATATGGCACATATACTGATCGCTCGTCCAACAGGGGTTAAATGAAACATGTAGAATATGTGGTCCAACTGTGACATTTACTCTATGACAATCTAATATTTTAAATTCCTTATTCTGAATGTGAGCATATGTAAACAACATCTTTGGGTTTTGATTGATATACATTTGTATTCCTTAGGAAGTTGTATAAAGTTTGAAACATCTAACATAACCGATTTTACTATGCAATATAAATGCATTGTCTTATTA
Organism: Maratus speculifer; assembly: GCA_964019185.1. Taxonomy (NCBI): domain Eukaryota; kingdom Metazoa; phylum Arthropoda; class Arachnida; order Araneae; family Salticidae; genus Maratus; species Maratus speculifer. The sequence continues at coordinate 73,043,685 of OZ025303.1, forward strand.
AACGTCTGATCTTAAATTCTTTTTAATTTTAAAATGAATATAAATCAGTGATTACTTTCACATATCACTAAAAGCTGTCAACTCTTACTTAATTTAAAACAATGACATTAAAGCTTTAAACTATCCTACATATCATATTCTAAATAAAATCCCTGCTACATCCATGTTCTTATTTTTTTATTGCAATATTTAAAATGCATCTATGTACATATCAATAAATTTTTAAAAATAAAAATAGTAAACTATTCAAAATTGAAAAAAAAGAAAGAAAAATGTACATTTATAACACACAGTTCTTGCTAACAAATTTATTAAAATAGCATGTACATAACGGTTATTAAACAAAAAGATAACAAATATTCCAAATATTATACTTATGGTAATATTTAAGGGGCTGGAAATATAGTAAGCAAATTAAAATAATGATGATAAACTAAACTTATCCAGGGGGGGGGGGGGGGGAAGTTACATACGAAATTTTGAAAAAAAAAAAAAATGTCACACATAATTTTTTAAAATTATATCTTCTATAAAACAATGCTTTAATAAGTAGAATCATCTTAAAAGTTTATTGAAATTTGTATTTTAAAAATGCAAATTATTTTTTACATAAAATTTTGCTTGATTCATAGGAGGGAGAGATGAGGAAAAAATATATATATTCAAGAATTCTCGATATTTTTATCAATGGAGAAAGCGTAAAAAGTGAGCCTGAAAAAAAAAAAGTAATTCTTCACACTTCAATATTCACAATTGCTTATTTTTAAATAATTAAATCTATTGACAGAATGTTGTACATGATGTAATTATTATAAAAAATAAGCTAAAACATCATTAATCTGTGAAATTAAAATCGTAATAAATAATAAAGAGAAATATGAAAACTCTTATACAGCATTTATCTTTTATAATTTTTTTTTCTTGTATGCATTGAATTTTATATAATAAAATACTATTTCATTTATGAGAATAAAATTTATGTTTGAAAAGCCCCTCACAACAGGGTGTAAAAATCTATGTGCCAGCATGCAGTCCCTCAGCATTAAATTTTACAAGTTTTTCTCAATTAAATATTATCAGCTCTCTTACAATAAAAAAAAAAAAAGATGAAATTTCAGAGAAAAAATAATGAATATTATTTACTGATGAGAAACTGCTCACTGGCACCTAGATTTTTACACTCCTGTTCCTGCATATCCACAATCAGTATAACAATACAAAAATTAAGTGAAAAAGATTTTTAACTTTTGTATAAGTTGAGTTCATATATTTTTCCTTTTATCTACATTGATTTTCACTTTCTGATGTGTTTGTTTAAAATTATCATTAAAATGGCAGAGAACATTATATGATTTTTACAATTTTTATTAACTGACTTATATCTCTAATTAGACTAATTCTTTAACTAACAATTTTTTTTTTTCAATTTTGTATGAATTTTTATGTCATGCATTATGGAAAAGGCCAAAATAAGGTCAGAAATACAATTTTATTTTTTGAAAGTATTAAGCACATCTATCTCAAAAAATAAATAATTTTCCTGTTATAATTGCTAGTTTTTTAGGTCAATCTAAAAGAAATAGCATTTTTAAATGATTTGTTATATTTGAAGCTTCTAAATTGAAATAGTGAGTTGTGAAAGATTAAGCTCCTGTAAACTCTATTGTCTATATTCTTTTAGTTCTTCTTTAGGCAGACAGCATATTAAGGTGACTCATGCAGCATGTTCCTCAACTTTTGAGAAAAAACAAATTTGGACCTTTTTTTTAACCTGTTTTTTTCTTAAGTTGCACTTTATGTTGCTTGTGTTGTCCCAGTATGCAGCATGCCTTAGACATGGTTTTAAGCTGGATTAAAGTTCTCTTGATTATAGTAACTTTTCCTTCTTACCTTCTACAGTCTTGATAATAAAATAAAATAAGATAATCTCACATTATATACAGTGTTGGCCGATAGGAAAATTTACTGATAAATCACCTAGAATTTAGTTTATTATATTAAAATTGGTTGAATATATATACATTATTTACGATGAACATGTTTATAGATATCCACTCATGGTTTTTAGTATTTTATGTCCATTTTTAGAAGTTATGACTGCCATTATATGTCTTGGTATAACTTTTATACTTCTGAATCAGTGATGCTATACCTGAATTAATGGCTCAATTAATTGAACCTTGTTTGTTGCTATAATTTTATTGACTCTGATCTTTGAGTAAAAAAATTGCAGCAACAAACAAGGTTTAATTAACTGAGCAATTAACTTGTATATGGTATCATACTGATGAAATAGAATAGATTCAGAAGAAGGGATCTAGTGGAGGATATAGAAAAGTACATGGCGTATACTGTTTGGATTTTTTAAAGGAACACCACATATCCTCTATTTCTCAAGAAAGTTACAGTATACACACTTTAGGATATACTCTGTGCTTCGAGCATATATCCTCTGATATATTTTTGTTTAGAGCATATATCTTCTATTATTTTTATGACTATACTTCAGATGCCAAGGCATATAAATGTAGTCAAATGCTAATGAAAGTGGACATACACAGCATTAGAAGGCATGAATGGACATCTATAACAAAGTTCAGCGTAAGTAATACATATACATTTATTAAATATTAAATGCAATATAATAAATCAACTTCCAGGCTGATTTATCTGTAAATTTTCCCATTCTCGTAATAATTTGGCCAGTGGTACTGTATACATATAGATACTTTTAACATTAATGATGAGTGTGCAGTTTTTCATATTTAATATATTTAGAGAAATAACATCTAGCAGCTTAATACAAGACATTTTTTATACCAAGTGAAATGCTGATGCAGAATTTTATTGTTTTAGCTTTTTCAAATAATTAAAAATTTCAAATTAATAATTTAAACTATAATTATTCCCTTGAACCTATTTACAAAAGCACCAAGTAAAATGAAATTTTAGATTAAGAAGAAGATAAATATTTATATATAGATAAGAACAACTTTAAATACAACTTATTTTTTAAAAGAAGACCTTTTACAGTATAGTTATCATCAACTATTAAAAAATTTCTTTCAATATACTTATTCTTCAGAATAAAAATACAAATCATTGCACACATTTTAAATAATAAACATTTATAAGAGCATTCATTAATAATTAAAACAACATTAATTAAAATCAGGATGCAATTTCATGAAACAGCTACATATAACTACTTGAATATTTCATACCTATTAACAGTACATCAAAAGTAAACTGATAAAGCATAAATCAAATATTGATTTACAAGACTATCAGCTTCAAATAAGACAGTCTAATAATAATTTAAAAAAAAATTAAAATAATCAAATACTTGTAACACATATTTTAATACATCGTCTTTTGTCTTGTCTAGTATGTACTGCAACAACAGATATTGATTTAAATAGCTTTTAAAATTTCTATAAAATATCCAAACTACTACACATAACAAATTAAAAACAAATCTTAGCTGACTAAAAAAGCATATTCAACAAATTACAAATAACTTGAAAAATATTTCCTTCCATAAAAAATAACATTAGAAAATGCCTAAAAAAATACAACTCATTGAAATGTTTAAAAGAATATTCTAATTACAAAAATTACAGATTTCTCGGTACATTTAAAACATACATAGAACCTAACCAGCTTAACAACACAACAATGGAACAGCTTCCTTTGGCATAATTTTCAAAAGCTGGTGCACTCTACACGAGCTATAAAATATATTTATACAAAATACTAGAAAACATCTGTACATAAAGAGGAAGGAGGGGGGAAGTAAAGAAAGAAAGTTCACAAAAACATACAATAATATTGACCATAAGTATCTTACATAATTACATAAACTCTTGTCAGTAGCGAATTAACCATCATTCGGGCCCACAGGCTTAAAGTTTTTCGGGGGCCCCCTTCTCTCCTTAAAAGCAATATACACCTGGCAAAGTGATTCAAAATAGATGTCTGCTCAATTAGCTGATAAACCACTGATGAACGGAAAATATATCCGATTATAAAAAATATAGAAATTAAGTAAAGTTGATAGATTTGTTATTTGTTTTTCATAACAGAATACTAAATTTAATTTTTATAGAGTCCTTAGATCATATAGGTTATATTTAGAAAAAAATTTATTTTTGTATATGAAGAACAAAATGAACAAGCAAACGATAAAAATTATTCTTTACGAGCAAAACTTACCAAATTATGAATGTTACATAATTTCAGTGTTTCCTAGTACTAGAAACGGTAAGAAGTACTTTTTAGTACAGGTAAATGATAAATATTGAAATTTCGAAAAATTAAAAGCATTATAATTTGATAAGTTTTGGCCAGGAAAATTTTTTATGTAGTATATATATTTTTTAATATTATTTTAGATGGAAAGCAACATTCTTCTAGACATAGGGACCAATGTATTAAATGTTAAGCCAATATGGAGAAAACCCCTGAAAGAAAATCTTAGCACTGGGCTCCCCCCACTCCTTCTGGGCCCCTAGGCTTCAGCCTACTCAGCCTAATGGGTAATCCGCCTCTGACTCTTGTTGTCTAACAGTGAAAAACTAAAATTATCTTTTCTAGCGGAGGCAAGATTTGTCAATGCATTTTATATGTTATATATAAAATAAAGTTAGCAATATTAAATGGAATGTTTAGTCAGTGTTCAGCTATAGAAATTAGCTATAGAAATTAGCTAAAAAAATAATAATAACAGTAAACTCTTGATTATGTAGGTTATACACAAAAACTTCTAAACTACAACAGTGATGCAAATAAATTGGCCATTACATAATATCAAAGAAATTATGTTATTAAATATTTTTTGCATGTATGTCGCTGCATAGTGTTTACATCAACTAGTCACTCAAAAAAATTTAAATAAATAAACACAAAATTTTAAAAATATATCTATTGATTCAAATTATCTGCATTATAGTGAAGTAACAAACACATTCTGAAAAAAATTTTGCATGTATAAAAATTTATGTTACAAAATAACAAAAATAAAAAATAGAAACATAAAAAATGAAGAAATATTACATGGTCAAAAATTTTATTCTATAATAATGAAATATATGAACTTAAAATAATAATTAGAATAATTAATATTTAAAATCCATTCTGGAGGTGGGAGGTGGGTGGGTAAACCAAGATAAACAAAATAAAATTTTTCCTGAGCAATAACTTTGTGCATATAAAAACATTCCAGTTTAAAATTGGAAAAAAAAATTCCAAGGTTGAAAAAAACCCAGCCTGGGGCGAGTACCCATGCAGCTACCTATTACAATGCTGGAAATTTCTCTTTTAATACAATATTCACTTAATAAGCAAGTGAAGAAATTTTTTGAATTTAGATTGAATTTTTTAAATCTTGAATTTTTCTTTGGATTTAAATTTTTATTCTCTTTACAACAAAATTAAATGCACAAGGACGGTAGGAAGAATTTTAATATATCACTTCACCCTACATTTAATAAAATATATCAAACAGCTGTCATTCATCAGAGCTGCATCCCCCCCCTCTCCCTAAGACTACTAGCATTCAGCTTTTGAATTTTCCTCAGTGATGTTAAGTCTATGGGCATTTGATGTGTTGGTATATTTAAACTATCTTCATATGGAATCAATATTTTTAACTTCTTTTTTTCTGTGTACTCTGCTTAAAGGATGGCTCTTTTTTCATTAGTTTTCAAAATATTTCTAAAATCAATGTTTAATTTTATATGAAATGTTAAAATTTCACTCCAAGTTCATCAGTTTTTGAAACATAAAATAATAAATTAAGCATAGATTTTGAAGTATTTTGAAAACTAAGAAAAATAAGTGGCATGTTTTAAGAAGAACACACTGAAAAAAGAAATTAAAAATATCAATTCCATGGGCGGATATTTTAAATGTAAGAATGTGTCAAATGTGTTTAGACTTAACATTATCGAGGGGAAATTGGAAGCTGGGTGACTAGCAGCCTTAAGTGTAAAAAGAGTATACATGTTTTCAAAAGATGTCTTCAAAAATTCCATATTTAACTTTAATTTTTGCAACAATAAAATAATTTTGTTAAGAATTATAAATAATGAATTCAACGTTTTTAAAAATGTTTCATTAAAAAAGTTTTTTTTCTCACCTCTTAGGAGGAGAAGGGGGGGGGGGGGGGTTAAAACCAAAGAAAGATTTTAAAAGGAAATTAATATCCTTCTTTAATAATTTTAAATAAAAATTATTAAATACTGCATTCTTATAAGGAATGAAGTATTTTACAAATGATTTTCCCTTTCAAAAACTATTCTTAATGCATGCACAAAATTATTTTTTAAATAAAATATTGCTCAGTTTCAAAATTTTCTTTTAACATCTAACAATATTTCCTCTATTTTATCTATTTTACTAATATAATTTAATATTTTTTTTGTTAGAATATTGAAAATAGGAAATTAAATTTGCCCTGCATGAAAATGCATCAAGAGGAAATTTACTATGACTTGTGCTAGAACAAAGTCCAATGAGGATCTCGTAAGAGCACAATTATTAAAAAAAGGAACTCAATGTGTGCAGTACAGTTCACATTGCGAAGGAACAATTGCTGTAGAGGTGGCGGGGGAGAGAAACAAGCATACATAAAGAATGAAAATATTGTTTTCTTTCTTCACACATGAGAAAAAGAAAAAAAGGGCAACTTTTCAGTGAAATATTTGGGACTTCTTAGTTATTCACATTTATTTCAACACACATTCTCACCTATTTTTAAGTCGCAATGAATATGACTGAAATTATTAATAGTATTTAAGCCTTAAATACACAGTATCAAAATTTTCAAATAGATAATTAAATTTTTTCAACACATACCATAATCTTTTTTAAAAATATATTCCAAAAATGCATAACAACAACTTCATAAAGTATGAAAAAAATTTAATTTACATAAAAGCTTAAAAACTTAACTAATTTTGCAAACAAATAATAATACATTTGTTTCTTCATCAAGTAAGATACATGTATAAAAAATCATAAAATATAATACAGATCTGCATTCTACTTTTGAACAAATGTTTTGATAGATGAAGAGAAACATTTACTTTTGAAACTAATTACTTCAAGCATTTTTGGAATTTCAGGAAATTTTAGCCACATTTTTTCTTACTTTTATATTCTAACGTCACAACTTGGTAAATTTTATTTTAAACTTTAATAACAAAGAGGGGGATGGGAAGAAAGACCCAATACAGCAACACATTTAAAAATCATGAACACCTTTGTTAACTGTGCATAGATGATATGACAGTGCACACATTTAGTTGATAAATGCATAATCTACAATCCTTCAAATTCACTCTTACAAGATTTTTTTACGACTACCTATCATAATACAGAGCTTACTGCATACTTCAGTTTAATTCTATATAGACCACACAAAATTTTCTCAAAGAAAAACAAAACTATCTACTAAAGCAGAAAATTTCTTTAAAAAATTTAGATTACATTTTTTGTTCATATATGATTTTTTGTTTTCTCAGAAAGCGGCAAACAGATTTTTAAAAAATTATATATCATGACTTAAGCAATTTTAATATTTATAAATATATACACGTATGTGAGCATGAAGGGTGTGTCATCATAATTTGTTGACAATGTATGTGAAATTATGTCAGTAAATATAATTCTCATCTAATATATAACAAGAATGGAGCTTTAAAAACTAGAAATTTCAAATTAATAACTTTAAAGAGTAAAAATCTTTCATTTTTCCAAGACTTAAAAAAGATCTCAAAAGCTACAACTTTTGCAACTTTAGCCTACTTGTCTGGTAATGCCTTAGAAGAGTTATTAAATGTCCTTCTTCACAGTTCAGAATAAAGCAGAAGTAATAGGCACTCTTATACTACTGAACTTCAGAGATTGAAGGTCATAGCAGCCAGTGAAGAAAAATTTGTACAACGACGAGTGCTGCAATGAGACTGTAGTCACAACGATTGCTCAGCTGTGACTGGATTCGCCTTTGTTGACCCATGATGGACTCTATGTGATGCTGCATAGAACGTAGAGATTGGTTGCTTTCTTGTTGAAGCTGCTGAAGGGCTTGAAGAGATTGTTGCAAAGTGGACAGAGTGATGCTGCATTTGGCCGAATGAAAATTCTTCCTAGGACCTAAGCACACAAAGAAAAAAAATGGTACAACAAATCAGAAAAAAAATTATTATTAACATAACTTAAGACAATGCAACAAAATTCTGAACACTTTTAAAAAGCATGCAAGGCATTAACCCTTTCTGGTGCAGAGTATATCGGTTTGAAATAATTAGCTTCCACTAGAATTTATAAATGAATTTATTAGATAATACAAACTTGCTTATTTTCAGGTATGTTATAAAAGGAAAATTTTAATTAAACATTCTTGGTGCCAGTAAAATTAAAATTAAGTGTCCTTTTTTAGGGACACCACACCAAAAAGAGTTAAAAGTAGCTTAAAGTATTTTGAGGGTCTATTTCAACTGCAATGAGTTGAACAATAACAGTGAATCAAAAAACACATTAGAAAAATTAAAACTTTATAAGAGTTGGTTATTAAAATTTCTCTGATATTTAATTACATTTTCCTTTTAGTGCATATATATTAAATACATTAGTTTTAAATGTGAAAAATTATTACTTTGCTTTTGTTAAAAGTAACTAGTGACATTAATTTTCAATTGTTTCGAAAATGTTTCGTAAAACCTTTTAATCTGTCATTTTTTATAAATATACTAACTCACACTTTCTACTAATTATAAATCAAAGAGATGAATTTTCAGTAAGCAAGGTTTGTGCCGAATTAATGCATTGTAATGGAAATTTTTAGAACTAAATTAATTGCATTTATGAATTTAGGCATGATTTTAAGGTACTCATTATATAATTATCAAAGAGAGTTTTCTATAAAAACTATTTTTGCTTTTTAGTTTTTCAAGCAACAAGTAAAGTGTCATCCCTAAAAAAAATAATATTCCTTCATATAAGCCAGTCATAAAAGGAAGTAGTAATGTATTATTCATTATATGTTTAAATATTGATAATCTCTATTGCAATTTCTAAAACTTCTAAACATTGCACCTTTTTACAAATTCATAAAAGAAAAGTAAGAACTTTTAAATGCAATTTCTTTAAAAACTGCATCTTAACTCAATTTTTCAATTTTTTTTTTTTTTTTTTTTTTTTTTTTTCAATTTTTAAAATCATTTCTCTAATGATGATAACTCAAATATTCATTTCATGGAAAGTAAAAGAAAAGTAGAAGATTAAAGATTATTATATCATTTTGTTACCATTTTCTCATACAGATAAAAAAGTTCTTATTAAAATGCATGACATTTTAAAAAAATATAAATGAATGATTTCTAATATATGGAGCTATTATGAACTATATTCAATTTTAAGTATCCATACTAAAGTTACAAATGGAAGCATGTGAATCATTAGATAGCATTTTATCCCCTTTTATATAATATATATATATATATATATATACTAGCTGTTCTGCCCGACGTTGCCCGAGTTCATAAAAAAATAGCAAGAATTGCAAAAAAAACTTTAAAAATCATAATAAAAACCTCGAAAAATTTAAAAAATGCTGCACGAATTTCGTCTAAACTTCGTTGAAAAGAGATGGGCTAGAAAATTGTTGGATTATTTTTACTAATGTGGAAAAACCTTACAAATCGCAAAAAACATTAAAAATCTCATAAAAATATAAAACAAAATTCAAAAATTGTGTTTCAAAATTCGAATAAACTCTAAAGAAAAGGGATCAGAATTTAATAAATTCGGCCAAAAAATGAACATATAAAAAACCGAAGCGGGTCGCGAAGAAACATAAACATCGCTTTAAAAATGGCAAAATTTTCAAAAATCACGGAATTCAAAATTTACTCTACTTGGATAAATGTTTTGAATCTAATTAATTTGATAATACAAAAAGCATTGAAACATGAAAAAAACTGCTAAAAAATCACAATCAAAATCTTTAATCCACAGGAGAAAATTTATCATATTAGCGAAGAAATTAAAAACCGAATTCCTTTCTCTGAAAAAAAAATCGCCGTGAACTCAAAAAATAAAAAAATAAATAAAAAAATAAATAAAGCATACTGCATTAAAAATTGCTGTAGATCAAAACAAGAGAGCAAAACAATTACCGTAAAGGGTAAAAGTTTGAAACCAAACTCTTATTAGTCTAGAAATTTAAAATCGAATTCCTTTGAAAAATGTTTTAAAAAAATGGCTGAGAAAGCCCAAAAATTGCATTGAAAATTGTAATGAAAGTCGTAAAACATTAAAAAATCCCTAGGGTAAAAATTCACTGTTATAATATAAAATATTGTAATCGAGAAATTAACCATATTATTCAAAATGTTTGAAATCGAAATCGATTTCCGGATGTAAAAAAATCGCCACGGAACTTGAAGAATGGCTAAAAATTACATTGAAAATTGCATTAAAAATAACTAAATATTTGGAAGTCAATGCTTAAAAAAATAATATTAAGGCAGGACGGGGGGGGGGGGGGGGGGATGATCGAAATCATTCATAAATTACAAAATGTAGGTATGGAACGCAAAAATCATATTAAGAGATAAAACATTGCATTCGAAACATAAGTACATTAAACAAAATGTTTGATATCAAAATTGGGTTCTAAATGGCAGAAAATCGCCAAGGAACTTAAAAAAAAAGGCTAAAAATCGTATCGAAAACTATATTAAAAATCGCTGAATATTTAAAAGTCATGGCTGTAAAAATTTAATATTCAGTCGAAAATACTGTAATCGGAAATCGTTCATGAATAAGGAAAAGTCAACACGGAACACCTAAAATCCCCCAAACTAACTAAAAATTACATTGAATATCGCATTAGAAATTGGCAAAATTCATAAAGCGTGGAGAACAAATTGTACTATTTATGCTAAAAGTTAGAAACCGAAATTCTTTTACCGATGTCAACAACTGCCACAGAACTTGAAAAATCACTATAAAACAGATTAAAAATCAGTAAAATTAAAAAATCCGGACAAAATTTGGCATACTAAGATAAATATTTATATTAAATTCCTGCGGACATAATTTACCATAATGGGACAAAACATTGAAATCTAAATTCTTTCATTAGTTAAAAATATCGACACAAAACTTGCTAAACATTTTATGAAAATACACAAAAAATCTGAATCATTGATGTCAAAATTTACTACATTAAGCTACAAATTATTTAAAAATTTCTTTTCCAATTGTGAAAAAATCGCCGTGGACTCGAAAACATCTAAAAATTGTATTCAAAAATGCATTACAAATCGTTTCAAATTTAAAAATAGCAGGGGACAACATTTACATTAATAGAGTAAAATAGTGTAATCTGAATTCTTTCTTAAATACGAATGAAAAAATCGGCACAAAGCGTGAGAAATAATGAAAAGATTGCTAAAAATTGCATTAAAAAATCACTAAATTTCAAAATTCGTAAATGAAGTGTAAATGTTTGAAACTAATTTCCTTTTTGAAATTTCAAAAAATAGCCATGAGATTCAATAAATCAATACAAAACCATTGAAAAATTCATTAAAAATCGCTAAATGTAAATACAGCCCGTGAATAAAAAAATATTCTAGTCGTGTAAAACGTAGCAATCATTCTTTTTTACATGAATTACAAAAAAATCGACACAGAACAAAAATATATCAAAAATCACATTGAAAATCGACAAAATTAAAAAAAGGTAAATGGAGAAATTTACTATATTAGGCTAAAAGTTTGAAACCAAAATAATTTTTTAATTGTTAAAACACCACTGTAGTGGGGATCGAAAAAAAGGGTACTAAATCGCATTAAAAAGTTCATTAAAAACGCATTGAAAAATGCACTAAATATCGCTAGTCATTTTTTAAATCGCAGTAATCAGAATTTCATCCAACGGATAAAACATTCTAATCAGAAATCTGTACTATTTGATTATCCGGTTGACCAAGAAACTATTTGGGTCAAACCATAAGATTAAATGACAATAATGGCGGATCGTAAATTCCATATTCACTTGACATTAAACATGTTACATGTGTTTGTTACGTCATGAAGTGGTTTTTACTTCTTATTTTTATATGTATTTGTATTAATGTTTTTCTAAATTATCTCTTCTTTCATTATTTAACATAAAAATTACATCAATTTGAATAATTTGGCTTGTTTCACGATTGATATAATTTGGCGAAATTGGTCGACAGGATAATCACGAAGTAAACGGAAATCCTTCCTAGATAATAAAAATTCGGCACGGAACACAAAAATTCTTGAAAAATCGCATTAAAAATCTCTAAAATTATATTAGATGAAAAGTTTGAAATCAATTTTTACTTCCGAATATCAAAAAATCACCATAAAACTCGAAAACTTCTAAAAATTGCATTGAAAAGTGCATTAAAAATCACTAATATTAAAAAATCACAGGGGTCAAAATTTACTCTAATAGAATAAAACGTTGTAATTGGAAATATCTCATGAATGACAAAAATCCGACATCAAACGCAAAAAAACTCGAAAAATTGCATTAAAATTAGCTGAAATTCATAAATCTTAACAGCTAAAATTTAATACATCAGCCTGAAAGTTGTAAACAAAATTCTTTTTACTAATGTCGAATAATAGCGGCAAAATCTACATTAAATAATTCACTAAAAATTCAAACATCGTTGCACGAAATCCAAATAAATTATATTGAAAAGAGGGCAAAATTCACTAATTTAGGTCGAAAGAATGAAACCGCTTTCTTTTTCGCTAGTGTGGAAAAATCGTCTCAAAACGCACTAAAATTTGCATATGAATTAAATTTAAAAAACTGAAAATCAGTCTTCAAGGTGTAAAATTTCATACATAACTTCGTGCAGCGGTCTCTCCAGAGCATCGCCAGTACTTTAAAAATTTTAACATGCGTTATAAACTACCTTAAAGTGTAAAACAGATCCCTTTATTACATTTCCTAATTTTGTTCGCGCCCCTCCTTTCACGCATCCTGAAATGTGTCACACCATTCTTTGTTTACATTTTTTATCATGTATTATAAACCATTTTAAAATTTAAAATAAGTAACATTGTTATCTTTCCAAATTTTAACAAAATCGCATTCTGTTACTTCCATTTTTCACCACCAGCTAGCGCACTCTATTCTTCAAAAACTTTATCAAAACAATACTCTGTTAAACAACCTATCAGGTGATATATTACTCGAGGGGGTAGCGGTCTTAAGCAAGAATTTAAGATATTTTATGAAACACTGCTGTTCGAAAATAGTGGTACCTAAATTTTTAACATTTTAGGTTGATTTCGCAAAAAAATACTACTTATTGCATTCTCAACAGCTCAAGATTTTGATAGAACAACTATAAAAAAAATAGATGCTAAACGCAAAAAATCTTGAAAAAGCGTTAAAAATCACATTGAAAATCACATTAAAAATCATTAAAATCTAAAATTCGTAACAAACACAAAATTTAGGGCTAAAAGTTTGAAACGGTTTTCTTTTTATCAATCAAACCCGCAAAATGAGAAAAAACACTAAAAATCGCATTAAAAATTCGTTAAAAATTCAAAAATCGCTGTACAAATTCCGAATAAACTTTGCTGAAAACAGAAAAAAAAAAATTGCTATATTGGGTTAAAAAAATGAAACCGTATTTCTTTCACTAATGGGATAAAACTGCAAAAAAGCTAAAAATCGCCTTAAAAATTATAAAAAAAAATCTAATCAAAAAATTGAAAATCGGGCTTTGAGGTGCTAAACTACATGTATAAAAGTACCTTCCCTCCACATTTTGTAATTCTACGTACAGCAGACTCTTCAGAACAGCGCTGACACACACACAAACTTGTCTCGTTATTATAATAGATTTAAAAAAATCACGTTCTGTTAATTCCATTTTCCATCACCAGGTAGCGCACTCTATTCTTCAAAAACTTTATCAAAACGATACTCTGTTAAATAACTTACCAGGTTATATGATACTCGAGGGGGTAGCGGTCTTAAGCAAGAATTTAAGATATTTTATGAAATTACTATTCGAAAATAGTGGTACCTAAATTTTTGACATTTTAGGTAGATTTTGCAAAAAAATACTACTTATTGCATTCTCAACAGCTCAAGTTTTTGATAGAACAACTATGAAAAAAATAGATGCTAAACGCAAAAATCTTGAAAAAACGTTAAAAATCGCATTGAAAATCGCATTAAAAATCGTAACAAACAAAATTTAGGGCATTAGGCTAAATGTTTAAAACGATTTTCGTTTTATCAATCTAAAAAAAATAGCCGCAAAATGAGAAAAAACACTAAAAATCGCATTAAAAATTCGTTAAAAATTCAAAAATCGCTGTACAAATTCCGAATAAACTTTGTTGATTAGAGAAAAAAATTGCTATTTTGGGTTAAAACAATGAAACCGTATTCCTTTCACTAATTGGATAAAACTGCAAAAATAATGCTAAAAATCGCCTAAAAAATTATTTAAAAAAATCTAAACAAAAAATCGAAAATCGGGCTTCGAGGTGCAAAACTACATGTAAAAAAGTGCCTTCCCTCCAAATTTTGTAAATCTACGTGCAGCAGTCTCTTCAAAACAGCGCTCACAGACAAACATCCTTCTCTCTTTATTATTATAGAGAGAGAGAGAGTTTATGAGATGTTTTTTTGTTGGGTTTGTGTATTATTTCGGACTAGTGATGTCATATGCATAGTTTTCTATAGATGGTTTTAAATACTGGATCAAAATATGGAATTCTTCAGTGAGTGCAAATGACATCATTTTATATAAAATAAAAGCTTGCAGTTTAAGTCTTAAAACTGAAATATGTTTTGTAGGAGTGCATTATTTTCACTCAGTCAGCTTTGAAATTCTTCACAGGTAACCATGCAGCGATAAGACACAATGTTTTGCAAAAAATTAGAGCAGCTTTATAGCAGAGCAATGAGCTTAAGGTTAAAATATTTGTTTTAGAGTTAGACTAACCAGTACAAAATGAATTTTTTTACTATAACTAATTTTACGAATTTATTATAAATTAATGAAACATTTCCTTCTTAAGCATTTTCTTTTGTCGAAATTTGACAGGATCAATCTTTAATAATATATAGAATTTTTTTTTTCTCTCACTGAAGGCGATACTAAATTCTGAAAAAGCAGAATTCCTTCTTGTATTTCTACTATCTTCTTACAACATATAAAGTTACATGGCATTTTTAACTCAATAAACAGTGTTTCAACATATTACTGAATCCTACAGACATTCAAACAGAGCTGAGATAAACAAGGGCAGAGGAGGGGTGAAAAAATAAATGCAAATTGAATTTAGTTGTATAAAAATAAAAGAGAAAAATACATGAGGGGGGGGGGTAAATAAAGATGAAAAAAATTTAAGCATTTTAGGAAAAGAAAAAATAATTTTCAAGATTCATGGGAAAAAAAGAGGGGGTTTTGAGCATATTTCAGTTATTCCAGCTACAATAGTAATAAAAAGCCATCTATTTTAATAGAAGTAGGGTATTCTATGGATGTCAACCCACAGGTCTCCATAGTAGAAACTGTCCAACATGGCACCAGTACTGCAGATTATTTTAGACCTTGCAGATTAATCTACAAGTTTAAAAATAAAAACTGGCCTTAAAAAGATCTAAAAATTTACTTTGTTTTAAGAGTTATGGTGTTTCTTATTACATTTTCATTGTAAAATGCATTTTTTGTTTGTTTTATGATTCACTGTTAAGTATTTATGCTAGTAGCTTGGTTCAGTATTGTTGGATTGAAATAAGTTTTGATTTGCTACAAAAAGAACGCAGAAAATTCCACTATAAGGGTTGAGGTTTAAAAAAGAGCAAATCTCCTACATAAATCTCCACCATGGTAGCATCAACACTCAAAAAATATTTACATTTCATCCATATTATTAAGAAAAATTAAGTAAATTGTCACAAAAATTCAAAATCTTAAAGCACAAGAAGACAAACATAAAAATTTTCAATTATATCAGAAAATAACTTAAAAACATTCACAATATATAACAAGTAATTTCTGAAGTTACTTCTTTTTTTCTTTTAATCTTACTTTGTCAAGAGAATGTTCAACTAACTTTTATGTTGAATGTAAGCATAATTTTTGGCAAATAAAAAGAATTTATATTAACCCTCTAATACTCATTTTGGGAAATATACAAGATTAATTTTTCCTTTTATTTTGTTTTAAATAAACAAAAATGAAAATAAAATAAAAATACCTAGATTTACAATTATTTAGTTTATCAAACTTTTAATGGTAGCATATATTCTACCCGAATTTTCAAATCACATTTTAATAAGTCCATAATATCTATAGCTAAAATAAATCTCATAGCAACAAGAAATGCAGTTATTTTCACAGTGATGCCTTCGAAATAGAATGAATACTTAATTATAAATTAAATAAAAAATGTATTCATTTAAAAATTAATATTATCTTTATCCTCTCCTCCTTTTTTTTTATCGATTACAATTTTCATGAAAAACTGATGGGAAAACTTGCTTCTACCAAACAGCAATTTCTATAATGCAATAGTGCAAAATTTGACTTTAAAAATTGCAATAATACAGTAGTTAGAGCAATATTTTTTTAATAGTGAGCAACAGCAACATTTATCACTTTAATGGGATAGTACAAAATGCATTATACACACCTAATAAGATTGTTAAAATTGGCCAAGATATCAATATTTAATTAATTTGAAGTAATACTAGATGTGGATATCAAATAACAAGGCTAATGCTGTAAAATAATTCCCTTTTTAAATTTATATGTATTTAGTTACCCTTCAATATAAACCCCTCCTTTATCCCTACAATGCTCTCTATATATTTTCTATTGTTTGAAACAGTGCTTGAAATCTTATTTGTGAACTCTTACATAGCATGCTTTGCCTTTTTCTTTCATAGCTTCAATGGTCTGAAATCTGATTCCTTTTATGGCTGATCTGATTTTGGGAATAAATAAAAATCACATGGTGCCAAGTCAGATGAATAAGATGGACGATCCAATACAGAAATGTTATATTTGGCCAAAAACATCTTGACAGTGGTAACAATATTGTGTGCAGTATGAGTTGCAGTGCTGTTCTGATGCAGCATCCATGACTTGCTTTTCTACATTTCAGTTTTTTTTTTCTTTTTTTTTCATATTTTTCATTGAGTTGAGCATGGAATTAAAAATATTAATACTAATTAACAGTCTGGCTATTTACTTTTGAATAATTACAATTTTTTTCAATATTTTTATCTGTTGTGGACATGGAATGGCAACCCGGGTGATCATAATTTTGAATTTTTTCTTAACCATCTTGGAAATGCTTAAACCACTAAAAACCTGCACATGTGATACATATTCATTGCAGTAGTATACTTCTTTTATATGAGTTTCGTGAGGTTTAAAGAGAAATTTCACATTAATTCATTGCTCATTTAAAACATGAACATTTTTTTTCTGGCAAAACATTAAAACAGAACTAATGGCCACAGCCAGACTCCAGACTAATTGAAAAACAATTGATTTAGAGGTAGTAATCGAAACAGTATATTTTGTGCCATACAACTATTATTTGTACGAATTTGGTGCATGCACAGTTTTTCTGTATAAGTATTAATCTTGTAATTAACTAACCATATTTTACATTCTTTAAAATTTAGCTAAGAATCCAAAAAGAACTTGCACACATTACTTCAGAATGTAGAGTTACTTTATGAAATTTCTTAAGTGACATCTACATTCTCACTACACAGTAAAACAAATAAAATTTTAATCTAAATTGTTTGCATGGGCACTAGAGGGTTAAATTTGAATAAGTCTACAACAGAAATTCTTACTATCACTTTCTGTAGAATCACTACCATGAAATGCTTCTCCATTGGCAGAAGAACTTCCACTCCCATGTGAAGTAACACTCTTTCGATGTCGAACCTTAGGCAAAAGACAGACAGAAGACCTTGGCAAAACATGATCAACTGAGAGATGACGGATAAGTTCTACTTTTGGAGTATCGTCCACACTGATAATGCTGCCAGTACGAACTGCCGGCGGTTGATGCCTGGTTAAGGTTTGGATCTTGAAATCATACTCATACTGAAGAACATCCGTCCTTGGATCCCATGGTCTAGAGCTAAAAAAAGATTTTTTTAAATATTAATCTGTTTTAATAAGCTTTCAATGATGGCCAAATTCAGCATAGATATTATTATCACCACAGAGAATAAAAATTGTACATACAAATTATAAACCTAGATGGTACCCACCAAGATTTGACGATAAACATGTTAAAAGATTGATTAGAATAAAGTTAGATTTTCTTAATTAGTTACCTGTAAATAAAATTTTGAAAACTTGATTTATTTCTATGTTATCTATGTGATTCCAACAGATTCAAAGCGTTTCATGGTTCTGTCAGTCTAACCTACTCAAGTAATCAACTGAAAGAATTTTAAGCAGAATTTTAACAGCACTTGCTTTTTAGCAGAAGGATAACTAAAATTAATTCAACGGATACAATTTTTACTTGTGTGTGTTGTATTTATTGTTTTTTTTAAGAATGCGATTTGCAAGGATTTTCAATAACTTTATTCTTACAAATATATCTCTAAAGTCCTGAACTGGAAATTGGCTGCTTATATCTAATAACTACTATGTTTTAATTATTTGAAATGTTTTAAATATAATATTGTTATTAAAAAAAATATTGTTGAGTGTTAAATTTTATTGATATTTGAATAACAACACTTTAATAGGAAAATCACGCAATTATTGGACTCCCTCCCGCATTTCCCATTGCAGACATTTTGAAGATTTTTGCGGCTTTTTTTTCCCCCTCTTACCCATTTTTGACACAGTCAGAGGCCACGTGTTTCATATTATGTAGTTACACATATTTCGAGTTATAAATAAAATCATACAAACTTCAAGTTTGTTTAATATTATTAGTACGGACTCGGGCTATGTCGGGTGGGTCAGCTAGTAAAGATTCAAAATTGCTATTATTCATAATTTATTTACCTTATTATTTAAAAAGATACTTGAGAATATTTTTCATCAAACAAATCCACCAAATTTAATTGAATTTTCTAAATTGTATTTATTTTAAATTGCATTTAATTAAAATTTTTCTTTATTGCTCACTCAAGTCCGTTCATCTCGCTCATTCTGCATTTTTGTTATTCTGTAAAGTTGCAAACAATAAATTAAAAAAGACTATTTTACACCAGAACACGTATTTAATAAAATATATCTTGTAGCTATGTAGATGTTATTTGATTCATTTATTAAAAAAAATTTCTAATTCAAATTAGGTCTATTTGACTTGGGGAAAAAAAAAAACAGTTAACAACAATCCAAAGATACTGGATAAAAGTAACAACCAAAAATAGCTAAAACATATCTAATTACTCTTATACTTTGGAAAATCAGTCATCTGATAAGTAATTAAAATAATAAAACTTGTAAAAAATCACCCAAAAACAAAACAATGCATATGATGTGTTTGGAGCTTGAAAAATTAACAGCTCATCATCAGCTACTATAAGGGCCTGTAAGGGACAAGATCACAAATGAACAGAAACAATGCAAAAGAATCTTGTTCATATGTGACCTTATCCCTGTTATGGATACATATTTATAGTAGTGAATTATTAATTTTTCAAGCTCAAAACATGTCCTACGCATTGGTTAGATTTTATGGGTTTTTTTTTTTTTTTTTTTTTTTATATAAGTTTTATTATTTTATTTGTATGTTATCACCAGTTTTCAGAGCTCTTTCTACATCTTACTAAATAGTTAGAGATTTGGGAGCCCAAATCCATATATTTCCATTTCAACATAAAATCACATTCAAAATCAGTTAACCACAACAATGAATTCTAAAGAACTATTTAAATATTAGGTGAAATGAATAGATTCAAATTATTTGCACATTTCCTTAAATACAGCAACTTTATGAATTAAAAAGATCAAGTGCTAGAAATTACCTTCTATTTATATATATATATTTTAAATGATTTATAACATTTAAATTATTTACCTATTGACAAATTAATAATTTCTATTTACAAAACACTAATATTATCAAACATTTCAAAATAAAGTTTAAGCTTTCCAGAAGAGTTTGTAATATTAAATCCAAGCATTTTGTCAATTGGTGGTCTTAATAATACATCATCTCAATTTGTCGGTTTAAAATGGGTAACATTGGTAATTTAACCTAGGCCAAAAATCTCAAAAACAAATTTTGTTTATAGAAATTTCAACAACTTTGCCAAATGCCACAATTTGTTGCAAAATTGTAATTTGAAATTAATAGTTTAAACATTATGAATAAACACACATTAAATCTGCATACAAGAAAGTACTCATTTTTACTACCCATACCTCAAAGATATATTTTTAGATGGACATGTGTTCAAATATAATAGAAAATTTCAAAACAAATATCTGGTTTTTAAATATTTAAAACTGACAATTTATAAACAAAGTAAACTAATATTTAAACAAAGACAGCTAAGACTTAATTTTAAATTAATCAATTCAAAACTTACTCAGCATATTTGTACACCCATTCGCCAGTGACAATGTCTTGTACAAAATGCTTAGGAACCCATTTCTCTAACTTAATTTGTCTTTCTTTAGCAGCTTTCCGCTGAGCCTCTTCTAATATAGTTTTTTCTTCAGTTGCAGCAACTTGATCTCCACGAATTATAGCTGCTGAAACATGTTGCCATAACCTAATTCAGAGAAAAAAAAGTTTGATAATTTTTACAATGAAGTCAAACAGATTTTAAACAAACATATCAAAATTTAAAGAGCTACAAATACTCATACACTTTACAATTTCAAAAAATTATCAATAGAGTTTTAAAGAAGTGTTTCATATTATAAAGCTGCATAAATTAATGCGCTCATCTGTTTATAAGAGTGTAAATATAAATGTATAAATGAATGTAATTTTAAAATGAAAAAAATAAAAAAAAAGGTTACACAAAGATAAAGAGATTTGAAAATAAACATGTCGTAAAATTATGTTTAGGATGAAATATATTTTTTTATTTATGAATCTGTTTGCCAAACATATTATCTTTGTTGGTTGAGGCATCCCAGTACATTATTTAAAAAGATTAGTATGCATGTTTTTTTTTTCTTTTTTTGGAGGAAGTGGATGTTATTTTTAAAGCTAAAAACTTCAAAAAATATGTTGCAAATGACTGTGACTGGTAGTATTATTATTTTTTTAATATTGAGAGCACGATCTTATTAGAATTAAAGATTATTTTCCATCATTCTCATGTTTGAGAAACTTTTTTTTCAATGCATTGTAAAAACATAAAGACAGAAATGGCATTTAGAAATAAATGATTAAAGATAGACCAAAGGAGAAATTAAAAATATACTGTCATTCAATAAATTATTTTAAAAATAATATGTATATATATATATATATATTCATATCAGGATTTTTCAAAAAATAAAGATACAATGCAGAATGCAGATGATAGGGGAAAAAAGTTTTAATGAGCACACAGATTGTAAGCTTGAACGTTTGACTTTTAACTCACAATCATTCATTGATTCTATGATGAGCCTGCTTAATGCTCATCCTTCTAAGCAAATGCTTAGAATGGCTGTATCAATTAAAAATCCCCCAAACGTGAAGTTTAATCTGCCACCAGGTTTGGGTTTCTGACGTCAGAAACTGGTTTTTGACGTGGCAAGTGTCAAAAACTGGTTTAAACTGTCAAAAACTGGCTTAAACCATCAAAAACATGCAATGTGCTTTAAACATTTTAAGAACAAGTGGGAAACATTGAATGAATCTTAATGATTTAAGTATTTATTTAATTACTAATTTAATAATTACAAAAAAAAAATACTTTAATTGCAATAAAACATTGTTTTTTAGAATGTTCAAACAGAAGAAAATGATTTTGTACAGTTAATAATCTGGATCAATTTTACCCCTATCACCTTATAGCACATAAACCAATTTAGCACATTTATTTACACCCAAAAGATTTCTGAGTTTAAAGTGTATGAAGCCAAAGTTAGAAAATACTCTTTCAATTGGAACTGAGCTAGCAGGTGTTGATAGCAGAAGCATTGCTAGTTGAGCAAGTTTGGAGGCAGGCCAAATTTTCAGATTTATGACAGATTTTTTCTTCTTTTTTTTCTGGAAATGATAATATACAATACAGTAATATTGAATTTTTAATATTACATCTAATGTTGTATATGTGTGTCAGATATTTAATGTGAAATTTTACAGATCAGTGTAGTGTTTGAGGTTTTTAACAAGAGGTTTTAGACATGATGGCTTAAACCACGTTTTTAACCGGATAAAACTGCACACTGTCAAAAACTTGCCAACCCTGTCTGCCATGCATTTTCTTCATCCAAAATAGAAGCATCCAGTGGAAATTCACAAAGAAATAGTTTTTATCTATGGGAACATTATGAACCAGCAAAATGTAACAAAATGGTGTTGTGCTTTATCTAGTGGTAGGACCAATGTTCAAGAAGAAACCAGAACAGGTAGACCATCTGTGATCACTGAAAATTCTCAAAAAATTTGAGTAGGAAGTTTTAAGCCATATGTCTAGACCTTGCACCCAGTGATTTCCATTTATTCCTTTACCTGAAGAGACACTTTATAAAACTTCCTCAATGATGAGATCAAAATTGAAATTGAAATGTGGTTTCAACAACAGGTGACAAACTTCTATGGCAATGGAATACAGAAGCTTCTACTCAGACTTAACAAATATGTTGAAAAATTAAATATATAGCTGTAAATAATTTATAATAAACATTTTATCAAATAAGGTTTTTAGAGTGAGCATATGGCATTGTATCTTTACTTTTCGAACAACAGTTGTAAATTCAGTGCGGATTATATGTTTGCAGATTAGTGATATTCTATTGTATAAGCGAATAAAGAAACACTGGTGTCCAAATTTAAATTGACAATTAATATCCTTACCTTTCTGATTCAAATTCATCTTGGTATTCAA
This sequence comes from Maratus speculifer, assembly GCA_964019185.1. Taxonomy (NCBI): domain Eukaryota; kingdom Metazoa; phylum Arthropoda; class Arachnida; order Araneae; family Salticidae; genus Maratus; species Maratus speculifer. Next base: position 73,066,774 of record OZ025303.1, read on the forward strand.
CAGGAACAGTATACCTTTTCAATCTTTGTGCCCGGACTTCGGCATCAGGATTCCAAAATAATTGTTCCTCCTAATTAATAAATCAAAAATAACTTATATTATCAAAAGATTCCAAGGGAAATGAATAAAAGTGGCTAAAGGTATTAAGTTTAGAGTGACTGTGAATCAAGAAAGGTCTAGATTGTATACTGCTTTATCTGATTCTCAAATTATTTTTCTTCCATACAAACATGAATATTTTTTAAATGCATTCAGGACTCATTTTAAAATATAAAAACATGAAGTTGGCAGGTACAACTCTAAATGATTTGAAATTAAATAGCATTTTTCAGATAAATATATCCTATCAGAAATATAATCCATTGTTGTATCATGACAACCTTTCTTGAACCATTGCAACGACTAATTTAGGTGAAAATACATACCTGGAAATCTTCAAGTTTTTAAAAACCTAATAAATTTATTTTGAATAAAATATTTTATTTGATATATAAAATAAATATTAAAAAGAAAAAGAGAGTTTTTATTTTGTATAAAATAAATTTTATCACTCTTTATATGTTTTTTAACATGAAGAGGGGCTTAAAATGCAAGCAATTGGCAGCTATGAAAATCCAAACTTTGATAATACTTTTTTGAAAAATTCTCTGTCTTTAGAAATTAGATGCCCAATATGTATGTACAGTATTCTCAAAATTTATTTTTTTAAATTTTAAATGATTTTAAGGTAGCATTAAAATATTATATGTGAAATTTTTTTAACAAATAAACAATAAGTTTTGCTGATCAGTGTATACAATATATTTAAAAATCTTTAATTAAAATCACATACCACTTACAATAACAAAGTAGAATTATATTTAACAGTTTCAGACAATAAAATTTGTCCATCATCAGGGAAATATTAAGAAAAACTAATACATTACAATATCTATATTACACAACTTTCAAAAGCAAGTACTTTTTCTAGAAGGAGTTTCCTAAAGGTAATTTCTGGACATGGTAGTGGGGCCATTTGTAGTATGAAATTCAATTTAAATATTTATTTGAATGTAATTACAGTTTTAAGAAAATTATTCAAGCACTTGATGTAACATAGGATATATTATACACCTGGTTATTTCTTGTTATTTCCAGTGATTCACGGATCTTGGCTTTGTGGGAGTTTGATTGTCGAGCAATAATTTTTGTGTTGTTGAAATGAATTGATTTTATTTCATAATTGGTACCGAGTCTTGATAGGGCTGTGTTTAGTTAATTATATTTAATCTCTCTTTTGTTTTCTTTAAGTTTTGCTGAATTTATGACCAGTCATTCCTATATAATATTTAAGTTCATTGCTATTTAACTGAAAAGGTATTTCATATACATTAACATAACTAGTGGGGTCTATGGGGTCTGGTTAATCACACAAGATTAGGCCAGGTCATTCTTATGAGTTGAATATTATATTTCTTGAAGGATTGTTTTAACCTTTCAAAGATGATTGGAATGTATGTGATTTTTTGGTAGATTGATCTGGTGGTCGTTTCTAGTTTAAGATTTGGTTTATTGAGTCTTTCACTAATCATATATATTGTTTTTGGTTGGAAATTGTGATTAAGTGTATACATTCAGCTTTGAAATCTTTTCTGAAGATGAAAGTACCTTTATTAAAAAAATCCGAACCCAAAATAAAAAAAGTAAAAAATAACCATATTAAAAATCTAGCTCAGGTATGATATGCAAAAAGTCTTAAAATATTCAAATTTAAATGAAAAATTTGAAAACAACCTCACCATTGGATTAACATTATGGAGTGTTTGTTTTCATGTAAGTGAAGAGTTCCCTCAATCATTCAAAATCATTTCAAGAAAGGAATACTAACAATACTTTCACATGATAAAAGAAATTAGTCTTTAAACAGAAAATAAATTACTTACGCCAGTCCTTTTATCCCTGAAATATATTTCACCATCCCAATGACCTTCAATGGTGCCAAGTGTTTCTTTGCCTAATTTAATTTTCCCTATGACTAGATTCGATAGCTCTGTTCCTCCAAGGAAGGGCTGAAATAAAATGAATGCCATTAAAGTAGAAAAATAGAATAAAAATTACAGCAAACTTTTATCCTGAATAAGTTACCACTAATTTTCTTTTTATAAGATTTAAAATTACTAAGTACTTTAAGATAACAATTACTAAAAACTTGATATTTCTTTGAATTAATACAAATATTTAAATTATGCTTATTTTGCATATGAGCAAGAAATAAAATATTTCATGAAATATTAGAAGTCTTATCTAAGCATAGTTAAATCAAACTGTAAGAAATTGTTGGTAACTATTCCTGACTGAACTGTGCCATCTATGTATTTAAAACACAAGGCTGTTTTTTTTTTAGTCATCTGCTATCAACTTTCTACAGAGTTGATTTTGCTAATTATTATTTATTTTAAATAAAAATGATTCAATTGTAGATATGCCAGCAATAGCTATTTTTAAAAATATTCTAGTTATATATATATATATATATATATATATATATATATATATATATATATATTTAATTTTTTTTTTTTTTCATGGATTTTTTTTTTTAAGATTGTGGCAACTAGATTGCTTCTATTATTTCAGTTAAGAGAAAATATTAAAAATATTCAGACATGTGGCTTTTTGGATGTATTTTTTATTTACAAAATTTTTTGATAAAAAAAAATTAGGCATCTGTACTTTATTTTTATAAGAGAATAAAAATTTATTGCTAATCATGAAAATATTGTCTATTGCGCTTGACTTATTTAATCTTAATTCATTATGACTTTAAGGTTTTTTTTTTTTTTTTTTTTTTTCCTCATTACATTTAAATAGAAATTGCATTTTTATTTGAATATACTGCAGTTAATCATAAAAGTATGTATCGAAAGTTTGCTTGAAAAGTTTCTGCCATGAGTGCTATGCTTAGCTAGAAATGTATTTTTACACTAATAAAATTAAAGAGAAAAATTTATATGATTATACAATTTTTAATTAGTTTTAAGCAATAACATTTTTCACATTGTTGGTTCTATGCTTAGTTAGCAAGTGTTATATCACATATTAAATAGTCAATTTAGAAGATTATTTATGACAACACAATATATTTTTCCTGATTTTTCATTTCTTAAAAAAAAAAAAAAAAAGTTGAATGTAGATATTGCCATTGCAGAATTCAGTTTCGCCTCCGATCAGAAAAAATAAATAAATAAATAAATAAAAATTAAATAAAAAAATCGATAGAGGTTTTTTAGAAAGGCGACCCCGTTTAGAATGCAATGAACTAACTTCATTTTTCTTGTGTTTATCAATATAATAGCAAACAGAACGGCGTGAAATACCCAGTTGATTAGCAATTTCTCTCTGAGACTTTGGAATTGCGGAATAATAAAGAGATACAATTTGACGTGCTACTTCTTCATTGACTAGATTCATCAAAAACAGATTTTTTCTTTAGTTTAAACGCTTTTTTTTAGACTCTGGGATAAAGTAAATGCATTTTAACAATAAAACGAGTGGAATCCCGTCGAATTCGACGAATGAAATGTTTAAAAGACCCGATCGATTTGGCTTAAAAAAACAAAACAAAAGTAATTACATTATTGAATCAATTTATAATAAATATATTTCCAAACTTAATGTCAAGTTTTCCAGTTACAATTTCGCATGCAAATATTTGCACATCTTCAGTTAAAATTGTAATCTGAGTGCCGGCGAAAGAAAAAAAAAAAAAAAAAACTAATTTCATTTTTACTATGACATTATTTTCACTAACTGAAGTCATCTGAAAGTAAAATCTCAATCTCAGTGTCCATAATGAAAAGAAATATTGAAATGTAATATCGTTATGAGTAAAAATGCAATGTTTTAAATAGTGACGTCATTTTCTCTTCAAATGTTTTTTAAAAGTTACTGTTATTAGTAATATGAAAAAGGCGTCCGTAATAATATTGTAAATTCATTTTATCTGGTTGCTGAATGCTATCATTTTCCTCATTTGAAATATTTCTTATTTTGCTTTAGACATTAATTTTTATCATAAATTATTTTCTGTTATTTTATTTACATTATTAATATTATTTCTCAGTAAATATATTTTTTTTTTTACCTCAATTAGTGCATAATTATATGCAATCATCTTATTGTGGTTAAATTTTTCGAAAGCAATTAACTTTTTTCTTTTAAATGAGAGGACATGTTCACTGATGAAATAAAGTTTCTGACTTGTGGAAAGTAATAATGGAAAATAAATTTTTATTATCGAGAGAAAAGCTAAACTAAGTTACCACCATCTTGAAGAAATATCGTAAAAAAGCATTTAAAATTAAAAATAAAGTATAAAAATGGAAATAAATTAAAAAATAGCTAAAATGGGCACAACTACAAATAAATAGCTTTCATTTAAAAAAATAATTATCAAAATCAGTTCAGTAGAAAATTCAGGGCTGATGACACGACATTTTTAGCTTGTCTGAAAGAAATAGCATCGGAGGCTTAAAAAAAAAAAAAAAAAAAAAAAAAATGGAATTTGTGCTTTTGTTCATAGTTGAACTATCTCAGAATTTGAACATTGAGTTTACATAATATATATATATATATATATATATATATATATATATATATATATATATATATATAGAGAGAGAGAGAGAGAGAGAGAGAGAGAGTAGACTCCTTCAAATCTTCACAGCCTGAGACCAGAGATTGTGGGGATATTAGAATTTTGTGGATTTCTGGTCATTGCTGTGTTTACATTTTTAAAATAGTAATTTAAATGCAATTAACAATGTAGTTGAAATTATAATGAATAACTGCAATATAATAAAAATTTTCATAGTTTTATCAAATGATTAAAATATTAAAAACAAAGATCAAGAAAATAATCAACAATGTGCAATGAAATATTCATTATAAAGATGAGATGTATTTTTTCTAAATTATTCAATGAAACTTGCATCTAAAGGTACACTATTAATTTACATTAAAATAATAAAATAAAAGAGTTTTATTAGGGGTTTAGCCAGATTTAATAATAAAAAAAGTTTGATTAATATATAATGCATTTGGAAAAACGATTGTAATTATCAGTGATTTCAGCAATATCTTGAATTTTTCAGAAAAAAATTTATTCTTCTTTCATGAAAAAAGCATGAATTCAACCATATAAATGAAAGTTACAGATTAAAATATACATATGTAATTCAAATAAAAAAATTAAAAATCAAATTTTGGCCCTACATCTTAACTGAAAGTTTTATTGTTTACATCCGTAAATTATACCCAGATTTTAGAGAATTGCAGATTTGAGAGAGTCTACTGTATATAGATCTTCATCATTTGTATTTGTAGAAATAATTTGCTATTTTTGAAATGAACATTTTTACAATTCAAACTGATACTTATATATTATCCTGGACAGGTCATATTCACTGCACCAACAATGATGCCAAAAAGAACAGAAACACATTTATTTATTTTTGCTTTCGGCATTCTATGTGATAGTTAATATCATATAATTACCATATTAAAGACAGCAGCAAAAGTATTTATTTATATATATATATATGTGACGATTTAAGGAGAACTCGAATTATTTCCACTGGTTAAAAAGAAACACACAGTCATGGCAAGCGAGGGAAAAAACAAAATAAATAAATAAATGTAGAAGATCCAATAATTAGTCATGGGCTGCTGTAAATTCATTTATTAAATTCGTAATAATGAGGAAGGAAAAGCTCCTTTTGCAAAAATTCCATCATTATTTCAGCGAGCTGTCCTCATCGAAGAAGCAACCCAAGAAATCTTCTTTTTCCATCTCCAGACTTCCACCTTTTTCAACTAAAAAGAAAGTTCTGGAACATTCTGTAACCTCAAACCATCATTCTTTTATGTAAACAGAATTCTTGTCCAGCTACGAGATTATTTTCCACAAACGATAAATTTATTTTTAAAAAAATATTATTTAACCAATTTATAATTGACTCAGAATTTTAAATATCTTAGGCAGACGATTTTTATAAATGATTAATTTTAAGAGAAAAAGAAAAGAAATGAATTTATTAATATGCACACATCAAAGGTTGACGTAGGAAAAATAAATAAATAGATAAAATAAAATAATGATATTTTTTGAAAGGTATGGTTTTGGAATAAATTTAATAAGACTTTCTTAAAAAGGGTTGATAAAAACATAGAAGAAATCAGTTTTATTTGGAATATTAAGAAATAAAGTTTTAATTAAGAACATTTTTAATTTAGAGCCATCTTTTTAAATTTACGCATACTGGAATAATGTTTTTTAAGGCAAATTAAGAATTTATATCGTCTGCATAAGGATTAACAGATTAGATTTAGAAACAAGATTTTAATTTAATAATTTGAAGTAAGTATGGAATATTATTATAAGAAAATTAAGATAGTATAAAGGTTAGTTTTGGCGAAAAAAAGTTAAATTTGTAATATTATCCCCCCTCCCCAAGACTTTGTATGAAATTGATAGTTAAATAAAACTACAAGTTCAGACAACAGAAATATAATAATTTAGAAAAGTTAAATTTTGGAATAAAACTGTCAAACTCAGGAAGCCAAGAGATGGAAGAAAAGAAAATTAACGCAATATAAAAAATATTAGCGATTAAAATAAAATAGTTAAGAGAAAATAATTCTGAATTAAATTTAGGTAGGAGCATTTCCCTGAAAGAAATACAATAATGTTACAACATCACTTACCATTTGTAAGTGCATAGGAGATAATACATATAATAACAATAAATAAGTTATGAATATTAATAAGCAAGAGATAAAAATATAATAAAAACAATAAAAATTCGTTCTCATGGAAGTTTAAATAATTACAATGACTTAATGCATAGTTTATTTTAAATAAGTCCTTTAAATGAAACAAGTCTTTCAATAGAATATATAAAAGAGTCTTTTCAATGTTCTCTGAATACAGTCTCTTTAATTAAAAATCTTCAAACCTAGTTTAATCTTTGGTTTTAATGTTATGTTGGATCCAACATCTTTCAGTAATATATCAATTTTTCAATAATAAATAGCATCACTCTCAATATCAATAATAAATAATATAGAAAAATTTAAATAATAACAATAACAACAATAATAAGTAATAGTATAATAAGACTCCATATCCTAATATTTTTCAATAAGAGTATAATTAATACTAAACTTCATTATAGAAATCATAATAATAATAATAATAATAGTAAAACAAGAGTATAATCAAAAGAAAATATCACTATTTGTTTATTATTGATAGGGAAAATATTGGTTGAGGATAAAAATAATTACATAGCAACTAAATAATTTTCTTATCTTCTAATAGCATAAGAAAGTATTTTTTGCTAGCCGAAAGTATAAATAAAAAAAATCATAATAATTCCAAAATCCAAATAAAATTAAATCTAACTATTTAGAAAATGGACTCTCAACCAGTATTTCCTTACAATAATTCCTCTCTGATACTCTTTTACAAAATTGTCAAATTTGGTTATAAGTTTTCAAATGCCAAATGTAGAATGTTTTATCTACACATGGTTTATAAACTTTAATAATAAAATACAATAGGAATAAAAGGTGTCATTCTTAATTGAGAAATAGAAATAAAAATAGTGTGCTTTTCTGAAAAACTCTTAATATCTGTAGTTTTCACAATCACTGAAAATCACATATTATGTTATAGGTTTGAGTAGAATCATTAGATTTTATAACTGTTATAACATAAATATCTGCTGAATAAATAGAATAATACTAATGTCAAATACATGAGTAAATATAGTTAGACTTAAACACCCTTAAAATTAATTTATCAACATCAATTCGAAAGCTTTTACAATCAAAGTGTTCACCTTATGCCTGCATAAGGAGCCCAATTTAACCCCAAAAACTCCCAAAAACAAGTAATATTCTTGTAGGCCTCCAAGAACATACCTGCTAATGTTGAAAATTATGGTGATAAACTATTTAAAGAATAAGAATTAAAACTTAATCTACTGTCTTGACTTTAGTTTGATCTAGTGATTGTGATTGTATCTGAGGTTTTGTTGGTTTTTTTGGGTTGCTCATGAAACAGTTTAAAATCTTCTGGTGAAAAATAGGGTCTTAATTTAGAAACATGCACAATAACGGAATTCTGTCCTGTCTCATAATTAAATTTATCTATTTCATAAGTTACATCAGAAAGTTTATTTATAATTTTGTATGGTCCAGAGAAAGTAGGCTCTAATTTTCGAGTGTTAGGGTATTTAAATTCTTCATAAATTACAGAGTCTTGTATTTTTAATGGGCATTCGACAAAATTTCGATCATAGAGCCTTTTACTTTTAAGGTGAAATTCCTGAGTTCGCGCTTTCGCAATTTTGAGGGCTTTGTCTACTGATGTTGTACACATCTTAACTGCCTCACACAGAACCATTACTCACCTTTTTAAAAATCTGAATCAAAATTATTGCGAAAATTATAACTATATTCAGCTGCTAACTTTAACCAGAAATTTTATCTAATAAAACAGAAATTGTAAATATCATAGATATACCTTAAATTGGGATCAACTTTTAATTCTATTATTTTATAGATCATAAACAGATTCAAAAATTTTAATTATACGTAATTTCTTACTTAAAATCACAAAATTTACTGAAAAAATTAATCATATTTATCAGTCAAAATTCTAGCAACAGCCTTGCACAGTTCCATATTTCTTACTGAACTTAAATAAATTATAAGAATCCGGGAACCAAAGCTCACTGTCACTAGAAATTCTAACAAATAAAGGAAAAAAAATAAATGCTAACTTAATTTTCAGCTCAAATGTTTAGTTGTAGGAACATTACCATGAAAATACTGTATTCTGAGAATAGTTCTTGATAACAAACAATATCAATAAATTAGAAAATGTACCTTTTAAAAAATAACTTGAGCTTCTAAGTTCTTTTATACTTCATTATTATTACGAACTTATCTTTAAATGTGCATAAAAATATCATAATAATCTTAATAAGTAACAGTAAATATCTTAAGAACATCATACTCCTCAATTAAATCCTTACGAATAAAAATATTTCAATCTTCAACAAATAATAATGATAATAATAATACTCATAAATAGATTAATAAATAAGACTCAAAGAAAAACAAAACAATAAATAAATAAACCTCACAAATAAAGAATAAACAATCTACACAAATACAATAAAAGGATACACAAAATAATTAAATAAATCTAAAAATAACTCACTAATAAGAAGAAATTCTCAAGAGGATCCTAGGGGAGACAAGAACCCTGAAAATTATCCAGGTAATTAGCAACCGACGTTCAGTTGTCCCTGCAAGTTTTTTTTTTTTTTTTCTCTTTTTCTTGTCATCACTACCAATAATACTTAAAGTCAATGATCGCATATTTGGGCGGCAACAAGATGAATGCAGTCATCGTGGTGCTTCTATTTCTTATTAAATCCAATTCGAAATCACCAGGTCTCAAAAATTTATCATTATTTCCAAAAATATCAAGCTTCAGGAATTCACGAGAAGTCGATTTTCGGCGATTCACAAAGCTATCATCATTTCGTTCCACAGCCCATTCCATTAGCAAGCTGAAAATACCATATAGGCTGTCCTTCAATCGAACTTCGGCGATAGCATGCTTTTCTTCGTTCCATCGCAATTTTCTTTAAATATCATTCATTAAAAAGGCAGCACAGATAAAAAATCCTGTCGACTTTTCGATTAGTTGTGACGATTTAAGGAGAACTCGAATTATTTCCACTGGTTAAAAAGAAACACACAGTCATGGCAAGCGAGGGAAAAAACAAAATAAATAAATAAATGTAGAAGATCCAATAATTAGTCATGGGCTGCTGTAAATTCATTTATTAAATTCGTAATAATGAGGAAGGAAAAGCTCCTTTTGCAAAAATTCTATCATTATTTCAGCGAGCTGTCCTCATCGAAGAAGCAACCCAAGAAATCTTCTTTTTCATCTTGAGACTTCCACCTTTTTTTAAACTAAAAAGAAAGTTCTGGAACATTCTGTAACCTCAAACCATCATTCTTTTATGTAAACAGAATTCTTGTCCAGCTACGAGATTATTTTCCACAAACGATAAATTTATTTTTAAAAAAATATTATTTAACCAATTTATAATTGACTCAGAATTTTAAATATCTTAGGCAGACGATTTTTATAAATGATTAATTTTAAGAGAAAAAGAAAAGAAATGAATTTATTAATATGCACACATCAAAGGTTGACGTAGGAAAAATAAATAAATAGATAAAATAAAATAATGATATTTTTTGAAAGGTATGGTTTTGGAATAAATTTAATAAGACTTTCTTAAAAAGGGTTTATAAAAACATAGAAGAAATCAGTTTTATTTGGAATATTAAGAAATAAAGTTTTAATTAAGAACATTTTTAATTTAGAGCCATCTTTTTAAATTTACGCATACTGAAATAATGTTTTTTAAGGCAAATTAAGAATTTATATCGTCTGCATAAGGATTAACAGATTAGATTTAGAAACAAGATTTTAATTTAATAATTTGAAGTAAGTATGGAATATTATTATAAGAAAATTAAGATAGTATAAAGGTTAGTTTTGGCAAAAAAAAGTTAAATTTGTAATATATATATATATATATATATATAATTATATAGTACAATTGTTATAGATATATTCATTTATGGAACAATTTATTTATATTACATAATATTTGTTAGATTGAATATGGTGGTCATGAAAAATAGTTCGAAATAAAACTACCACTATTAATATTGTTTAATGCTAAAAGCCATCAATACATTAAATTACCGTTTTTAATCAATACATTATAATTCAAGGGTTGATTTAATACAAAATTTATATTAATGTTATTTAAAATTGATATTAATGTTATTTTTGTGCAGTGAATAAGATAAATTTGTAAATAGTCATAAACAGATCCTTATTCAAATATTTTTCATAGCTATTATTTTATGACTCATTAACCCTTTAAGGATCTTACAAAATTTTTCATGCAAGTTTAATTATGCATAGAATAATAGCTTCGGAAAGTATTGATATTTTAGATATTTATTTTTCTTATGCAATTAAGAAAATTAACCTTTATATCAATTTTGAATTAAATAAACCTTTGAATCCAAAATCTACATGACAGAAAAAACCCAGATAGGCTGCTTAAAGGGTTAAACATACATGAAAAATTATGCAGGCTGCTTAGAGTGGTTAAAGAAAATTTGAGATCTCTTTTACTTAAAAGAGTGAACAAGGCTCTTTTAATTAGTTCCTCAGTATGATTTGACCAAATAAATAAACTCTTGTTTTGAATTTTTTTTTTTTTTTTTTCAGGCTGTTTAATACAATAAAAACTTTTTCTTTTTTGTGCATATTCTTTAATTTGTAAAGTTTCATTCATTAATTTAGTTTACAACATTAAATTTGTACAAATGTCAGAAAATATTTGATTTTTGTATTATTAGAATCATTAATAAAAGAAATACTGAGAAAAAAATATTTTTTTTTTTACTATGTTGACCATTTTACATAAATTTTCACTCAAAAATCAAAATATTACTTTAATCTATTATCACGACTGACATATCACTAGGCTTTAAGAGAATATTAAATAAAACATTATATTATTGAGCACTATTTAAAATATTACAGCAGCTATTTTACATTTAGAAATAATAATAATAAATATACTTTAAACATATTAAAGTTTTAAAAAATCAGGAAAAACAAAAACAGTTTCTTAAACTAAATAAAAATAGCAAATCAAGCTAAAAGTGATGTGATACAAAATTTGATTTAAATTTTCTATGTTGAAAAAATATTTATTGCATGTTACAGCACTGATGCAGGCAAAATGAAAATCAAGAGCGAAAATTCCATGAAGTTTTATGATAAACCACTGTTTTTATACAGTTTATACAGTTTTTATTAGATTCAATCATTTTTCCAAATAACATTTAACTATTTTGCCAATTCAAAAATAGAAATATGAATTATACTTTTATGTAAAACCAAATTTCACATGAAATTTCAAAATTCATAAGATGAAGGGCAAGCTATGAATAAAATTCAACAGTATAGTACACTTAAAGTATGTCTGTGATCATAGAACAATGAAAAAAAAAAAAAATCAATGTAAAAAGCAACAATGTTGTTACATATAAATTACCTTTAATTTAAATTCTAATTCTGTGTGATAACCAGTCTTCTCACAACAAATTTCTATTTTACCACCAAGTTCTAAGGTTAAAGTGCCCATGAGAATTCCTTTACAATGAGCATAAGGCATATTAATGGTGTAATTTTCTCCTCTTGTGAGAAGGCTCAGGTGAGCTGTACCATCCATGATAGCAGATATTGAATTGCCTAAAGATATATGGTTTTAAATTAGCTCAAAAGATTATGAAACGTTAAACAATTTAACAGAAAATAATATTTAAGTCAAAAACAAATCACAAAAAGATTACATATATATTTGATATATCAAATTCATATATCATACAAATTACATTTGATATATCAAATAAGAATTATTTTGAAAATCATAACAGTAAAATAAACAAAGATATCATAACTGAATTTTCAAAATCTCATTACATATGTATGTATGTATATATTTATTTATTTATACAGTCGAACCTCTTTAACATGAACCACAAGGAGAATAAGAATTTTTTTCTTGTTAATTAATATTATCAGTAATTAATATTACAGTATCAAACCTTTGTATTTGCTTTTATAGGGGATTGTGAAACAAGTCATGTTAAAAGTAATTCACATTAAGCATATTCATGTTAACAAGAACTGACTGTATTACAAGAAAGTTTTTACACTATTTACATACAGACAAAAGATCTTTAATCATTGTTACGAGTCAGTTTTTTAGTTATATAAAATAGGTATGATGATATAAAATTTTAAAAAGTTAGAGGAAAGAAAATGCATTTCAAATGCGAATTTACAGTTTTTAAAAATTATAAAACTAAAGAGAATATTTGATACTGAAACACATGATACACTTCTTAAGATAGAGCAGCTGGAGTATGAATGGGAAAAGGGGTGTATGAGAAATTCTCTATATTTCTGACAATAATTTTGTTTATTTATTATTCAAAAGAGGACGAATTTGACTGTCTCATTCGTGCCTAGGAATGTTGAAAAATTTATTAACTTAATTACATTATATAAATGGGTCATTCCATGCCAAATCAACCAGTGACTCAACCTGACCCTTTCCGATTTCAATGAAACTGCTAGGGATCATTCTCTATGATGATATAAATTTTTATACAATTAATTATTTAAATTTTGAAAAATCATCATTTTTTGATTTGCATAAATATTTTCAATTTTGTATTTCTCAGGTTCTATCAAACATAGAAAATTTTATGAACACTCTTTTCAAAGAGGAGTTTATAAGGTTTAATTTGATATGCAAGTCGACTATGTATAGTTAAAATAAATAAAATTTTAATTTTTTTTTATTTAAAATTTGAAAATTTTTTAGTTAGTTATTTTTAAAAATTTTGAAAAAATTGTATGTTTGTTGTAATATTATAAGCTTTAAATTCTGAAATTTTTAGAGTGGGATCTCAATGGGAGTTATTAAATAAAAGCAAAAATTACAATAAAAATAGCAATTTAATTCTGTCTATTTTATTATTTATTTATGATTTGTATGGTAATTTTCAGCTTTTATTTCATAACTCCTGATCCCATTGAGATCCCACTCTAAAAATTTCAGAATTTAAAGCTTATAATATTACAACAAACATAAAAAATTTTCAAAATTTTTAAAAATGACTATCTAAAAAATTTTCAAATTTTAAATTTTAAAAAATTTTAAATTTTATTTATTTTAATTATACATAGTCGACTTGCATATCAAATTAAACCTTATAAACTTCTCTTTGAAATGAGTGGTCATAAAATTCTCTATGTTTGATAGAACTTGAGAAATTCAAAATTGAAAATATTTATGCAAGTCAAAAAAGGATGATTTTTCAAAATTTAAATAATTAATTTTATAAAAATTGAAAGCGATAAACAAAAAATAAAAATATGCTCTACTTTATATCATCATAAAAAATGATCCCTAGCAGTTTCATTGAAATCGGAAATGGTCAGGTTGAATATTGAATTTTTTTGGTTGATTTGAAATGGAATGACCCAGATTGATAAATTAATATTTTATGTTAATTATTAACATTAAACAATACTTTTGTTATGAAGATTGTTTATTACTAAAAAGAATACTGAATCTTAATTATTGTATTGTAACAAAGGTTAAATACTACAGAAAAAAATTGCTATTGAAACTTTATCAAAATAGATAAAATTGTTAAAAGATAATATGCTTAATGATCAAATGGGGAAAATTATATTAAATTTTGAAGTTTTACTTAAATAAATTTCTAGTTGCATTTCCCCTAACATAATTTCAATTATGCACGATATATAATATACATTTAATCAATATATTAGTAAGCTGTGAATGAAAATCATCAGTTATGCTGCATTTAAAAGAGATCTTTCGCTTTCATTTCATATCTAAAATGTCTCCTGTATAGGGAAAAAGAAACAGGCATCTGAAGTTTACATTACAAGTTAATACTGCAGTAAAAAAGGTGATTCCAGTGCTGAGATAAAACAAGCATATTATAAGATCATATATTATAAATATAATTTCATATAAGTCTATAATTATAAAATTTAACAAGGCAACACTGAATACAAAAAGGAAAATATTCGTGCCCCATTCATCTCTTCTATGGAAGATGACAGGGACAGATATATTTTATGTATAACATTTTATTGTATAATAATAATCTAGAATAAATATTGAATACAGATGTAGTCAAATACCTAATGTTTGAAATGTGATGAAAAATATTAATAATGCTTTTAAAAAATTATTTAAAATAAATATTTTTGTGAAAATGCCTCATTTATCCCCCATGTATTTAAATCATAGTTTTACAGTTTGAAGACAAACAGTCAAATATTACAAGAATAAGTCAAGAAATAAGTCATTTATAGTTTACAACATAAAGAATAAAGTAACAATTAGTTTAATTAATTTTTATTAAATTGAAAAACAAATTCTTAAGTAGGCATGTCCAACTTTAAAAAAAAAAAAAAAAAAAAAAAAAAAAATTAAAACATTGTGAACTTTCTCTGTGCAGCGTATGCTTAATTAAAAAAAAATCTTTAATTTTCACCATTAGCTATTTGTTTTTAACAAACATTATTAAACCTAAAAGCAGCATATAAAGTGTTCTTTTACATCTAATTTTTCAAAAAGGCCTTTTTCTTTTATAAAAGAAAACAAAAATATTTCTTTTCATTTTACTTATTCAAAACTATTTATTGCATATGCAATCTGAATTTTGTCAACACCTGATTAACAAGGTTTACACAAGTTTGGATTGAATAAATCTCACATAAAAGAAACTTATGAGCATAAGAAATATTTATGTATCTCAGAAAACCAAGGAAAAAAAAATGGTCTTGTTGTAAATCAAGAATTTCATAAACTCAGCTTTTAAATGATTACTATCAAATGCAACAACTTCCAACTTTCATTAAATGACTATTGATGAATTATTATTAATTTTAGAAGCAAGATGAATTATTTTTATGCCAAAGAAATCAAATCTGATAACTCATTGAAAGAAAGAAAAAAAAAAAAAAAAGAAATGTATATTAAATTTTTCTGGACAACTGATTTTAATATATAATACATATGGAATGACAAAATGATTTCAAATGTTTAACAGTGCAAATAATGAGAAACTTACATTTGTATATATTTAAGGCAAAATTCACAATTATAAAATTACATTAATATTTTAATTAAGGTTAGGATATTCAAAAACAATGTAGTGATCCGACTATACAAAAAACCTTATTTTCTCTTTAAGCTAATATTAGATGTTGGACAAATGATCTTTTTTTATCTAAAGCTTATGGGAAAAAATTATATTCACAAAAAACAATTATTTACTCATAATTAAAGAATTATATTTTTATTCAGATAAATAATAATTTGGTGAGTAATAAATGAAAAATATGAAGTGGTTTCAAATGAATCACTTTATCTAGATAAAAAATGACTTAAAAATTTATAGTATTTAAACATTAAGTAATACCATAAAATTTAGATTTTGCTAAAATACTTCCACGTATGCAGAATCCATCATGACGATTGCTTACATAAAATGCTGAAACAGGTGGATGATGGGACACCTATAATTATAAAAAAGCACAAGCTAATCAGCATTAAATATATAAGATAAAAATACATTAATTATGCATTGATAAAATTAATGCACTAAATATATTTAAAAGCTAAATGTCAGTATTACATATATGTATATATATATTTAATTTGTTAGATTAAAGATTATTCTGGGTTACATTTACTTGTTAAAACTTTAGACACAACAATATCCTTATTAAGTCATACTACACTGAATCAAATATTACCAACCGAAACACAGCAAGTTAACTCCTGTGTCTATGAAATTCAGAGAAATTATTGTACCACAGGTAAATGTAACTCTTAAGACAATATAAAATTCAAAAGGAAAATACTTTTAAAAAATAAATGAAAAAAAAATGAATACTAAAGTTAAAATTTCTTACTAAGTCATTTACCTCATTGTGAATAATGATTAATATCAATATATATTGCAATGCCTAATCTGACAATGAAATATGATTACTATTGAACTGACGAAATCTTATACTATAATGCGAGCAAAAATTGTGTGTGTGTGGGTAAATTTTATCTCAAAAACGGCTCTAACGATTTTCGCAAAAATTTGGATTTTACCATTTTTGGGCACGAGAAGACCATTGGGCTAGGTCACATGTTGGAGAAAATTCGATTATTGGGTCATTTTGGGTCATAATGGGTCAGGATCAAGCTATTTATATCTAGAGAACGGCTGGATCGATTTTAAGGAAATTTTGTATCCAATCGTTTTTTGGCACGAGAAAACAATTGAGCTGGGTCACATGTTCGAAAAATTTTGATTAGTGGGTCATTTTTGGGTCATTGTGGGTCAAGCCATTTTTATTTAAAAAACGGCTCTAACGATTTCGAACAAATTTTATATTTTATCGTTTTGGATTACAAGAAGACCATTGGATTAGGTAACATGTTTGAGAAAATTCGGTTAGTGGGTCATTTTTGGGGTCATTGTGGGTCATGCTATTTTTATCTAGAGATTTTCTCACGCAATTTTGACTAAAAATTGCATTCTATGGTTTTTGGGCACGAGAAAAACATTGGGCTAGGTTACATGTTCGAAAAAAAATTTTAATGGGTCATATTGGGTCATTAAGTGTCTGGGTCAAGCTATTTATATTTAAAGAAACGTAGAATCAATTTCATCGAAATTTTGCATGTAATAGTTTTTTGACACGAGAAAGCTAATGGGCTAAGTCACACGATCGAGAGATTTCGATTATAAGAATCATTTGTGGGTCATGATGGGTCATAATGGGTCATGGTCAAGCTATAGCTAAAGAAGAGGTGGATCGATTTTAACGAAATTTTGTATACAACATTTCTTTGGCACGAGAAAACTATTGGGCTAGGTCTCAGTTCGAGAAATTTCGATTACTGGGTCATTTTGGGTCATAAAAGGTCTGGGTTATAAAATTAATGGGCTATCTCACATGTTTGAGAAATTTCGATTATAAGAGTCATTTATGGGTCATGATGGGTCATAATGGGTCATGTCAAGCTATATCTAAAGAACATGTGGATCAATTTTAACGAAATTTTGTATACAACATTTTTTGGCACGAGAAAATCATTGGGCTAGGTGACATGATCGAGAAATTTCGATTAATGAGTCATTTTGGGTCATAAAGGGTCTGGGTCAAGTTATTTATATTTAAAGAACGGCAGGATCGAGTTTAACGAAATTTTGAGTGTAACAATATTTGTACACAAGAAAACTAATGGGCTAAGTCACATGTTCGAGAGATTTCGATTATAAGGGTCATTTGTGGGTCATGATGGGTCATGGTCAAGCTATATCTAAAGAATGGGTGAATCGATTTTAACGAAATTTTGTATAAAGCATGTTTTTGGCACGAGAAAATCATTGGGCTATGTCACATGTTCGAGAAATTTCGGTCAGTGGGTCACTTTTGGGTTATTCTAATTTTATCTAGACAATGTCTGGCGCAAATTTGACTAAATTTTATATTCTATCGTTTTCGGACACAAGAAAACCATTGGGTTAGGTCAGATGTTTGAGAAAACTCGATTAATGAGTCATTTTGGGACATAATGGGTCAAGGTCAAACTATTTATACCTAAAAATTGGCTCAATCGATTTTATCTAAATTTTGTATTTAACGTTTTTTGGCACGCAAAAATTAATGAACTAAGTCACATTTTCGAGAGATTTCGATATAAGGGTCATTTGTGGGTCATGCTAATTTTATCTAGAAAATTGTTCTCACCATTTTGAGTATATTTCCTATTATATCGTTTTCGGGCAAAAGAAAACCATTGAGATAGGACACATGCACGTAACAATTCAATTAGTGGGTCGTTTTAGGTCTTAATGGGTTCGGGTCATTCTAACAACGACTCAGTCAATTTTACCTAAATTTTGCAACGGAACTTCTTTTGTCACGAGAAGACTATTGAGCTGAGTTGCATATTAAACAAAATTATATTAGTGGGTCATATCGCTTCATTGCTGAATGCTGTCAAGCTAATTTTACTTAAGAAATGGCTTAAACGATTTTTATTCATTTTATACTCTGCTGTTTTTGATTACCTGAAGACCATTGAGCTAAGTCACATGTTTGATCACATGTGATTAGTGGATCATTTGGGTAATAAGGGTCAGAATCACGAGATTATGGCAAAAGCCAATAAGTTGGCGATATTTGACAAAATACTGGCGAAATTTGGCCAAAAAATCGACTATTAAGGTTACGAAACCAAAACACATATCTGGCGCCAAATGAAAGAATGTGTCCAAATTTGGTTATAACTGGCAAAAAATATTGTCTTTCAGAATGTGAAGAAATTTCTTATGCATTCTTAATAATTTTCGAGATGCATAGTTAAACTAACCAGAGTCGAGGTAAAAAAGTGATTTGGATTGATGTCCTTTCGTTGTAAATTTTAAAATAAAGTAAAATTTATGAACATGTGCATACAAATAGTTTTCTTATTGATTGTTTTTGTAAATAATACTATTATTAATAACATGTTTTACAGTAATAATACTATATCGAGTTGAACACAAAGTTAATTTTGACCGAGCTGAGCTCGGTCACCCCTGCTAGTGGAGAATAAAATTTGAAATGTGATTACCTGCTCAGAAATGTAAAAAGTCCTATTATCATTATCTTTATGCTGCCAGTAACAACGGAACATTTCACCAAGAATAGGATTGTACGGTTTCTTTAAGCCTTTGGGTTTTTTATAAAATCCTGAGAGGTAGAATTTTGTCACTAATTTCATTCTTGTAAATGGATCATCTTCTAATACAGCACTATTAAAATAAAATGAAAGTAAATCATTATATATACTCTTGATAAATACCATAAATAAAAACCAGAAAGTAAATTTATTTAATAAATTAAATAAAATACATAAGAATTTTATATCTCAATTCTTAAAAAAAAAAAAAAAAAAAAAAAAAAAAAAAAAAACTAATGTTGTTAACGCTACTAACAGAGAATTTTTAGTGACCAATGGTCTTTCTTCATTAATATTAAGAGAGCTGTTGCATACAAAAACATGAAACTTCGCGATATTATGGAGATATGTTTGATAAACACACTGGTTCAGGCAGTTTTTAAAAGATATTTAAAGTTGTCAAAAAACTTCCCATTAAAAAAGTTTTATAGGAGCAAAAACTATACATAGGAATTTAATCATTTTTAAATCATTTTATATATTAGAAGTTCACAGGGTGCAGACTGCATTTATTTTATTTTATTTATTTTTTTATTTTTTACTTACTTTTGAGGACTTATTTCAACTTTAAATTCAAATTTTTAGCATTTCAAGAGAGATATTTTTTACATATTTTAGAAAAGTAAAATACTTTAAATTGTTGCCAACTATTAAAACACCACAAAGTGAAAAAGTTCCTTCAAATTAAAATTTATTGACACATGACTATTATAAAGAGGGAAAACTTTCAAATTAAAATTAAACGAATATTACATATTAAAAGCAGGAAAATATTGGAAATTAGGGCTTTAAAACTATATTTACAAGTGAATTTTAAAAGAGAAAAAAATTATAAAACAATAAATTCATAATTTTTTTTTCGTAAATAAAGAAAAATTGTCAGATTTAAAAAATAAATTAAGGCAGTGCAAATAATATTTTCTTGCTAATGATAAAAAGATTTTCACATGAATATCACAAAAAGAAAAAACATTTGGTGAAAGTTGTGTCAAATTTAAAATGTTGCATCTAAATATCTCTGATTTAAAACCATAACTGATAATATTCTTAAAAAATACTGAGAAGCTCAGACTCTGTTTAATAAGTTCATTTTATATTAGCTGATTCTGAAATGTTTAAATAATCTTATTTAATCAAAAAGCGAAAACAGCCATTAACAAAAACTCATTTGACCGTAAACTCCCTCCATAAACTGAAAAAGAATGAATACCCATTTACAGGGCGATTGCCTCACTTTATTATTACTCAATCAATTGTAATTCTTTTAAAGCCGATCAAATTAACTGATTTTTAGAAGTGGCATGGGGGTTAGCATGTAATTATTAAATTTATTTATTAAAGACTTAGAAAAAAAATCTTCAAAGATATAAATAATTCACAAACATGCACACAAAAAAAAAAAGAAAAAAAACTTACCTAGATAAAATATTGGAATGATAATAGTAGTCTGATAATTTATCTAGGAAAGATCGTGGTTCTAATATGAAAGTAGGAAGAACAACTTTTGACAGATCCATACCAGGACGAACCTATTAAAAAGCAAATTTAAAACAGATTTATCAAAATTTTAACAATAAAGGCATATTTAACTAAAATAAGAATTTTATCTCAAAATCCTGACTAAGCATTAAAAAATTCTTTTATAATAAATAATGGCATTAATTAAAAAACAAATAATAAAGCAGAAAGAAAAGACAAATAAAAAAAGATAAAAATAAAGCAAACTTTTCATTATTATTATTATTATTTACATTTAATTCTGTTTACATTAAAAAGTTACATATTATGCAGTGCAGACCAACAAATTTTGAAGTTGTAATTTATTTTTTTAAATACAAAATGTCATTTGTACTTTATAAAAATATTTTATGTTAAAGAAAAAAAAAAAACATACACTTTTTGAAAAATTACTGACTTACTTCCACTGTGTAAGAAATTAAAATTAAACATTATTTCATAATCAGATTCAAAAGCTGACAAACAGTTTGAAATTTATTTAATTATGTTATCAAGGGAAAATATTAATAAATTACCCATAAAAAGTATTTGAAAAGGAATATATTGAGTATGTGGAATTATGAAACAAAGTTTAAAATCAACATTCAAACATCAACAGCTTTTTTTGGATGGTAAAGCAGTTCCTGCCCACCTTTTAAAAATAAACATATTTGAGAAGACATATTATTTGAGAATATTATTTGAGGCATAGAAAATTAAGTTTGACTTAGACTTGTTATACAAAACCAAGTTAATTGTATAACTGACCTTAAAATGTTAAATGCATGATTTTAATAATTATCAATGATTTTAAAATGCTCTTTGAAGCCTTTTAAAAAAATACTGATTTTTACTATTCAAAGAAGAGAATTTGTGAGGTCTTCTTTGGAATATTACTTCATATAATATGAATTAAATAGTCAGAATTTCAATTATGCATGTACTCCAATTTACTATCAAATGCATTAACAAATCATATCACTCAACTAGCCTTACTTTTCTTATCTAGTAGGATGGTTTTCCAACTTAATCTGCTGATAAAACCCAGGCACCCTTTGCAATTAGATTTAGCCTTCAACCTTATTTGCACTTATGAATCATTAATACAGAAATCACAATAACAGGGTCCTATGTGTTTCATTCAAACAAACACTTAATAGAGTAATCATTATAAAGAAGAGACCCTCAGTATAACTGGGCCACTATTAATGATTTATGCACTTTGCGACCATTACTAACTAGTCAATTAGTATTTCAATTGTAAAGCTACAGATAAAGTTTATTGAAATAGGAGATAATTATGCATTATCTTTCTTATTAATTCTTGCCAGATTCTTTTTTAAAAATTTGACAACAGAAAAAAAAATATTGTTTAATGAAACCCATTCTAGGTGACTGTACATACATAAAGTTATCATTTTATGGAGGGAGGGCGGGTTTGGAACATGATATTGTAAGATATGTTTAGGAGGAGGAACAGTTTGCCTTTTGATATTGATATCATTTTTGATCCAAACAAAATTGTCTCTTTTTACTTATAACATGGTCTTTAGCTCAAAATAGTATATTATCTTTTTTAGTCTTATCTAGTTTCATGAATATACAAAGTTATTATTAAAATCACTAAATTATTATAAAATTATTTAATTCTAAAATATGGGAAACCCCAACGTTTCACATTCTTAATCATCTTCATATGTATATACATATATAAACACGACTCAAAAAACTATATGTGAAGTATATATGAAATAAAGCTTGTGTTTACAAATAAATAAAAGAAATAGAATGTTGTCCACTTGTTTTGTTGATAAGAATTTATACTTGTTCCCTCAACCTCCAGCAAGGAGTAACAAGACTGTAGTGTAATGAGACTTGGGGACAAGACTATCGGGGTCGAGGGGAGTGTCGAGGGATGGGGATGATAACGTATGATATCAAAAAGGGGGGGGTTCAAAATTACCAAAAAGTCGATAACATTATTTGCACAACCCTTAGCTCTAAATTTTAGTCATTTTTTTTCATTCACAAAACCTGAAATAAAATGCTATGAATTTTATTTTTATATTGAATTTTGATGCTATAATATCTTTCTATATATGTTTCAACACAGAAATCTGTTTCAAATATTTTTGTCTAAAGCCATTTTAACATGATTTCTAGAAACAGAAAAATCTGGACCAGCCAGTTAAAGAGTTAACAGATGGTTAAAATTGTTTCCCTGGTGCATAAACAAAACTTTAAGATTGCTTTTGGCAGGTATACATAGATACATAAGATTGACAGAAATCAACAGTATAGATTCAGTAAAACTTATGAAAACAGCCTGTTTATACTTCAGTCCATCCTTACATAGAAAATTTTCATCATCTTAATGGGAAAAAAAAAATTAATAATAATAATAATATCTGCTAAGATAAAAATGTGCCTACAGTGGATTATTTTTCTTCCCTATTCTATAACAATTTCACATTTATATTCTTTACTGTATATAAACATTTAAGAAGAACCATTGCTTCAAACAATAATGTTTCAAGGTCAATGGTTTGATCCGTCAATACGCAAGGAGTATGCAATACATTTTTCAAAGAGCCACGAAAGTCCCTCATTCAACATAAATTACTTTATTTAACTGGAAACAAGAAAGATATTGTGAATAAAATGAAAATATAAACAAAGTATTAAAAAAAAACAGTATAAACTGTTAGTTTATATACCCTGTAATTAGGGATGCACCGGATACTGATTTTGCCGGATATCAGATATCCAGTATCCGATTTGCTTGCCGGGTTCGGATATCCGGTACTAAATATGTTTTTAGTTATGGTGAATGTTCGTTTATTTCTTTATACAATGCCATCTCACATAATAAATTACAAACATGTTTCACACACCATTACAACATTTTAAACATATTGCAATATATTTTACAGAAACTATATATCTGAGATCTGACTATCAGGGCTTGAAATTCAGGTTTTCCCAGGAGGAGAGAGTTTCCCTCATAACATTTGTAAATGCAGGGGAGTTAAACTGTATGAGAGGGGGAGGGATATTTTTTAAACCCTATTATTTTTTACATGCCACTTAAATATTTAAAAGTTATACCGACAGGACAAAATTTCACTGAAATAAATTAAATCAACAACTCAAGATAATTATCCAAAATGTTTATTTTAATTAAAACAAAGGAAAGGAATCAAGCCTTATATATATCATATCCATTTTTCAATTTTCACTCAATGTTATGGGTAATTAATAGCTGAGTTGCTAAATGAATTTTTTTATTTAGATTTTATTCGATTTTGTGTGGTTTAGAATTTTTTATAGACAATAGAACAGAGGAACTTTTTTAACACATTAAATTATTGAAATACTTGGTTATGCTTTTTTCATCGTATTTTTTTTTTATTTAATTTTGTAAAACCTGATGTGCATTCATTTTTAATTTACTTTCAAGATTAATGCATGTAGGTGTCAATATCCTTCGGTGATTGTATATCACTTACAAGGAAGGTCTCCATACTAGGCATACTCAATTAAAAAAAAAAAAAAAAATACTAATTAAACTATTCATGTGTGTAATAAAGGATCAGTCAAAATTAGCGGTGGAATTACAGAAGAAAATATGTAAAAAAAAAAAAATACTTTCAAATATTTGGCATGAAAAGACGAAAGTGTCACACGATTTGGCGAGCAACACTTTTCCCCGCCAAAAGCAAACGATTTTAATGCAACTGGAAACTTTTTTGGATTTTTAGAATTCGTGTAAATGGTACTTAATGAATTTAAACATAAACAATGAGAGAGTTTAATATATTATATACATATATATATTAAATTGCATAGATATATATGTATTATTTGTTGCTGTAGTTATTTAATTTACCTCTAGAAAAAATATTTTCATATATGAAAAAATGTTATTCAGTAAAATTATTTTCATACATTTAAGCGAATTCAAAAATAAAAGCCAGATGTTTCCATAGTAACCAAATCGAATTGACAATGTTCAACTGGACTTTGAACTTGAAATAATTTAATTAATTTAAATTTGAATTTCGTTTTAAGTCTCAAATTTTGATGATTAAATTTGAATATAAATACATATAAATATCAATATAACGAAATTATACTTAAAACAAACTAAATTTGACAAACCAAAGATATTTGATCTATCAACACGTTGAACATGAAACTTTTTTACTTTAAAATGCATTTGACATAAAAGAAAATATTTTTTTTAATTGCTTTTCATCGCCAACCGATGATAAATCGCCAAATAATGAAATTTTCATTATTTTTTTACGGACAGGGTACGGTGATTCGGTCAAAATTTTTTTTATAAACGTTTATATCCTCATGAGAAGAACATTCTGTATTTTTTTTCAGATTTTTCGGAGTATGCCCGTATGGAGATCTTCCTTGTTAGTGCAATTATCGTCAATACCGTAATCCCTGGCATTTTAGCTAACTGAATTATGTTCTACTATTTATAGGAATTTTAAACCCATATGAAATTCTGAAAAGGACATAGTCAGTAGGTTTCTTCTATTACATAAGAAATAGTTTATTTTAAAAAGTCTGGTCCTAATTTCTGTGAACTATGCACATCAACTATTTATTGTTTCTAAATGTGTTTCCTTGAAGTTCATAATTTTTTTTTTTAAATAATCTTTTGGAAAAGAGCTGTTATTATCGGTTGAGAATGGACCTTGTGGTGTCCGCATTTTATTTTGTTTATGATTCGTCCAGGAATATTAATGTTTAATCCATGATATACATAATATATTACTCTTATTACATAAATCATGTTTTGATCATCATAAAAATGATATTTTTACTGATTTTCAATAACTCAATAGGAAACATTTAAATATCTTGCTTTAGACAATGGATGATCACATTTTATTTATTTTACGAAATTCTTTAAATTTAGAAGAATTTTTATTTGAATAGGAAATCAAAATGTCGGTGTTAATACAGAAGAGAGTAGAAAGGTCACAAAATGGGCAGGTGCAAATTATCAGACATGGGAAAAAAAAAAAAAACAAATCCAAACAGAAACAAAAATATGTATGAAAGATCGTCTTTTAAATAAAAAAAGGAGGTATGATTATAGAGCCCATTGATGACGAAATGTGCGATGACTTTCAAAAATGAAAAAATCTAATGTTGAACCACTGATTGTAAAAAAAAAAAAAAAAATGTTTATTTATTTATTTTTTTTTTTTCCAAATGTGCAACACAGGATTTAATCTCATTTTGCTTAGTGCTAATTCCAGAGTCATGTGATAGAGTTAAGACTCTAGTGACCATTACTGCTCTTTTAGTTATTTCTTGTTTCGGCATAGGAAAAAAATTCGCAAAATATATAAATTGGTCATTGAAAAAATATCACTCATTTCGTCCATCATGGCAAAAATAAATTTTTAAAAATTGTCGACCTGTCTGAAAAAATTTGAACTTTGAGAGAACTTGTGCAGTGGGAAAATATAGCGAAATTTATCAATCAATTACAGTAAAATATCGTAAAATTCAAATATCATGAAGTTCGTCAGACAATAACAAAGGTAAAAACACAAATTTTTCAGCTGGACACAGGAAAATAACTGTTAATTTCATCAGAATGTCACAAAAACAAAAAGGGAAATTTGCCGATCAGTCACAGAATAAAATAGCTAAATTTGTCAATTTGTTGAGATAAATAAATTGTGAAATTTGCCTGTTGGCCTCCAGAAAAAAAAAAAAAAAAAAGATTTTGTAAAACAAGCAAGCAGGAAATTTTTGTGAGAAAAATTACAAAACTTATCAGTCAAACGCAGAAAAACAATCATGAATTTTGTTTAATTGTCGTAAAAGCAAACTGTGAGATTTGTCAATCGATAGAGGAAAATATCAAGAAAATAGTCAGTTGGTCCTGAGACTTGATCTTCACGTCACAAAGAAAAAAATTTCGAAAAGGGATTTTTTGGGGAAACAGGAATGACACAAGATTCTTTAGTGCATGAATCCTGCCTCCCCGTCGCGAAATTCAAACCTTGTATGTGTATAATAATAATATTGAATAAAAAATGCAATTCTGACATTTAAATACTCTCCTTATTTGTCATTGAACTGCTGAAAATTGCTTATAATATGTACAATGAAATGCTGATAATTTTTAGAACAAATTTTATACGTTTATTAATATGTCTATAATTGTAAAGCATTTTCACAAAGAAATACGTAGCATCCTTTTATAATGTAAACATTATAAAAGGATGTTACATAAACAAAAGTCTTACTAATATATCAATGGTTGAAGAGTTATCTCCAAGCACAGGTTTAATTGATGATTTTTTTTCATGCTTTAATTATTCAATACTGTCTTACCTTAAGCTATATTTAATTTTATTTTAAGGTAAATCTCTTTGAAATTTATAAGAAGAAAAAATTACTTTTAATTTTAAATATTTATAATGAAGTCACGAAAATAACTAGTTGGATGCACCAATTCCAAGACTCTCTTCTATTTCAAAGATCTCGATGTTTCAAAAAATATTTACAAATATTAATACTACATCAATATTGTTAGTTCAATATCATACCCAACTTTGATTTTCATTTAGAATTTTCACTGCAGTCAATTAATTAGATTAATAATGAGTTAATCTCGATCATGATATTTATTAAAATTAATATTTTTTTGTTATTCCGCTATACATCAGCTGTTTGCGAATAGCCAGGTTTAGCAAGATACAAAATTCCCATTGCTGCAAGAACTGCCAATTCAAAAACTTTCAAAAAACAAATTAAGGGGGGAAATAGCTCCCCTCCATTTCCCCTTTTTATACTTAATCATTGAATCCCCTAAACTAATTAAGGATATGCTTTATCACATAAAAAAATCTATATCCGAAATTCATAGCAAACTGAATAATTCTTCATAAAAACCTTTTTATATAATTTAAGGAGTTATCCCCCTTCTTTATACTTAAAAATTAAACTTCCAAAACTACTCAGGGATTCCCCTTATCAAAAAGAATGTACATCCAAAATTTAAATCAAATAGGATATTTCTGCATAAAAACTTATTTATCAAATTTAAGGGAGTTTAAGGTATCCCTTTTATGCTTAACAAAAGAACCCCACAGCTAATTAGGGAAATATCTGATCACTATAAACCTGTATCCAAATATTAAAAGAATTTGGTTAATTCTGCAAGAAAAATCATTTACCTAAATTAAGAGGGGTAGTCGCACCGATCCCCCATTTATACTTATCAAATGAACTCCCAAAACAAATCAGGGAATTGCCTTATCAGAATGAACCTATATCCAAATTTTGAAGTAAATTGGTAAATTCTCTGTGAAAAACCCATTAAACTAAATTCAAGATGGGGGAGTTACCTCCCATTTCCCCCTCTTAGACTTATCCAGTGAACTCTGAAAACTAATCATAGAGGTGTCCTCATCAGAATGATCCTATGTGTAAAATTTGAATAAAATCTGATAATTTGGTATGAAAAATCCATTTAGCTAAAATAAAGGCGAGGGATTAGCCCCCCCCTTCCTCCTCTTTATAAATATCCAATGAACTCCCAATACTAATAACCATGGCGGTGCCCTCATAAGAATGATCCTGTCTAAAATTTGAATGAAATCTGATAAATCTGCATCAAAAACCCATTTATCGAAGTTAAGGGTGGGGAATTAGCCCCCCGTTTCACCTCTTTATACTTATGCAATGAGCACCTAATACTAATCACAGAGGAACCTCATCAGAATGATCCTATGTCTAAA
The DNA here is from genome assembly GCA_964019185.1 of Maratus speculifer. Taxonomy (NCBI): domain Eukaryota; kingdom Metazoa; phylum Arthropoda; class Arachnida; order Araneae; family Salticidae; genus Maratus; species Maratus speculifer. Next base: position 73,095,566 of record OZ025303.1, read on the forward strand.
TTTTGAGCGAAAACTGATAATTCTGGATGAAAAAAACCATTGATATAAATTAAGGGGAGGAGTATTAGCCCCCGGTTCCCCGCTTATACTCAGCGTTCTCGCTGTCGCTCGCCAATGCACCAAACTGCGACTAAATTCTTCATTTGGCGAGTAAACAAGCGATTAGATTCGCCAAATTGCTAGTTCTCAATTTTTGCGATATTTTTTTTTCTTTTCCGTTTTTCATACATATGCATATATATATATGCATATTTTTTTATATTTGTAGCGGATAGTTGAAATTAGATTGATAACAATCGCTGTCAAAGTATTAAAAACTTAAGTTATTTTAGAACATATTGAAATAAAGGAGGTACATTAAAGGATTAAAGATTTTTTTTTCTTTTTGTGCTACAAGGCGAATCTATTGGCTAATACTTTTTTCATTTGGCGAATGTTTTTTATTTTTAATTAGCCAAATTTCTAACGTTGGTCAAATGTCAGCGAGAACACTGCTTATACTTATCGATTGAACTTTAAAAACTAATCAGGAAAGTGCCTTATCAAAATACACCTATACTCATGATTTCAAGTGAATTGCATATTTTTATCATGAGTTATGGCGTTACGCTTGTACATACATACTTACATACATTCAGAATGGGCGGGCACATAAGGTCTCACACAGGTTTTGATAGCCTGTGAGTTAAAATTCATTATTACAGAATAGTAACATTTTGTGGCAAAATATTTTCAAATTGAAGGAACCCCTGGCAGCCATTCGCAGAAACGTATCCAAAGAAATTTGGTTCAATTCTATGCATAACTTCATACAGTGTTTGATGTGGAACAATGAAAATGGCACAAAAATTGTGATTACACCATCGCCTTACAGCAAAATGTTACCATATTGAAGATGGACCTGCTGGCTACAGCCAAAAACATGCACAAAATATTTGGTTCATTCTATGTCAGACAGGTTTTGAATAAAGATGTTTTTGGGGAAACTGGATCCCTAAAACATATAAATTCGTGGAAAAAAATTGATTACATAACTTTCTTCTATCAAGGATAGAAGAAAGTAAAAACTTTAACTTAAAAACCAATTATTAATTATTTAAACTAAGCGAAAGAAATAAAATCATAGTTTATTAAACAATTACAAATTTTATAAAGACTAAAGACAGAAAACCAATATTTAGAAATGCATATAAAGGTAGCAAATTGCCATTTCGAATCTACTATTATTCGCTCCTGTAATTGGTATATAAGCCTGCCCTTCTCTGTCGCTTTGCTCAGCTTAGCTTTTTCTACATGCTGAGTCTTGTACTGATGAAGAATTTCGATAATAGATTCGAAATGGCTGTTTGCTACCTTTTCATTTATTATTTGAGCATTTCTAAATGTTGGTTTTCTATCTTCATACATTTTTACAAAAAGACTTTATTTCCTATTTTGACTTCAAATTTTGTTTTACAATCTGAAAATAAAGATAGAATTTTTTAAAAGATATAAGCGTAAATTCTTGAATTTATTGCAGAATTTAAATATAAGTAGTAAGGAAAGCTGGCAATTTTTTAAGCTTTTGGGAATTACCTTTTACTCATTTGATGGGAACTTATTTCATCTTTTGCATTATAAACAAAAGTTTTGTGGCATTGTTTGGGATCAAATGATTATTGTTATTCATCTATATTTGCTTTGCTGCATTCTCTGGATATCCGATAGAGAAGTCGGATACCCAGTGATTGTGGATCCAGATATCCGATGATATTTCGGATATTGAAAAATCAGCCGGATATGCCGGATATCGGCCGGATATCCGTTGCATCCCTACCTGTAATCAAACTTTCAAAGAATATGAGTGATTTCACTTAAACTCCAGAGTTCTGAAAAAATTAAAGAAATATGAAAAGGAACACATAGAGCTTCATCAATCTGTCAATCAATATGATAAAGCTTCAATGGGATATAATCATTAGTCAAGGAAAACAAAAGATAAAAATAACTTTAATGTAATCTTACCTGTTTTAATAGAGTCCATATTAGTGATTTATTTTCTTCTGCTACCTCTTCTGTTTGACCAGCATCTCCTGCCTGGAATAAAACATATAAGAAATGAGAAAAACTAAAGATGGCACTAATTAAAATGAATCCTGAAATGCTTTTTCAGTGCATGGTATAAGATTTAAATAATCACAATTTCAAATTTATGATTTCTGAACTTCATAAAATTTCACGAGAACTAAACACATTCCATAAAAGTAGATGCAATAATGAATGTGCCCTTTCGTACTAAACGATCACAATTGTATTCATTTTAAAAATTAATTAATTAATTATAGAAATTGCCTGGTTAATATTTTAGATGTATACCTTTATGTGTACAAGTTATTAAATAATGATGTAAAGTTATTATAGTAAAAAAAAGTATAAAAAAATAGTCTTTCGGAAAATCAACAAATGTTATGAAAAACTACCATTTTAGAATTATAATAACAAAGATTTATTTTTAAAGTGCTGCTTTTGAATATGACATTAGTTCTGCTTTAAATCGTATAGTTGATAAGAAAAACCAATAGCTTATATATCTAAGATAATAGATAAAGAAATTATGCAGTAACAGATGAAGAAATTTTATCTATAATATTTGGAGTTACAAAAAATTCAACAATATTTAACTAGTAAACAGTTTAAAAAAAATAGTAACAGGTCATAAACCTTTAATTAAATATTTTAATCTTGGAAAAATATATATTATTACTTAGAATGTTCAGATTATAACTAACATTAGAATATGATTATATCATTGCATACCCATCATTCTGAATATTCTTAAAATACTATTCCATATAAATTCTACCTCTGGTTGAAGGTAGTTACCACATCTAGAATTACAAACTGCTTTTAAATTCTTGCTTGCTGTGCTTATTTCAAAACTTAATTTGTAACATTATACAAATTAAAATTTTATTTACACCAGCAGTTCTCAACCACTGAACCCTGAAATGTTCTTAGATGTGGCATATAATTTTAACTAAAATTTTATCAATATTCTATGATGTAAAAGAAAAATCATTAATCTTTTTTTTTAGTTTATTTTGTAAATGGTTTAGAGTAATATAAGTAACATTTCTTGCAAATTTAATTGAATATTTGGGTATCATATAAAAATTTTAAGATAAATTAGGAAAAATAGAGGCTTCTATTGTCAGATATAATTAGCATTTCTTGCTTAAATGTCAAGTTTGTTCGGCAAAAAACCACTGAATTTTGATAGTATTTTATTTTTCTTCAGTTAGTCCAATCCAACTGCAAAAATAATCATGTATATAGTAGGTTTACTCAATGTGTTTAATATAAAACACTATTAATTGTGCTACAATAATTCTTAATGGTTTGAGAGTACTTCAAAAATTATATAGATTTTACAAGACAATTTGAGCCAAAATGCAACTTAAGTTTATTGAAATGTAATCGAGGAATGAAGCAAGGAAGCAACATCAAAATGGAACATAAATCGATGGTTTGCAAAGTTTTTCAAGTAAAACAAGTCCTTAAGATGAAAGCAATATTGATAATGACATGCGATGGCAAATTCTTGATTCACGCTTATAATCTATCAACAAATAATCTATTATATCAATAACAATTGTTTTTAATCCCCTGTAGTAATTGACAATAGCCTGAAACATAAATATCAGATGAATTAACTGAAAAGAATAAGCAATGTTGATTTAAAATTTGAAGTAATCTTCTGCTTCTTTATTAATCTTTCTGTGAACCTCCTTGCCTAAATTACCCTCTATTGATTTATATGTTTATGTGCTTGGCCAACTGTCTAAAGAAAAAATATTTAGAAATCAAGAGGCAAAAAAAGCATTTTAAAATTGTATTGCTCACAAAAAAGCCAAACTTCTTTCCAACTGGTATTAAAGTGCTAGTAATCCATTAACATGGATTTTCAGATGGCAGTTAGCCTATTTTGAATAAAACTCTACAATACAAACAAATAGTTGTTTACTATAACACATACTGTCTTTCATTCATTAAATTTAAATCAGCTATTATTTCTGAAAAACTTGGTACATTTGGTCTAGAAGAAAAAAAAAAAACGGTAACCACAGAAAATGCAATAGAAATGTTTCATTTAATGCTAAAATACAAGCTAGATAAGAACCTTATTGAACAAATTTTTAAAAGTACATTCATCAATGAATGTTTAGCACAACTTCTCTAGAGTAAAAAAAGTTATTCCTTTGCTTTAAGTATAGTGTGTATGTATATAATCAGCAATTTAAATATTGCAAAAGAAAGAAAGTAATGAGAAATGAGATGTAGCAAAAAATTGCGATGAAAATAATTGAAAATCAGCAATCTATTATACAAGTATAAAAAGAAAATTCTCTACTTTTAACAATTTATTTTCTATGTAGTATGATGTTTAAAAGACTCTGCTAGAACTATGAAAAAAGAATTATCTAAAAATCAGTTTAGAAAAGAAGATGACACTAACAAGAATATAAATTGTAGCAAAATATTTACTTTTCTGGCTATGATAGAACATTATATTTGTCTTATTTAATCAATTTAAAAATACATCTAGTATTTTCATATGTAGTTTCGTCACCATAAATTTAGTGAGCTGTGAAAATTTGATCTTGGGATTAAGGATGTATTTGAAAAAATATTTTTTAACCTCAACAGAATTTTCTGAGACATTGTCAGACTCATTTTAAAAAGCAAAAACCATCTTAATGAAATTTGCTAAGTTGGTTTTTGAAGGATGTACAAGAGGCTGAGTGTAAATCTCTTCAAAAAAAAATTATCAATGCATAAATACATTTGGCAAAAAGATTATGATTACCAATGATATCAACAATATCCTAGATTTTTTTCAGAAATAAATTTATTCTTTCTTCATGAAAAAGCATGAATTCAGTAATATTAATTCAAATCACAGATTAAAATATACATAGATTTAATATTTTAAAAAAAAATAAAAAAAAAAAATAAATAAATAAAATAAAATTTTGTTTCTACATCTGAATTAACAGCTTCATTGTTTACATTAGTAAATTATGTGTGGATTTTAGAGAGTTGTGGATTTTAAGGAGTCTACTGTATTATATGAATCTTTGCCTTTTTTACAAAAATTTATTCTCAGCAAAAAAATAAATAAATAAAAAGAGCAAAAATACATGGATCATAAATCATGCAAGTAAATATATTAAATAGATCTTAAGTGCTGCATTATAATGGGAAAATTCAAAATATACAGAATTCGATACTTATGTATTAACGCCACCGCAGCAGAAGTTTCGCAAATAAAGATCAATCTTGTTTGCACGCGCACAATCGTTTGGACTCCTTGTTGTTTGCTGATTTTTGACGCCATTTTTTAGTGCTACAAAAATGAGTATTATAGATTTGCTAAAAACAGAACAAGATGCAATTTTATTTTTTCAGGAGCGATGATACAGGAGTTAAACTCTATAATGGCCCATTTTGCACTGAAATCTGATTGACTACTTTTGTTTTTAAATGAAGTGTTTTGAATTTTGAAAATTTTTTGATTTTAAATAAAGTATTTTATTTTATGATTTGTCGCAAAAATTTTAGATTGGCAGTACTTCTAAACCACCAAATCTGTAGCTGTGGTGGTGTTAATACATAAGTACCCAGAATTCAAATGAAATATTTTTTTTCCAGAAGTTTCTTACCAGTCCAAACTCTTCCTCTCCATTCACTACATAGGGTGTCTCCACAGGAGGTGTCTCTTCCACATCTTCCACAGGTCGAGTCTCAGACTCAGAATCTGTTGAATGAATGCTGTGGTTGCCATCGAGCTCACATTCTCTGTTGTCATCAGTATGTACATCATCATCCAAATCTGAAAAAAAAAAAAAAGATTATTTATGAAGTTCAATTATACTAACACTCAAAGCAATGTATTAAAAATGTAGAGTCATATTTTTATTGAAAACAGAAGAGAAAGCATCAGCAGCTTAAGGGTGTATTTCGATCCAAAGTGCCTTCTTTCCGATTTATTTTTAAGATTCATTTTTTCTCTCAAATGCACCAAACATTCAAATTCTTTTATTTAGAAACTACACAAGGTGCCGTAATTGTCGATTTTTTGATAAATGTAGAAAATGTTGTAAAAAAAATGCTGTCAAAAACGGCGTTTTGGACAAAATTTTCCGAAGCGGGAGGTCTGCGAATGAAAAAAAGAGCATCCTGAGAAAATAATTGCTTATAAATCAAATTCTAATTAATTCAGTGAAAAATTACTTCACACGGCATCTTCTACATCACTTCAAAAATCACCCCAGCAAGTTTCATGTTTCTACTTTTAAAAATGAGTCTGAAAATGTATCGGAAAATTTCGAGCTGTTGAAGGTGGAAAATCATTTTTTCGAATACACCCTTAAACTATAAATGAATTGCTCTTTTTTTTTTTTAAATAACACATTACTATGCAAATTAAACTGTTACATAATACATGAAATGTAAAATAATCTAATAAAAAATAGTTTTTTACTTTTAGAGTGCATAAGACTTGAGAAATGAGTCAAAATTTTAAAACAGTAATTGCAAATTATAGAGCTATATTCTGTAACACACAAAGAAAGTAATTATAAATTAGTTAGTAATACTTATAAAATACTGAACAAAGTTTAAAATTTTTTTCAAAAGCCTACAAATTTGGTTTAAAAAAATTATGACATTACATTCACATTTTTGGTGGAGAAAAAGTTAACATTTTTTCAAAAGAGAGTTTTCCAGTCACCCTAGACGACTATCGTTGCCTCAAAATAAGACAAATGAAAACTTTGCAGGGCCATATTTGGTGGGTGACTTAACTCACTTTTGGAGAGAAATGAACAGATAAAAATCCAATAATAAAAAATGTAAAGTATAAAAAAAATACATAAAAGATGATTTTAACAGAGAATTCTTAGCGGTTCTCTAACTTTTATGCACAGGGCTGCAAAATGTACCAGGTCTCAAGGCTAGATGTGAGTAACACCAAAAAAAGTTCCCTTGTATGAAATTTTAAATAAAATATATATTTTTAACTTGTAATATTTATTTTATTTATTTATTTATTTTGTCATATTTTAAGTAAAACAGTGAACTTTTTGAAGTTCACATTTGTAATTTTTGATTGAATCAAGATGGAATATTGCATTTCATCTTATGATTTTATTTATAAGATACTTTGATATAGATACATTTGATTTCTTGTGATTTTCCACTCATTTATAATAGAATTTTTGCACTTTGTACCTGATTTAAACAAATTCCGGCCAAAAATGTATGAAATTAGCAAAAAATTTCTACTGAAATTAATATTATGTTCAATGTGATAGTAAATATTGAATTGGTAGACATATGATGATTTACTGAAACTATAAACATTTTATCTTATTTCATTTAATCAAAGTACTTTCACTTTCAATATGTAATCGATTATTTCTAAATAATAATGACTGTTTTTTTTCCCTTCATAACTTTGTATTTCAACTTAGTGATGTAATTGATATGACGTCAGGGTGAAAGTGCAATTCTTTGTCAGTCTTCTATTTTCCTCTGTAATAACAACATCAAACTAATGTTTCTGTAAATTTAAATGCTTTTTACTAATCTTTTTTGTTTAAATCTTATTAAATATAGTGATACAAGAGAATATAGTTTTTCAAAAGATTTTTGCCTGTGCTATTGGATTAAAGTGTATGCTGTCAATTAATTTATCAAGTAGGATAACGCAACGCAGTTCGGATACATTTTGAAACAACCAAGGTAGGCCAGACTTTATTATTATTTTTGATTGTTGATTTATGATGAGAAGCAGAATACTAGAGTTCAAGTTAATAATTAATATGAATTACTTTAGCAGTCCAATAATTATAAATCTATTGCAACTGAACCCTCTCATGCATAAATTATTTTTCATTATTATTCAGAAATTTTTATTATCTTTTTTTGCGATAAATGAAAATCATTATAAAATAAATTTATTATTCTGCTGCATGCAAGATACATTCTGTCCACAATTCAGGTCTCCATAAATGAATGTTGAAAAGATTTTGCATTATAAGCCAATTTTTATCTGTTCTCATATGAGAGCCTTGTAAATGAAAGGTTTTTTCAAAATTTCACACTAAAAAAATATTTTTAAATCATATCCATTTTAATGAAAAAATGAATTACAAATTTCCAGCAAAATATCTTTGATTTTCATTAAAGATTAAAATAATAATAACAACAATAAATACCATGATCTTGGAAATGTTTCTCAGGGTCCACCTCATTCCATGATTGCAATGGCTCTTGAGATGATGAACTGGGAGGTAGAGATCCTTGTGCCTGGGAGGTAGGTACTCTCTCACTCATAGTTCTCATCAAAAGAGAAGAGCACCTGAGGGCCAATTCCAACGCATCCATCCAGCATTTTCCAGCTTGCTCGGAGGGAGCCCGGAATATCAAATGAGCAACAGGCAATGGCTGAACAAGGGCACCTATCGTTTCACCTCTTGGGCCCTAATCACATTTAAACAAAAGTAAAGTTAAGTTTTTTTTTGTTAATTTTGGATATAATTTTTTTTTTTTTTTTTTAAATAATACAAATGGTAAATAAATAAATAAATAAAATTACACTTTTGTAAGATCAAATAATTTTTTTTTTTTTTTCACTATAGAATATGAGTGTGACCCCATAGGCCACAAAGATACCACAATTTTCCTACAGAATAATTTTCCTTATAATAATGACAAAAACTTTGCTATTAAATAAAACAAACATCACTTTTTCAAATATTCTGGTGGCAAACAATTTTATGATAAAAAGTTTGTGCATCACTTCAATAGAATTTGCAATATTCAAAGAGCCATGATTGAAACATATATGTTTATAAGTATAAAACATATATGTTTTTCACTTCCTGGCTCTTTTTAAAAAGTATTTTGGCTTGAAAACTTAAAACATGTTATAAAGTTGTTTTAGCATGTAGGAGTACAATAGAGATGTATGTAGATTTTCACATTAAAAAAGACATATTTTAAAAGTATTTTTTTTCTTTTTTAATTAAAAAAAGCACTTTTCGATTCCTTTTTTTTCAACATTGCACAATGTGTAATGTTTACGTAAAATTTCTCTAAATAGTTTCGTCAAACTTATAAATTAAAATGTGCATATTTTAACGCACTTTTTGTTTTATTAATTTCAAGTGAAACAATCCAGAGAAATCTTGGATGCCACAGAAAACTATACATCACACAACATTGAAGAAAAACGAGTGCAAAAAGTGCATTTTTGGATGGAGAATTACATATGCCATATGTTCTTGGCCAATAGTTATTTAAAATTTTGCATTTTGAACAAAATTGCAGACTAACTTAATGTATCACTTAAAAACTGATTTTGTTTTGTTATGTTTATAAAAAAAGAACAAATAACAATAATAAATAAATAAAATAAAGTATCAATCAAGGATTAAGGAAGGAAAAAAAAGGAAAATCAATTTAGCTGTTGTTGATATATTTTGGACAGAGAAGAAAAATATGGTTTGGGATAAATCACGTATATAGTTTTGCATGTTGTGCAGATGGCTTGTGCACTGTGCAACAAGGAATGCTATGAACTTTTATAACTAAAGTTTTTAAAAGCAGTTTCATAAGTAGAGCTGGATGACATCAGAAATTCAATATTGCAATATGTTAATGAGTTAATATGATACTGATAATATATCGTGGAAACTACCTTAAACTGAGTAAAACAGAAATATTGCTAATTAAAAAAAAAAAAAAAAAAAAAAAAAAGTTTTAGGGATCATGATTGATGGAGATGTGCAAAATTTTTTTTAGATAATTCAACATAGTGGAAAATGTAATAGGTAGTGTTTCTTATGAAATCTACCTAAAATATATATATATTTTAACATTCCTTTATACGAACACAATAATGCTTATTTAAAAAATTTCTAATTTCATGACTGAAAAATATGCTTGAAAACATTTCCGTAACAATAAATTAATTTAGCATTGCTCCCCAACTATGGAAAATTCACCACTTTGGTTTATGCTTGGCAAAAAACATAACTAGTGATTTGTTAAAAAATATGTGAACTCTACTCAGAATATCTAAATTGTTTTTGCAACATATATAAAATTAATGTTAAACTTAAAAAATACTTTTATTGATTTATATTTAAATTGTTACTATTTGTATTTAAAATAGTTCCCTGTTGCAATTTCACAGCAATTGGTATATTCTAAGGAACAAGAGTTGGAACACATTTAACTCTGTTATTCTTGTAACTCATACATAGTTATAACAAACATTTGGCAATTACTCCATGCACCTGACACGAACAGAAAAAAAAAAAAAATCTTAAAATTAATTTTAATAATATTAAATGTTGTATTGCACAAAAAACACTCTTGTGTACATGATTTTTATAGTAATTCTAGCACATCCAGAAGTGAATGAAAATTCCACTATAAAATTTTATTTTATATACTAAGTTAAATGTAAATAATTAAAATAAAAATAATTATATATAACTTTTCACAATTTAACTACAAATAACTAAAGAGCCTTTCAGTAACAGTGCACTCATGTTATGAATACTAATATAACATATGTAACTCTTTTAAAGACAATGTAGTAATGTGTTAATAAAACAAAATTCTCTTCATGGGAAGACTAACTTAAGATTATTAAAATTTAACTGTGTTAAAAGTTAAAAGTTATCTTTAAAAAAAGAGCAATCAAAAAGTTAAAGTTTAATTCAGATTTTTATAATTCATATAAATTATAAAAATCTAAATTAAAATGTGATTTATGTAAGCGATTAGATACAGATAATGAGTATGAATAAAAGTTTTTCTCGTTAAAAATTAACCAGATTTTGATTTATAAAAGATTTATAATGTATTTTAGTTATTTTGTAACTAGTGAGACATCTTAATCTGGAATAGAGATCTACTTGTTTTGGCAAGTTCATTTAAACAATCTACATTTTTTTTTTTTTTTTAATGCTAACATACATGCATTTAAAAGACAGGTCACTTTTCATGAATATTGCTATTATCTTAAAAGAAATTTTCAGTTAGACAGTGAACAACATTAAAGGTAGCTTATCAGAATTTATTGAACACTGAATGATGAAGTGATAAAAGCCATAATATAATACTAATAAATTCTAGGACTATAATCTGAGATTACATTTACTTTACTGGATTTTAAATTAACAATAGTATTAAGGATCACATTTATTAAAGTCAGAAGTAATTTTCTTCATTAAAACTTTATTTAAATAACTTTTCAGAAAAAAATCTTACTTTTTAAACTGGAACAAATTCAGAACATATACTTAAACATGTCAATTAATTAAAACTCTTACCAACAGTACATTTTATAAGATATAATTGGAATTAATACATGTACACACAAAGATGTTTTAAGTTTTTAAATATAAAGTTAACCAGTAGATGGCGCTAGTTGTCTGGGTAGACACAGCCAAGAAGCTAAATAAATGTATGCATGTGTGATTTTTTTGTTGTTCTATGGGTTCATCCAGTTCAAGAAATGAATATTTTCTGAATCAATATTTCTGTTATTAATGCATTTTGTTGCTATATTAGATAAATGCATATTATAATAAAGTATTTCTTCACAGGGAAAAAAATTCTAATCTGTTGTAGTTGTTATTTATTTTCCTTACATCTCTATATTAAGACATAAATATAGCAATTGATAACATTGAGGGATAAAAAGGAGAAGAAAACATGTTATTCTTCATTGCAATTGTAAAATGAAAAGAACAGAAAATAATAATTCTGTACAAATATCAATATCAATAGAACAAGAATTTGTAGAATGAAACTTCAAAAGTCAACACTTTTGCTTTGCCCACTCTCATATCAACAAATTTAATCTTAGTCAGAGGGGGCAGAGAAGAGGAATAATGTATATTGATCATTTATTGTCATAAAAACTGAGAACCCCCCCCCCCCCCGTTCCCCTAGAATTTTAAAGATTTTAAACTTTGTAAGTTGTGTAGCAAAGGACAGAAATTTCTTGTTATAAAAATATTCTTTTTTTTTTTTTTTTTTTTTCTTATTAATACAAAACAGGAATTAAACTGTATTAGTGACTGAGTTTAAACAGCATTATTATTATTTTTTTTTCGCATTTTGCCAAAAGAATTTTAATGTCTTTATTATCACATTTTATTTTAGCTATATAAAGTAAAAAATTTTAAAAATTACTAAAATGATTTTCTAATTTTTCAGTGCAAATGTTATTAGAGGGAATTAAATTATGAAATAATAATTTATAATTTTAGATTTACATTTTTTTAAAGTCCTGAATAAAAAAAGAATCACAAATAAAATATATTGGTAAAAAACAAATGTAATGTTAGGCTTTGTTAAAATTGCCCCCCCCCCCCCAAATAATAATAATAATAATAATAATAATAAATTAAAAAATATGCCAGGTATAAATGTACAAGAAAGTAATAAATATGGTTGAAAGACAAAAAAAATTTAAGCTTTAAAGATAACATTGTATAATGGTGGGTCAGTAGCCAGACATGGAAAAAAATCAGGATGGAAGAGGAAAGGGTTCTGTTGATTTTGATTCTCATCCTAGCATTGATTTAACTACTCCACCAACTAGATATCTACAACAAATTTTGTAGCTCTAAAATCTATTTAACTGATCATTTGTGCTCCTATCATTTCTAGTCTCATGGAAATTTTGTTTTCTTGTGCAAGTTACTTTTATTTTGTTGTATTTATATATTTCAATTATTTATCAACATTTTAAGAAAGCTTAAAACATTAACTTTACTACCAAAATTAATGAAAAATTAGAAGCAAGGAAAAATAGGTGAAATAAAGTACTGTCAGGACATCCATGAGGCATGTACTGTAACTTGCATATTTTTTGCTATTTTTGCACTTTTATTTTGGAGTGTGTGTGTGTGTGTGCACCAATGTGTTAAAATTATTAGATGCATAAATACAAGAGTTTTTATTCCTTTTTCTCAAAAATAAATATGGAATACAAAGAGAAATAACTACCCATTCTATAATATGAACATAACAATATAACCTTTTAATGAATTAAGATTTAAAAAAGTATATTAAAGTTTCAATAGTTTATATAAATGGATTTTGAATAAAGTAAAATCAATCCTAGGTATAAACAAATAGAAAAAGAATTTCAATGGATTTGATAGAAACATTTAGTGTAATTAAGTCTCACTATTTTAAGAATGAAAAAGTTGTAGCACTTCTTAAGATATATTTACTGAATTTGGGTTTTAAAAAATGCTGACATACTTTTACATTTTTTTGTTTAGCATATATTACATTTTTAAGCTAATGGAATAAGCAATTTATTCACTTCAAATTAATTTCCAACTATCCTATTTATGTTAATGGGCCAAAATATTATAAATATAAAATCTTCCATGTACTGTTATTTTCTAAACATTTCAAATATAAATAAAAAAGAACAAATGTACCATAAGACTAATGATATTGCATTAATAATATCAACATACAATGCAGCTGAAAAGAAAAAGTCATGGGAGAATACAGGGTTTGTTTCTACAATCTAAATTGAAACATTCTAAAATAAAAGTCATTAAGACATTCAATAAGGTTAAAAATTTCAATAATTTATCTGATACTATAAATGCAAAAAATATTTCTTAGGTTTCTTTCAAAAGTAAGAGTATAAAAAATATTTGTTATTGTAAATTAAGCTAGTAAATATAGGAATAAAACAAGTTAACAAAGCAAATTCATGCAGAAAAAATTGAATACTAGGTTAAAATTATCATAACTACGGATCTTGCAAAAGGGCAAGATTTTCAAGCTTACAAAGAATTTCAAAATTATTGGTACATATTACTACACAAGACATATTTTCAATAAAATTTACTTCTTTTAACAATCCAGTAAATCAAAGTGTAATGGAGATTGGTATATTACTTACCCATCATACGTAGTATAGGGTAAGTCTTGCAATCGTTTTGAAAATCGAAAATTTTTTTTTGACGGATTTATATGTTTTAGATAGTAGAGATTCCGAAAAACATATTTTTAGAAAAAAAATTTTGCCGTCCGTCTGTCTGTCTGTAAACGCTCTATCTCCCGAATGAATTGAGATAGAGACTTGAAATTTTGTATGTAGTTAGTATGTAAGAATGGGGCGAAGCCTATTTAATATCAGCAACCTCGATTATCCGGAACTATTTTTTTCGGACTCTAGAAAAATTCGTTCTGATGAAAGGTATATAAAAATTTTTGAATTTTTTTGTTCTAAGGAATGGATGTAAAAGGCAATAAAATAACACACATTTTGCATATAGAACGAAGTCGATCGGATTATTAGTTGCCGAGATATTTGTAATCCTGTTTTCCACATTCTTCGATTTTTCATGACCCTGTATGTCATTCAAATTTCAATTCAGAGGTATATTTTAATTGGAAATGAGATGCTTAATCCGACGCAGGTAATTGTTAGTTAATAGAATTATTATTTTTGGAGTTATAAGGATGTTTCTTTAACGCAGTTCGTTACTACTTGAGTAGTTTGGCGTTTTATATAATTTGTCGAAATGGGTATATCAGCAGTTCTTTAATACAGCATTACTATGTATATTAACAATATTTAAATTTTGTTTATGAATTGCAATGCATTGTATAAATAGTTTCACATGTTTTATTTTCATATACATATCCATGATGGGTAAGTATTACGGTGGCCCCCAACGACTAGTTTTTCATATTAAGGGTTTCATAAATCAAAAAGGGCAACTCTGTGACATAAGTTTCAATTTATTTTTGTTTGAAAATGTATGAAAGTAGCAGGCGTTGTTATTTAGAAACTATATAATCACACTCATTTTTCTATTTTTTTGCAAACACAATAAATATTTAAGAATAAGCCATCAAAGTTGACATTTTGTACTGCATTTTCTGACAAAGGCAGAAAAAATACTCAATGAAAGGGAGAAAAAATGTATGATCAAAATAGCTTATTACCTAGTAGGTAATTTAATTATCATAAAATGAAAAACTCAGTTTGATTCAAAAGTACTTCCAAAAGTCAGGCATTCAAATTTTATATCTTTCCATTAAAAAAATGAATTTGTAAATATGCCAAAATATTTTGTTCTTGTTGAGTAGAAATGTTGAGAACAGCCTTAACAAGAATTATGGTGCAGCAAGGTACCAACATTAAAAAAGATTTACAAAGAAGGACAATTGCATCAGGCTATATGATGAAAAATGATAAATGAGCTATACCTAAGATTTCACAAATATACATGTATAGTGCAAGTAAAGCTGGAAATGTAGGAAATGATAATCTATTATGGGTCTTTCAATTTCTGTCAATGTTAAAACAACAAGCTGGCAGAATTGCAAAACATTTTACCATAAGCAATGAATTTTGATTTCACATACTGAATAATTTCGATACAAATGATTAAAATTTTAATAAAAAACTATTTCTATGTAAATGAGAGATCTCAAACTATTATAATGTTGCCTTAGAGCCCATGAGACCTATTTTAAAATTACAAATGGACTAAATGAATTCAATTTCAATTCTTAGTAGATAATTGATCATTTTACATTAATTTTTACAAAATCATAAATTTTGCAATATTTTTCCAAAGACTCATTGATTTTCAAATCATTACAAACATAGCATTCTTCACGATAAATTAAAATAGCCTTTAACCCTTTCCAGCACAGACAAGTTCTGTAAGTAAAATGATAAATTATTGACTGACACTGGAATTTAGAAAGAACTTTTTGAGAAATTAAGAATCCCTTAATTTAAGTTTTCACTGTAAAAGCAAAATTTTATTAAAATATTATTAGTGCTGTTTGCAAGTTTGGAATTGAAAGTAAACAAGGTAGAACCCGTCAAATTTTGACAAAGGAAAATGTTTAAGAAGGAACTGTTTCATTAACTTATAATAAACCTACAAAATTACTTATAGTAAAAAATGCATTTTATATTGGTACGTCCTAACTCTTAAACAAATGATATTTATCGTCAAATTAACAAAATACTATTTCTATAAAACTCAGTAGTAGAAATTTTAAAATTAAACTTTAATTGTATATGTAAACAGTAAAAAATAATAAAGATATGTTAGTATGATAAAGTTATCAATTAAGGTTCTTATGTTAGTATACCAAAATGATAAAAAGGTAATTTATTCAACTTTGACTCAATCATAGAATTTTTTTCCCGTGAAATCTAAACCCGGCATTATTTTCACCATATCAAAATTTACAAATGTACATTTCACATCTGGATTCATGTTTAAAAAAATTGGCATTTTAATTTAATAATTTTGATTCAAAATGTCTCAATGCTGTTAGCTGAAATAAATATTAAACTGTTGATATTTTTTACGCGTAAATCAAATTTTGTAAATGAAGTCAAAATTTACCGGGTTTTATAACAAAAGATATTTAAATTTCTATTTTTTCTCTTTTAATGAGAAAATGGCAACATAAAGATATAGCATTCAATTTTTTCCCTTTTTTCCTTTGCTTTAAAAAGGAATGGAGTACTCCTGTTGCCATGATTAGAAAAAAAGGTATTAAAAGCTACAAAAAAATTAATATTTGTAAAACAAATTAAGATACAGCTTTCAAACAAATTTCATTTAAAAGTACATTTTTTTTCCTACACGATGGTGTAAAAATTTAAAATATGTGACATTAACCCTTTGTTGCATAGGCTTAACACTTTGGCGACGCAGAGAAAATTCATTGCTTAATTGTTGTAATTGATGACTGACACCGGAATTTGAAAACAGCTTTATTTGTAAACAAAAAAAAGAAAGCTATTTTGCAGGAATTTAATAAACCAAATTTTTTTTAACCAAAATTCCGGTGCCAATGTGGCATTTGGGAATTAAATTCATTAGCATTTGGGAATGAGTTTTTGTCCACTGTAGTGGACAGTATGCAACAAAGGGTTAAGAGGTTTTAAAACTTTTAGCAGCAAAAATTGCAATATTGAAATTCATTTAAAATTTGAAAGTGTCGCCATTCGCAAAATGACGTATGCGTTACGCACAGATACGTTTGGCCTTTATAATATAGATATCCCAGACTGGACATACTGTGCCGGAAAGAAAATACAAAAACTGACAAAGAAATCAACTAAATTCAGAATATCAATTAAAAGAAAAAAAAGCAAGCAAGAAGTATAAAATTTAGCATTAAAATAATCAAAATGATGTCATACATACTTTTGAAGCCCATATTGACTGTTCTAATGGATGGTACAATTTAAAACAAAATCCATCCTTTTTAGAGGGTCTTTCTATTAGCTCACAGGCATTTAATAAAACAGTGCCTACCCACTGACTACTCTGAAAGAGAGAGATCAAAGAATGTTAATATTCCATTAAACATACATTTCAATTATCTTATTAAGAAAATATTTAAATAAATAAAAGATTAAAAAAAAAAATATGAAAAACCTGCTTTGCTGGCAGATATATGGAATAACAATTTGACTGTCTTTAGGAAAGAGTTCGTCGCCAAAGTGAGCAATATGCTTTAATTGCCAAGGGTCATCAGATTACTCCAAGGACCCGAACTCATTCCTTCCCACTTTTCAGTCTCTTTAATTTGTGTAATTTTGCTGTTAAATCTGTACGGTGTTGTCATTTTTTCAGCTCACAGGCTATCATAGCCTGAGCGCTTATGTGCCCACCCGTTCTGTATGTATGTATGTTCGTTCCTTCATGCGTGCGTAACACAATAACTCATGATAAAAATATCCGATCCACTTGAAATTTTATATATACGTATATCCTGATAAGGCTCTTCCCTGATTAGTTTTTAGAGTTCATTCAATATGTATAAGAGGGGGACTCATGCCCCTCCCCTTAATTGATATAAATAGGTTTTTCATGCAGAATTAACAGTTTTTGTTCAAAATTTAGATGTAGGATCATTCTGATGAGGCGATTCCGTGAGTGTTATTAGGTGTTCATTGAATAAGTATAAACAGTGGGAACGGGGATTCTAATGCCCTTCCCCTTAATTTATGTAAATGGGTTTTTTAAGCAGAATTGTCAGATTTCATTCAAATGTCTGAATAGTTTTGGAAGTTTAATGGTTAAGTATAAAAGAGGGGGATAACTCCTCTTAAATTATATAAATGCTAAATGGCTTCTTATTAAGAATTAACCGATTTGCTCTGAATTTTGGATATAGATTTTTTATATGATAAAGCATGTCCATCATAGTTTAGGAGGTTCAATAATTAAGTATAAAAAGGGGGAAAGGGAGAGCTGTTTCCCTTTCTTATATATTTTTTTTCGAACGGAATTAACCCTTGAAAATATAAGGCTGTAATGTACAATAAGTATGTGTAGCCTGCGAGCTCAATGCAATCAGTTTAACTGGGCAATATTCTTTTTATTTATTTTCTTTCCTTCCTGCCTTTTGCAAGCGAGTCAGAATAGTTGAAGAAAAGTAAAAGAACTGTGGATAAATGTGCCTTTCACATGCATGCTCCACTGTTCTTTAACTTTTCTTCTTTTATTCAGACTTTCTAGTGAAAACTAGGATTAGAGGAGGATGGGGGGGAGGAAATCAAACTAATGACACCAGATAAATTTAGCAGCAAAGTTACACAAATAACACAATCATCAATCAGATGTTGTTGCAGCAAACTACATAATTACATCATGAAGTACATCACAGAAAATAGTGAGATATGATAGTAGTAGAAGGTAAGAGTTCATGTAACTTGTCAGTGGGACGCACATGAGATCAGGTAGCTATCAAGTTCAACGGTGTTCGTGTTCTAATTTAATGTTTGATGAATCTGCTTGTGGTACATTTATGAGTTGATATGATCTTGTTTTTAAAGATCAATGCATTCTGAAAACAGCTGTTCTGTATATAATCAAAATGTATATATCTTTTTAATATAAGCTTTTAATAAGTCATAATGTATCAGTAGTTTTATCTGTTGCAAGTGAAATCCAGAGGCGGATTACCCATTAGGCTGAGTAGGCTGAAGCCTAGGGGCCCAGAAGAAAAGGGGGCCCGGTGCTAAAATTTTCCTTATACAAGGAACAAGAAAATATTCTTTTACACTGGTCGGACATTAATACAAAAGACAAAATATGTGCGAAATTCTTTGTCGTAATCTTCTATATTTTAATCATCAATGATTTATGAGTTAATGAAGCAAGCATGTGTTTTAATTTTCCCAGTATATACCACTTTGAAGGAGTGAAAGGGGGCCTTCAGAAAGTCAAGCCTAGGGGCCCGGGTGGTAGTTAATCCGTTTCTGGTGAAATCATTCAATATTATTTGCATGACAGACTGGTTAAGATTAATAACTGCAAAACAGCTTGTTAATGGTATGAACTGGTATTGTAAGATCAAAATGTGACGAAAAAATTGCATGATTATTGGGATATGAATGTGAATTAAAGAGTTTTTTTTTTAATTCCTTTTTATTTTCGATTTTTTTATAATTAAAGTATTTCATTGTTGCAGTTTCACAATCAGTTGCAATATTCAGGCAATAGTAATTTCACATATCATCAACTTCATAGTTTTTGTAAATTTAAATACCATAAAAACTATTTAACAATTCATCCCTCACAGTTGACTAGTGGAAAAATGCCTTAAAACTATTTTATGATTTTATATTTAAGTTTAAAAATGTTTAATGATGTATTGTCATCTTAAAATTACCTTTATGCATAATTTTTATTATTATAGCCTATCAGGAAGTAACTGAAAAATTATCTATAAAATTCTATTTTTATACAAAAATAAAGGTAAATAAAAAAGTAAAAAATACATGAGGGAAAAAAATACATTAATAAGGTACTTGAACCTAAACTGAAGCCTTTCATATGTGATCTTTTTTAAGATAGTGGAGGAATTTTTCTATTTCAAGAGAATTCAGATTCATATTAAGTTAAGATGCTATATAAAAAACTGGTTAAAAAAAAAATCCTTTTATAATTGTAATCAGTGTCGGCCTAATATCCTGTGGGGCTATCTGTACAAAGCAGATAGTGTAACAAAGTGTAGCACTACTGGGCTAATAACATTTATGTTTCTAAACTGTATTTATTATTTAATAACATGTCATATGATAATAGCACATATAAATATACAAATAATACTAATTTTACATTGGGTAATCATTTTAAATGTTTATTTTTAGCATTCACAGTTACAAAATCTATAGATTCCCAACAATTATGTAACATTTGCCAATAAGAAATAAAGCTAATATTTAGTTTTGTGTCACGAGGAAACACTTAAAAACAAATTTAGATTTAAAATATTATGTTATACAGATAAACATTATTTCAAAATGTATAGAGATTTAGGTTCCTTGACACGACTTCAGTTAGCACAGGTCCAGAGCAGTTGCCCTGACTGCCTGATAATTGTGCCGATCCTGATAGAATGATCTGAGAATATACTAACCCTTAACTCAAATAAAATTCAGTAGAGAAAATTATAGAAATTTGCTTGGTAGAACCAATTCTACAATAAAACCTGATAAAGACAAGCAATAATTGAATTTTTGATTTCATATTAACAACAGTTACAAAAAATAAAAAAAAAATAATTTGCTCCATTAGAAGGCAATTCTGAGGTTTTAATTAACACTAGATCCTATGCAAATAAGAATCAGATTGGTGATACTTTTTACAGGCTACTTTAACGTTTCCATTTTCTTTCTGACAACTACTATTATAAAATTAAGGCTGCACCAAACATTTAGTATGTAGTCAGCATATTCAGCCATACTACTGAATATTTAGTCAGACTGAATATTAAAACATTTAAACTGTCAAAAATTATGCTTGGCTAAATATCAAAATGAATAGCCAGCTGAATACTTGAAAAATACTTTTTAAAACCTTATGCAACTTTCACTTTTAACTGTTGAATAAAGATGTTCAGAATAATTAGGAAACATAAGTCAAATTAAAGGAATTGTTTTAACATTATTTGCTGGCTAAAAAGCATATTTAAGAAATTTAACAACAATTGATGGCCTTTAAAAGTATTCATGATTTACAAAATTTTCTGAATATTGTCTTGTAATAATCTGTTTCTTGCTTTTTTTTTTTTTTTTTTTTTAAACAAACATGTTGTTTTTAAACGAAATGGAACAAATTTTGGAAGTTAATAATAAGCATCCAAACAACCAATTTTTTTACAGGAAAAGAAGATTGGAATCTGCATTTGTTACTTTAATAATAATGAAGATATTGAAACAATATTTTTAATAGACTTATTTTGAATTTTTGTTAAATACGGTGACATGAGGAGAAGTGCTGGAAATTAACATCATTCTCCTTCTTCTAGGCATTTTATTATTGAGAAAACAGTTAAAAATATATATAGTGTATACTGCATCAATGGCCAAAATTTATCATTTTCTAATGATGCAATTACATTTCATACCAACAAAGTTACTATGATGAATATTCAAATATTTTCAAAATTGTCAAACTTTAGAATTTTTTTTTTCTCCCTCCCAAAAACTTTCTACAATTTAAGTAATATAGGTTTTATATATATATCATGGCACTAGTATAAAAATATCTGAAAGTTACATGCATGTACAGATTTTTATACATGTGTCATAAAAAATAACTTTGATTTTCTCAATTCATTTTCCCCTTAATTCATCATTAATTTTTATAGGCTAGTAAGGTCTAGAAATAGACAAAAGTTGGAGAATTCTGAAGAGACAAGATGATTTTTTTCAGAAGCCAACACATAAAGGAATAAATTAAAGTAGATTACTTAATTTCTTGTTTTGTTACAATTTTATATAAAGAACATTATACAGATAACAGCTAAATATAAATCTTTCTATGATATATCTAAAAACGAATAAAACTGATCTGAGAAATTTGAGCATTATACATACTATATATTCTTACTTAACATCATATAAGTTAAAATACTGATATTTATTAGCATATTACGCAATATTTTTGTTAATAACATGTTTGTATTAAGTTTTGGTGATATTTATGCAAAATTCCCATAGATTTGTATGAAATTCAAGTGTGTCTATTAGATTTTGCAGGACCAATGATTCATGAATGCTTTGATTTCAAAGTTCTTAATTTCAGAATTTAAAGATTCATCAACAAGTCACTTTACGTTATTTATTAGAACTGTCTGTTTTACAGCTTGTGGTTAATGTTCATGTATATTTATCAATGTTGAATTTAGCTCAGAGGGAGGAGGTACCCCTTAAGCAATCAGTTCCCCCTCAGCAAGATTTGAGACTGTTTTCAATGATCAAAAAGTGCAATTTTCCCCCATGTATTCTAAAATATCTCCCCACTCTCCTAAAATCACAGACATCGCTCCTGGAAAAAAGTTTCTGAATTCAACAGAAATGTATTATATGCAATTTATCTATAAGTAGATTAAAAAATAAATTACAAAAATATTAAATTATCAGATGTTAATTAAAAATTTTTACACAGCATGATAACCAGATGATAATGATTATCTATACATGATAACATCAATGACACAATATTATAAAATGTGAGGTTCCTAACCAAAGTAGATCAAAATCCATTTTGAAAAATAAATAAATAAATTGAGATACTCCATTTGGAAGGTGCATCAAGTCTGCATTATTTACTCCCACAGTATACCAAGTCTGTTCTCACATGCTTTTTCATATAAGACATTTGTTTATGTACTTGGTTCACCGTGGAAGAGTAAAAAAAAAAAAAAAAAAAAAAAATTATGCACCTTCTAAAATGGGCTACATCTTTTTTTTTTTTCTTTCTTAAAATGGACTTTGTCTACTATGAGTTTGAGTTTTTCACAAATATTAAAAAAAATAAATAAATAAATAAATAAATAAAATAAAAAATACTTTTTTAATAGATAAATTTTATAAAATATTTCACTGACTTTCTACACTTTTTTTCCTGTTGGAGTCTAAAATTGACATCTCCAGGAAAAAAAAAAAAAAAAAAAACTTTATACTGAAAACATTTTTTATATTTGCAGGCTAAGATTTGATTAAAGTTTAACCCTTAATGTCTGATTTTTTGAAAATCAGTTTAAAATGTTTTTTGGCTTTCATTTTTCAACTCCTTGAGGGGCAAGCAATAATGCCTCTATAATATTGAATTCTCACCGGAATAATAGAAAAAATGTATTTTAAAATAAGAAAAGACATTTTTACAACATTTTGCCTCCTAAGTTAAAAATATAAAACTTAGAATCTTCTTTCTACTTAGAATCTCGTTTAAATTATGTGGGATAAAATATATCCCACCACCCTTTAAGGGGTTAAATAAATCATGATAAAATACTTTAAAATCATATTTTGTTTTCAGTAGGGTTTACAGCTAAATAAGGGTTTGTTGCCAATTAACATCACTGACCTTTAATTGAAAAAATTATTTTCCTTGATAAAATTTTATAATAAACACACATTAATTTTAAGAACTATGGTAAGGAATAAATTTTGCTTGGTCCCTGCACAACAAAATAAGCAAAGTTTCTAAACAAAACAAAAAACACATATAGCAATGATTGCGGAAAAAAAAAAAAAAAAAAAAAAAATTAAAGCACTAGTGCTACCGTTTACACAATGAACTTGATTTAATAATATTCTGGATGTGGGAAAGTTGGGTAGCTGTGGACGGCAGAAAACATAAGACATTTAAATTTCTCAAAAATTCAAAGTATTGTGTAAATAAAGAGCTACCGTAAATGAACACCCACTAGAATTGAAATAAATACAGTTTAACTGTGACATGGGTGACGAGTAAGTTAGTCGAGAGTGAATGTTTTGTTTTCATCAATAAACTTTTGTTGCTCCTATCAAACTTTATAGCAGGTTATCAAGTATACAATATGTAAGTGTGCATTCTTGTTTATTGTTCAGTGTTTCAGAAAATTTCATTTATTTAAAGGTTCTAATAATGTAACAATTGTTGTACAGTTTGGGTTGGGATACCATTGATTAATATGTTCTGGGATTACCTGCCGTCTCTTGTGATGCCAAAAAAATTAGACCAAACTATTTTCAGTATATTCATTAAATAATTCAATATATTTAGTAATGTTTAATTAAAATCATTAAAGAAGTTCATAATTTTATTTTAAATATAAATTTAAAGACAGAAATATCATTATTTGCTTTTTATTTGCAATTTATCCAAGTGTCTGGGGTTACCCAATCGCCTCCTACATATTTTATTGGCAACATTAGGCATTAAAGCTTCTATATCTTATACTATAATGCGAGCAAAAATTGTGTGTGTGTGTGTGTGGGTAAATTTTATCTCAAAAACGGCTCTAACGATTTTCGCAAAAATTTGGATTTTACCATTTTCGGGCACGAGAAGACCATTGGGCTAGGTCACATGCTCGAGAAAATTCGATTATTGGGTCATTTTGGATCATAATGGGTCAAGATCAAGCTATTTTTATCTAGAGAATGGCTGGATCGATTTTAAGGAAATTTTCTATCCAATCGTTTTTTGGCACAACTAAACTATTGGGCTGGGTCACGTGTTCGAAAAATTTCGATTAGTGGGTCATTTTTGGGTCATTAAGGGTCAAGCCATTTTTATCTAAAAAACGGCTCTAACGATTTTGACCAAATTTTATAGTGTATCGTTTTAGATTACAAGAAGACCATTGGGTTAGGTAACATGTTCGAGAAAATTCGGTTAGTGGGTCATTTTTGGGGTCATTGTGGGTCATGCTATCTTTATCTAGAGATTTTCTCACGCAATTTTGACTAAAAATTGCACTCTATGGTTTTCGGGCACGAGAAAAACATTGGGCTAGGTTACATGTTCGAAAAAAAATTTTAATGGGTCATATTGGGTCATTAAGAGTCTGGGTCAAGCTATTTATATTTAAAGAACGGTGTGATGGATTATAACGAAATTTTGTATGTAATAGTTTTTTGACATGAGAAAACTAATAGGCTAAATCACATGTTTGAGAGATTTCGACTATGAGGGTCATTTGTGGGTCATGATGGGTCATGGTCAAGCTATATCTAAATAACAGGTGGATAGATTTTAATGAAATTTTGTATGCAACATTTTTTTGGCACAATAAAATCATTGGACTAGGTTACATGTTCGAAAAATTTCGATTAATGGGTCATTTTGGGTCATTAAGAGTCTGGGTCAAGCTATTTATATTTAAAGGACGGCGTGATGGATTATAACGAAATTTAGTATGTAACAATTTTTTGACATGAGAAAACTAATGGGCTAAATCACATGTTTGAGAGATTTCGACTATGAGGGTCATTTGTGGGTCATGATGGGTCATAATGGGTCATGGCCAAGCTACATCTAAAGAACAGGTGGATCGATTTTAATGAAATTTTGTATGCAACATTCTTTTGGCACGATAAAATCATTGGACTAGGTTACATGTTCGAAAAATTTCGATTAATGGGTCATTTTGGATCATAAAGGGTCTGGGTCAAGCTATATATAATTAAAGAACGGCAGAATCAATTTTAACGAAATTCTGTATGTAACAATTTTTAGAAACGAGAAAACTAATGGACTAAGTCACATATTCGAGAGCTTTCGATTATAAGGGTCATTTGTGGGTCCTAATGGGTCAAGGTCAAGCTATATCTAAAGAATGCGTGGGTTGATTTTAACGAAATTTTGTATACAACATATTTTTGGCATGAGAAAATCATTGGGGTAGGTCACATGTTCGAGAAATTTCGATTAGTGGGCCACTTTTGGGTAACTCAATTTTATCTAGACAACGTTTCGTGCAATTTTGACTAAATTTTGTATTTTATCGTTTTCGGGCACAAGAAAATCATTGGGTTATGACAGATTTTTGAGAAAATTCGATCAATGGGTCATTTTGGATCATAAGGGGTCAAGGTCAAACTAACTATATCTAAAAAACGGCTCAATCGATTCTATCTAATTTTTGTATCTAATGTTTTTCGGCATGCTAAAACTAATGAGCTAGGCCACACGTTCGAGAGATTTCGATTATAAGGGTCATTTGTTGGTCATGATGGGTCATGCTAATTTTATGTAGAAAATGGTACTCACCATTTTGACTATACTTTGTATTATATCGTTTTTGAGCAAGAGAAAACCATTTGGCTTGGACACATGCTCGCGAAAATTCGATTAGTGAGTCATTTTGGGTCTTAATGAGCTAGGGTCATTCTAATTATATATATCAACGACTCAATCAATTTTACCTAAATTTTGAAACAAAACGTTTTTTGTCACGAGAAGACTATTGGGCTGAGTCGCATGTTAAACAAAATTATATTAGTGGGTCATTTCGCTTCATTGCTGAAAAGCTAATTTTACCTAAAAAATGGCTTAAACGATTTTGATTCAATTTTATATTCTACTGTTTTTGATTACCTGAAGACGATTGAGCTATGTCACATGCTTGATTAAATTTGATTAGTGGCTCATTTTGAGTAATACGGGTCAGGGTCACGAGAATATGGCAAAAGCCAATAACTTGGTGATATTTGACAAAATATTGGCGACATATGGCCAAAAAATCGACTATAAAAATTACGAAAACCAAAACACGTATTTGGAGCCAAATGAAAGAATGCCTCCAAATTTGGCTATATCTAGCAAAAAAATATTGTCTTTCAGAATGTAAAGAATTTTTTTATACATTTTTAAGAGGATTCGAGATGCATGGTTAAATCGATCAGAGTCGAGCTAAAAAAGTGATTTAGATCGATGTCCTTTCGTTGTAAATTTTAAAATAAAGTAAAATTTATAAACATGCGTATAAAAGCTTAGTTTTCTTAGTGATTGTTTTTCTAAATAATACTATTATAAACATGTTTTACAGTAATAATACAGAGTTAATGATACGGTGAAAATACTATATCGAATTGAACACAAAGTTAATTTTGACCGAGCTAAGCTCGGTCTACCCTGCTAGTTAATGTAATAGTATTTAGAAGACAAGATTAGGTATGTTGCTGAAAGGTAACACATGGCATTTAAGGGTTAAGATTGCATTTTTTTCTTTTTTAGTAAAGTGTTTTGGAATTTTTTTAAATCTTAGTAACAACTGTCCTTATAATCATGCATGCTTTACAATATTTTAAAACTTAAAAAATCTTAATAAAGTCCAGCCATAATTTATTTTTTTAAAAAAAGAGTGCATATGCTAATATCTCAACACAATTAACCACATTAAACAAAAGCAGCTTTTAAAAACTTCAATGAAACTGCACATGTTTAAACATTCTTCCTTCTCATGCAACTCTTTTTTTTTTTTTTTTCAGGCAGGGAGAGGGCAGTGCCGGTACAATCATTAGGAAAGATACTATTTTTATGGAGATACTAATTAGTATAAGGCAAAAGAGATAAGCAAAGTAAACACTATAAGTCCAATGTCATTTGCATTTAAGAAAACAAAGTATTTGGACCATATGCTATATATTTTTTTCAGCACACAAAAACTAAAAAGTCGTATGCATAGTTTTGTAAGGGAGAAAGAAGGAAAAGATTTCAGAAACAGGTTGAATAAAAAAACTCTCAAAAATGTTTCTTAAAAAAAAAAAAAAAGAAAAAAATCTGAATGGCAAATTTCAGGTTTTTTTAACATGTGGGTGGATTAAAAAAATTTCAGTACAAAAAACTTTAAAATAGTTTTAAAACAAACAGAATAAAGTCATTAGTTTTATTTATATTCATTTTTAATTTGCTAAAGAAAATAATGCTTACATAGAAGAGAAAAATCTTTTTTAAAAAACGTTCTCTTTTAAATTTTTAACTGTTTTTGTTTAGCACAAATTAGAAGAATAAAAAGTAGGTTTACTAAAAACAAAAACTATTTAAACATAGAAAGAACTACAAGTAATTAAAAAATATATATCTGTATTACTCTTTCTTTAAAAGCAAATGAATAACAAATAATAAAGAAAAGACAATTTAATGGACTGGACTTATGATGAAAAAAGTTAATAATAATTTATGCCTTATAAATAATGGGAATAACATAAAGTGAAAACATAAAATTTTTTCTACAAAAAACATTGCCTTTCTGAAAAATAAAGAAGTTCACAACAATTTCAATCTTTTTCAAATATCTAAAAAATAAAAACACATTAATTATATATTGCCATATCATTCATCAACTGTTTCTATTATTGCCCCCCCCCCCCCCCCCGCCGCACAAAAAAGCACTTTCGCTGTAATATAATGCTTCATTGAATAACACACAGTCACAGTAATCAGATTACTAAACAACGGTGGTATTACAAGATATGCTCACAATGCAATTTTAGATATTTGAGTGTGATAACAATAAAATTGACATACTTAGCATACATAGGAAGTTGGTGGCATTGAAAGACTTGTGATCTTGGAATTGAGAAAAAAAATGTAAATTGATAGTTAAAAGTCATAAAAGCAAAATGATCTACATATGAGTAGGTTTGACAAGATGAGCATTCTTAGAGCTTTTTTTTTTTTTTTAATAGAAAATGTTGCGCTATTTCAGAAAAATTTGGTATGACAAACTTTCCTTCCAGAAAAGTCCGTCAAAACCCATTTTCAGAAGGTGGTAAGTAATAAAATTTCACTATTATTTTGCTTTGAAATTTTATCAGCAGCATTTTTACTTTATGTCTCAAATGTCGGCAATAGTACATGAGAAAATTTGACTGATGCGTGGCCAACTGCTCTGGGAATTCTAGCAATGGTGTGATAAAAGTTGTCAAACAGAGTTTTTCTGAAAGAGCACAAAATTTTCTATAAAATTCTCTAAGAGCAAACAATATCTACAATAATAAAAAAAACATTATAACCTTTTAATAATAATTAATAAAACATATTTTTGGCTTATCAAATCTAGTCATAGCTGGTTAATTTTATGATTTTTCACTATTATTTTTTACTATTATCACTGTGATTTTTCACATTTACAAAAAAATTCAATATCAATGGTTATGGTGCTTTTGATGATCACCAGCTGAAGAATATAAAATATATTAATTGGCTTTTAACCTGATTACAAAACCTCCCCTATTTTATTAGTTTGGTTCACACTAAATTTTAAAGGATAAAAGTTTTAACACAAAGTTCAGAATTGACTATGCTACTCACTAAGAGGAAGTAAAGATTTAGAAAATTACTTTATGCGTTTTGGGACTTTTGTACAACAGCAGTAATCCAGGCTTCAAGACACACCATAACTTAGTCCATCCCTTTAAAGTTCCTCGGACTTTCAACCAGTCTGCTAATACTATAATTGATGGATCTTTAAGGGTAGAAGATAACTCTTTGGCCACCCGCTTCTTTTCTCTTCTGTAATTTTTACGTTGAGCCTAAAAATATATATATATCTTTGTAATATATAAAATCAATTACCTAATCATCCATACTAAAATCAGTTATCAAATTATTTTTATTTTAAGCTATACTTTGTTATATTCTTTATCCATATCCTTTCATAAAATATCAAATTATAAATAATGAAAAAATGAACTAAAAAAATCCCTTCCTCTGTCTATCCCCACCTCTTATTTTCTACAAGTATATATATCTTTCTAGTCACAAATAAGACAGTATACACAATACAAACAATGATACATACTTTTGCACACATAATTACAATATATGTGGTTTCTAAGGCTATTTTTAAAAAAAGGAGAAAAAAGATGCTCCGGGCTAATTTATAATGCTTTGAGAAAACTTTCTGTAACAAATTACTGTTATTTTAAACTACACTTTGTTATATTCTTTATCTATACCCTTTCATAAAATATCAAATTATAAATAATGAAAAAATAAACTAAAAAAATCCCTTCCTCTGGCTGTCCCCATCTCTAGTTTAGCAACAAGTAAAATTTCAGAGAGTCTATATATTTAGAATCAAAAGTGTTTTAATTATAAATTAGTGATTACATCTAGTTTCTTTATAAAGGGAAAAAAGTAGAAAAGCTATTCTGTTAAAAAGATTGCAACCCACAAATGTTTCTGTCTGAATCTTATGAGAATTTGATGATGCACATGACATAAAATCCAGAGCTGCAGCAGATGCTATGAAGAGTGCCACAGAACCAGGTATCAAACCAGACAGGTGCTTAATTGACACAATTGTGATTACTAACACACTGAGTTTGGTAGAAAAACAAATTTCTAAGAATTAGACATCAAATGCAGTTTTTACAACACTAATAAGACTACAGAACTCCTCATTTACTGTACTTATGAATACGAGGTGGAACTCGTCGAGATTCAACGAAAGAAAATGTTTCAGAATTAACTGTTTCACTCATCTATATTAAATCGACAAAATTAGTTACAGTAAGTTTGCAGATTATAGGTCCTTTATATGTTTATATTCTAATACTTGGAATTTATCACCAAATATAGTAATCACACTGTTAATAAATAACTCAGAAATGAACAAAAATGCTTTTAATAATAATAATAATAAAAAAT
The DNA here is from genome assembly GCA_964019185.1 of Maratus speculifer. Classification (NCBI taxonomy): domain Eukaryota; kingdom Metazoa; phylum Arthropoda; class Arachnida; order Araneae; family Salticidae; genus Maratus; species Maratus speculifer. The sequence continues at coordinate 73,126,093 of OZ025303.1, forward strand.
TAAATTGAGTATCAAAATATATTTAAATGATATAATAAAAAATTAATAGAAAACATTTTTCGATATTTTTAAATCAAAAATTGCAGGGATAGTGGTTTGCTTTATAGTATTACTTTTTGCTCTGTAATTTAATCTTGAAGCATTTTTAATAGCCAGGATATCTTGATCAGTAATAAAAGCCTTTTTCTAAAAAACTAAGATATTTATCCTCCAGAACTAATGCCTCTTTAAAATCAATTTTACCTTTTATATACCCAATAAATGTATTCAGAATAAAACAGTTATTTACAAGATACATAAAACACTTTCGTCTAATGAATACAGATACATAAAAAATTTAATAAAATCAGATTTTTTACTTATTTATTATTATTATTTTTCTCTTTTTACAGTTAAAGTGCACAATATCATACTTGATTTTAACTGTTTGTTAAATCTGAAATATAGTGCGAATTAGAAACGTTTGTGGATTATAGAATTGCTGATTAGAGGAAATTGACTAGTTTATTTATTTTTTTTAATGTACTTTTTGGGTGGTGTCAAACAAATGTTTACAAAATTTTATCGCAAAATCAACCCCCCCCCCCAATTTATTGTGCTCACATACTTCATTTCAAAAATATTTCCATGGGCACAACTTACAAGCACTTATTTTCATAAGGCCTTAATTTTGATGGTTTTTGTGAGCCTATCATCATAATCGCCAGGGTTGGTAAAAAAACGGGTTTTTTTTTTAAAAAAACCAAAAACCATGGTTTTTTTGGTTTAAACCAGGTCTTTTTTGGTTTATACCAGGTCTTTTTTGGTTTAAACCGGGGTTTTTTAAAAATATGATTCCATATTACAAATACATTCATATTTATCAATAAAAATAAATATTTTTGAATATGGGTCATTCCATGTCAATTCAACCAAGCCATGACACCCACCGACAGGGATTTTGATGAAACTTGGTGAGTTTAGTCTTTTTATATAGATAAGTATCCACATGAATTTTTTTTTCTCAATCTGGTTTAGTTTTCATTTTACAGCCAATCGAAATTTTGAATGTTTGGTATTTTCCAAATTTTGATGATTCTGCTCTTTGATTGAAAACAATTTATATTTCATTTATTTTTCAGTCAATTTTTATGAAAATATACAATAATATTAATCGAAACATGAGGATTCCAGAAAAAAATATGAAAAAATTCTAAATAATATTTAAAAAATAGAAAAAAAATAATTTTCATGAATTTTTTTTCTGAAAGTGTGTAATACATTAAAGTCAATATCAACCAAAGGGAATATAATAACCAAAAAAATTCTTTTTTCCTAATGATACTAGAAGTGTGTTCATTTATTAAAAAAAATAAAATTAATGGCTTTTTCATTTCTTTATAGTTTTAGCTTCAAAATATATCTGCTTCATTTTTTTTAATGTATTATTTTTTAATTTATTTATTTTTGTTTATTTTCCCACATTATTACCAAATAAATAAATGCATTTAAAAATATAAATATTCTCAAAACTTGCTCATATAATGCTTTTAATTTTTATTTTAATAACAAAAATGCTGCTGCTTACATAGCTGCCCATTACATAGCAGCCTATTATAAAATGTTCTCATATTTCAGAAGTGAAACAAATCCCCCTTTTTCTACACCAATCACAATTCAGTAAAAAGGGACAAAGGAGAAGGGGGGCTTCCCTTTTCCTTTCTACTCTCATTGGTTGAAAGCATTGCTTGTTCAGTGGTCAGTCAATCTGATAATATCAGTGCCATCTTGTGATTTTTTAGTGTGCATTCAGTTATTCTGTGTGTTTAGAGCTGTTTATTTTTATGAGTTTTGGTGGGAAAAAAAATGGAGGATAAGTGTAGTGTGGGAGAGTTAACATTAACTGATTGTTACCAATTTAGTTATGGAGCACAAAAAGCTATAGAAAATGTTAATGATTTGTCTGAAGAAGAACAAATTCTTCTAAAACTAAGAACTGAATCTGAACAAGAATTGCATACTGTTTGTCTGCATCACAAAAGTATATTTCTAAAAAAGTTTGAATTTCTACAAAAACTATGTTGTGATCCTATCAAAAGACATAAAAAACCCATTAAAAAAGCATTACGTGTAATAAATATTCAACAGAGTGAAATCATAATGTCAAAAGGATACAAAATCAAACCAGGACAAAAACTTTGTTCATCCTGTAGAAATCTTTTATTGAAAAGGGAAGAAAGTAAAGCTGCAAGTAGTGATGAAAAGGAATGTTTAAGCCAAGATGATAGTGATGAAAAGGAAGCTTTAAGTCATGATACTGATGATTTAGGATTACCACCCGAAGAATTTTCAGAATTAGAAAAGAAAGAAACATTAAATCTGTTAAATGCATCTTTTACAGAAGCTGGTTCTTCTCCTCTAAAATTACATGCTCTCGTTGAACACAGTAAAAAACATTATGGAAAAAGAAAATTGGAACAGTTGCAAGAAAATGTGAAACAAAAAATTGAAAAAGTACTTGAAGTAGAACTGCCAATGACTGAAAGTGAATCAGAAGCAACTATACAACAAAAAGCAGCTGATATGGATAAACTTACCGAAATTATGAAAAAAGAATTAGAAATAACATCGAAGAAAAAAAAAATTCAAATATTAACAATTCCTGCTTCTCTTAACTGGACAAGAAAGAAAATGAAAGAAACTTTCAGTGTATCTGATTACTCAATTCGACAAGCTAAAAAACTTGTTAAAGAAAAAGGTTTTCTGTCAGAACCAAGTCCTAAATGTGGGAAAAAATTAAATCCAGAAACTGTTGCTTTAGTTCGAAATTTTTATGAAAGCGATGACCATTCAAGAGTTTTGCCTGGAATGAAAGACATTGTGAGTATAGGAAGAAAGCAGTATGAGAGGAAACGTTTGATCCTGACTAACTTGAAAGAGCTTTACTCTAATTTTAAATGTGCTTCTCCTAATGTTCAAGTGGGATTTTCAAAATTTTGTTCTTTACGACCAAAATGGTGTGTTTTGGCAGGTGCTAGTGGTACCCATTCAGTCTGCGTATGTACAATACATCAAAATGTAATATTGCTTATTCATGCTGCAGAGATTAAAGAACAATATAAAGATCTAATGAAATTATTATTATGTGAAGAACCTAAAAGGGAATGTTAACTGAGGCATTGCAATGAATGCCCATCAAATCAAAATCTTATAAGTTTTTTAGAAGAAAAATTTGGGGATTATGATGAAAATGACACTATCGAATATAAACAATGGATTTCTACTGATAGGACAGAAATGATAAGTTGCACATCCAAAATTTATGCCTTTATTGAAGATCTGACAAACAAATTGGAAAAATTAATACCACACTCGTTCATTGCCAAGTCCCAATCTTCATATTTTAAAAGCCTTAAAGAAAGTTCTTCTACAGATATTGCCACAGTTTCATTGGACTTCAGTGAAAATTATTCCTTTACCATACAGGATGAAGCTCAGGGGTACCATTGGACATCTGCTTCGTGTACTGTCCATCCTGTAATAATACACTGCAGAAATGCTGATGGAGAAAAAGTAGTGTCATCACACTGTGTGATATCGGATGATTTAAAACATGATGTTTCCATGGTGTATGGAATTCAAAAAACTATTGTTGAATTCATAAGAAAAAACTACTCACATATCAAAGAAATTCACTATTTCAGTGATGGTTGTGCAGGACAGTATAAAAACAAATTCAATTTTATGAACCTTTGTCTACATGAAAAAGACTTTAACATAAAAGGACAATGGTCTTTTTTCGCCACTTGTCATGGCAAAACTGAATGTGATGGGATTGGAGGAACAGTGAAAAGATTAGCTAGAAAAGAAAGTCTCCAAAGACCTTTAGAAAAACAAATAACGACACCAAGTGATTTTTTTCATTTTTGTAAGGATAATATTGCAAATATAAATTTTTATTTTATTTCTAAAGACTCTGTAGACTCCATTCGATTTAATCTTGAAAATCGTTTTAAAGATGTTGCAACAATTCCAGGGACAAGAAGTTTCCACAATTTTAAGCCACTAGACAGTATAGGAACTGTGGAGGCTAGAAGAATCAGCAGTGACGCCAAAAGCAGTTTAACTTACAAATTGAAAGACAAATGTACAACATATGTGACAATAAATGAGCTATATATCGCTTGCTATGTTGCTTGTATATATGATCATTTTTGGTATTTTGGGATTGTCACAGACATTAATGAAGAAGAAGGGGATGCTACAATTAAGTTTTTGCATCCCCAGGGACCCTCACCATCATTTTACTGGCCAAAGCAAGAAGATATCTGCCCCGTGCCAATTCCACATCTGCTTGCTGTTATAGACCCCCCAGCAACATCAACTGGAAGAGTTTATCAATTTCCTACAGACTGTATGAAGATGATCCAAGAAAGGATGAGTCAGATTAAAGAACTTAAATAGTACTATATCGCCGGTACCATGTCAAACTATCCAATGTGAAAACAATGGGTTACTTTTTTAAAATTCAGGTTTCTTGATTTGCACCACTTTTTTGAAATAGTAAAATTCAACTTATTTAATGACATATTAATTAAGGCAAGAAAGGATAGTTAACAAAGGGAATTTTATTATTTCAGAAAAGTGGTGCCAATTAAGAAATCAGAATTTAAAAAAAAGTAGCTCACTGTTTGACATGGTACCGACAATATAGGAAAACAACCAATAGAAATTAACAGCCAAAAATTTCTGTTATGGTAAGATTGTAGTTAAATTGTTCTGAAATATTATGTATTGTAAATATAAGAATTTTCTATTTGTAAAATCTATTTAAACTGGAATCTATAAAGGTTAATAAAATATTAATAATCATATTGCATAAAAGAAGTTGGGAAAAAAATTAAATTGAATCAATATTTCAGAGAAAAAAAAAGTAAATAAAAAAATATTTTGTAAATAATAGAAATAACAAGCCGATATGATAAATGCTCAATGTTTAATGAAATAATACATTAAAAATTGTGTTTGCAACTCTTTTTTTTCCCAACAAATGATATATAGCTATGGTAAAGAAATTGGATAATGAAAAAATTTTAAAAATTACATTTAATTTAAAAAATATATATAAAGAAATGGAAAAGCCATTAATTTTATTTTTTTTAATGACAAAAGACACTTTTAGTATCATTAGGAAAAAAGAATTTTTTTGGTTATTATATTCCCTTTGGTTGATATTGACTTTAACGTATTACACACTTTCAGAAAAAAATTCATGAAAATTATTTTTTTTTCTATTTTTTAAATATTATTTAGAATTTTTTCATATTTTTTTCTGGAATCCTCATGCTTCGATTAATATTATTGTATATTTTCATAAAAATTGACTGAAAAATAAATGAAATATAAATTGTTTTCAATCAAAGAGCAGAATCATCAAAATTTGGAAAATACCAAACATTCAAAATTTCGATTGGCTGTAAAATGAAAACTAAACCAGATTGAGAAGAAAAAAATGATGTGGATACTTTTCTACATTAAAGGACTAAACTCACCAAGTTTCATCAAAATCCGTGACGGTGGGTGTCAAAATGTCATTTTTTTGGTTGAATTGACATGGAATGACCCATATATAAGTAGTAATTTGATTTAAAAGTATTTCTAATCAATGTGATTATTTAATATACAATTAGTTATGTAGAAAATTAAAATCATTTAAAAATTAAACATTTTTAGAAAAAGCTATGTCTTTTATTTCATAAATAAAATGTTCTACATAATCAAACATTGATACCTTGAAAATCTTAATATACAATCTTTTAAATATTAGCACTATAAATAAATATATGATGCAGTTTCATAAATAAAACTTCATACATATTATTTTCACAAGGCTATTCAAAATAATTTCTTTGAAATACTTGTTATATGAGATATCTGATTTTTCTGTTAGAAGACTACATTAATTGCAATAATTTGACACACTTAAATTACAAAAATGAGAACATATTAGGGATGCACCAAATATTCGGTGTCTATTCGGTATTCGGCCATGTTACCGAATATCAAACTATTCGGTTAAGCTGAATATTTGGCTTGGCCGAATATCAAAGTATTCGGCCGAATCCAACACTTAATAAAACCTTTTAAAACACATTTTTAAAACCTTCTCACAATTTCTACTTTTAAATGTCAATTTATAAATATATTTAAAATAATTAGAAAGAAAATCATATTTAAGTAAAATAAATGTTTTTAGAATATTTATTTGTAGTTTGTAAAGTATAATTTAAGAAAATTAACCATGAGTAGGATTAAAATGGTGATTTATGAGGATTCTCATAATGAATAAATGATGTGCAAATGCAAGTTCCTAAATGTTGTTCAGTAAATAATCTGTTTCATGCTTTTCCCAAATAAAAGTCTTTAAACAAGAAAAAACTTTTGAGAATAGTAATAGCTAACAAGGCAATTTTTTTCATGAAAAAATAATCATAATTAACTTATTGAGTCATAAATACATTTTATTTCATCTCACTCTATGTCAAAATTGTGTTTTCCGTTTGCTGCTTTAACAATAAATAAGATACCATAACTATATTTTCAACTTCCATGCTTTGATTTCTGTAAAATATATGATATGATGGGGAGGGTGGAAAATGCCATCATTCATAAGAAAAGAAAAAATGAGCTAGATATTCCTTTATTCAGAATTAAGTTCAAAATATTTTTATTTTATATTAAAAAAAAAAAAAAAATCTGCCTTGAGTTATCAAAAAAGGACAATTAAGAGACTGTAAAGTTTTTCTTCGACCATTCTTTCATTATTTCTTTGATTTTAAAATGTTTGTTTTAATTCGTAGAAGAAACCATGAAATTTAACATTTTATTAATTAAAATCTCATAATTGTGCTGAATAACTCAAGGCAGATTATTTTTTCATTATAAAATGTTCTTATAAAAACTATTGTTTATCAAAATGCAAGTTTCTTTTATTAAATATTATGTAAAATTGTTTTAAAAAGTAACATTTTAATATCGTTAAACTTTGAAATGTAAAAAGTATTTAGAAAGCAAAATATTCAGTATTTGGTTCACCTGTCGGCCGAATATTCGGCATTCAGCCAAAATCACTATTCGGTGCACCCCTAGAAAATATTATATTATATTTGTTCTAAAAAACCAATTGGTTTAAACAATGCCAAACCAGTTAGAATAAAATCATAGTGCAAAATCCCCATTCCCAATGTAAGAATGCAAGAAAAACAAAGGTTTAACCCAATAAACACAGAGGGGAAAAAAAATGCCAATTATTCATTAGCATACTTAACAAAAAGAAATCAATGGAGAAAATTACTTAAGAATGTCATATTCGAGGCTTTGAGGAAAGATGAATCCTTAGTAAATCTTAACTAAATCAAGCAATTTAAATAATAAAAGTGCATTTTTAGCTCGAGTCTGCCCTTCTGGTTATAAATATTTTACAATTGTTTTATATATATATATTTATTTAAGCCTTTAAAAAAAAGGAAGAAAGAAAACTAATTTTTTTTCTAGCCAGCTAATTTTTAAAAAATTGGTTTTTCTGCCATGAAGATTTATAGCTTATATGGAAAGTGGAGTTGATTAAAAATATTTGCCATTTTAGAAATTTATTAATTCATAATTTTTCTGCAACTTTGCTTGTAGCCTCTGCATAACTTGGATTTTGCATTTTACAATGTGTAAAATAGAAAAAAAAAAAAAAAAAAAAAAAAAAAAAAAAAAAAAAACCAGCATGGTTTAAAAAAAAAAAAACCCATTGGTTTAAACCAAACAACCCTGATAATTGCAAAAATATAAACCTCACAATATATACATATATTTTTCCCCCACAAGTAATAATAAATATCAGAAATTTTTCACTTATGCAAAATTTAATGATTACAGTAATGATTACTTAAATAAGAAATAAGTACAAAAATTTCTTGTATATTATGCAACTATTTCTTGAATAAAAACAATACAGAGAAACCTCCAAAAATGGGACACTCTGAATAAGGGACAACTATTTAAGCGACAAAAGTTCCGGTCCCAGTCCCTTTGTACAGGATGTGTAATGTATTTACTTCTGAATAAGGGACACTCGATTTAAGGAACACTTGAAAATGAAATTAAAGAAACTGTATCGTATTTCAGATAATGAAGTAGTCTGTGATGAAAATGAAAATACAGATTTTTGTGAAATCATCAATGAGACAAGCAGTCATGTTGATACATAGACTTACAAAACAATTGACTAACATTTATTTACTCATAATTCAGATAAAGATATAAGCGTGTTTACCTCCATTGAAAGCAATGCTAAAAATTATGAGGATGACTCTAAAAGGGAAGAAGAAATGAAATTTGTGAAATAAAAAAACTTTACAGATGCTTTAAACTATGTAAAGCAGTTGAATACTTTTTTCATAAATACTGCTCATAATGAATTCGCGAAAAAATGCAAATTTCTTCAAAAGGATCGGGGGGAAAAAATGCGAATTTCTTCAAAAATTCGCAAAATAAATAAAAATTAAATTAAAAAAAAATGTCAAATATTGAAAAAAAAAAAAAAAAAAAAAAAAAAAGCGCAAATTTCGTCGAAAGATTACAAAAAACGTTATTTTCGTCAAAGGATCGTGAATATCTGCAAAAAAACTTCACGAAGTTAGGCAAAATTATCAAACATTGTGAAAAAGAAACCTAAGAATATCGCAAAATAATCTAAAATAATAATGTTCAGGTACAACAACAACTCTTTACTTCATAGTTTTAGGTGTTCAATTGGTGCCCCAGCTTTTTTGTTCAATGTTGGTGGAGTTCAACATTATAACTGTTTACTCAATTCGGCTGAAGAATTTGAATAAAATAAAGCTTATAAACTAAAGATTACATCTTTATTTAAGCGTTGGACAATAAATAAAAATTTTAGGGGTACAAAATTTTCAACAAAAATCTTACAACTGTATTTTCTTAAGTTTAGATTCAAGAGGGAGAAAAGTAGATACCTTGCTTAGACAGTATTGTGCATACAAAATGGTGCACCTTTGTATACTTATTGCACTGAACCAGTAGTAATGTATTGCCATAGACATTTTTAAAAAATAATACATTTGAAGGAAAATATTTCGAGTGTTCAAAGGTGCCCCCAGTTCAAACGTGCCCCCCTCCCCTACTAAGAATAATAAACCTGTTTCTCTTCTTATTTGTGGTCTTTTTTTTTTTTTTTGTCTTGCTACTACTGCAACAAGAAAGAGTTTCCGACCATGGGTTGCTATGCTAATCTGAATCCTTATGGTCTCAAGTACTTCCCCTGAAATTTTGTCCCAATAATCCTGGGACACCCTGTATACTATACACTCATTATAAGAGAAACTATGGAGATCGTAACGCGTAATAATTATGCTTTTTAAAAAAAAATAGTAACCGACTTCAAAAAAGAATCAAGCTTGGCGACAACTTGGCGCTAACGCATATGAATGCATAGTTTTAATATGCTTATGATTTGAAAACGGTTGCAACAATGGAAGATTATTTGCGACATAACATTATATATTTTTTATCAAATCCACACTTTTTAGTTAAAAATATTCTAATCATCAGAAATTAATGAAATTAAAATGGGGCGGGCATCTTATACTTTCAAACAAAAAAAGAATTATCAAAATAGGTTCATTTTTAGGGAAGTTATGAGTGAACAAGAAATACATACAGATCGAAATCATAACCTACTCCTTGAAAGTGGTTGAAAAGTTCTTCTACCGGTGTAAGAGTGATAGCCTGAAATTTTATTTATTTATTGTACACACATATCTGGCTTGTGTGCTCGACATGAAAGCCTGCGATTAACTGAAAATTGAACGCTTTTAATTGGATGACTGCTTCAAAAAATTGGAATTTTAATGTTTTTGTTTTTAAAAAAGTTCTAATCGCAAGAATTTGATAAAATTTAAATGGGACCATGTGGGCGTCTTACATTTTCTAACAAAAAAAGAATTATCAAAATCGGTTCATATTTACGAAAGTTATGCGTGAACAACAAATACATACAGGTCGAAATCATAACCTCCTCCTTGAAGTCGGTTAAAAAAAAAAAAAAAAAACACATGATTTTCGTCAAAGAACTTCCAAATAACGCGATTTTCATCAAAGGATCGGGATGTATGGGAATTTATTTAAGGATAGCGGAAAAAAATAAAAATTTCATCAAAAAGCAACGGGAAAAACACATAATTAGCGCTGAATGGGATACCCCATTCTTTTGCTGTAATCTTTCAGAAAATTTATCGTGAATTTCTGATTTTTTTTTCTTTTTAGCCAGAATCACTTTTCCAAAGGTAAAAATAACGAAATTTGCCAATCGACCGCGGAAACTATTAAGAAATTTAATAATCATTTGCAGGGGAGAACCCCAAACTTTATCCATCGACGTCACGGGCAAAAAAAAAATAAATAAATAAATAAATAAATAATAATAAAAATAATAATAATAATAATAAAATAAATTTAAAAAATCATTAATTTTGTCTTTTAAGCACTAGAGAAATATTGCGAAATTCAACAATCGGTTATCAGAAAAATATCGCGAAATTCCTGAATCGGTCGTGATAATAATATCATGAAATTCGTAAATCGGTCGCATGAAGTTTACATTGAAATCATGTTTTAAACATTTCTATATTGATTTCTCAAAGTAATCGTAAATAAATGTTCAACTATTTAACATTTAAAAGACATTTTAAAAAATATTACTCTCTTCATTTTTATTTTATCTTCAATTTTAATCTTTAAAATGTTTAATTGTAGCAGTTTTACAGCAAATGGGCATATTTTGGCGAGTGTTTGTTAGTTTATAATTAAATACATCGTTTTTTCTAACTCTCATACAATTGTACTACATGGAAGATTGAACGGATGAAATTGGCTTTTTTTTTTTCAATGATCTTTTGACCAAAATATTTCTAAGCGATCTTTTATCGAATATGACATTTTTTCCCGCGATCTTTTAACGAAATCGGCGTTATATCCGCAATCTTTAGACGAAACGACGTTTTCCCGCGGTCTTCAGACGAAATCAACGTTTTATCTGCGATATTTGGTGAAATTGCCGTTTTTTTCCGCGATCCGCTCGGGAAATTCGCGTTTTTCAGCAATCTTTTGATAAAGTTCGTTGACAAAAACACTGAAGAAATCGTCGTTTTTTCACGAAATATTGACGAAATGTGAGTGCTTTTTCGGCGATCCTTTCACGAAATTTGCATTTCTCCCGCAACTGTTTTTCCCGCGCGTAAAACCGTACAAGTTGGCAACTATGCGGAACTGATAACCCAATTTCAAATTTTCGGATGAGGTTACCTTAAATTTTCGGACGAGAATCACAATTGCGTACAATTCAGTGGAAACAAATGTATGCAATTAAACGGGGCCAACGGTACCAATTTTTCCTGAAGGAGCACAAAATTTTCTATAGAGTGTTCTGACAGTGGTCAATATCAGAGATATGACGGTAAAACATTATAGCTTTTTAAAAATAAATTAATTAAACATATTTTTGGATTGTCAAACCTAAATTCATTTTGTGTGTAGACTTTTTACAGGGTTTCCGATGTTACCGGTTGCCGACTATTAGTTTAGTGAAATTATTAAATCACATCGGGAAATTTACGTTTTAGCACTTAATAAAAAAGAAAAAAAGAAAAACGACTATAGGTTAATCGCTCATGAAGTGACAGAATTCTTCGCCAATAATGGCATCATACATGATCGATGCTGAAAGCAAGAGGTTTAAAGTAAATCTGCATAATATTAAAGAGTTGTTACAGATTGTAGCCTGCCAAGTCAATCCAGATCAGATATATGTTAATTGGCAGTAGAATTGGTCGTAGATGACAAATTATCATATTAAATAATTTTATTTTATAATTAAAAAAGGTATTTGATTAACTAAAATAAGTTAAGACCCTACGTCCAGAATCCACTGGCTGTCTTTTAAGAAAGCTTTGATGTTATAAAAAAAAAAAAAAAAGAAAAATATCCAAAACTGAATAACTTAAAGCTCAGTACATTTGTACACTATGCAAAATTATTCCTAAAAAGAAAACACAAAAAATTCTCCGCCTTTTTTGATATGGTTGAGATTAAACACATTCATCGATAACCCGAATTCTGTTCTGAATGATTCTTTCGGATAAAGTAATAATAATAATAATAGAAACATACAATTTCTTTGGAGACAAAAGAAGAGATACGAGCAACTTTATTCCTTACACTGAAAGTGTACGTTTGATAGTTCATTGCCGCTTTAGCGGAACAAACTTCAATGTCTTCTTCGATATCTTCCGAAAGTAATAAATATTCCATTTTTACCATTAGCATAAAAAGAAAAGCAGACGATCTTAGAACAACAACAACAAGGCCAAGGGCTCAACAAATCCAATTGTTGCCAATTTCAACCAATAAATAACCAAAAAAAAAAAAAAAAAAATAACATACAAGTAATTTTCGTTAATATTCGTTAAAAGTAATTTTTCGTTGTTTTTGCGGAAAAAAAAAAAAAAAAAAAAAAAAAGCTTTAAAAATATTCTAAATTTTTTTATCAGATTCATGAATTTCATGTTAGTTTTCGCATAAAATGGTTTTCTCTTAAGTTTTTATATAGTATTTTTTTTTTTTTTTTTTTTTTTTAAATAACAAAACGGTAACGGATAAAATATTGAGTTTTTAGAAATAATCTAAATGGCAACACATACAAAATCGCCTGAGCAACCAAATTTTGTTTTTCACTGATAGAGAAAACTCAGTAGCCTCAGTAGTTTTGAGTATTAAAGATTTTGACTGAACCATATTTAGTTCTGAAGAAGATTGTTTCCTGGGTGTGTGTATGGGAGGTGGAGAGTTAGCATGTATGCATCAATACAAGCCACATAAAGGATAAAGTTTTAGAAAATGTTTATAATATTTGTAAGTATATATATAACATTATATATATATATATATATATATATATATAACATTATTTGTGTGGTTATGTGCGATTTATTGTAAGAAATACCATAAATTTACTAATTTAAAGATAACTCAATTTAAAAATACTACTCTATAGATATATCAATTTTGTGATTTTCACGATTTCTATACAAAATACATAATATTCGGATAATAGTAGACAAGCACATTATTAAAACACAGTTAAGTTCTAAAAAACATTAAAATGCTGTATTAATATGAAAACAATATATTAGTAAATATTTTTTATAATTCTCTAACAGATCAAATTCCCAATATTTCTGGATTCTAATGATTTTTCCCTTATTTAAAAATTAGAAGATTTTTACTTTTTCTAGGTGTAATTGTGGGGCAATTTCAACTAGAAGCTCAGTGTAGGGCGCGAACACAAATTTACCAAAATTGAAATTATGTTACATGTAGCTATGTATTAATAAATGATGCTTTTTTAAAACAGCCAATAGAAAATTAATAACATTGCTGCAAAAACATCACATTTTAAAAACCACAAACGTAAAAATATATATATAGGGTAACATCCCCAGTAATTGGCATGCACCAGTGATTGGCGCATCCTACAAACATGTCCTAAAATAAGATTTATATCGAGTCTTTTAAAAATGCAAGACCATACGCCAGTTATATGCTCACTTACGTTAAAGATTATAACTTTGATTTATGTTACTAGATGACAATAGTGCCTAGGAGAGAGAAACAATTATGGCTTGTATGAAACTAGCCATTTTTGTTGCAAATGCTTCTTCTTTAGTTTAAGGAAGGCATGCTTTTCATTTCATTATTATATGATTTATAATACATTTTAAATTTTAATTGACAACAGTTTTGTTTAGTTAAAAAGAGTTACGTTAATTGTGTAAAAGTATTTTTCAAACAAAAATTTGGATTTCTGAATTAATGATAGATGCCAATTAATGGTTCTTCACTTTTGCTAGTTCCAAGTAATTGGCACCTATGCCAATTACAAGGAATTTGCAAGGAATTTGAGATTAAACCACTTATTTTGGAAGTACTTTTAAAGTTATAGACTAATTTCGTTTATCATTTGTTTTTATTTGAAAATATAAAATATTATCAGTAACTGGAATCCATTAAAGCTTCATACGACAATTACTGGGGACAGCATGACAATTACTGGGTATTAATATAAGTGTATTGTATTGTTTTAAAGTATTCACATTTCAGACTAATATGCTGATTTCTTACTCTCAAAAACCTGAAATATGGCATCTTCATCTACAGTAAATTCATTTAAAGCAATTAAACCCAATGCAAAATGTAAAGTTTTTTTTAAATATAAACTTGTGCCAATTACTGGATCAGAAGGTGTCATACATTGGTGCTCTAGGTGCCAATTACTGGTGATTTCAGAAACTTTTTATAAATATATTTTTATAAAAATACTTTTTCAAATTTTTTTGCTTTTAGTAGGCAAAATAGATGCACAGATATGCATTCTTTGATTTAAAAATATTTCCAATTAAATATCACATTTCTTTGTAACGAAAACTGAAGTAAGTTTAAAGACAAACTCTTAAAGTGCCAATTACTGGGGATGTTACCCTATATATATATATTTTTTTTGTTTGTTTATTTAAAGTAAAATAATTACTTTATACGATTCCCTTTTATCGAATTTACTAGCAGCAGCTGGTTCAACTGTCATGTCACCCTGAAAGAAAAAATACACGAATTTAAAGCAGAATATCAAATTAATTTCATAAACATAGTTATTACTATTTGTAAGTGACATGGTAATTTTAGTAAATGACAGAAAATAATGAAGTATTTTAAATTCTCTAAGTGTTCCAGTTATTTTAAAGGATCTGCGAGTTGTTTTGAGATAAATTAATATAGTTCACCCAATCTGTATTCATCTTTATCGCACGCAGGGACACCACGGCTAAAAAAGATTCGTTCAGGAATCACATTCTTTAACCCTTTCCGGCACACTGTGCCCGGCCTGGGATACCTAATTTTAATTCCAAACTTGCAAACGGCACCAATAAAATTTTAGTAAAAATTTGCTTTTATAATGTAAGCTTAAATTAAAGAATTCAAAATATCTAAAAAATTCGCTTGTGAATTCCGGTGTCAGTCGATAATTTCTCATTTTTCATCAGATTTTGCCCATGCCAGAAAGGGTTAATCAATATTTGATATCCTTTGTTAAGAGGCTACTTCACTCACGCGTAAACACCTCCTCACAAATATGAATCCTATGGAAGAAATTCTTTTTAAATGTCTTGTTTGCATTTCAATATATATATATATATATATCTTTTTGGAGGGGTGGGGGAGGGCATTGGTCAGCTAAGGTTAATCTCTACAAAGTTTTTTTTTTTTTTTTTTTTTTTTTAATTAGGATACCTTCACTTTCGGAACCGATTTCAATAGTAAAAGCCTCCTCATAAAAAATACCGCAAACAAAATCGAAAAAGTTAAAAACGGTCTTTGTACAGATCGACCTCGGTTATCTTATTTTAAAAAAATTAAATGAAAAATAAAATAAAATAAAAATATTGAAATGCAAAATAAATAAAAAAAAATCTCCCATAGGTTAGCATTAACGGGCTGATGTATTCATTATTCATGTGAGTAAATAGCCTGCTTCCACACCAATTGAAATGAAAAATGGCTACATTACCTTAGCGTGCGATAGAATTTTGTATTTGGATAGGTTGACGGTCTTTTTCTTCCGATTACGGTCAGTTTTATTTTAAACGCTTTGATTTCGGATTGAGTTTTAATTCTATCAAGTCGAGTTCGTATTGACTCGACTTTCTTGAACATATATTTAAAAAAAAAGAGGAGACGTAAATTTGCAGAGTAATGGGGTAAAAAAAAAAAAAAAAAAAAAAAAAATACGGAAACTGCAATTCGCACAATAAAATTTCTATTAAATGATGTATAATGCTATTTCTTTTGACACATTATATTCATAATAAAAAATATCCTTACTAGCATTTTCAAGAAACATCACATTTCTAATAACATAAATAAAGCAATTAATAAAAGACTTAGAATTTCAGATTGTCATTTTCCTGGCATGTCACACTGTGAGGTGTGCAAAGTAAAGGGCCCTCTTTACTGTATAAACATCTTTTTCTAGTTTTTTAAATTTCTAATTGATATTTACACCTTATAAAGCAAATATATGAGGAAAATAACAAATTCTATATTTATCCGACTAATGAAAAATTCTAGCACAGACATCCAATAACATATTCATTAGTCGAGGTATCGCTGTGTAATTCAAAAAATTACACTTCATTATTTTCTTAAGAATTATTCACCACTGCAGTTAAAGGTTTCAAAATGTACGTTAAAAGTACATAAAACATTTGTCAGTTACGTAGATATCTGCGCAGCTAATCAAATAAGCTGTATTCCATTATCGAAAAAATATGAAAATAAAACTGGATAACATAACAAACACCGTTATTATACTGTTGACAGAAGATAATGCTAAAATTGCGGGACAAATAAATTAGGGTAAATGCAGAGAAAGATTGGTTGCGTTTTATAGGAAAATCAATAAACTTTTTTAAAAAGCCAATATTCCCGCAAACTTCAGAAAAATTACAGAAAATTAAAAAAAAAAAATTATCTATCAAGCTTAAGAATAAAAAAATAAATAAAAATAAGGTATACGACACCTATCAATTCCGTCAAAAATTATCATATATAAAAATAAAAGTATCGATATCAATCGATCAAAAAAGTTTTGCTATTAGTATGTATGAATCTTTGAGATTAATCTATATATTAAAAATTAAACTTATAAAGGGCAATAAGCTATTTTATTTATTTTAATTGGAATTGAATGTAACAGACAAATTTAACTTTTGAGATTATCACGAGAATTAGTTCAATATCAAATATTGATTATATATTGAACTAGCCAGAAACTTCACACGCTCGAAATGCGAATAAACTCCCAAGCTAATGTTAAATCAAATGGCGGAGTTCTTTTTCAAATTTCTGGTTTACATTTCATTATTTCCATACTTTTTCTGGATAGGATATTTTAGATCAATGTCTGACGTTGTGACACGTGACAATGTGCGACATTGAGTTTAGTTGTAGGGTCCCCATTTTCCACTATGAAGATGATTTTATTTTCAGAGCAGGCCCCAAAATTAAAAAAACTTGGGGGGGGGAGAGGGGGAGAAAAGACCTGGAACCACAATCGGAAAAATACAAAAGTACAACGTTAGGAACATTCACCTCAAGTCTCCTATGCAAAAAATAAATAACATTATTATTTTTTTAATATCAAAATGCAAGTCAGAAACTTGAAAAGAACGCTGCATTAGCTTATGAGTGTCTTGATTTCACTTAAGCGGATTGAACGCGGCAGAGCGTTTTTATCAGGGTTGGCAAAAACCCGGGTTTTTGTGGGTTTTTCTGGGTATTTGTGGGCTTTTCTGGGTTTTTTTGTGGATTTTAGTTATTTTTCTGTATGTTTGTATATTTAATAATATATGTGTGTACTCATTTAAAAATATACTTATTAAGTTACATTTTTTAATTACATCTGAGCTTTTTATTACTAATTAATATTATTTATAATATCAGTTAATAAATTTATTCTATTCTAATGTTAATATTAATGCTAACATCAATAGAAAAATTAAAACTAATAAAAGAATAAGTTTATTAACTGGTATAAAATAATTTTAATGCTATTAATAATTCATGTTAATTATTATTGCTATTATTGAGTGTTATTAATACTATTATTGACTATTATTGATACTAATAATAATAGTGCTATTATAATTAACTTAATGCTATTTTAAGTGATAACAGTGAGTTCTTATCAATTTTAAATACATTTTTGTAATCACAATGAATAATTAATTTTATTTTTGTAGTAGCTATAATAATTAAAATTGTTATAACAATTAGTAACTGACAATTAAACTAGCTCACTTTGCCTGCTAGGCATACTATGCATGTGCACCCACTATCAGGTAGTGCGATATATTCTTAACAAAAATATATTTGAACAAAACTCTGTTAAACAACCTATCTGTAAACATATAAGTCGAGAGAGAGGCATTTTAAGAAAAGAAATTAAGATTTTTGCAGAAATTATTACAGAAAATAGCAGTATTTGACACAGCATTCTATTTTATAAATTTTTATCGTATGCTGTAGATAAGCTATCTTAAAGTTTGAAACTGATCAAGCAAGAATTTTAGATTTTTACAAAAATTAATAATAAAAAATAGTTGTATCTGAGGGAAGGAGTGTTTGAATTTAAAAAAGCAGCTATTAATTATATCTTCAGCTCTTGATGAGCTGCAAAAAGATCAACCACACTGTCATGTACTGTTAAGATTTGGAAAAATTTGATGGAATCAGAAGAACTGAAATAACAAGGAAATTATGCTGAAATTCCAAAAACAGATCATCGGAACCAAGCATTTTTTAAGTAATATAATGGATGCCAAGTTAGATGGGAAAGGCTTAATTTAACAAAAGAGGAAGAAATTGATGAATGGATAATGCAGTATCATTCAGAGTGGTTACCTGCGATATTGGCATTTAAAATTAAAGAACTAGACTATTTTCCTAAATATCTTTTCTCAGAAAGTATTATGTCACAATTATCAGCTTCAAAATGGTGGAAAATTCTTAAAAGAAAAATACAGAAAAAGAAGTTACATTCTGATTTTTGTAGTTTTTTTTTCCCGATCTCCGCATTCTGTTCCAAATATGACTTTCTTTTTTTATTATGTGATTTTATAAAAGAAACCACCTAGGTTTTGGGCTTAAAAGGAGAATTTGTATTATACTATTAGGGAGATTTGCAGATTCAGAAATGATTTTAAACAAAAACCCATTTTTAACATAAACCCTGGTGAATTTTTGTCGGTGGACCCACCCAGAAAAATCCGGGTGGGTTTTTCTGGGCTGGGCCCACTTTGCCAACCCTGGTTTTTATTGTTACATCTAGAATTTACTATTGTAAAAACTAATATCTGTATCCATTTTAATATGGAAAGAGCCCCTAAGAAAAAACAAAACAAATAAATATAAATATTATTTCCGATTGAATGGCAGTTTCATTTTTACACTATCATTTGCGGCGGAATCAGTTGCATGCCATATTTTTTTTCTTCAAGTCTCACGCGTATACATACATTCTCACGCCGTGTATTGTACACTTGAAAGGGAAGAAGTGTAGAATCAAAAACTGTTTTACTGATAGATTTCATTTACGTGCCAAAATAGTTAAGATAAATGAAAAAGATTTGTATATCAAAGACTGCATTTTACCCCGATCCAGGCGCTTCAACAAACTCTGCAGATGAAGATTTTTAATGTTTCCGATTGAGGAAGAGGGAGGTCGAATTTCTTTAATAAAACCAGGAGGATACCACCCAGTCTTCACGGGGTATAAAACATAGGTAAAAATCATTATTATAAAACTAATAAAATTTTTATAGTTAAATTTTTTTCTTTGGCTGTTGACTAACAATACAATAAAATAATTTTATGTGAAAAACATAAATTATGCACACAAATAAGGATTTGAATTTTCTTAAAAGTGATATTTTTGCATTAGCTGCGTGCCAAGGGTTATCAGTGAAAGAAAGCGCCAGAGACTTCACCATTTACAACAATATTCTTAGCTCGCGGCTAAGATAATGTGCTAGTAGGTTCTGTATGTACCGAACGTATGTATGTATGCAATGCGATAACTCGATAGAAATATCAGATTTGCTTAAAATTTGGAATATAAAACAAAAACAAATACGGATTGATTTATATTGTTTTAGGAGCAAATGGATACGGACTGATATCCATAACCAGGCAGGTTTATTTAGAAATTCATGCTTGAGAATTTTAAAACCACAAAAAATCAATAAAATGAGATACGGTTTTGAAACAAATTAAAATTCAAAGTTTTGAGTGTACCCTTGTTTGCTATTCAACAGTGTAAGAGCTGCAATTGTGAAATGTTTACGAGTTAATAATTTTTTATAAATGCAAAACTGATTGCTCAATCCATTGTCATCGTCAAGATGATACCAGCATTACTCATGGACATATTTTTGCTTTTAACATAAATAGATTAACCGTATCATCATCCCAAATTTCCTTGACATCCGCTTTGTAAAACACTTTCGCCCCATAAAAAGATTTCTAATGAAAATCTCAGAATTGGTCAAAAAACCCGCCGCAATCATATGAATTTAACCTTCATTCAAATGTAACTGTAACTTCCGCGTAATTTGAATATAGTTGCAACAGTTTACGCTGAATGGAAGAAACTGTCTGAAAATTTTCCTCAGATTTTCTGCCAAGAAAGTGTTTCAGTTGTATGCTCAACTAAGTGGCATGGTTTTATTTATGGTTCATGTATACATGTAACGGTCAGTTTGATTAACCGATTATTATTAATAACTGCCAAGTAGTATTAAAAAAAAACAGTTTATATGATTAATTTATTAAAATTTATCAAATGAATCAATTACTGTTAATAATCACCAATCATGTTCGGTCAATTTAATAAATTTCAACTAATTTATCTTGAGATTTTCATTACGAATACGTTCATTTATTCTATGTCAGCTTATCTCACTTTGTATAAAAGTATAACAGCATTTGTGGTGTCGTTTAAGTTTCTTTTAGTCCATTGGCAACAACTTGACGATACCAATTGATCGTTTATTTTAAATGCAGGAGGTTGTAACTTTTGGTATGATCACTAATATTTATTTTTTGCGCAGTTTCAGTTGTTTTGTGTGCCATATTTGCTATATGTTAAAATTAGTTTAATAGAAGTCTAAATTGAAAGCTTTCAACTTATACTAAATTTTTTCTGAATATTAATTGCTAAAAGTATGCATTTAGCAGTTGAATTACTTACTCTTATTTATTTTTATGTTTAAAATGTTTACCTAATTTAAGTAAGAAATTATATAAGTAATTACTTTTAATCTAATAAGTCCTGGCATCTAATTAATAGGACACATTTTTTTGATTGAGTATTACTGTTTCTTGATAATATTTTTTTATTATTAATTTTACACAGTTATGATAATACATATAAAAGACATGTTCATTATTAAGCTCAAATAATCAAACTGACCAAATTTCATTAAAAATTACCAAATTTTTCAAATTAACCGTAACACACACACATAAACAATTTATATGAATATAGTATTATTGAAATCGGTGAAAACGTTAACTCCTTCGCGACGGGAGCCTTTTACAAAATTTTTATGTTTTGTCACCGGTTTTTAAAAACAGAAATTTGTCCCTTATTAAAGAGAGCAAATACTCCGATTAAATAAAGCAAATTTTACAGGTGGGGATAAACAAGGATTCTTATGCCTTTTTGCCTGTACTTTTATATACGTCCACAAGGGGTTAAAAAATAAACTGCTATAAATTTTAAGCTTTTTTTTTAAAGCTTTTTTATACAGAAGTTTTTTAAAAATTCTTTACCAATAAGCAATGCGTTTTAAAGAATACTTATTTTTTTTTTTTTTTTTTTTTTTTTTTTTTGGCTTAAATTTTGGAAATTGAATCAAAATAACGTCAAATAGCAGACGATTTCATTACGAATTATACATGCATGCACTTCATATCATAACTAATATAACTATTAAATTAAGCAGGAGAACATCGCCAAAGTGGTTGACATCATTTCTGCAAATAATTCTCATTCCAGTATTTGTGTAATTGCAATGTAGAATTCAATTTCCACTTTAAACAGTTTAATATTTGTATTTATGTTTAAGTCATACTTGGAACATTTCTATAATGCTTATGTAATACCGATAAAGTGCATTTATGAATGCAGTTAATCTGTCGAACAGCATTTTAACCGTGGTAAAAATGCTAGCTCGTAGCAGAATTTTAACATTATATTCAAATATGATGCCTAATAAATGGCTACAACAATCCTTTTGAATATTTAAATATTGTGATGCAATGTCACTTACGGGAGGTTACGGTTACAGTATGCATACAGTGGGAAAATTCCTACGAATTAGTATACATACTTATAATACAAAGAACAAACGCTTCCATCCGTAACGATGACGTCATTTTGACGGAGGCTACACACGATGATTAAATAAAATTTTTACAGTAATATTTTAATATCGCTTCTAAATATCGAACATTTTCAATTTTTACACCGTCGAATAGGAAATAAAATATTTTAAAATGCATTATGTTTGAAAATTATCGAAATTTATTTAAAAATTATGTAATAATTTACTATTTATTATTATTATTTTTATTGTATTAAAACAATTTTCAAGAATAGAAAATAGAATGTACAATCAAATGCAATTTGCTTGAAAATTGTAAACTGTACCGAAAAAATCGTATGTTATTGTCAGTGGTCATTCAAAAAAATATTTATTAAATGTAAAATATCTATCATAGTTACCAGTAAAAAAAAAATTTCTTAATAATTTATAACCCGAGAAGCCCGACTTTGCACCCTTTATCTAATAAAATTTTAACTATAAACATTCTTTTATTTGTAAAATTTAAAAAACTGAGCTTTTTTTCTCCTTTTTTAAATTAAAAAATTAAATTTTCTGTAAAATATCCTGTTGCCTGTATCCGTGTTAAGATCTGTTAAGACAATTATAAGGCCTGTAAAAAACAGAAAAAAAAAAAAAAAAGATATTTTAATGGTATTATGAACTTTTGTTTTCAATAGAACCTTTAAGCTGCTTACCATTAGGTTTTGACAAATACTATGTAGAATTTATTAATAATTTTTAGGATTTACATAATAATATTTTTATTTTAATCAATCTGGCTAGTTATTTTTTAATTTTTGTGCAATGTCTTTTAAGAGTGTAATCAAATCCAAACTGTTTATTTTCCGATTTTTTTTTTTTTTTTAAATTTATTATTGTTCTGTAACGTATCAAATTGGCAGTTTCTCTTATTCAAAAAATATATAAGGTGCCGTGTTTGTTGAATTTTTGATAAAAGCAGTGTATATATATATATTAAAAAAAAAAAACTGTCAAAGTTGGTGTTTTGAATCGAATTTCTCGAAGTGAGAGAGCTGGGAATGAAAATAATGCTCATTCTGAGAAAATAATTGTTTGTAATTCAAATTGTAATTAATTGAGTGAAAAAGGAAAAGCAATGCCTCTTATACATTAGGTTAAATAGATTTTTTTTTTTTTTTTTTTTTTCGCAATTTTAAAACCTACCTATACGGAAAAAATATTCTGTTGCATGGAGATTTTGAATAATAATAATAATAATTAAAAAAATTAAATTGAAATTTTGATACTGCAACAATAAAGTTGAAATTTTGGGAAAAAACGAAATTTTGACCAAATTTTTGATTTAAAGTAATTGTTTTAATATTAATCAAAACCTACCTATGCGGAAAAATAGTTCTGTTGTATGGAAATTAAGATAAAAGTAGTTTTAAAATATAATTCCAAAATTTAATTTTGCCGCAAAGCGGTTGAATTTTCCATATGAGTCTTTTTATGGTAAAAAGTCAAAGTGATTTTTTGTTAAGTAAAACATACATTTAAGTACTTTTAAATATTTTTTTGCTATGAGAAAACACTTAAATAGTTACAGGAAAAACTTCAGCTTCTTATTTAGCAAATTCTTTTTACTAGCCCTTTGCGGCGCAGGTCTATTTCATTGCTTAAGTACTGAAATTTATGACTGACACCGCAATTTGAAAACAACTTTATTTGTAAAAAAGAAAAGGCTATATTTCACGCATTCAATGAACAGTAGTTTTTTCTAAAAAAATTCCGGTGCCAATGTGGCGTTTCGGAATTAAAATTAAGTGGTATATCTATGAAACCACCGCGCCGCAAAGGGTTAAATCAAGAACATTCTAAAAAACTGTCTGAATTACATTGGGCGATTATCGCGTTTGGTGTTGAAAATTGGCATGAGGTTCTGTGATTGTATCCGATTTCGTATAAAACTGTCTCTTCTTCGTGATCCACAAACAGCAAAAGATGCCTTTGTGGCTGTTTAGACTATTTGGTTCTGCAGCTTGAGTGTGGCAAGGAAGCCCTGTACAACCGGACATTATTCCGGTACAAAGGGGATAATTGTTGGATTTACAATTGCTTTTGAAATCATGTCTTCGGTACCATGTCAAACTATCCCTTACACTTTCCAACAAAGTTGAAAAATGTTTATGCATTTGGTTTGTCTGTCCGTTTACCCGCGCTCTAAATCCCGTAAATATACTCAGATTGTTTACGAAATTTTTACATTTATTGATGTTTACCCTAGCACGACCCGTAATGAAAATAAAGTTTCTACTATGATTAGTTTATTTACAGGGATAGTCAAAATTTTTCTGATACATTATGGCCTATGGGAAAAAAATCGTTTCAAACATATTCAAACTTACATAGATTCGCAAAGTGCATTAAAATATGCATTCTGTAAAATATGCAGTCAAAATAATAGTTATTCATTTACAGGACAACTCAAAAGAATTCCATTACACAATAATAAATGGGGGAATTGTTCGCAACATATTTTAATTATGCTAAATGTTTTCAAGTATTGTAAAATTGATATACATCGCTGAGACTTAATATTTAACGCATAATATGAAGTGCATAGCATTTACAGGGATACACAAAATATTTCAAATTTTATATTCTTATCCGAAGTACTGTACATTATCGATGATAGCTGACGGATGGATGAAAATTTTTTTCAATTATAATATGCGTTCTTAAGTTTTACTAAATGTATGCAAATTATATGGTGTGTATAAATGTTTTAGCTGATATACAGGGTGCACAAAAGAGCTCATAAATGTTACTGAATGTGAGCGTAATTAACTTGAAGGTGGTTTTTAAATAAGTTATGCATTTTTACGTTGAACTGCTTTCAGTTTACTAAGAAATGTTTGTAGAATATAGATAAAATGAAATACAGGGTCACGCAAAGAACAAGCTACTTAGTCACCCATAAATGATAATTTCTTGAAATATGGTTTAAGTAGTTTTAAGAGAGTTTTTGTTTGAACTAAATTAAAAAAAATACTGGCATGTTATAAAGGTATTAGGTAAATTACAGTCTATTTGTTTGTTCGTCTGCCTATATGATTGCGTGTTTGTTTGTTTTTGTATGTCTGTCTGTTTTTCTGTCTATTTGTCTGTTTGTTTGTTTGTCTGTCTGTCTATTTGTCTGTCTGACTTGTTTGTTTGTCTGTGTGTCTCGGTTTGTTTGCTTGCTTGTTTGTTTGTTTGCCTATCCGTCTGTCATTCAGTCTGTCTATTTATTTGTCTGCTTGTCTGCCTGTTCGATCGTCTGTTTGTTTGCTTGTTTGTCTGTCTGTCTTTCTGTTTGTATGTCTGTCTGTTTGTTTATTTGTTAGTCTGTCTGTGCGTCTCTTTGTTTGTGTGTCTGGCTATCTGTCTGGCAGTCAGTTTGTCTGTCTGTTTGTTTGAGTATGTATCAGTTTGTTTGTCTGTCTATCTGCTTGTTTATTTGTTCTATAAATTGAGCAATATGGTAATAATAAGTCTTCATTTTAAATAGGGTGCTATCACAACCTAGAATCATCCCCTATCATGGGATGTCATTGAATTAATTATGAATGATAAGATTTAATAGAATGATAAAACTTTATCTTTATATATCTTTTTATGTTTTCTCTCGATTTTCATAAAATGTTAAATGACTCGACAAAATTCTGCAGAAATTACATATATTAAATTACAAATCATTTGGTTAAGTTGTTTTCGTTATGTTTAAAGCAGACAGACGGATGGATCAAATGACGACTCTAGGTGCTACGTGTTTAAATAATTAGACATTTCTCCATAGACCATAATGTATTGGAATACTTTTGACTGTTTCTGTAAATAAACTGTGAACGCTACATAATCTATTTCAAATACTGAACATGGCATTGCAAATCTTAATAACATATATCAATTACAGAGACAATCCTATGTAATATCCAAATGAAAGTTCCAGTTCGGGCAGACAGACAGACACATGGACAAACAAACGGAATTCACAAACACTGCTTAACTATGTTGGAAAGTGTTACAAATGCATAAGTTTCAAATTTTCCTTTCAGAAATTATCGATAGACGATACTTTTGTACAGCCCTAAATTGTACCTACTATCTTTATATACTAACTATTCAGTTAAAATTTAATAAAGATCAAAACACACTTTAAAACTTCTAAAATCAAACTTCCAGAGATCAGCCATAGACGGCCATCTATCCAATTCTTTGCGTGGAATTGTATGCATTTTTTCTATGTTATATAATGTTATATTAGTATACTATATGTAGTTAAACGTAAAAATCCATAACTCATTTAAAAAGAAATGTATTTTCGTTCTTATGTAGTAATTCTTCGACTTCTATTATATAGGCCTGTATATGATCTGAACAGCGTTTATACATACAACGAAATATTTTAAACTTAAAAACACACACACACACAAAAAAAAAAAAAAAAAAAAAAAAAAAAAAAAAAAAAAAAATGCACTTCTAACAATCTTCTCTAATGTACAGCACTTTGGATACATAGCAGCTGAAAACTTTCGTGTATCCCTGTAAATACTTTGCACTTCTATTATATAAGAAGTAACTTGTAGTGAATCTCAGCAACGTATATCAATTTCAGTAAGTGGTGAAATATTTTAACATAGTTAAATTACGCTCCAAACAATGTTTCCCCTATACTATTAGTAACGAAAAACTTTTGTGTGGCCCTGTAAATGAATAATAAATATTCCTTGCACCTTAGATTCTATAAAATGTGTATTCGTGTTACTCATAAATGCATATCAGTCTTATTATGTTCGAAACAGTGTATCATTAAAACCACTTCAAATTGTTTTTTCTAATTGACCATAATGTAGTGGAATACTTTTGACAGTCCCTGTAATTAAATTATACATCCAATTTTCATAAAACTTGAAATGTCGCGACAAAAATATACAACTGTTATCTACTTTAAATTTCCAAGAATTCGGCTTGAGAGGTTTTTGCATTGTTATATGCGGACGGACGTGTAGACACACAGACAGACGGACGGACTGAACAACAATTGTAAGTTCTATGTATTTATATAATTACGAATGCACCTAATAAGAGTTTATCATGCATTATGATTTCCAAATATTCTTTGAAGGCATTTTTTCCAACTCATATTATAGAGATTCAATAAAACAAGATTACTCTTTGGAAATAATAATAATCGTTAATAATAACATTATTACTCTTCGGAATTTTGTAATCATTGGCCCAACTACTTCACTGATTAAATAAGACAAAGATTACTATTCAAAAATGAAGATAAAAAATCTACCTTTGTTCGCCAACAGTCTATTTGTAAGTTATTTATTTGTTTTCTCATCTCATTTTTTATAAAATTTAAAAAACATTTAAAAATAAGTTTTTATTTATTAATTTACTGTACATTCGTTTTTTGAGTTATTAAAAGAAATTAAGCACTTAATATTGAATACGTAAATACCAAATTTTATACAATCCAAACTATTAAATGAGGCAGATTTACTAATTTAAAGCTATGATCATCAGATAAGTACAAGTAAAGAATTCAAACTAATAAAAGTTATTTTTATTTTATTTTATTTTATTTTTGCTAGTAAGAACAATAAAGTGACGTCATGCCTAAATGGAATAAAAAACAGCAAATTTTCTATTTCTGACTGGAGCTGATTTAAAATCAGCAATAAAAATTTTTTGTTACCCCGAAAAGTGGCTGTTTTCATATTGGATAGTTTGACATGGTACAAATGATTAGAAAACGAAAAATATTACAATTTTCGTGGCAGACGATCGAATATGCACATTGGCTAGTTTGACATGGTAAGTTTTAGAAAAAAGTGCACATTGGATACTTTGACACAGACATTATCTAAGTTACTAAGCGAGTTAGGGACGTGCTGATTTCGCATATTACGTATCATGCATAATAAAACAAAATGGCACAAAATATGAAAAATGCATTTTTGCACATTGGATAGTTTGACATGGTAAGTTTTAGAAAAAAGTGCACATTGGATACTTTGACACAGACATTATCTAAGTTACTAAGCGAGTTAGGGACGTGCTGATTTCGCATATTACGTATCATGCATAATAAAACAAAATGGCACAAAATATGAAAAATGCATTTTTGCACATTGGATAGTTTGACATGGTAAGTTTTAGAAAAAAGTGCACATTGGATACTTTGACACAGACATTATCTAAGTTACTAAGCGAGTTAGGGACGTGCTGATTTCGCATATTACGTATCATGCATAATAAAACAAAATGGCACAAAATATGAAAAATGCATTTTTGCATATTGGATAGTTTGACATGGTACCGTCGATGTCGTCACTTACTCGTTCAGTTTGTGGAGCTTCTATGACATTTTCCACTTATTCAAATCAACATAATCCGTTGCATTAAGGTCAAAACAAGGTGAATTGAAAATACGTATATTTATTGGAATAGTTGTGTTTGTACTAGACCGTTTGATTTCAGGTATTTTTAGAATTCTTCGAAGGGCCAATTGCCTTATACGGGTACTGTCGTCGGCTAACATTAAATCAGGATATTTTCAAAATTACCAAGAAAAACAATTTTTTTTGATAGCAGAAACTATGACGTCCTTCAAAAAACTCGACTCATAACGCGAGAAAACGATTGATTGATACAAGTGCTGTTTACCATACATTACCACTGGTTTCGTTTTGATCTTGAACCCTATTTTTGCATAGGCTTTTACGATGAACCTCGTTAATGTTACCAAAGCCTCAGACTAATTTTCACAAGCTACATAGAGCCTGAGAATTCTGTTTGCGATTGAAAGCCACATTGAGTGGCAAACATTTCCAGAGTTTCTTTTCGACAGACTTTCGCTGTAATATCCGCAATTGATGGCTTAATACATTTCCGCCAGGTACAGTTGATCAGTACTTAAGTCTTTCTTGTTAGTCACTTCACATAGGGTACATTCTATTGATATGAATGAAACTACAGGTAGCTTCTTACATTCAGCCAACAATTTTCCTTTCACCAGTGAAGCTTTTAGACCCATTCGTAGTTTCATCCACGTGCACGAAAAGATGACGTAGTGGAAGCTCATTGGCATGTAGCAGGCACAAAAATCACTGTAGTGGAAGCTTCTGGATCAATTCCATATTTCGAATAACACCTGCATTGAAGCCAGTGTTAACAACAGTCGAAACTGATCGCAACGAACTTTGTTATATCTATATTATTGCCATTGTGATTTGCGCTCTTCCGAAATTTACAGATACGTGGTTAATGTACTTGGAACCAGGTTCTTTTACCAAGCTTATAACCAAACTGGTCAGTGTTATAATCTTTTACAATTGCTTGAGACGATAGAGTGCTTCTTGCCTTTATTTTGCCACGCCGAATTTAATTTTTATGAGGGATGGGACGAATAGTGATTTGGCCGAATAGCCCATTACCAACATTTTCTTCCAATAAAGAAAATAACTTTTGATTATATATAATTTTAAAAATAGGAGCTCATTAATAACTGCAACTCTTATATGTGCATTTAAATGCATTTTTAAATTTGAAAAACTTATTTTAACACAAAAAAAATTATGAAATTGCATCATATCTTTTTATTCTAATGTACATCAAATTGATTTTCAGTAAGTCTGGATGGCAAGATATTTCCATTAACAAATGAAGAATGTGTTTCACTTTTACTACCAAATGGTCCTTTTAATCCTCTCTTGCATCCAAAATCAGTATTATTCTTCAATATTTATGAGGAGATATTTTCTGAAATAACTTTTAATGAAGTAAATTTTACCGTTGAGAATTTGTGTCCCTAATGATAAAAAAATTTGTAAGAATGAGACTGTTCTGAAATCAGTTGCAAGCTTTAAATTACAAATTACGTTAAAGCAAAAGGTATGCTTAAAGTAGAATGCATTATATTAACAAAATCTTTGACATTTAAATCGGCGCATACATATTCAACTTCAATACTCCACTTATTCAACAAGCATTAAAAGGATAAACAGAAATTGATAACAACGTGAATGAAGGAAAATGTAAATTAAAAATATACACATAATAATGTTACATATTTAAGACAGTAATTATGCAAATAAAAGTACTTAAAAATGAAAACTATAGAATAAAAAAAATACTTTTTTCAATATTTAGACTTTATATTTAAATATTTATAAAACCATCTTCATAAAGCAAGTTGAGTTATCTAATGAGTATCTAGTTTAAGAGCAATTCTGTTTTCAGTTGTACCATTGTACTTGGAATAGTGATATTAGATATTAAATATTGAAAATAAATCTGTGTTAATACACCTAGTGAATGAAAATTTTCATTTTTTACTTTATAGAAAATAAGTTATGAATTTCATAAGAACCTTTTTATATGTGCATGGAATTTGCAGACATTAATAAATATTCAAGTGTTTTAGAATAAGGCAATGTTTTTCTTTCTTTTTTTTTTTTTTTTTTTTTTTTCAGTAAGTGTTTTTATATCTTGAGTTGTAATATATCATTCTCTAATGAAGACATTTCCTGTACAATTGAATCTCCAATTTGGGCAGCATTTTCCATAATATCACTAACATTTATAGGAAATACAGAAAGGCTGTATATTTTTTAGTATCTGAAAGAAGAACTGTATATTTTGTAAGTAAGAATGAGAATAATTTCATGAATGAACTAGAAAGTAGGCAATTTGGATTAGAGGAAAAAAAAAATTGCAAGAAACGAAATTCTTTAAATCCTAAATTTATTTGGCAAGATATTTTTCACTATTCGGCGAGATTTCAGCAATATTCGACAAGATACCTTTAAATATTCGGCTACAGGTATTCGGCCGAAGTATTCGGTCAACAAACCTTCAATATTCGGCCAACCGAATATTCGGCAAAAGAGCCCGAATAGGTTGAATACCGAATAGTGACCGAATATTCGTCCTATCCCTAATTTTTATCAACAACGTTCGATACATTCATTACATTGTGAGATAATGCCCGCTTGTTGAAACGCAGTTGACTCAATGGCAGAGCCTGCTGCAGAAAAGCCACATTTGGTTCTGAAATGCCAAAACGGACCAATGTTTGGCTACAGCACAAATTTCGTGACTACATGTGTGATAATGATGTCATCAGTGTTTTGGGCCCAGCCCACAATGATAGATGATGATGCAGAAAAGAGGTAACGCTTTTGAATTACATAAAAGTAGAAATATAAAAAGGGTTGACGTAACGTAAAAGATGGGATATCCATTTTCTTTCGAAAATTCAACCCCCTTGCAGCATTTTTAAATTTTGAAAAATATTTTTAAAATTATTTTTCGCTTGATCTCCATATAGTACAACATCTTTTCAGTATAGGTAGATTTTAATTAATATTAAAACAATTATTTTGAATCAAAAATTGGCTAACCAAAATTGTCTTTTTCTCGACTTTTTCGAAATTTCAGACCTTTTGCACCGGTATTAAATTTTGAAACTATTTTTGTTTATTATTTTTGTCTTAAAACCCATAGAATATAATATCTTTTCCGCATAGGTAGCATTTTAATACCATTAAAACAATTATTTTAAGTCAAAAAACATCTAACAAAAATTAGGTCTTTTTCCAATTTTTTATTGAAATTTCAACCTGCTTGCGGCAGCATTAAAATTTAAAATTCATTCTTTTACTTATATTTCCCTAAATTTCCACGCAACAGGACATCTTTTCCGCTTAGGTAGATTTTAATTATAATAACTTTATTTTTTTTTTTAACATAGAACAGCGATCCATCCTATTATACATATCTTCAAAAGTGTATGTTTTGGCAGCAAGTTTTATATTTTTACTTATAAAAATAAGAATGAAAATGTAACAGAAAATTTTGAGCTACTGAGGGTGGAATTTTTTAATGCACCCTTAAAACATAAAATTCTTCAAGGGGAGGCGGAGCTGATTTCCCCAGTCTCCTCTAAATGAAGTTGTTGATAGAAAATAATTCTAATTATGAAAAGAGGACAAAAATTACCAAAACGTTGTGAAGAAGAAGAAACTAAACTTCGTCTGCAGATTTTATTGACGCATAATGTCTCTAAAAATTCAAAAAGAATTTTTTTTTTAAATTTTAGTCACTCCAAGACATAGATAAAATTTACTAATAAGATAGTCTTCTGAAAATATTGAATTCCGTTAAATGATAATAATACAATAATCTTTTGTTTTACCACACATATTGAAAGACAATAACATTAGAAACACGATAAATTTGATCGCATTTTTTTAAATTAAATTTTCTTAATAAAATTAACAAACATATGCAATACGTAATTCCTTAAGGAATTAATCGAGATTTTCTTAGGAAGAACACTGAAAGAGTAATGTCAAAATGAGCTATATAACAAGAGTACTGTAGTAATAGTAATAACAATAATAAACAGATAACATTTCACAATAAATTATCGTCAGCTAGTGTTGCCAGGTGTCCCGATTTTTAGAGATTCCAACACGCGTCCCGCAGAAACACTATACGTCTAAAGTGGAAATTTTTCATACTGCATAAAATTTTTAAAATCATCTGAATTATTTGTTAGTCTGCGTCGAATGAAACTCAGTAAGGTAAAATATGTGAAAACAGAATCTGTCTCTAACGAAAAATTTTTACGATTCCGCAAAAATAAATACTTTATAAATCCACATACTGACCTAAACGTGTTTGTGACGGAATATTTACTGATACTTAGCTATTCTACTTCTACTTAGCAGCTATTTATTTTGTACTTTGTTTAGTAAAATCTTTGAAAAGTGAACCTGTTTACAACGTAAACCTGTCTTAAACGTAAAAATTTCACAATCCTTATGGAAGGGATACTATACAAAAATAACTGCTCAATCGGAAACCTCTGAAAATAGGAATTTTGTTTGGATTCCTGACGATTCCACTTTCAAACATTTTATTGGATAAAACTGTGTTGATTACAAAAAAACGGAAGGTTTTCTTCTCACAACCTATAATTTTATGGTATTTCTTCTAAAGGAAGAGTAATTCTTTTACGTTTTAGAAATGATTCCGTTATATACAGGTTGAATTTTCGCAAAACTTAATTTATTCCTTGATTTAGAAATATCTTTCCTTTTTCTGTCAATGACCCTTTTTTTTTTTTGGGGGGGGGGGGGACCTGGCAACACTATCAACAACACAAAACGCTTTATTACTGATACGAATAACCAATTAACAATCATTACTTTAATCCATAGCATCAGATTTTACACTAGGCATTTTACATAAACAGCGATCTTAACTAACCGGGATAAACCGGAAAGCGGGAGAATACGCACGTAAAAGAAAAACAAAAAAGCGGACAATGCGGAATAACCGAAAATCTACAATAAAACAAGTAGATGCGTCACTAGAATTAAGAGATGTTCTATCTACTGGCTTCAAAAATAGAAGCAGAGCTTTAATCAAGGAATGCTAAGTACATTATACACTAGGAAATCTATTTTTGCAGTAATGTGAAAGGTTTTAGGAGAAAAAAACTGTCACCAAATGTTTGCTTGCCTTTAGGCTGAGGCTATCTTGCATCGAGATC
This sequence comes from Maratus speculifer, assembly GCA_964019185.1. Classification (NCBI taxonomy): domain Eukaryota; kingdom Metazoa; phylum Arthropoda; class Arachnida; order Araneae; family Salticidae; genus Maratus; species Maratus speculifer. The sequence continues at coordinate 73,159,723 of OZ025303.1, forward strand.
GTCTCATCGAAAAACATCAGTGTGTCGATGGAAAACTTCCTCTAATAGAAAAAGAGCATGCATTTTAACAGTTATAAAAATAAAAAAAGTTTCAAAGTAAAAATGCGCTAAAGAGAGCAACGTTTTCTAATACAAGAAACCTCTCCGATGCACACCTTATCACATTACATTTCGGAGAATAAGGGAATAGCCGCCAGCGCCGCAGCAACTCTATTTGGCTCCTTGTTTGATAAATTTTGTTAGCTTATTTACTGAATGTCGGTGTACTCATCATACTACATTTGCTGCGGCTCTGATAGCCACCACATAGCGGGTCTGTACCGAAAAATAATGGCGGCGGCGCACCGAATAAAAAAAATCTCGGCGGCAGCTGCTAACCTCGGCGCGACATGGTGTAGCTTTGTTAAAAAATGTATAATACCAATAAATTCATTTTTAAAGTATTTTAAAATAGCATAGAAAATACAAATTATAAATAATACATATCACAAATTTTACAAATATCATAAACCACATATTCACATCTTTAAAGAAAATTAAGAAAATAAATAAATATTTCTACAGAAAAAAAAAGATACCAACTTAATTTTCTAGACACTTTGAAGTAGTATTGGGAGAACATGTTACACAAATAATATCTATCACAAATTATACAAATATTATAAACTAAACATTCATTAAAAAAACTGCACACAAATGTACATAGAATATTTCGCCAAAATTTATACAAACACACTAATATATTTAAGCATCAAAAAGCGAATCATTAATTAATAAAAAAAAAAAAATAATAAGGGTAGTTGGAATACTTTTGAACGAAAGATATTGAAAATTTTCATGTAAGTATATTATAAAATGTTTTAAGACTATATTTAGAGGCTCGTATGACAAATAGCATAAAAAGTTATTTATAACACTCAGCTGTACATGAGAAAAATAAAAAATAAAAGAAATATTTTTTTTATCGTGTTAAATAAACAACATACTAAATCGAAATAACAAAAATCGCATTCTTAATTAGACTTGAGCTGGCACAAATGCCTGCCTCCCCCTCTGAGCTATATTTAATTCAATGAGAATTCACTACTGTGTATTAAATGCCACAATCACAAAATAATTTTCATTCAAATAGTTTTTTAAAAGCTTTGAATCAAGTAATTCAGATTCCAAACAATTAGAGCAGGTTTTATTTTCTTTTTAGTTACAGATAAAACTCAGAAAATATTATGACAGATGAAATTAAAAATATCGTTTAAGAATGTAACAATCACGAAAATGTAGCGATTAATAAAGGATCCACTATAAGCATCGTATATTCCCATAGGATGAAACAAAGTTTGTAATTATGACATTTAAATTAAGGATCGACCGAAACAGCTTTTTAAGACCGAAAATTAAAACGCGAAAAAATTTAATTATTACATACATAAATATATAGAATTATTATTTAATTAGACTTGTAATTAATCATATATACTTATGACCTAATACACTATATTGCCATTGATTATGGGACACTTGCGATTTTAGACATTTTACTAAATATTTAGAAAAATACATGAGGAATCATCTCGAAACTCTTAGTGTATAAATATAATATTATACGTCATACATCTCCGTGAAGATTTTTTACCGAAACTCCATAGGGGACCGTCAACAAATTAAAAAAGAATGAATATCTTTTGAATAACCCTGTCAAAACTAATGTAGCAAAAGCGCTCAAACTCTAGATTATGATTGAATGCCTTATTGTAATACACTGTGTTCATTTTTATGTAAATAGCATGCATACTCGCAGAGTAATTAAGGTTTTTATAAAAATGGTCCCAAATTTTTCCAAGTTTTTTCCTTATAATTTTCAGAGTTCTTAATATAAAATAATATTTTTTTTAGAAAATATGACAAACAACATTGCACATAGTACCCTGTAATCAGAATTAAAAAATAATGAAAATTGTATACAAAATGAGTTGGTTTACTAAATAATTTTTTACTGCGCATGCGTCAACGATATCAAAATTTCATTTGCATATTATGTTAGCTAAATGTATAGAGCAACTTTTGTGAAAGTCACAAAATCATAACTTGAAAATTCTGAAAATAGTCGTCAATTGAATAAGTTGAAAATCCGTTATTCTCAAAATGAAGCAAAAACAAGAGGGGTTGTATCCATATATTCATTGATTGGTGTCAATATAGAATACACAATACGGGATGTTACGACTACTTTTGGATAAAACCCCTCATTTTTTTGCTTCATTTTGGAAACAACGGATTTTGTCCTTTTTTCTATAGACGATTACTTTCAGAATTTTCAAGCTATAATTTTGAGACTTTTACAAAAGTTGCTCTATACATTTAGCTAACATAATATGCAAATGAAATTTTGATATCTTTGACGCATGCGCAGTAAAAAATTATTTAGTAAACCTACTCATTTTTCATATAATTTTTATTATTTTTTAATTCTGATTACAGGGTACTGTGTGCAATGTTGTTTGTCATATTTTCTGAAAAAAATATTATTTTATATTAAGAAGTCTGAAAATTATAAGGGAAAAACTTAGAAAAATTTGGGGCCATTTTTATAAAAACCTTAATTACTCTGCGAGTATGCATGCTATTTGCATAAAAATGAACACAGTGTATTACAATAAGGCATTCAATCATAATCTAGAGTTTGAGCGCTTTTGCGACATTAGTTTTGACAGGGTTATTCAAAAGATATTCATTCTTTTTTAATTTGTTGACGGTCCCCTATGGAGTTTCGGTAAAAAATCTTCACGGAGATGTATGACGTATACTATTATATTTATACACTAAGAGTTTCGAGATGATTCCTCATGTATTTTTCTAGATATTTAGTAAAATGTCTAAAATCGCAAGTGTCCCATAATCAATGGCAATATAGTGTATATGCATATTGGGCTCTCTGTGCTTTTGCCAAAACCTTTTTTCATGTGAAATAAAATGCAATTAATTAATGTAAGACAAAATTATTTTCTAACTATATGAATTTCAACTCATTCCGAAAAATGTTTTAAGTATAAGGGAAAGTCGGGTAGTGTGGGTCAGTGGAAGGAATTGGACGGTAGGTTTTTCTTTTTATGTATTATCCTAAACATTTCATCAATCACACACAAGATGAAGCAATGGTAGATCAATCTTTCAGTTTTAAAAAAATTGTTGATCTGTATAAGCTTGCAATTGTATAAAAGAAAAGATTATTTCAAGAATCAAAAGTAAATTTGCTTAATATAATTTTATGCTTTCTGTATATTAATGTAATTTTTTGTACTTTTAAATGTTATTAAATTTTCTTTTGAGAAATTTTGGTAGATCGGGCACATGCTCTGATATATATATGTATGTATGTATGTACGTATATACATACATACATAAGTATTGGGGTTGGGGGGGGGGCGGTTGGGATTTCGAATCGTCTAATTCGGACGGGTTTGGACCCCAAGAAAATAGCCCCAACTGATCTCTAAATGGTGCTATTCTAACGGCATTACAAGTCGATATAAGATCTCAAATGGTCACAATTGTCAAAGTCTTTCTAATTTTATATGCAAGCTCTAGTCACTACGGTGTCACGGTACTTTGTGAAGACAACCGGGTACGTTACATAGAAGTAACTTTGTCATTTTCACATGATCATCAGTTGGGACTATGTGATGTTACCATGATGGTGTATGTGTGAAAATGACACTAAAATGAAACCATCTATTGACTTGTCACGAAAGACACCCACGGTAACTTCAGAGTAGAGTCCCTACATCAGGTCGAGTAATCTAATTTTAGTCACACTCAAATCGAACCTTTTTTTTTTTTCCCATTTCGGTTCGAGTTGAATTGAAATGTTTCGAGTTGGGTTTTGTCTCTTTCGGATTAGGTTTCAGCAACATTTTAAAATAAAGTAATGAATATTTTTCGAATGATTATAATAATATTAAAAAAAAACTTAATGAATGTACACATTTTCTTTTTGATACCAAGATAAAATAGATTAGAGATAAAATTGCATACCAATTGTCTATAGTTGTATAAAAGTAGGAATTAATTTTCTTTCACTTCGGTTAGGGTCAGGTAAGATTATTTCGTATTCGGGAAAGGTTTTGGATTAATTTCAAACAGAAGTTTTTTCGGGTTCGGATCGGGTAAAACTCGACCCGTGAAAGATCCTACTCCTCAATAATATCCCAAAATATTGGTCACCTGAAAGTTATTGTCTATTGGAAGTTATTGTAAGCAATATTTTTTTGTTACAGCCTGACTCTTTTATAGTAAAATATTTAATTCATTCCTTTCATTTGCGTTAATGTTTTTGTTTATAATTTTCTGCATTAACCGTACTACATGATATTAAAATTATCTACATGCTATGCTGGTCTTTTGTTGGGATTAAAACTACATTTCCTAAATAACATTCTAATTATAATATAAGCGTTTCCTTTCTGATCTCTCTTGGGAAATCAGGTAGAAAATTAAAAAATAAATTTACATGTTATCATAAGAAATTCATTTTATTCCGCTCTCTTTCGAAGATAATATCGTTTATGCAACTAGAAAATTAACCACAAGATATACTGCTGTATTAAAGATGAAAGAAATTATTTTTTGTTTATAGCTGACGGTTGTGCAATAAACTGCAAATTTCTTCAAAGTTAAAAAGTCTTGTACCTTAACAAGACGAAAATCGCATAAACCTTAAAATTTGAATTAAAATCTAGTTACAGCTAATTTTTTTGTTGAGACCATTAAGTTCAGTAATCTGAAAAATTAATTCATGAGAAATTCCAATAAGGCGAAACAAAGAAATTTGAATACACTTTCAATAAAGTTATTTATTATTACTAAAGTTATACTATATTTCCGCAAACATATCAATATGTATATATATACACACAATATATATATATTATCGCAAACCTATTTTATAAAATAATTATTAAATTCATCAGATTTGGAGAATTTACTATATAATTTACATATATAAATTATAATTTATCTTCGATACCTGGCTGTTGCAAAATTCACATTGATATGTATAATTAATGTTACTTATTTACATATTTTTTTTTCTTTTTCCCAGAAAGTTAGAAACGTTCGTGTTTTCTGAAATAAACATCTAATTTTTTAAAAACAAATCTTCAATATAACACAAAACTGTATAAGAAAATTTTGGAGTATTGTTTTGCAAGGATAAGTGTTTTTTAAAAGTTCGACAGAGATTCTTTTGATTGAAAAACTCATTTTTCAATACTCGAGAACAATCACCATCTTCACTGTCTTCTGCTTTTCTGCTTTAATTAAAATTTCAACATCGGCATTTGCAGTTAAGTCAGGGAAACAGCGCGGCACGGTGACTTCTCCATTAATTCAGCTAGAAAATGAAGCTTATCTTAATTTTAAAGTTAGGTATGGGGAAACAAATTCGCACCGTCCCTTGAAAAATACTTTCGAGATACGATAAAATTTTGAAAATGTCGGAGTATTGACAATAATAAAAAAAAGTTACTTTGGAATTCTAGTTTTTCAATAAAGATTTCCACCTTCCCAACTTAATGTTCGTTAAAATAAAAAAAAAAAAAAAAAAAAAAAAAGAATTTTTAAGGCATAATAAACATAAATTTATTAATTAAAAAAAATCGTTAATCTGAAATTCGCCGAAATGAATACATTTGTAATGCCACAATATATGATTCTCTTTGGAAAACCAAGTAATTGATATGAATTGTGCAGCTCTTAGTCTTGAAATGAACTCAATAGAGAACCCTCTAAGGAAAATTAGCTACAAGGCGCCAATTTGAACGATTTAGGATCTAAAGCTGCAATTTGAATGAAGTTGATTTCCTTTAAAATCAAAACTTCTTCAAATTCTTATTTTGAGTATGCCTGATCGAGTTTTTTAAGTGATTAGAACAAATGGTTTTAAAATTTTAACGTTAACGAAAAATGAATTGTACATAAACTTTTGAGACAGTCCTATTTAAATTTTAATTTTTCTCACAAAGTCTGTGATTGTTTAATATTATCTGTGTGTAGTACAAGGATTGCCTTTTATGTTTTTTACTAAATACCAATGGAAGGCGCTAATGAAATTTGTCGTCAAAATATTCTTAAAATTCACTTTTTTTTTTGGGGGGGGGGGATTAGTTGCATTTTAGTAATCGTCTGCGTATTTTGTTTACAGTGACTGCTCTAAAGAAACACATATGAGTGAAAAAAAATGGAAATAAATCATGAAGGTCTCCATTGGATGATTTTGTATGGCTTTAAGAAAGGACTCGCTTGACAAGCAGTATTGTTTCATGAAACTTTGGTAATGAAGTACCCACCAGAAAAAACTGTTTACAATTGGTCTGTGGCATTTTGCCGTGGTCATGATTCTCGTGAAAGACGACCAAAATTGGTAATTAATCCAAACAACATCGATGCTGTACACAAGGTAATTGTAGAATATCGACAAGTCAAATATAGTGAGATAGAAGCATCCCTTGGCATATCACAGATTGGAATTCATTCGATTCTGCACGAACATTTAGCTGCTAAATAGATCTGTTCCAGATGGTTTCTGCACACTTTGACAGAAGCTCAAAAAGAAGCTCGTGCAAATAAGTGTAAGGAATGCTAAAAATATTCAAATTTGGAACTGAAAAATCTGTATACAACATCGTTACATGTGACGAAACTTGAATATATTCCGTATGAGCGAGAAACTAAATAACAGTCAACTGTTTGAGTGTTTCCAGTTGAACTGAATCCTACATGTAAGTTGTTTGTTCACAAAGCACTTCCAAGAAAATGATTGCTTGTTTCTTCGGCCTTACATGACATGTCGCAGGCATTCCTTCAGAGGATCGAAAAACTGTTAACGCTAAATAATATACAGAAATTTGTTTGCCGAAAGCCACCAACGAAATCTGGAAATACAACAAAAAATGCCGCATCCTTCTTCATCAAGACAACGCCAACTCCCACACAGCGCGTAAAACAATTGATTATTTGAAGAATAAAAATATCGAATTAATATTTCATTGCCCACATTCTCCTGATTTGTCGCCTAACTACTTTTTCTTGATCTCTTATGCCAAACAAAAAATACGTAGATAACGAATTTCATCAACTCAAGAAACTATTAATGCCTTCCAAAACCTTGTTTCTAAGATATCAACTTCAGAGTGGAAAAACTTTCAAGAATTGGTTTGAATAGATGGAAAAGTGTATATATCTTAAAAGCAAATATTTTGAAAAGCAATAAAACAATTTGTTCCCGAAAAATTCTTTTTCTTCCTACCTTTTGAAGAAACTTAAAAGGCAACCCTCATATTATTATTGTCTTGATAATATTTATAAATTGTTTTGAAATTGTAAAATTAAAAAAACCTGTTGTCTATAAACTTTGGAGACGAACTGTATTAGGTAGAATGAAAGTATTGACATGTATAAAATTAATAGCAGAATTAGTTAAATTGATAGTATTAAGTTCTAGATTATGAGGATGAGGAACAGGAAGATAAGATTTACTATTATCACAGAGAAAAAAATCTATATATCAATACAATAAAATATTGTTAATGAAATTTCTTACATAAAAATATACGTCAGATAATATGTTATTAGCTGCGGCGCTTTGTTGTATGCCATGATGATGAATTAAATTTTAGAAAATATGCTTGTGATGTAGTAAAAATTAAATTATTACAAAAGTTTACATAAAAATTAAGTTATTGAAAAAGTACATATAAAAAATTAAGTTACTGAAAAAGCATATATAAAGAAATAAGTTATTGAAGAAATACATATGAGAAAGGAAGTTATTGAAAAAGTGTAAATAAAAAAGTAAGTTATTGAACATGCACTTAATAGCATGGTTTCATATCCACACCCTGCGAAGTTTAAAACATAAAATGTGTTATATATTTCACAATTAAAAAACCAAAGCGGAGAATTTACCTTAGGTGACGTACTCGGTGTACTTGAGACCTCAGAAAACCGTGGTGTCATTGGGTGATCTTCGCCAAGTTCATGACCTGTAAGCAAACGAAATAAAATTAGATCAAGCAGATAGCAATATATAAATAATTAATAAAGTCACCTTTCAATACTATTTAGTATACTCGTGCTTTTATGCTAAAGTCATGGTAATTGATATTAGTGCTTATTCTAGGTCATTTTTTGAAGACTGCAGCGCCCTGCGCTTTTTAAAAGTAGTAAAATGCACCACTAGTGATACCCAAAGATTTTTAATAAAACTTTCCTCCATTCTGTAGTATTTCTAAATCTATCTGCCCAAGAATTTGCAAAAATGATAGAATTTTCTCATTTCTTCATGAAAAACAGGAAATTATTCAGTTATGTTGTGATTTAGTTGTATTTTTTATTTTTAAAATCATTAAAGTTAATGTTACTTTATTTATCATGCGTAAAAATTACACATTTTTGTACCTTTTTTATCTAAAGGCAATAAATTTTCTCTTGGAACAGTACCTTTTTCTGTTGCAGTAGTGGCCTTTTTAGTAAATAGCACCCTGCCTTTTTTTTCTTTCTAGAGTAAACATTATTGATATGGTAAATCATCTTAGTACTGCACGAGCATAAGAAAATAATGATATTTGCCACAGTAAATTAGATAAAAAAGAAGGGAAAATAAATAAAAATTATTTTAAGATACTATGATACTAAAAATGCAGAGTATTTTTTGCACAAAAAAAGTTACAATCCCGCGACTAGATGTATGATGCTTATTTATTTATTTATTTATTTATTTATTTATTTATTTATTATTTTTTTTTTCTCCTGAAGTAGAGTTAAAAGTAACAATGTTTGAACAAACTGTTAATTTTTGCAATTCGCTACTGCGCTACATTGCTTTTTTCAGCAACTATTACAATTACGCTTACTTGTATTCCGTAACTTCTGAACACTGCTCCAAATCAAACAACAGCAAATGAATTTCGTACGACCAAACTCATCGAGTTATAATATATTACATTTTATAGATTTTTAGCGTTTTCTGATAGACGTTATATTAGATGGAACTCCCCCTTCCTCCCCCCACATACACATACGCACTTTTTTTGGGGGGAGGGATAAAAGAAACGTTAACAGTGACAAACAAGAAATCTCTCGACAATATGTAACACAAAATGGTAGTAATAAAAGATTTTTCCTCATTACAAAAATCACACTTTTTCAGCAATTGAAAGGAACATAGAAATCTATCACTTAGGGGGGAGGGGGGGGGGGAGAAAGACTAACGAATCTTAAATTGTTTGACTTAATTCTTAAGGTCGAAGATTTTCGCTATCTTGAAAGCAAAGCAAACACCATAAAAGCGCTCAAAAACCTGAAATAATTAATCGTGTTTAATTACAGAATAAAACTTCAAATGGTTAAGCCTTCATTTATCTACACGAATAAAGTTGCCTGAACTAACTAAAACTAAAATCAAAACTAACGAATTCCACTCTTTCAATATATTCGCGCAGTTAAACTTTACAATAAAAGAAGAAAAAGTAATATTTGATCGGTATTAAAACGGGGTAATGCAATTATCTTGATTTCGATTGCGACACGAATTTTACACAGTTAAAGAACAAAAAAGAGCAGTATTTGATTAGCATTCAAGCGAGAGAATTATAATTACTCCAATTATGTTTCACAAACAAAGTACTATGACGAAATAAATAACGACTTTTGTCAATATTTGAACAAAGAATCCTGCTTCTGGTCGAGTAAAACTGAGTTTTACCCGAATTTAACCCAGGTGTTAGTGCTAGTTTTTTTTCTTTCTTTTTTCTTCTTACATTGTGGAGGCAGCTTGGGTTGACTCTTACATGTTTCAGTGTTGGGTTGAGTTTTGGTTCTTTTCGGTTGGATTGACCCGATTTTTCAAAGGAAACCAAAAGAAGTCATGATTGATAACTATATATTTAATATTGAATGATGTATATATATCTTCATTTTTATACAAAAAATCGAAAAATTATATTAGAGACACACTTTCAGAGAACTGCTCCATAATGGAACTGATCCCCCCCCCTTTTTTTTGGGGGGGGGGGGGGCCTTCAAACTCGAACTCTGCAGGAACTAAACATGCTGGTTACAAAAAAAGTTTTGTTGAAACAACTAAATTTTGGTTAATATAGCTCCAACCAAAAATTTTGGTTAAAATGACCAAATTTTAAACAAAACTTTGTTGAATTATCAAAATTATTTGGTCAGTCCAACCGTAATTTGATTATTTTTATCCAAATATTTGTTTGGAGTTACATTAATTAAAGTTTGTTTATTAATTGTTTGTATATTAATTAAAGTTTGTTTAACAAAAGTTTTTTTTTTTTTTTTTTTTTTTTTTTTTTTTTTTTTTCGTGCACTCTTTACAAACAAGCAGAGCTATTCTTGTATCAGGAGCAGATATATAATTATTTTCAACACATTGATAAAAAATAAAAAAGCTTTTTTTTCCCATTATCAATTGTCATTTAGTGCACAGTAAGGATGTCACGAATATTAGGTCCTTTTGCTTATACTGAAAAGTAGCTGGTTGAATGTTTCGGCCAAAAAAATGCGATCGAATATTGCCAGGCACTTAACCGTATACATTCAGAAATTCTTTTTCTTTTTAGGTGCGTTCGTAATTATGTAAATACGTAGCACCTATAGTTGTCGCTCAGTCCGTAGTCTGTCTGTCTGTCCGCATATAACAACGCAGAAACTACCCAACCGAATCGTTTGGAATTTGAAATACATAATTATTGAATAATTTTGTCGAGTCATTTCAAATTGTATGAAAATCGGATGGATAGATCAATTATAGGGACAATCAAAAGGATTCTGTTACATTACGGTCAATAGGGAAAAAAGTTTCAAATGCATTTTAATCGTTTGAAATTTAAAATGCATAATTATTGCATAATTTTGTCGAGTCATCTCAAATTTTATGAAAATCGGATGCATAGCTTAATTACAGGGACAATCAAAAGGCCGTTACATTACGGCCAATGGGGAAAAATGTTTCAAATGCATTTTAATGGTGTTACACTCATTCGAACATAATAAAATTGATATGCATCTATCAAGTATATGTTATAATATACATTTTGCATGATTTGTGATGCAAAGAACATTTGTTATTAATTTACAAGGCCATACAAAAGCTTTCCATCATAATGGTATAGGGAAAACCTTGTTTGGTACGCATTTTAATTGTAATTAACTGTATACAATTTTATGAGATTGATATATGCGAGTGATATTCTTAAAACTTCGCTATCTTACGAACGCACCTCATTTGCTACGCTTCACGTGCAATTTCCAACTTGTTTTTTCTGCAATTTCTTTTTCTGTAATCCAAATTGTCTAGTTCTTGACACATTCATGGCCATTTTAGTTCTTAATTTCAACAAATGTACAATTGTTCGGATATTAACTCTTAGTAACCCCGTGTTGCAAATCTGCAACATACCCAAAAGTCAATAGTACTTACACAGTAATTTTCAAAACACGATTTTATTTGTTGTTCCTATCTCCCAACGCATCAGTTAGTACACATTGATCACTGGAATTTTGAACAGACGATGATATTGAGTTAATTTCTCATATCAAAGTTTTGTTTATCCGTTGCGAAGCTTCAGGCCGATATTGCAAAAATTAACTTGGTAAATTTTGTCTAATTATAAAAGCTGGAGAAGTGTGAAAGTAGATTTTTCTTTAAGGCTGTATTTCGATTCAAACTGCTTATTTTCCGATTTATTTTTAAATTCGTTTTTGCTCTCAAATGCATCAAACTGGTAAAGTGTCTTATTTAGAAAGTACACGAGGTGCCCTGATTGTCGATTCTTTGATAAATGTAGAAAATATTGCAAAATAAGCAATCAAAAACGGCACTTTGAACCGATTTTTCCGTAGCAGGAGATCTGTGAAGGAAAAAAAGGGTTATATTGATAAGGTAATTGTTTATAAATCAAATTCTAATGAATTTAGAAATAAATGACATCGCACGGCACCTCATACGCCTCTTCAATAATCCTTTCAGCAAGTTTCATGTCTCTACTTTTAAAAATGAGGATGAAATCGTATCGGAAAATTTCGAGCTGTTGGAGGTGAAAAAGCGTTTTTTCGAATACACCCTTAAAGGTAATGCTGGAACGCTCTATGCGCACTTAATTACTCTTAAGAAATTTTATTAATATTAGTTGATATTTAATTTCCACCAGGTAATTTTGCATGCTTTAAAATTTCGCATTAGAAAATAGACAATATTGATGAGAGTATGTCAATTTCTTTTTATTTTAGAAGTGAAAAAAAAGTACCTTTTAGTAAATAATTATTTTAATTTTACGTTCTAATTTTTTTATTGTTTTTTACATGTTTAAAATGATGTACTCTAACATCCGAGTCAATTCAAATCGGAATTATTGACCCACAAAGGATTAACATTATTATATATTATTAAATATTCGTATATATTTTGTATTTGCTTTTTCCTTCATTCATATTGATATCATTTTACCTGTTTGCTTTTAATGTATATAAAATTGCAGAACATTTTTTTCAAATATTATATATACTTGTTCAAGTGTCAAACAACATCTATATTCTACTTCAACCAAGCTTCTAGCTTTAAATTATAATTTAAGACCGGAGACTGATTTTAGAACAAAGTCTCAACACAAATTTATTTATCTCTAGGGATACAAACTCCTCACAGCGAAATTTACTCGACTAAAGGTTATTTCAGAAAATCTCACTATAAATTATAATTTTCATTTTAAATGCGTTGCTGACAGTCGCAGCAGCAATGATGTAGTGGTGTGTATTATATGGTCAGGGCTCTTGCAGGCTTTTAGCGAATAAGAAATAAAAAAAAGTGGCCAAATGAAAAAAATGTTAGCAACATAGATTCGGCGTGAAACACTTAAAAATCTCCTTTTAACCATTTATTATCCGATTTTTTTCTTCAATATGTTTTAAAATAACAATTTTTTTGTTATTGCTTAAAAAATAGAAATTCTAATATATGCTACAGAAACTATTAAAAATTTATAGAGTTTAAATGTCTCCTAAATATGTAAATGTTTCAAACATAGTTTCAGCAGTAAATTGCTATGAGATTTCGACTATAACCGATAAGAAAAAATTAAAGCGACAACAATCGTAAAGTAACGTGTATAAGAATCTCAACTGTAATTACACATCCAAAAAGGAGAAGAAATTGAGCACTTGTATTTTGGTGAGTCTGATTGTTCATTTCCTCGCCAAATGAAGCATTTTGTCGTGATTTGGCGTAATGGCGAGAGGCAGCGAGAACTCTAATTATGGTGCAACAATTAAATATTTTCTTCTACTCAAATTTAATCTGATATACTGTTACTTGATCTATCCAGCTACGTATTTAAAATGAAAGTGACGTATGAGAACAAAGTGATGTAATAAAAGAAGTCGAACTGCAGTTAATACATATTTTTTCTACTTAAGCTCAATACAAGGGACTGGTATTTCTACTTTCAACTCTAATAATTATTGGCTCTCTCATTTCAAAACAAAGTCACGCATTTGTATTAAAAAAAACAGCAATTAATTATTAAAATATTCTCTGATGGTGAGCTGGGGAAAATACAACCCTAAAGTAGAGATCTGCATGGGCCAGGTTCGGGCTGATTTCCATTAATGGCATTCGGGCCGGCACGGGCCTTACTTCTGAAGACTCGGGCCGGGCCTAACGTATTTTTCCCATACGAAACCGAGACTGATTTCATTCTTCCTAGTCTTCACTGACCAAAATAATCAGTTTCTGTTGAATCATCCCGTGAGAAAGTCCTTTTCTCGACGTGGCCAAGTCTGTTCATAAAAATCAGTATAATTTGGCTTGGTCCAAATTTTTTTTACAAAAAAGGCATATACTTTTAAATCGTCATTATTCTACAATTAAACATTACAATTTGTTCTTTTATAGAATCGTAGATTACTAGGCGTTTTAAAATAGAATTAAACACGCCAAAAAAAAAAAAAAAACATGATTATGACGGAATTTTCTTTTAAATTGAAAACTGCAAATTTCTTTTAAACTGTTCATCCATGCAAAATGAATACAACAATACGCAAGAAAAAAATATACTAAACATTTACATCTGCTAAGAAGGGAACGTATTTTTTTTCTTTCCAGTGCCATTTTAGCTTAGAAGATTTTACTTTTACCATGTACCATTTTTGAGATTTTTATGTTTCCATTGCATGGAATATGGATTAATAATACTAATGATTACTGAAACATCTACATACAACAAACAAAGGTTCATTAAAAGCGTAAATATCGCAGCTTACGACACTTCTGCATAAATAAAGATTATAAACATAGAAAAAAAAAAGAGAGAGAGAGAGAGAGAGAGAGAAAAGACTAAGATAATTTTTTTTAGCTCAGATCAAAAAAACTTATCTTAGTCTCTTTTTTTCCCCCATGTTTATACCTTCATTTTTAACTTCAGTGATTTTTAATCTTCAATTTTTAACTTTTTTCCGGGCCGGGCCGAGCTCCGGCCGAAATTTTAACTTTCGGGCCGGACCAATATTTTTTTTCGTTCGGGCCGGGCTCAGGCCGAAAATTTAACTTTCGAAAGGGGCCTGGAAATTTCGGCCCGTGCAGACCTCTACTCTAAATTACTAAGAAGTTTTAAATAAAATGCATATTTTTAACTTACAACATAGCTTTTGTTATTTTAGTAGCCTTTGGATCCAATTATTTTTAAAAATATAAATGCAATGAACTTCAACTGATTCTTAAAAAAATATTTTTTATTCCGCATTGGAAACATTATAGAACTGATTCACTGTTGAGTTGATGTTATTGTAGAAAAGATATCGCTTCAGAAAGTATGGAATCAAGTAAAGGAAAAAAGAAGTAGAAAAAAAAAAAAAAAAACTAACTATTTCTTTACTCTTAATCCACTCAGAAAGAAATGAAACATTTCACGACAGTTTGCTAAATAAATCAGCGAATATGCTCAAACAGGAATGCAATTTCTTTGAGTAAATAACAAAAAATATTGCATGCTAACAACAATCTACAATCACAATACGGCCCGGACAAAAATAGATTTAAAATTGAAAAAAGAGTTCTTAGATAAAGAGCGTTAGATAAAGCAGTTTAGGAAATTTGAATTCGATCATCAGGATAACGATTTTTGCCACATTGAAATTAAAGCAAACACAAAAACAGAATTAATTAATCAGTTTAAAAACTAATTTCGAAAGCCTAGGTTTTCATTTAGCTACGTGTATGAAAATGTCGAAATAACTAAATAAAGAATAAAACTAGTAAATTATATCAATCTCAATTAGCAAATTAAATTTTAAAGTGAAATGGGAACGTGTAATATTTGATTGACATTCTAGAGAGGGAAATATAATTATCCTGGTTTCAGTTATGAAACCATATTTTACAATAAAATTGAATAGTATTGAAGGTCGAGAATACATTATACTCATTATTCTAATTATATTTGCTAAACATTTATTTATATTTTCAAAATAAGTATGGACTGTTTTCGGTAAATATATGAATATGCTGATTTTCATAATAAACACATTTTTATAAAAAAAAGGCGGGGAAAATGAGCTGCCCATAATATCAAGAGCAAGAATTATTTTGATTAAAAATAATTCAAGTTCTTTTATCAGTATAAACAGCTTTTAATCATTTAATGTACAGTACAGATTTTTGTCATTAAAAATTATAAGTTTTTAGATTTAAATAGATATATTTCTTGATAATTGCATGAGAGAATTAAGTGAACGTAAATTTAATATCAGCAGTTTATAGAATCAAAAAACATTTTCTGATACATTTTACGAGTGCTTGAAACGTTAATATATACATTGTTTTTCTAAATGTCAAAAACAAATATATTTTCAAACACACACACACACACACAAAAAAAAAAAAAAGTGATTATTTTAAGCATATAAATGCAACGAACTTCAACTAATTCTTAAAAAAATATTTTTTATTCCGTATTGGAGCTGAAATATTTTAGGACTGATTTATTGTTGTTGTTATCGTAAAACTATAGAATATATTTTGGATTAAAAAAAAAGAAGTCACTTCAGAAAATATGAAATCAACTAAAGAAAAAAAAAAGTAGAAAAATAAGAAAAAAAGAAAGATCCCCCCCCCCTTTTTTTTTTACTCCATAGCCATTCAGAAAGATATGAAACATGTCACGAAATTTTGTTAAATAAATGAAAGAATATGCTCAAACAGGAATCCAATTTCTTTGATCAAATAATAAAAATATATTGAATGCCAACAACAACCTACAATCACAATACGGTCGCGACAAAAACCGATTTAAAATTGAAAAGAGTTCTGATACAGATCATTAGATAAAGCAGTTTAAGAAAGATGAAATTTGAATTGAATCTGCAGAATGACGATTTTAAGCCACATTGAAAGCAAAGGAAACCACACAAATTAATTAATCTTCGAAAGCTTAGGTTTTCATTTAGCCACGTGTATGAAATTGTCGGAATAACTAAATAAAGCGTATAACTAACAAATTAAATTATGTCAATCACAATTAACACGGTTAAATTTGACAGTGAAATAGGTTGGTTGGTTGATTTTTGTCGTCCGATTATCTACGCTAGGGATATAGGACCGGGGGGAGTGCCCTCCGTGGGGGTCTTTCTAAGGGAACCTAACCCGTATTTAGGCAAGGTTCGAAGAAAACCACGGAAAACTCCGAACGGTTAGGCCGACAGCCGCGATTGGGTTCGAACGACAGTGAAATAGGAACGAGTAATATTTGATTAACATTCAAACATGGTAACATAATTATTCTGGTTTCAGTTATGAAAGTAGATTTTACAATAAACGAGAAAATGAACAAAATTTGATTGGTATTGAAAGGAGAGAATATTATACTCATTATTCTAATTATATTTGCTAAACATTTTATTTATATATATTTTTTCAAAATAAGTATGGATTGTTTTCTGAAAATATGTGGGTATACTGATTTTCACTATGAACTAATTTTTATAAAAAGACGGGAAAAATAAGTAATACAAAATATCAAGAGCAGGAATTATTTTGATTCTATTGATTTAACAGTAAAGAGTTATTTTATCATTATCGATAGCTTTTTAATGTACATCAGTACAGATTTTTGTCATTAGAAATTATAAGCTTTCAAGTTTAAATAAACATATTTTCTTTTTTATAATTGCATGAAAGAAGTCAGTGGACGCAAATTTAATGTACGCAGTTTATAGTAGCAATAGAGGAAAAAAAAAAAAAAAAAATGGAACATTTTACGAGTACGTGAAATTTGATAATATATACTTTTTTAAGTAAAGAAAGGATATTTTTTCAAGCACATAGAAAAAGGTTTTTAGCTCACAGGCTATCATAGCCTGAGAGCTTATGTGCCCGTCCGTTCTGTATGTATGTTCGTACGTTCGTTCGTGCGTAACGCGATAACTCATGATAAAAATATCGGATCCACTTGAAATTTTGTATATAGGTATATCCTGATAAGGCGCTTCCCTGATTAGTTTTTGGAGTTCATTCGATATGTATAAGAGGGGGAACGGGGGGCTCATGCCCCTCCCCTTAAATGATATAAACGGGATTTTCATACAGAATTAACAGTTTTCCTTCAAAATTTAGATATGGGATCATTCTGATGAGGCGATACCGTGGCTGTTATTAGATGTTCACTAAATAAGTATAAACAGGGAGAATGGGGGGCTCATGCCCCTCCCCTTAATTGATATAAACGCGATTTTCATGCAGAATTAACAGTTTTCGCTCAAAATTTAGATATAGGATCATTCTGATGAGGCGAGTCCGTGGCTGTTATTAGGTGTTCATTGAATAAGTATAAACAGGGGGAACGGGGGTTCTAATGCCCCTCCCCTTAACTTGTATAAATGGATTTTTCAAGCAGAATTGTCAGATTTCGTTCAAATCTCTGAATAGTTTTGGAAGTTTAATAGTTATAAAAGAGGGGAATAACTCCTCTTAAATTATATAAATGCTAAATGGGTTTTTATTAAGAATTATCCAATTTTCTCTGAATTTTGGGTATAGATTTTTTATATGATAAATCATGTCCTTGATAGTTTAGGAGGTTAAATGATTAAGTATAAAAAAGTAGAAAGGGGAGGCTGTTTCCCCTTCTTAATTTTTTTTCGAACGGAATTAACGAAAATACAAGGCTGTAATGTACAATTAGTATGCGTAGCCTGTGAGCTCAATGCCATCAGTTTAACTGGGCAATATTCTTTTTATTTTAATATAAATGCAACGAGTTTTAACTAATTCTTGGAAAAAAAAAAAAAAAAAAAAAAAAAAAAAAAAAAAACTTTTAAAATACATGAAACTTTTACAGTTGATTTATTGTTGATATTATTGTAATGAAATAGTAAATATATATATATATATTTAATTTAAATAAAAGAAAGGATTATTTAAGAAAGAATGGAATCAATTAATGGTAAAAAGAAGAAAAATCTCTTTTTTACTCTATATTCATTCAGAAGGATATGAACACATTTCAGGAAAATTTATTAAATAAAAAAAGAAAATGCTGAAACAAGATATGTAACTTTTGTGAGAAACTAATGAAAAATATTGCGGGCTAACAACAGTCTATAATCATAATAAAGTTGAGACCAAACACAGACATAAAAGGGAGAAAAAACGACATCTTTGATAAAGTAGTCCAATAAAGAAATATGGGTACTCCTTGATTATCCCGTCGACCAAAAAACTATAGCCAAACTATAAGATTAAATGCCAAAAATGGATGATCGTAAATGTCACATACACTTGACGTTAAATACGTTTATTAACGTCATCTAATGATTTTACATTGACTTTTAATTTGTATTTTAATAAATGTTCCATTAATTTATTTATATTTTCGTTATTTAATATAAAAATGAAGTCAATTTGTATAATTTGGCGAATAGTTTAGTGTTTGTATAGTTTGGAAAATTGATCGACGGGATAATCAAGTAGTACCAAAATTTGAACTGATTCTTAAGAATGAAAATTTTCCCTCATAAAAAAAAGTTAATTACCACAAAAACATTTAATAAATGATTTAATTAATCAATTAATGAATAAAATTTCGAAAGTTTAAGCCTTTATTTAGTCACGTGTAAAAAGTTGCCAGAATAACTAAATAAAGCGTACAACTAACAAATTAAATAATGCCAATCTCAATTAACACGGCTAAATTGTACAATGAAATAGGAACGAGTAATATTTGATTGACATTCAAACATGGTAACATAATTATTCTGGTTTCAGTTATGAAAGTAGATTTTACAGTAAACGAGAAAATGAACAAAATTTGATTGGTATTGAAAGGAGAGAATATTATACTCATTATTCTAATTATATTTTGTAAACCATTAAAATGATAAGCATTGATTATTTTCTGAATAATTCGATAGGTTAATTTTCATTATAAACACACTTTTCATATCAAGAGCAAGAATATAATTATTTTTATTATATTGATTAACAATAATTTCTTTTATCAGTAAAAAAAATGCTTCTGAATGTACAATATATATTTTTTCATTAAAAATTATAAGTTTGTGTTTATTTATTTATTTATTTTTTAATAATTGCATGTAAAAAGTAATTGGAAGCAACTTAAGCACGCAAAATAAGAAAAATACTTTCTGTAAAATAAGGAGAAATCGACCGAATAATTAACCAATATAAAAGATTTTAAGTGCTTCATTTTTTACTACAGAAAAACCAGATATTCTTTTTAGAATTTAAAAGAAAAAGATAAAACAAGTAATTATTAAAAAAAAAAAAAAAAAAAAAAAAAAAAAAACAATGTAAAGCACTTCAACTAATTCTTTAAATTGATTTTAAGTTCTGAAATTGAAAAAGAAAGAGATATGTTACAAATAATTCAGTGTTAATGTTATAGCAATGAGATAATAAATATATTTTTCAGAACTTAAAGAAACAATCCTTACACATTTCAGAAAAGATGGAATCAACTAAAGTTAAACACAAGTAAAAAGAAAATTCCATTTTTTTAAAACTCGATATCGGTACAAAAAGATAAGAAACATTTCGCGAAAGTTTGTTAAATAAATAAAAAATATATATATGTATGTTCAAACAATGAATCCAATTGCTTTGAGCAAATAACGGAAAATGTTACGTGCTAACAACAGTCTATAATCACAATAAAATCGGTACTGTAATCAACTTAAGAAGGAAAACAAGTAAGTAAGTGTGGTCGGAGATTGCAAAGAGGGTTTCGTCTAATATTTAATTCAAAACAACTTATCCTTTAATCCCTTAACGCGCAGTGTTGCCGGGTCGGCAACACCTAAAGTTCCTCCTGTTTAGAGACACAAAAACTCGTGAATATTTCAAAAACTACTCTAATGGCTACTTTAAATCTTTCTTATGAGTTCTAGATGGCAGCACCACAGAGATCAAACTACTGTTTTTGAATAATGGGTAAAATGTTTTACTGTAATACGCGCTTCACAGCAATACTCTTCTCACTGCGCTTATCAATGCTTTACTTATGGGAGGTTACCATTTCGCCAACAGCTGTATAATTGAAATGGTTAGTACAATCTTTACAAAACAATACCTGTGTACTCCTCTAGGCCTAAATAGATTGCCTATTTTTTTCTTCTTTAAATTCCAACTTTAAAGAGTAGTGCGCTGGAAAGGGTTAATTAATAAATCCAAATTATTAATTTATAATTTTTAAATCCTTACATAGATAGTAGAGCTAACGAATTTAATTTAAAAATAACTACTGAAATAAGTTATTTTTTTATCAAATTAAAAATGTTCAAATCAAATTGTTTAAATAAAATCCAAATTTTTTTTGGAGATCCGAAATTTTAAAAAAATTAGCGAAGATGTAAAATTTCAAATTTCTAAAAGTAAAAATTGTTTAAAATCGAATTTAAAATGATGAATCATTAATAAATATTTTTTTTTTTTTTTTTTTTTTTTTTTTTTTTTTTTTTAATATAAAGAAAATTGAATCCCAAAAAATATTATGAATGTCAGATGAACAAAACACTAATAATATAAACCCTTCAATTGACAAAAAAATCTTATTATTAAATCCATCTTAACTTGAAAATTTCAAATTCCAGCATCGGGGCTCGAACTATTAACCTTCTCTTTACTAGCGAGATGATTTATTAGCTTTACTTCCAAGCTACGTCTACACGGAAACATTGAAATTAAGGTTCTTTTTTAAAATTTAAATCGCAAAAATGAACGGATTACATTGAAAAAATTTATATAATTAAAACTGACTTTTACAAAATTTTATGATTTGTCGTGTGACACGAGGTATTCAGCTATAAATACACAAAATACGAAGTCTCTGAGTTATACAGTTTTTGTGCACAGACTTTGTGACGGACAGACAGTCAGAGGACAGAGACGAATAGGGTTTCGTCAGATGAACGAAACTCTTGAAAGAGTCCTTTGATATAGTAGTCCTTTGATATTTTCGAAAATGAAGATTTTTGAAACATTGTAAGCAAAGCAAACATCACAAAAACATAAACAAGTAGGAAATTGCACGTGAAGCGTAGTAAATGAGGTGCGTTCGTACGATAACGAAGTTTTAAAAATATTGCTCTAATAAAATTGTAAATAGTTAATTACAATTAAAATGCGCACCAAACAATGTCCCCCCTATACCATTATGTAATGGAATACTTTTGTGTGGCCTTGTAAATCAATAACAAATGTTTTTTGCATCACATATTATACAAAATGTATATTATAATATGTACTTTATAGATGCATATCAATTTTATTATGTTCGAATGAGTGTAACACCATTAAATTGCGTTTGAAACATTTTCCCCCATTGACCGTAATGCAACGGAATACTTTTGACTGTCTCTGTAATTGAACTATGCACTCGATTTTCATAAAATTTGAAATGACTCGATAAAATTATATAATAATTATATATTTTAAATTTCAAACGATTCGGTTGGGTAGTTTTTGCGTTGTTATATGCGGGCAGACGGACGGACTGAACGACAGTTATAGGTGCTGCGTATTTACATAATTACGAAAATCACCTAAAAAAGGAAAGAAATTAATCTTTTAATGAAAGAATAAAATTTCAACAGATTAAGCCTTCACTTAGCCGTGTATAAAGTTGTCGAAGTAAAGACTTTCGCCACATTGAAAGAAAAGCAAACATCTCAAAAACATTTAAAACCGAATTAATTATCGTTTAATTAGACAATAAAATTTCGACAATTTAAGTCTCGATAAAGTTGCCGAACTAATTAATCCTTTCGGGTCTGGTGTACTATTAATAGTACATGCCTTTTAATGGAGTATTATTTTTTTCATAAGAAATAATTTTGTTACTGTTTACATGTTGTAATGTTAGTATGTGTCTATGCATTTACTATATGGCTTCATTTGTGTTAAGGCATTTAGTAACAATAAAAATTATTATTTGCTTAGTTCACTTTGTGCCGTTTGCGATTCATTTATTTCAAACATATTTCACTCTTTAAATTAAAAATAAATAACTTTCCTGAAAGAATTATGTGTAATAAAGCGCAAAAACTATTAGAAAATTGTAATGTAAGTTAAATCTTATTGTAATACAATATTTTCTAAACATCTCCAAAAATTCTTCCTTAGGCTATTGTCACACGAATATTAATTGATAAGTATTGGAAAAAAAAAATTCGTTAAAATCTAATTTATTTGGATAGTAATAGGATTATTAACGTAATAGGGTAGGATTATTAACGAAAAAGGAATTATCTCTAAAAACTGAAAAAAATCGGCCCAAAAAGGGTCAAATAAAGCATAAAAACTAACAATTTAAATTCTGTCAATCTCGACTGACGCGATTAAATTTTACAGTATATATAAGAAAATAGTAATATTTGATTGTCATTCAAGCGAGGGAATATAATTATTCTGATTCCAATTATAAACACTGACTTTAAAGTAAATGTGAAAAAAAAAAGCAAAATTTGATTCCGCCTTAAATGAAGGAGATATAATTTATTCATTATTCTAATTTTTCTTGGTACACTAAAATTGTTATAAAAAAAAGCATCGATTGTTTTCGATTTTATTTGGAAATGCTGATGTTTCATAAATACCCACTTTCCATAACACAAGATAAGGAAAAGAGCAATTCATAATATAATGTATAAAGAGCAAGAATATAATTACTTTGATTATATTGATTAACAGTAATATATTTTTTTAATAATTATAAATATTTTCTCAATGCACAATACAGATTTTTTCATAAAAAATTAAAAACATTTTTTTGTAATAATTGCATGCAACAAATAATTGGATTGCATGTAACAAGTATGCGAATTAAAAGAAAAGTACTTTTATAAATCAAAGGTAAAAATAATTAACCGATATGAAAAATTTTACGAGAGTTTGAAATTTGTTGATTATATTATATATATACATTTATAAACCAGATATCTTTTTAGAACTTAAAAGATAAAAGAAGGAGTTATTTTTAAAAATGGGTATAATGTGTCAACTTTCAATTGATTCTTTTAAATCTTATATTGGAACTTAAAAAAATATATATGAGACATTTTACGAGTGATCCCCTGTCAATATTATTGTAAGGAGAAAGTAAATATACATATTTCTTAGGGCAATGTCAGACGAGCGATTTTTTAAAACGTCGATATTGACGGCATCTCATCAGGGAATAGAAATGTTCTCGTCCGGTCAGACGACAGTTCCAGGGCCAGCGTCGCAAAATTGGAGAAAATCTTGACGCTTGCACCTGGCGTTCCCCTCAGCCCGCTCGCCTCTGCTGACGGTCTGGAGGCTGTTGTTTAAATTACGATGGGCAGACGAACTTCTATTTCAACGCTGATTTTGACTTTCTTTATCAGTTTTTCATGAATTTTTTATGTCATTGCGCATCGAATTTTCTCGTTAGAGTTTGAAATTGATTTAGTCGTGGAATAACTAATTTTTGACGGACAATAGGGTTGTATATTGTATAATTAAGAATATTGTAGGGTATATCATCAGAATTAACTAAGGATGAAAATAGAAAAACAATAAATTGATCAGTGGTATGTTGCACTCTAGATAAAAAAAATAAATTTAAAAAAATCTGAAGAAAATGAGGAAGTTATCGGAACACTATTTTAACTAATTTTCTTTCATATTTTAAAAAACCATTTAAAGTAATTTTACTGTAACAAATTAGATTGTACATCAAAAAATATTACAATAAAATATTATTATAAGGAAAAAACTGAAAGTAATCTTTATCAAATTATAATAATATTATTTTGTCTTAGTATGTTGCCAGAATATTAAATTAAAATCAGAGGTCGTTGCAGGTGTTTTATTTAAGAGGAGGGGGGAATTTTCCGAAAAGTAAAAATAATTTTTGTAAATAGTATTTTATGTTTGTGAAAAGTAACATTTTGTAAGGAAATATGAAATACAGTTACTGAAATTAAAAACCTGGGGAACTAGTTTTCTTTGAAAATTGCAGATTTTTAAACCTAACAATATAAAAGTAATGTATGGTATGTTTTAATGCTATAGAATTTTATGAAAGGGTCTTTTTAATACTTGGATTTCGGAGAAGGAGCCTGTTTTAATATTTGGATTTTGGAGAACGGGGGCCTGTTCACTGTAGAAAAAAAAATTCATTAAGTTTATTGCAAAAACTGCTGGTAGCAATTTTGCCAGTATTTTTTCCCATAAAAACTGCAGTAATACATACGTAATTTTTTCATTACATCTAATTTTACTGCAATTTTTACGGCCAAAACTGCTGGCAACATTTCTACGGGGTAAATTTAATGGATTTTTTTACATTGTTTTATTAAATGAATTTTTGTGTAATGTCTCTAAATAAGCCCTAAATTATGCCTGAACCGACCTCGAAATTAAAATAATTATAAGTTAGATAAAGTTTTGAAAATTTGGAATGGAAAAACGGACCGCAAAGATATGATCATAATGCGTCTGTGATCATATCGCAGTAGCGGTTCTATTTACTACAAGCATATAATTTTGTATAATTATGTATACCATACCAGCCAAGTTTTACGGGGTTTTTCTCACCACTGTATTTTAACAAATAAATTTACCTTACTTAATCATCGGAAATATTATTTTAAGAAAATCAAATTTTTCTGATCAAAACTAGTGGTAGGTAAAAAGCGTAAAAGTTGAAATTTACTGTGTATAATATTCTTTCAAAAAGCTTTTAATTGTAGGAAAATAATGATAAAAAAAATCGACATTTTTGTAAAAATTGTGTTCTGCAATTTGCATAAAATTTTTTCTTGGGCTTTGCCGGACTGCATTTAAATGAACTATCTGCGTGGCCGAAACTAGCCTTTTTTGCGCTCTGGGTAAACATGGATTTTGGCTCCCCCCCGCTTGAAACTTTCGCTGCAAAGTATATTTAGTACATAAAAGTATATAAAGTAACATATAAAGAATAAAACAAAAAAAAAGTATCAGCAATTTTTTAATAGCCGACTTATTTTAAACTTTAAAACATCTAATCATAAAATGATACTAAACAATATGCTTTGTCAAATATATTGATTCAATAAAATCTTGTAAAGGAAATAAAAAAGAATAGTAAAAAAAAAAAAAAAAAAAGGGAAAAAAATCCATTTTATACAGTATCTTTATGTCATATCATTCTTAGATTCTTCTATGCTTTAGCATACCCCATAGCCGGAATTTTCAGCCCCGGTCCAGCCCGTTGTAAAAACAAAAAGTTCGGTCCGGGCCCTGCCAGCCCAGTTCATATTTTTACATTTCTAGGCCCAGCCCGGCCCGCACAGAAATCAGTAAAACCATGCCTGGCTCAGCCCGTTCTGGCCGGTCACAATTTCTACTATTTCTAAAAAATTCAGGTTTTTATCATATAAGGAAGATTCTTTTAAAGAATACTGCATACATGTCTATGGGATCATTTTACAGTGTATTTTACAGAAAATACACATTAGCAACATTAATAATTACTTAGATACTTAGATTTTCGACATTCAAATAAAGATTCATAAAAAAATTAATGTAGTTTAGAATAAAAGAAAAAAAGAGAAAGTTAAAAGCACAGTAATTTTTGAAGCTGTACAGTAAAAATAGATTTATGGAAATATTTCTATATCATTTTATTAAAAATTTCCTAAAATCCAAAGGAGCTACTTTCTGACACTTATCTAAATTCATTTCTTTTCAGAAACGTATAAGATTAGCAGATATTTTTATTCAGAAACTATGTAATCGAATGGATTTATCCATTTTTTTGATACAAACAATTTAAGAAAATACTGTCAATGTTAGCGTTTTGAATAGAATTTCCGGAAGCGACAGCATGGGAAGGGAGACAAATCTGCAACCATTTGACACCAATATCTTATATTATCTCAACAAGGTAATACGACCTATTACGACCTATTATACGATCCTATTTTATAACAACTCTAAGAACAATTCTAAGAAGATGGTATTACTGTAGAAAGTATTGTGTAACACACTGCTATTTTAAAATACTTTTAAATAATAATTATTTCTTTTAAATGTTGTTTGATATAAAGTTATTTCATATATAAAGTGATATTTTATTAACTTCGCTTCATCTGAATCTATAAATTGTTCGAAAAATAAATGTAACCATATTTGTCTATCACTCCAAACAAAAGAAAAAACTCCAAATATCAAGGGAATTTTTAGACATTAATAAATGTACCATTACGGAGGGAGAGGGTGTTCGAGGAATGATAGCGTATGCTGTCATAAGGGAGGAGGGGGTCCAAATTTACCAAAAAAATTGTGACATCATTATATATGTGCACGTACAGCCTCCAAACGGAAAAAAATGTACCCTTTGCTCATGTAGGACGGGGGGGGGGAGGGGGTAGCACATACTTCTTGCCTCAAGTAACGCAAATTTCACACTTTAGAAATTTGTCAATCCTATTTTTCATTCATACAACTAAGATGTTTGTTTTGCTATCACGTTCTGTAGCAACTTTTTTTAAAATCAATTTAGTTTATTTATTTATTTAATAATAAAATAAATAAGAAATTTCATCCAAATGAAAGTTGAATAACAATTATTACCATTTTAATAATATCTGCAGTCATATGTATTTCTTAAAGATGGTGGATTTTTCATTTAACATCAGATGTAATTCTTAATTCCTGTAATTTCGGATATTTTAAATAAAAATATCAGGTAAATAATCTATCACTTATCATAGAATGAACACAGTACCGTCTGTGTATGCATATATTTTTTCTAATTTCTTGAATAATTGATAAAAAATTACAGAAAACTTTATTTCCTCCAAAAAATCCATCTTATTTAAATTAAAAACATCGAATTAAAAGCTTCCTATTATCAATGGAGACAATAATCGTCAGCATATTTTGACGGAAAGGTCACGTTCGTGTGGATGGAAGTAGCGCAGATGTTTATTTTTCACTGGAAAACCAAAGCGTCAAAATGATCTGTCGTCTGACATTACCCTTAGAATTCAAAAGAAAATAAACAATCATTTCAGAAAGTAAGCAATCAACTAAAGGAAAACAGAAATAGAAAAGGAAAAAAACTCCCTTTTTTACTTTAAAACTATTCATATGACATATTTTACGAAAATTTATTAAATAAACAAGGGATATGCTCAAGCAGAAAATCCAATTCTTCTGAGCAAATAATGAAAAACATTGCGCGCAAACAGTTTATAATCACAATAAAGTCGGGACAGAAACAGATTTATTTATAGGTGGGGAGGGATAAGTCCTTTGATAAACGGGCAGTTTTCAAATGGTGGGCACATTATGCACGTCATAACTTTAAGCGTTTTAATCAACAAATTAATCATCATTGACATTAATTTTTTTTTTTTTTTCCCTGAGTTTTTCCTTCTGTCCAGAGACAAAAATTGATATAGTTAATTGTAAAAGTTTTGTATAAATATCTTAAAATTTTATTATTTTGTGTTAAAGTGGCCAATTTCGGGCATTCATAACGTTAACTGTTCCAATGTACTAAGAAAAAAAAAAAAGTTTTAACTCCTTTGCAGGAGATTCTAATGATAAACAGCGAATGCATAAAGGAAATGGATTGATTGTTTGATAATTTTCTTAACAGATGACAGTATTAATTTATTGCTTTTTGAAGTTAGAAGGACTTTTCTAGAAAGCATTTTTCTGCATTTTCAAATGTCCAAATGTAACGATTTAAACAAAGCTGCTATTTTCACGCAAAACACATTAAGTAAGTATTTTAATCTCTTTTATCTATCTTTAAAATCCTTTCTGTTTAATTTAAAAGTATCTATGTGTTTTTGTAACTTTTTTTGCAATAAATGCACTTTATTAAATAAAAAACTGGAACGTCCAAATAGCGTAACGATCTAAACGCCGATTTTTTTTTTTTTTTTTTTTTTTCTGTAAATTTATTTTTAAAGATGATCTGATGTCCTGAAACGTATAATAAGATATTTATTATAATGTTTTATTATGTGCTTTGTGTAAATAAAGCGTATTTAATACCTTTAACAATATAATTTTACTTAGAAGCACGCTCAACTTTCATGTGTAGATTGATTAATTAAATGCTTTAATAATTGATTTTCCAGAATAATTGCTGTCTTTTAATGTTTGTATGTAAGTTTATAGCCTTATATACTATATTGTAAAAAAGGAAATTTTCACTGATTTTTCAGAATGATTTTCATCACGAAAACATTTAAAAAATCCAAAATTATTAATCGTTTAATCAAACAATAAAATTTCGATAATTTAAGTCCCCATTTAGTCAGATGTATAAAATTTCGAACGAACTAACTAAATCATAAAACTAACAAATTGAATTCTGTCAATCTCAATTGGCACGGTTAAATTTTACAGTCTATAGATATACAGAAACAGTAATATTTGTTTGCCATTCAAGCGAAGGAATATGATTATTCTGATTTCAGTTATGAATAGTGATTTAACAATAAAGCAGAAAAAAAAACGAAATTCGATTGCGCATTAAAATATACTCATTTATTCCAATTATTCTTGGTAAGTTAAAATTTTGTTACAAAATGAATATGGATTATATATTTATATATCTACCAATTATACGAGGTATTATAATAGTTTTTAAAAAATGGCGTAGTTTCTACGTTCTTTTATTTAATAAAAACATTTTTCATGTTGTCTATAAACATACAATATACTCTGGATGCTTTAATAAATTTATTTATACTCTTCAATTATAAATGTAGCATTTCGATGTAGATATATAAATATATAGTTATACAAGTATTAACAAAATTAAAGATAAAACTTTGTTATTACTAGGGATGGGCATTATTTATCGTATTAGGATAAATAACAGTGTTACTACGCTAGAACCTAATATTGCATTAATATGTTACTGAAAAGTCCCTGTTAAATAAATAACACATGGTTCTTAATGACAGCATCTTCCTTCACTTGTTTTAATCAAGATTTCATTTTTTGTACCTCTAAAATAATAATAATATTCATTAAAAACGTCCTTAATCGTTTCATTTGAGACATTTACCGAACAATGTTGAATGTCCGGACAGCGCCCCCCCCCCCTTCCTGCTTGCGCAGACCCATTCACAATTATTTAAAAAATTTGCGCCCCCCCCCTATTAAAACATCCTTAAAAACCCTTATTAAAAAAATCTCACAATTATACACTCTAAGATAAAAAAAAAACCTGTCTAAAACGGAATTTAAAACTGTTTTAGAGGCTTCCGTTTTAGAAGGTTTTACCATATAAAATAAGATATTGTTTGTATCCAGCAAGTACAGCCCGGACAACCCCCCCCCCCTGCTTGCGCAGACCCATTCACAATTATTTAAAAAATTTGCGTCCCCCCCCTTATTAAAACATCCTTAAATACCCTTATTAAAAAAAATCTCACAATTATACACTCTAAGATAAAAACCTGTCTAAAACGGAATTTAAAACTTTTAGAGGCTTCCGTTTTAGAAGGTTTTACTATATAAAATAAGATATTGTTTGTATCCAGCAAGATACAGCCCGGATAGCCCCCCTCCCCCCCTGCTTGCACAGACCCATTCACAATTATTTAAAAAATTTGCGTCCCCACCCACTTATTAAAACACCCTTAAAAACCCTTATTAAAAAAATCTCACAATTATACACTCTAAGATAAAAAACTGTCTAAAATGGAATTTAAAACTGTTTTAGAGGCTTCCGTTTTAGAAGGTTTTACTATATAAAATAAGATATTGTTTGTATCCAGCAAGTACAGCCCGGACAGCCCCCCCCCCCCTGCTTCCGCAGACCCATTGACAATTATTTAAAAAATTTGCGTCCCCTCCCCCTTATTAAAACACCCTTAAAAACCCTTATTAAAAAAATCTCACAATTATACACTCTAAGATTTAAAAAACTGTCTAAAACGGAATTTAAAACTGTATTATAGGCTTCCGTTTTAGAAGGTTTTACTAAATAAAATAAGATATTGTTTGTATCCAGCAAGTTCAGGTTAAAAATTCTGGGTATCCACCCGTTCAAAAAGCTGGTTACGCCTATGCAACCACAGAAGAAATAACTCCTTAATAATCGCAAATTCAATAACTGTTAGATTTTTCACCAGTTTTTCAATTCAGTTCAGTTATGTAGTTCTTTTCTGTTAGATTTTCCACCCGTTTTTGAAAAAATGTAGTTTTTTACATTACAAAAGAACATTTTATCGTTTCGTAACTGTTGTTTATTTTCAAACGTTTTGTCTGAGGATAATGTTGTTATCGTTAACGACTTTTGATTTAAAGTTTCGTTTCCTGTTTGGTTTTCATTCGCGGTTGTTGAAGAAAGAGGATAAATAAAAAATGATTTCGTCTCTTTTTTTATTAAATATCAGAAAGACTGAATTTGAGATTTGTGGATTTGATTTCTAAAGGGCTCTTCTGGGGGGGGAGAGGGGTTCCCTATAGGATCATTTTTTGGGAGGAGGGGCTGGGGGGGGGGTTCTCATTTTTTGATGTAATATGTCTATCGAAAGCTTATGCTTCATACATTACAAATCTAGCATAAAAAAATTTCTCCCGTTATTCTGGGTCACGTTACGGACCCATTAATGGGTTGAAATTTAAATTTCTTAAACTTCTTCGAGGTTTTTTTGCCAAATCGGTATCAGAAAAAAATTGTGCCAACGTGATGTGTGTATGACATCTGCGCCATATAAATATTATTCAGTCTTTTTTTATTGCAATTTTTTTATGTAAAACAATATGCATTATTTTTCATGCACAATTGCGCATTAAATGAAAATTGTAATGCAATTTTCGTAGTAGTACTTTATAATAATGAATAAAAAAAAACACATTATTTAAAAGTATTTCCTGCACAATAAAATGTTTCCTGACGATTATAAAAAAATATGTCCTGACAATTCAAAAAATAAAAATGTAATTGTCCAAGTTTCCACTTCTGTCGACACTCCAAAAATGTCACTTTTTTTAGGGGGGGGGGGTGAAAATTTTGTGGAAATAAGTCTTATTTTTTATTTATGTATGGATCCATATAAAAAAGTATGAGCTAGTGAACTTTGGAACCATTTTAATACAACTTATATTCCAAATATTAAAATAATTGAGAAAAATTATTAAAAAATTATTTTCAATTTAATCATTTTTATACTAAGTAAATGCAATTAAATTTCTTATAAATTGAATCTGGAATGTTTAGATAAGATTTTAATATTTACAAAATATAAAATACAGTACAATATATTAGGTTTACAGCTTTCTGAAAGACATAAAAATAGTAGGATAAAATTTAGATGAGTTCAAAGTATTAGAATATTTTATTTTGCGCAACAATATTACCTTATTAATATGAAGTAAATGGTAGTTAATTTTTTGTAGCACCCTCTTTTGCTTTCATAACAGTGTACAATCGATCTTGCATACTATACATATCTGCTATTAAGAAACTAGTAAAAAAAACTGAGTCTGGAAAAAATTTCATTCTTTTCCATCTGTCCTATCTCACAAGTTTCTTTGTCCTATCAGTTAATATTTGTTTTATGTTTTGCAGCCGCTCTAGTAGTGGCAGCACGCATTGACTTGCTGTACGAAAATTCAGTAATGCATTTCATCTCAGATTTTAAAACATCAACAGTGCTGATTGAGAAAACGCGGTATACGGAAAATGGATTTTTGAAAAATTCGTTTTCCTCTGTATGTTAAAGTTTTCTTAATATGTTTTCTTGTACTTTCTAATTTTCCTGCTTTTCGTATTTCCTATTGGATACATTATTTTATATTCAAAAATATATGTGCCTATAGATATTTTCTTAAATGTTGTTGCCCCACCAGTGGCTGAGAGATTCTGCCCTCAAAACTGGTAGACGGCAGGCGCTGGATTAGAACAAAACCCAATCGCGGTCGTCAGCCCAATCATTCGGAGTTTTCCGTGGTTTTCTTCGAACTTTGGATTTCCTTGCGTAAATACGGGTTGGGTTCCCTTAGAAAGCCCCCCCCCCTCCCTCCAAGGAGGGCACCACCTTGGGGGCCCATATCCCATGTGTTGCCCGTTTGGGAGCATATTTAGCAATTGTTTATAAATTGTTTATTGTATCCTGTTACAAAAATAACAGGATGTTGGAACCTGTTACCAGCGCTACTGTGGAATGATGTAACCTGTTAACCAAAAATAACCATATTTCCCATCTCTAGTTATTACCTAAAATCTAATTTGTTACTATCTAAATTTGTTATTATCTTTGTTATTATCTTATCTCTTTGTTAATATCTAAAATTAAAGATAAAACTTTGTTATGTTTTCTTATCTATTTTTGAGTATAAATTATTTTCTATTTATTTGGAAAGCTGATTTTTATTATGAACACACTTTTCATAAAAAAGGAGAAAAGAGAGTAATACAGTAGACTTCTTCAAATCCACAACTCTGTGAAATCCACACATAATTTACAGATGTAAACAATGAAACTTCCACTTCAGATATAAGGGATAAAATTTGACTTTATTTCTATATCAATTTCACACATTTTTTAATATGCAATTTTCGTTAATATTTCTTAATGTTTTTTTCATGAAGGAAGAATAAATTCATTCCTCAAAAAATTCAAGATATTGCTGATATCACTGGCAATAACATTCTTTTTATCAAATATATTTATATGTTAATAAAACTTTTCTGGTTATTAAGTATGGCAAATCAGAAATAAAACTTCCTTATTTTATGATTTTGATGTGAATTAGTAGTGTACCTTTATGAGGCAAGTTTCATTAAATAATTTAGGAAAAATGCATCCGACATATATATAAATTTTAATGAATATCTAATTATACATTATTAGTTACTCACTTGATCTTTGCTTTTAATATTTTAAAAATTACCTGCATCACAAAGACATTTTAAAAACCCAAATTAATTAATCGTTTCACCAAAGAATAAAATTTCGATAATTTAAGACCCCATTTAGTCAGATGTATAAAGTTTCGAACTAACTAAATAAAGCATAAAACTAACAAATTGAATTCTGCTAATCTCAATTGGCGCGGTTAAATTTTACAGCATATACGGAAAGAGAAATATTTGATTGTCATTCAAGCGAAAGAATATAATTACCCCCGATTTCAATTATGAACACAAATTTTACTGTACAGAAGGAAAGAAACAAAACTTGATCAATATTGAAGGAAGAAAATTGTACAGTACTCTCATTATTCTAATTATAATATTTGGTAAACAAAAATTTTGTTAAAAAATAATTATCGATTGTTTTTTTGTATTTTTTGAGATGCTGATTTTCATTTTGAACACATTTTTCATAATAAAGGAGAAGAAAAAAAGAGTAATGCACAATTAGTATCAAGAGCAGGATTATTTTTAGTACATTGATAATAAGTAAAAAGTTTTTTTTTTTTTTTTTTTTTCTTCATTAAATACAATACAGATATTTTTATTTAAAATTATAATTTTTTACGTTATATTTTTTAGAACATTTAAAAAACGCTTTTAGAAACTATAATAACTTAAAAGAACACTACTTTTCATAAAAGTAAAAACGATAATAAATTTGCACAGGCACTTCATATTTTTTTACATTATCGTAGAAAAGCGGAATATGTTTCGATTGTTAAAGGAAAAGAACCTAAACTACAAAAATTTCTTTAATAAGATTATTAGTTCTCCCCCTCAATATCGAATCAAAGAAAACTGTAAAATTTGTAACGAATGGCCAATCAACGCTGATATTATTGCAAAGAGGCTAGATGGTTTTTGATTACTTAAAAGCAGCAACAAGTTTACCAGGGGACTCTATCCCCTACAAGCAACGCTCGCCAACACCCATTGAGACACCGCAAACTTTAAATACATTGATTTGATCGGCTTTAAAATGCCCGCGGAAGATTGAACTATAATTAAAAAAAAGTAGTGATCCCCTGAAACTTGTTTCCCTATATTTCCCTTTGATTTGGAAATTTTAAGGCTGAATCAGCTGATGTTAAACATCTACTGGCTGTTTTCATGTTTTTCTTCCGAATAAGATTAGTTAAATATTTGGAAGAAAAAAAACGCTAATATAAATTATGTAAACAGTGTATCTGCCTTCTGGTATTTCTTTTAAACAGCACTATAAGAGAAATGTTTTAAATAAGACATCTTAAATGTATCGTTTCAAATCCCATATAAGTTTGATCAAAGTTTTTTATTTTTTTTTTTTTTTATTTTATTTTTTTTTTTATATTCCTGTGAAAATACTTTTGCCGCTAGAAAGGAAATACTATTAGCACTGTCAAAGAATTCATATCAATAATTAAAATGACCATCTAAAAATATTAATAAATGTTCGCATAAATATATTTTTTAATTGGAACTGCTTGGCAATATTATTATTAGATCAGTTTAAATATGATGTAATTTTCTTCATTTATGACCTTTTAACACATATTAATGATTTTTTTAATTATTATTATTCAAAAGTAAATATAGTTTTATGAAGTAATTTTTAATATTTTCTGCTTTTAATAAGTAAGCATTTACTTCCAATTCGATTTTTGTTTTTTTTTCTGTTTATAATATTCACGTACAATTTTTTCCCCAACAGTTTTACAACTAGCAACAATTTAAAATAATAACCTTTTCTAAAATATGTAAAAAATATCACTCGAAATTATGAAAATTTGAATTTAAAATGGAAATTCCCCTCACAATATCACATCAATAATTTATTCATATCGGTAGACGAAAAATAATTAAATTCCTATATATAGCTTTTGCTCCTATAAAACTTTTTTACTGGAACGATTTTGACCGAGATTAACATTAAATATCTCTGAAATAATTATTCGATTTGAAAACTGTCTCTATCAGCGTGGCTATCAAACACTTCTTTATAATACTACTAATTTTATTATTTTTCTGTGCAGTAAGTGTCTTAATATTAGCGAAGAAAAAATTAATTTACGGGGCGTGACAGCATTAATCCCCCCCCCTTTTTTTCTCTAGAACAGAGAGAAACACATTTTAATACCCGCTTTAAACTATGTTTGAACTCAGAATTATATATAATTCATATGTGTTTGTTTTACAAGTATGATGTTCTTACAATAAAAATATGGAAATATTTGGACATAGAAAAATCCCCATCCCCCTCCCTCAGCGCCAAGAAAGCTGAAAAGATGCAAAGGCAAAATAAATCTCCCTTTTAAAAATATTTTTATTTTGTGTAACCAATAATGCTTTTTGAACAAGATAAAGTAATGTACTCGTAACTCAATCTAAACAGTATTACAACTCTGACGTATTAAAAAATTTTTTAGAGTAAGTTTAGGTTTAGGTTTATTTTTGTCGTCCGATTATCTACGCTAGGGATATAGGACCAGGGGGGAGTGCCCTTCGTGGGGGTCTTTCTAAGGGAACCTAACCCGTATTTACGCAAGGTTCGAAGAAAACCACGAAAACTCCGAACGGTTAGGCCGACAGCCGCGATTGGGTTCGAACCCAGCACCTGCCGTCTACCAGTTGAGAGGTCCGTACCTCTCGGCCACTGGTGGGGCTTTAGAGTAAGTTATTTTAATGGTACTTATAAGTACCGTCGGTAGATAAAGGGTTAAATCTTACTGCAATACAATATTTTCTAAACATCTCCAAAATGTCTTCTTTAACCTATTGTCATATGAATATTAATCAAATAGTACAGAAAACAAAAACATTCGTTATCTTTCAGACAATGAAATATTCCTTAAACACTAATTAATCTATTTGGATAGTTAGTGTTAATGTTATTAACGCAAAAGTAATTTTTTCTAAAAACTGAAAAAAAAAAAAAAAATCGGATCCGAAAGGTTTAGTAAGAAAAGAAAGAAGAAAAAAAAAATCGATTTATACAGACAAACAGCGTTAAATATTAATAAGAGAACCACGACCTATAATTACATCAGAGTCTAGACAAAAGTGGACTTATAAAAATCCAGAACAGATCTCCTGATATAGCAACACTGTTTAACGAAGCTTAAATTGTTTGACCTACTTCTGAAGAAAGAATATTTTTGTTACTTCTAGAGCAAAGCAATCATCTTTAAAAAGTTCAATTGAATTAACCTTTTGTAATACCGTTGTATATCTGTAATATACCCAAAAGTTAATGTTACTTATATAGTGGGTTTTAAAAAGTCATTTTATTCATTGTTATCAGTTAAGAGCTACTTCAGCCACCAAAAAAGACACGTTCGTTAATGCTAATCCTACAAAAGAAATGCATAAAGATATCTCGTTTGTGTTTCAATATTTCTAAATGACTTCCCCCTCTCCCCCTTTGCGTTGGATAGTTAAGGTCGATCTGTACAAAAGCCATTTTGTACATTAACGATTTTGATTGGAGATAATATGTAATTGCAGATTATAATAATAATTATGATTGTAGGATATATATATATATGTGTGTGTGTGTGTGTGTATTTAAATGAAGATTCTTTCACTTTCGAAACCAGTCTCGAAAATGAAAATGTTGTCATTAACAATACCCATAAACAAAATCGAAAAAGTTAAAAGTCATTTGTATAGATCGATCTAAACTCTAAACTATCCAATGCAAAAACATATAGTATAAAAAACATTGAAAAGCATACGAGGTATCTTTAATTTCTTTCACAGGATTAGCATTAACAAACGAGTCTTTTTCGTTAAATGAAGTAGCCTCTTAAAATAAATTGTTCATATAATTCTCAACAGACAGCGATACGATGTTATTTTTTCAAACTAAAGTTCCATTTTTCATTTGAGCAATTTGACTGGTTATCTTCAGATTTTACAACTAAAATTTTTCATTATCATACTTTTTTTTTTATTAATAATTAAAGGCTATAGATAAATACAAGGACGAGAATTCTCCGTCCCAAATGACCACTTGCAACTACTAAATTTTAATGGTATTTCTCATTTTTTTTTACTAACAGAATTTCTGAGATGTAATAAAGCAAGGAATGCTATTAAAATTTAGTGGTGAATATCAATCATTTGAGACGGAAAACTCTCATCCCTGTAAATAAGAAAAAACAGCTTTTTTGTAAAGGTAAGATACTTGTTTTGATTTAACATTAAAGTTAACATGCTTAAAAGAAAGCTTTGAATAACAATTTTATGAGAATGTATTGAGCCATATAGGGCACAGTGGACCATCTATTTCTGGAATACAGAGGCCCTCAATGTACCCTAGTACTGTACTGTAATGTAAAACTTTAAAATATTTAATAATTGCTTATTCTCTACATTTAACTACCAAATAAAGTAAACAAATAAAAATATCAATTTATTTAACATAAGAAATATTTTGGTTTATACTTTTTGCTTTTAAAAATAACACAAATATCCCATTGACTGTTTCCTGTTATTGGTAAAACCGTTTCTGGCAGTTTCGGAAATTTTATTACTCATTTTAGATGGAACATAAAACAAATTTGGAATAAAAATTTTATGGATATTAATCTGTTTATATTGGTATAATCGTAAAATCGCCCATTGATACACTATATTGCCATTGATTATTGGACACTTGCGATTTTAGACATTTTACTAAATATCTAGAAAAATACATGAGGAATCATCTCGAAACTCTTAGTGTATAAATATAATAGTATACGTCATACATTTCCGTGAAGATTTTTTACCGAAACTTCATTGGGGACCGTCAACAAATTAAAAAAGAATAAATATCTTTTGAATAACCCTGTCAAAACTAATGTAGCAAAAGCGCTCAAACTCTAGATTATGATTGAATGCCTTATTGTAATATACTGTGTTCATTTTTATGCAAATAGCATGCATACTTGCAGAGTAATTAAGGTTTTTATAAAAATGGTCCCAAATTTTTCCAAGTTTTTCCCTTATAATTTTTTAGAGTTCTTAATATAAAAAAATATTTTTTTCAGAAAATATGACAAACAACATTGCACACAGTACCCTGTAATCAGAATTTAAAAATAATAAAAATTGTATGAAAAATGAGTAGGTTTACTAAATAATTTTTTACTGCGCATGCGTCAAAGATATCAAAATTTCATTTGCATATTATGTTAGCTAAATGTATAGAGCAACTTTTGTAAAAGTCTCAAAATCATAGCTTGGAAATTCTGAAAGTAATCGTCTATAGAAAAAGGACAAAATCCGTTGTTTCCAAAATGAAACAAAAAAATGAGGGATTTTATCTAAATGTAGTAGTACATCCCGTATTCTGTATTCTATGTTGACACTAATCAATGAATATATGGATACAACCCCTCTTGTTTTTGCTTCATTTTGAAAATAACGGATTTTCAACTTGCTCAATTGACGATTATTTTCAGAATTTTCAAGTTATGATTTTGTGACTTTCACAAAAGTTGCTCTATACATTTAGCTAACATAATATGCAAATGAAATTTTGATATCATTGACGCATGCGCAGTAAAAAATTATTTAGTAAACCAACTCATTTTGTATACAATTTTCATTATTTTTTAATTCTGATTACAGAGTATTGTGTGCAATGTTGTTTGTCATATTTTCTGAAAAAAAAAATATTATTTTATATTAAGAACTCTGAAAATTATAAGGAAAAAACTTGGAAAAATTTGGGACCATTTTTATAAAAACCTTAATTACTCTGCGAGTATGCATGCTATTTGAATTAAAATAAACACAGTGTATTACAATAAGGCATTCAATCATAATCTAGAGTTTGAGCGCTTTTGCTACATTAGTTTTGACAGGGTTATTCAAAAGATATTCTTTTTTAATTTGTTGACGGTCCCCTATGGAGTTTCGGGAAAAAATCTTCACGGAGATGTATGACTTATACTATTATATTTATACACTAAGAGTTTCGAGATGATTCCTCTTGTATTTTTCTAGATATTTAACAAAATGTCTAAAATCGCAAGTGTCCAATAATCAACGGCAATATAGTGTATAAAAGAACATCATAAAAATTTCAAGCTCATAACTATTTTAGAGTTTCATTTTCAACTTTTCATGACGATTATTTTATTTAATAATTTCACTTTATTCTCATTTGTTCCTACATCTTTATCTGTTATTTAAAAAATGTAATTTTTATTTAAAATAATTTTTCTATTTAGTTTTGTGTATGTTTTGTTTGAAAATGTTACTCGCAATTTTGCATTATTACGTTATTTTGGAGGTAAAGACGAAATAAAAAGGATTTAAATTAATAATAAAAAAAAAAAAAAAAAAAAAATTACTCTATTTTGAATAATATGTAATAGTGGACTACTGTGTCCGTTTCTGGAGCATACTGATTCAATTTATGAATGTTATACAATTTTTAAATCTAATTAAACCTATGTTCTGAAAACATTCTGAAGCATGTTAAAAAGCTACAAGGTATGTTCAAAAATATTTTCTGGCAGAGTGGACTTTCCATCAGGGTTTGCACGGTTTAAACCAATTGGTTTTAACCATGGTTTAAACCACGGTTTAAACCAATTGGTTTTTCTCTCAAAAAAACCAATTGGTTTAAAAAAAAAAAAAAAAAAATCTAATGATATTTTCTCATTTTTATTTACAATTTAAGACTTACACAAATTATTGGATATAAATATTTTCTACGTTTAACATTTTATTTCAGCAAAAAGTAGTATTAATTATAGTGATTCTAGGGGTTTTTTTGTGTATAAGATGAAATTGAGTATGCATTGATGACCATATTCCATTACTTTAAAGAAAAATCTTAGAATATGTGAATAGATCAAAGATAAAATGGATTAAAAATAGGTATTCTGTATTTAGTATAAAATATTTTCATTTAAAAATTGCAGATTATTTAAAGCAATCTATCATAACATGCACAATGCTTTTGAATATGGAGCTATAGCTGGATGATGTTTAAGATTTTAGTGAAACGATAAAAGATTTTTTTTTTTTTCTATTGGGGAGATTATCTTTAAGAATTAAAATCAAAATATGAAGTTGAATGAGTATTCAAAAATTGGGTGCTAGTTATAGTATTTTAATAATAACAAATTATCCCCCCCCCCCCTCAGTTATCTGCTAAATCCAATGACCATAAATGTTGATTTCAAATTGTCTCTCAAAACACCCCCCCCCCTCCCCCCCAAGTACAATCTCAAATTTATTATTTTTTTAATTGTAGAAAAGAATATTATATTCACAAACTACATCAAATGTTTCTTATAAGTAATAAAAAGATTATTTATAAAGATTTTCAAAGCATCAATGTTTCACTGTGTAGAGTAGCTTATTGTTTGAACATAAGACTTTACTAATAACTATTTAAATTAAAATATGATTTTTTTTTCAATTTTCTACATAATTAACTATAATTATTTAATTTAAATTATTTTCAAATGCATTTATACTACTTATAATTCAACAATGTCTATTTTTATCAATAAATATGCATGTATATGTAATGAAAAAGGATGTTTTAAAAAACCCGGTTTAAACAAAGAAAAAAAAACCTGGTTTAAAAAAAAACCGGGTTTTTTTGGTTAAAAAAAAACCTGGTTTTTTTCCAACCTTGCTTTCCATTAAAGAGAAAAAAATATATAAACTGCGAAAATCACTGTGTACTAGTCCGCTTTATATTCTTAATAATTTTCATAGGTATAGCTTTTCTTTTTAAGAAAAGAGTTACATGAAACATTCTCAATTACAAAAAATCTTTCAATTTACACACAGAATCATAATACATTTAAATACATTGCTTTTAAAAGATTTGTGATATTTCTACCACAATATTTCTTTATTTATTTGTTAATTAATCTTATTATTTTTGTAAATATTTTACAAAAAAAAAAAAAAAAAAGTTATAACTACTGATATATTTAATCCGTTTTAATGTAAAATCCCATCTAAATTTCACATTAATTTAAAACTGCCAGTATATCCTCACAAGGGAACCCTTTTTTGATGTTGCTCGCACCTAAAACCGAGACCTGGTGCATTTTGTAGCCCTATACATAAAAGTTAGAGAACGAATAAAAATGTTTTGTTAAAATTATTTTAAAATATTTTTTTTTTTATATATTTTTATTACCTGATTTTTATTTGTTTATTTCACACCAAAAGTGAGTTCAGTCGCCAATTATGATGGTATGAATTTTTCGCTTGCATTATTTTCGGGCTATGACGTTCGGCTAGGATAGCTTGAAAATTCTACTTTTAAAAATACGCCAACTTTTTTCCCGCCAAAAATGTGAATATAATGTCGTAAATTTTCAAAAACAAATTCGTAGGTTTTTGGAAGAATTTTTAATTTTTTTTTCGATATTTTATATTTATTATTAATTTATAGTTTTAAATAGAAAAAAAAATGATTAACGAAAAGTTTAATTATCTTGTTTAATATCTGATAATTATTGAGATGAAGCAGTTTCTTGATGAATATTTTTATAGATGAAGGATTAATAAGACCACAAAATATCAGAAAAACAAATGCAACATCATAGGTTGCTCTGCAGCTGCTTAGAGAATGAAACTTCAAATGGTCATTTGACCTTTATTTAGCCGTTAGATATATAAAATTGCCAGACTAACTGAAATAAAATATAAAACTATCAACTTAAATTCTGTCCAATTCACGTAGTTAAATTTTACAGTGGAGGAGGGAAAGAGTAGTTATATTAGACTGGTATTAAATTAGGCGAATCTAATTATTCTAAACAC
Organism: Maratus speculifer; assembly: GCA_964019185.1. Classification (NCBI taxonomy): domain Eukaryota; kingdom Metazoa; phylum Arthropoda; class Arachnida; order Araneae; family Salticidae; genus Maratus; species Maratus speculifer. The sequence continues at coordinate 73,201,980 of OZ025303.1, forward strand.
ATACTTGATGGTAAAGGAGGAAGAGTAAGATCTGATTAGCATTCAAATGCGAGTTGTTTTCATTAAATTAGATAAACATAAGTTTTCTTATAAAATAAATAACGAGTAATTCCTTTAAATTTGAACCTGCTGAATATAATAAACATAATTTTTTAGAGTAGACTGAGAAAAGAAAAAGAAAACTTGATTATTATCAAACGCAAGACGGCTAATTAATATTGCATCATATCGATCAAAACAAACAAATTCTTATTTTTCTTTAATTATAAATTTTAATTTAATGAACATTGTATTTTTTTTTTCATTTAAAATGATTTATTTTAATATTACATTAGCCGAAGGGAATAATTATATAGGTCCTTCATCATTTCTGATAGTGTTGTAAAAGAGCTGGCCATCTTTTGATCCCTTAAAGACGGGGGGGGGGCTACCTTTTATTTAATTTTAGAGATTAAAATTAAGAAATAGTGGAGGATTACATTTGATAATTTAAAAAATATATACTTATGCAATCAATTTCTTTTTAATGACTATTTTATATTAGATTGCAAAAAATTATACAAAAATCATAACTATATTTTATAAAGTATTATACGAGTGATTCATGGCTGATTTTACTGTAAAATGATACGATTTTTTTTATCACTTAAAACATACAAACAACAAAAACCCAAGCAGTTAGTAAAAATATTTCTATTTCAACTAACCATAAAAAATCCACGCTTTTCTTCTACTTAGATTAAGAAAAATAAGAGGCTCTTTATAGATTTTAAGCAACTGATATTATTGTAAAGTGACCAAATTGGGCAAGGTTACTCATATCTGTAAAATGCTGAAATAATTGAACGGCATCAGTATTTACAAGAAAATTTACTCATAAACAAGTATAAAAGCAAGATCAAAGCGAAATTTTCATTCAAAAATTCGAATACCGGTGTGGCAATTAGGGATAAAAATTAGGTGATCCGATAATTGCATGACTGCTCTTAAAAAGATTAAAAGTCACTATAAAAAAATTCGGACGATTTTACGTAGATTCTTCTGGCCATCGGAACAACAGGACAATTCACTGTTTTTTGACAGAAAAATTCCCGTAAATTACAAAAAAATTCGAAAAATCGGAAAAAATATTTGAAATTTACAGAAATTTTTCCATTAAAAAACAGTGAATTGTACTGACGTACTCATTGTGAATATAATCTCCATAAAATCGCCCGTTTTTTTTTTTTTTTTTTTTTTTTTACTTTTAGCGTTTTGTTGGTTCCGCTACGGTGCCGTCCGTCATAAAGTACAAAAACGTGCGGAGCGCTAAGAGTTAATATATATAAGTCAGGGTTCGTTGATTTAAATCGGCTTGATTTTAATCATGATTTAAATCACGATTTAAATCAACTGATTTTTTTAAAAAAATCATTGATTTAAATCAGTTTTTCTTTTATGTTATTTTTTAATAAATTTCAGATGAAACAAACATAATAATGTGCCTTAATATAATTTAGTTTTATATACCATATATAATCAAACAACTTTCAGAAAGATAAAGCTTAAGCTTAGTAAAAAATTAAAATAAATGTAAAGTTTAGAAAAAAAAATGCTTTCAAATTTCATTTGAATCAAATTATAAAATAATCTTGCAACGGTAAAGAAATCTAAACAGAAATATACTAAATATTTGAATATTTACTCATTAGTATTTAGAAAAACTTTTGCAAGTTGAGGTAAAATAAAATTGTATGACTTTATGTGCTGTACTTTGGTGAAGCCTGCTATATAAGGATTTGAGCAAAATCTGAATCAGCAATTGATTTATTTATTTAATTTAATATAATTGATCTCAGCCTTTTAGAATGGTGGAAGGTATTTTTGTTACAGTTATCCAAAAAGCTCATACTAAAAAGAGAATTAATGATCAACTAGCTTTTTACTGCAATAGATTTATCTGCTTCAATCGAACAAATGTTTTTTGCCTCTGGTTTGATACTTTCAGAAATTAGAAATCAACAGATAAAACTGTTAAACCGCTGCCATCGAAATGCTCAAGGCCAGAGGACACAAATTGTGAGGTATTCACTAATTGACTTACTTCTCAATTATGTTGGAATTCACACTAGAAAATTTTGAATAACAATTTACTTTTATTTTATTTGTGGAATATCAATCATCGTATAAAACACTGAACATACTGATTAACTTATGATTAATTACTTCTTAAACTTAAACATACACATGAGAATTTGGAATCCCCCAATAAAAAAATATCTAGATGCGGCAACACTGTAGCATTCCTTCTCTGGCTGAATTTTTATTTAGGGATTCCAAGTTCTTATTAGTGAGTTTAAATAGTTATTATTTTATAAGATGATAAGTATTCCACAAGTAAAATAAAATTGCTATTCAAAATTTTCTTGTGTAAATTCCAACACTACTGAAAAGTCAGTCGATTAGTGATGACATCTCAATTTGTGTCCTCTGGCCATAAGTATTTTGATGGCAGCAATTGAACTCATTTTTCTCAGTCAATACTTAAAAGTTAAAAACTTCGAATTTTGTTTAAATTTTTTGTGTTGCAGATGTTTTTTATTTTAATTAAAATATTGAAGGTTGAATTAATTTTTGACATGTGATTTGTAGTTTTTCATGCATTTTGTGTAATCAAGATTTTTTCATAGCCTAAAATTTTACCTTGAAATAATATGAATCATTTATGTAAATTGTGTAATATTAGTAATAGATAATACTTATAATATGCATCTCTATGTATGTAACTTTATATTATATAAATTAAACAAAAAGTCATAAAATAATAATATTGTGTGGCAATTTTTAAAAAAATCAAAAAAATCCGATTTAAATCAAAAAAATCTGATTTAAATCAAAAAAATCCGATTGTTTTGATTTTTATTAAAAAAATCAAAAAAATCACGAACCCTGATATAAGTTATGTTTTCTAAAAACATTTTTCTCCGCGAAATTTTTCGAAACAGTTTCGGCCAATTTTTGAAATGTAAAAGCACGATACTTGCACACGACTATTGAAATGTTTTGAAATAGAATATTTCATAACCTTTTTCATAAATGAATTACACATTGAATTATAAGATATTGTAATATCATGACGATCTTTCAACGAACTGACAATTTTTAAAATGCTATATTTTACAGTATTTTCAGAAAGGTAAGTATAAGTTTTAATCGAAAAGTGAAAAAAAAAAAAAAAAAAAAAAAAAAAAAAAAAACTACTTGATTTAAATTAAGCGTTCTTTACGAATAAAAATGAATTCAGAAATGTGTCAGAAAAAAAAATTATAAATTTCCAAACAGCTTTAAAAAAGCAATATAGTGAAATATAAAATCCAATTTATGTTAAAGAACATTTTGAAACAGGATTTAAAATAAAAAACTAAACTGCTAAAAAGAAAAATGTAAAAGAAATAATTTAGGAAATCAATCAACAAAAATATTGCTAGCTAGCAACAACCAACAAATCGCAATGAATTCGGGACAAAAGCAAACTTTTTAACAAAAGATTTTTTCTTAAGATTCTGAAAAGAAAAAATAAGTCCTTTGATACAGCAACAGACTATTTAATGAAGCTTAAGTGTGATTCAATTCTTAAGAATGAAGATTTTCGTCACTTCGAGAGCAAAGCAAATATTTCCAAAGGCGTTCAAAAAACGGAAATAATTAATCGTTTAATTAAAGAATAATTCTTCGACTTTATTTAATCGCGTGATGTAAAATTCTCAGACTAACTTAAATATAGAGTAAAAATAAAACATTAAAATGTCAATCTTAATTCACGTAGTTATATTTGGAATGAATTCAGCAACAGAGTTGTCACAAATCAAGTAATATTTTTCTAAGCATTTGAATATGACGTTTTTAATTATGAACACAGATTTTACACATCACACATAATCTGGTAACAGCACACAGGGGTACTCGTAAAATGTTGTAATAATTCAACGGCATCAGTATTTACAAAAAAATTTATTTGTAAACAAGTATAAAAGTGAAATCTAAGTGAAATTTTCATTCAAAAATTCCAGTGACAGTGAAGCAATTAAGGATTAAAATTAGATGATACCATAACTGCATCACCGCTTTTGATAAGGTTAAGAATCACTGTTTATAAAAAGGACGATTTTTAGGATTTAAAATAAAATAAAAACTGCTGAAAAGAAAAATGTAAAGGAAATAATTAACAAAATCAATCAACGAAAATATTTCTAAATAGCAACAGTCAACAAATCACAATGAAGTCAGGACAAAAGCAAACTTTTATCGAAAGAAGACTTTTTAATATGATTCTGAAAAAAAAAAAAAAAAAAAAAAAAAAATGATACAGCAACAGACTATTTAATGAAGCTTAAAAGTGTTATTCAATTCTTAAGAATGAAGATTTTCGTCACTTCGAGAGCAAAGCAAATATTTCCAAAGGCGTTGAAAAAACTGACATAATTAATCGTTTAATTAAAGAATAAATCTTCGACTTTATTTAATCGCGTGATGTAAAATTCTTAGACCAACATAGAGTAAAAGTAAATTAAATTCTGTCAATCTTAATTCACGTAGTTAAATTTTACACTAAAAGCGGAATGTAATATTGTATTAGTCTTCAAGCGAGAAAATATAATTATTCGGAATGAATTCAGTAACAGAGTTGTCACAAAACAAGTAATTTTCTAAGCATTTGAATGTGACGTTCTTAATTATGAACACAGATTTTTCACATCACATAATTTTTATGTGCGTAATTATTACCTAACAGCACATGTTGCCGGAAATAAAAGTGCGAAAACTTAATTACAATGCTATGATAAACATAAAAAATAAGAATCGACAGAGACAGGTTTTTAATACCGAAACAGAATTTCGATAATCTTTTTTTCGGCCGAAAAAAAATTTAAAAATTGTGTTTAATACATACATATATTTACATAATTATGCGTGCACAGAAGCACATTTTTATCATACAAACCAACATATGTATGTATGAGCGGGTTTAAGGTTCAAACAAACAAACAAAAAAAGCGCATAGTTAATTTTTTCTCCTCTTGCTTCTTTAAGGAAGTTTCGAATGCCGAATTTTTCATTTTAGATAAAATAAAGAGCAATTAACTCATCAATAACGTATGTTTTTCAATCATAGGGATTTCATCTAGTTAAAACTTGTTTTAGGTATAGATACCTCAATCTATCTTTTATAGGAATTTTTGTCAATGGTCATCTGTTATACCAGAACTTTCTCTGAGACTATTGGAAACATTTCTGCAATTTCAAACTAAAAATAATGCTATTACTGTTAAGTCTGCAATTTTTAAGGGGGTTTCAGTCGTTACTTTTTCCTGGTGGTTTTCCTAGTAACATGTCACATTTAATTTTTTTCCCCAGTTCCTATGAAACATAAATACATACATTTTTTAACATAGACAACTTAATATCTCTTCTATTTAAAACATTTTTTTAGCATTCTATATTGAGTTTTTAATTGGTACTTGAACCAATAGTTTTGCTACAGTGGATGCAAATAAAAAAAAAAACAATTTAAATCTTATTTTTTATAAAAATTAAACATTAAAAAAATAAAATTTCAATGTAGAATATTGAAAAAATATTTTTTAAATAGAAAATATATTGAGCTCTTTATATTAAAAAATAGTTTGCATTTCTATTTTATAGGTATTAAGAAAAACTAGTCAGATGTGGCAATCCCAAAACTTCCTTCTATCTTATACATGTAAATACTTCCTGAAAAATGCAGCATAGCAGCGCCACAGGTTAGGTGGTTTAAACAAAATCTAGTCAGCAACAATTTATGTCAACTTGTTAATGAATCTGAAGTTTGATGAAAATCGGTGCATTAGTTTTTGAGATAGAACTAATGCAAAATCTTAAAAACTACATAACATCGCCACATGTTGCATGGTGTACACCATGAACTAATCAATTTTTTATCAAGAGGATCAATGTTTTATGAGATACTAATTGAATCTGAAGTTTGATGAAAATCCATGCATTAGTTCTTGAGGTACATTTATTGTGAAATCGTGAAAAATGCAGCATAGCAGCGCTATCTGTCGGGCGATTTACATCAAAAAACAAACTCTAATCCATATAACGGACTAACTGAATCTGAAGTTTTAGAAAATTTCGTGCATTAATTCTTGAGATTCGTTATTACGATAATTACGAATAATGCATCATGGCAGCGCCACCTGTTGAGCTATTTGCGTCAAAACGTAATCAGCACCATGTTATACCTAGTACTAGCTAAATATAAAGCTTTATAAAAATCCATGCAATTTTTCTTGAGATATGGCTATTGCTGAAATTGTAAATAATGCAGCATAACAACGCCACCTATTGAGCGATATACACCAAAGATTAATCAGATCTAGTTTATATCAAGGTCTCCTAAAATCTTAAGTTTTGTGGTATTCCGTACATTAGTTTTTGAGATACAGAGCCCACAAAATTTGTAACATACAGAAGGGCAGACTGACTGACAGACTCACATTTTGTAAAAACATGTTTTTTGGATTATCTAATCCCTAAAACATGTAAATCCGTCGAAAACCGGAATTGAAAAATTTTTACAAATCTAATACTTTTCTCTTTAGATAGAAGAAAGTAAAAAGAAAGAAACCATGAAATAATAAAACAGGCTGAAAATAATAATTCAAGGTTGACTAATAATTTATATTTGAAACAATAACACTTCCTTTTTGACAAATTCACAGTTATTTTCCTAACATTGCGCCATTCAGACTATTGCGCACAAAAGAATAAAGATGACGCCCAGAGTAACGGCTATAACTATTAAATATCTTTAAGCGGATCGGTTTCAATTGCACTTTAAGCGAATAAAGATACTAAAAGGATCTGTCACCTTGCCATTTTCATTTGCGGAATCGGTACTTTTTTCTTCCTCTTCCCACCCTCCATCCAGTTAATAGAAATGGGAGACAAGTTCAAGGAGATAAAGACCTCTTAAATCGCTGAGAAGGAAAAGATAATCGGGATAATCAATCCGCTAGCTTCACAGTGAAGCCCAATTGAGATGCATAATAATGTCTGGGATCTTTGGCAAATAAGTTTAATGTGCCCGAGAGCGGACGTTTTTGTTTATGGGTGCAGAAAACTTTAATTTCTTTAAGTTCCCAGTAATTAATTATTAGCAGAATATGAAAAATAAAAGATACACATAGCGATTTATATTATTAGTGGTGTCCACTTTCAATAAGGTTGCATGGCTGTTTTCTAAACCGCTAATCATAGACATCTAGTTCTAATTATTAAAAAAAAAAAAAAAAAAAAAAAAAAAAGGGGGGGGGGGTACATATAAGTAAAAAAAAAAAAAAAAATAAATAAAATAAGTTATCAAATTTAAATTTATATATAACCGCCCATTCCTCTAAGTGATAATTTTTTAAAATTTACCACTATACTAAGAGATAAGACAACAAAAGTTGTATTCATCTGACTAGTTTAGTAAAATTGACCTAGTATTGACCGAGTTTTGAAAATTTTAACAACATAATTTATACTTTTTTTTAAAATCAGAATACAGATAAGTTATGTTTTCCAAGGTCTGCACACAAACTACATAAAGTATTAAAAAGATTTATCTTGCGTGTACATTTCTTCATTGCAGCCAAAAAGAGCCGCTTCCAGCAAATTCTAAGATAATTTTAATTTGTATTAATTAAATTTTATATTAGGTAATCTAATAACATTTTAAAATGTGCGTCATTTCGTAAAGAATTGCCTTTTCATCATCTCATTTAACAAAAATATAGTTCTTATATTTTTAGGACAGATTATATATTTTTCTTTAAAATATCAGCATTAAAATAGATTTCAAATTTATATTGTAATGTTAATTTTATTCTCATGTTAGCTATTATTGTTACATTTTTACGTCTGGTGATTTTTTACATTTATAGTACATTTGAGAATAATCCCTATCCTCAGCAAAAAAAGATGCTTAAATTTTAAAATAAATGCTTTTAAACTAAAGAAAAATAATGCTTTTTACTATTTTAAAATGATAGCGCGCACGTATCTTAGCAAATTCAAACATTGCAGAATAGATGCTATCAGAAGTAACAAAGTGCAGTGAGATGCAACGAAAAGAAAGTGAAAAGGGATATAATAATCTGTTTTCTCACAATAGTAAATTTCCAAGTATTACAAAAATATACATAAATAAACACTTTAAAAATACATTTATGAGAAATGAATTTTTTCATAGTGAACGTGTTAAAAACAAAAACAGAATTTAACTAGATTTGTAGGAAAACAGATTTAAGAGTACGGCTATTCAAAAATTTTATCACGCAAAAAATATTTTGTAGAAAAATATCTTTATAATGATATCTTGTAAAATGTTAATCTTTTAAATTTTGGTAAATATCCATGTTGCATTGGATTTATCTATTAAAAGAATTTATTTATGAGGTTTATATAAATATATAACTTGGATAAGAAATCAGAAATTTTTTTTGACATCATTGAAAGAATTAAACAGCTAAAATGGAAAAGGACTGGGCACATTGCAAGATAACAAGGCAATAGATGAAGCACAAACATCTTACAGTGGTATCCGAGAAATGTAAAACGATTAAGAAGGCGATCCCAAATAAGTTGGAGTGACAAAAACAGAAAAGTGGCCGGTATAAATTGGATGACGAAAGCATTATATAAAAAGCATTGGGAAAATCTGAGGGGGGGGGGGGGGTCAACATCTAGCAGTGGATCGAAAAAGGTGGTTGTTGTTGTTGATGATGATGATGATGATAAAACCATAACAAATTAGCTACAAAAATTGTGAAAGTAAATAAAGAAATTTATTCATTGACTATAAAATGAACCTCTTAACATCTGCAACATGAATTTCAAAAAACATAGTAAAAATAGGGAAAAAATTGGAAATTTGTGCAACCAAGGCAGATTTATGAAATTCTAATTACCTTTATTACCACAAAAGTGTGTGGTTTAATTTTCGTATTAACCATAAAAAATAAGCTAAAGAATGCGAAATTAGGGCTACCATACCCAACAAATCCAGAAATGTAATATACAAAAAAAATAAATAAATAAATAAATAAGTTGAAAATCAATTATGACTGCAAAGGATTAAAAAAGAAAAACATTACCAATTTGTATATAATTACAATTTTTTTTATTTATTTTAATAGAACATTTTATCTATGTAATTAAATAAATTTGAAATATAATTAAATTTGCTTTAATTACATTTATTATGTATTTTTAAACGTCGGATTTTAATGTGATTCAATATTTATCTAAAATATTTGGAATGCGGATCTCACAATCAATCTATTAGTCACTGAATTAGAATCTTTGATTAATAAATAGGGGAAGATGGTATAACCTCGGACTTATTTTGACTTTTTAATTTAAAAAAAAACTGCCAAAACTAAAAGAAAAGATTTTATAAAACTTTTATGATGTTACACCCTACATAGATTTGTCTTAAATTTCTATATAAATAATTTCCATGAATTTTTTTGAATTAAAAAAATAAAAAATGAAAATAGGACCAAAGTACAACACTAGTGGTGTAGCATAGGTCCCATTACTAAGAATGGGGGGGGGGAAACTTGTTTTTATTGAATAAAATCAACATTTATTAATCAAGAAGCTACATATATATAAATTTTTGATACATTTCATTGTTTATTAAGTTTTAAAAATAAGAAAGCCTAAATAGACACAAAATTCAGAACAATTACACTTACTATAATCACGAAAGACATTAAATTAAAACTTATTTATATTACTAATTATATTTATTTTTATCCAAGATTGTAATTATATAAGTCAATTCCAAATGTTAACTTCTTGAGCTGCCTTTCAGATCCATTAGGCATACCTAGTGTATCTTGGATCCAGTCCAAGGTATACCACTTTTATTAGGTTCAAAGTACACAACCTGACACTTATTTAAACCACCTAACTTTATTTAAAACAAATGGTGCAGTAGCTAGAGCATTGTTTTATTATGCATAATCCTCTTTAAAAGAAATAGATAAGTTTTAGTATAAAAATAACATAGAAATATCTAAGAAAAAATTGCTTTTGAAAGGTGAATTTCCTGTTTTTAAAAATATACAATTAGTTGAGCTTCTAAACAAATGCCAAGAACTTAAATGAGACCTCTGGTGGCAAATATTTAATATACAAATGTTCTTGTTTAATGATCTAAACAAAGTTAGAATTAGCATAGGTCCGAAATACACATATGTCCAAGGTACACCACTCTCCCCTAATCAAAGTTAAAACAATTACATTATTTTATTTTACAAAAAGAACTTGTTTCTATACTTATTTTAAGCATATTCTAATTTGAAATCTGATGACTTCAGAGCTAAAGAATTAAACAGTATGTTTCATTTGAGTAAAACAACCCTATTTTTGAAATTCTTGATTGAAATAAAATCTCATTGAATTTCAGATTAAATTTTTTTTTCAAATCATTTATATCATTGAATGAAATATTATTACATCTTTTTCAAGATCTTAAACACGAGAAACTTTATTAATAACTTTTAAATTCCACTAACTTTTAAACAGGTATCCTTAATGTAATTGAAATTTAATACATCACTTTTCAGAAGTTATATGCAAAATCTATGTTATAATGTTTACTCAATTTTATCGAGCAGTTCAAATTCAAATGTATCTGATTTCACATGTTTAAACAGTATTTTTAGAACAATCAGAAAGTAGTTTTTCCGCTGAAGTTTGAGAAATAACTCCAAAATAAATAAATAAAATAAAAAATACTGTTGAGGCTTTTAAAAAAAATGTAATGAACTGTAAATAAATACTATTTATATCAATTTAAATAGAAGATTCTTTATGTAACGAAAATTTTCTTACAAGGAAGGTCTCCATTTGGGCATACTCAGAAAATTCTGAAAAAATTACAAAATGTTCTTCTCATGTGGATACATATGTTTATAAAAAAATTTCGACGGAACCCCGACAGAATGTTCCTAAATAAATAACGAACATTTCGTTTATTTGGCAATTTATCACCGGCTGGCGACAAAATAAAATTTCAAAAAATACTTTTTTTGTCAAATACTTTTTAAGGTAAAAATGTTTCATGTTGAACTATTTTTAAAAATTTTATTTAAATAACTTTAGTTTTGTCATATATATATATTTATAACGAAAGTTAACAATGGAATTTTATGAATTAAAACGAAAATTAATTAAATTTGTTTCAATCTCAAAATTAAGTCCAGTAGAGCTCTGTCGATTCAATTTTGTAGCTATGGAAATAGAAAATTCTCCGATATTGAAATGTATTACTGCAGCATTCTTCATCTAGCCTTTATTGGAATATGCTTAAATACATTAACATATATTTTTCAATATGAAAATATTTTTATATACAGTGCTAAAATTAAATAACCGCTTCAACAAGCAAAATATATATATATATATATATATATATATATATATATATATATATATATGCATATAATACAATATAATATATTTATATATGTATTAAACTATCTCATTGTTTAAATTCATTAAATACCATTTACACACATTCTAAAAATCTATTAACAAACAATTTTCAGTTACATGAAAATCGTTTGCTTTTGGCGAAAAAAAATACTGCTCGCCAAATCGCGTGACGCTTTTGTCTTTCCACGCCAAATATTCGAAAGTATTTTATTTTTTTTACATATTTTCTACTGCATTTCCGCCGCTAATTTTGACTGATCCTTTATTACCTACATAAGTAGTTTAATTATTTTTTTTTTTTTTTAATCTGGGTATGACCAGTATGGGCACCTTCCTTGTTAGTCTAACTTCATTGTTTATTTTAAAGCGTTTATTTATTTATTAGGTTTAATGTTTAAATAACATTATGATTCATTTAAAAACTTTTTATTTTTTTTCACCTTTAAGCAATTTTGTATTCTGAGTTCGTAAATATCACATTTCCTAAAATATCAAAAATATCCAATATTTTGATACATATATCCGATATTTTAAAAATTGTCAATATTTGATGATTATAAATATTTTCAGTCCTGGTATAAACTAGAAACAAACACATTACACTTAGCAGGAAAACTTAACAAAACAATGTTCTAAATACATTTTTCATTTTCTTTCACTTATGTAACAAAAATTAAGATCAAGTAATTAATATCAGACACTATTTGCTTTTTACACTCACAAAAAACAAATATATATGTGTGTGTATGTATATATCCGATATTTTAAAAATAGTCAAATTACTGATGATTATAAATATTTTCAGCCCTGATGTAAATAAGAATTTAAAATGTATTACACTCAGCCTAAAATCGTAATAAAACAATATTCTAAATACCTTTTTCTATCATTCAGTAACAAAATTTAAGATCGAATAATTGAAACCAGACATTTTGATTTTTATACTCACAAAAACAGGATTTACTGTCAGGTTTTAAACAAAATTTTATATTTTATCAAAATTTTAAATACAAATTTTTTGATAGAAAAATTTTAAAAGAAATGTAAGCTTCTGTGCCTTCTCATTCTGTAACCAATTCTACAGTTTAAGGTGGTCAAAATAAAAAGATTGTGACTAAAAAAGTCAAAGCCAGGATGAAAGTTTTTTCTACAGAACAACGCAAACAATGATAGTTACAAAATTCATACTTGCTTTGACTGAAAATATCAAAAATATCATACACGGTATTTTAAAAATAAATAGCAATTATATAAAACTATCGAACTTCATGATATTTTAAAAATAAATACGAGATACATATCCATTGATCTAACCCTGTTTCTATTACACTTTGAAACAACTATGTTTTTTAATTCTAGGGTTTTTTTTTTTTTTTTTTTTTTTTTTACAATTTTATACTATTTGATTTAGCATTATTTTAATAATAGTTACTTTTAAAAAGTTAAATTTTGCAACAACTTTTTAAATGAGTATTTTAATATAAAGCTGAATCTATATTGTTCAGTTTCATTGAGAATTTCTGAAAATAGTTAGGCTCTAAGCTTAAAAAGTAATTTTAAAATGCCTAAATTTTTTTTGATCTTATAGCATTTTTTCTTTTAAACATTTAATAAATAATTTAATCCCAGCAATTGATTATAAGAGATCTCCCACTTAGCACTGCACTTAAGCTAGGCACTTTAAAATGGCAATTAAAAAAAAAAAAAAAAAAAAAAATTGCAGCTTAAATATAAAAGGGTAATAAATATATATAATATATAGTTATATAATTATTAATTTAACAGCATAATACAATAACTTAAAAATACTAAATTAAAATATACATACAGTGTTGCCAAGCCTCTCCAGCTTTTTGCATGCCACTATTATCTTAGTGAAGATCTAGTTGTTTTAAATTTCCGAAATGTTTTAATTAAATAAAGCAACATCTTTTGTATTAAACAAGTTGGAAATTGCACGTGAACGTAGCAAATGAGGTGCGCTCGTATGATAACGAAGTTTTAAAAATATTCAGATCTTGCTGATATAGAAGAGCGTACTCCGGATACAGTATAGTAGTCGAAATCTTTACGTTTCTGTAAATATGCAGGAAGTAATTTTTATTACACCTCAGCAACGTATATCTTATTCATAAAATGTGAAATAGTTGAATATAATTAAAACACGTACCAAACCATGTTTCCTCGTATAGCATTATATAGTGGAATACTTTTGTGTGGCCCTGTAATTTATTAATAAAAATTCTTTGCATCACAGATTGTACAGAATGCATATTTTAGTATATATTTCATAGATTCATGCCAATTCTATTATGTTCGAATGAGTGTAACATCATTAAAAGGCATTTGAAACTTTTTCCCCATTGACCGTAATGTAACGGAATCCTTTTGAAATTGATCTATGCATCCGATTTTCATAACATTTGAAATGACTCGACAAAATTACGCAATAATTATATGTTTTAAATTTCAAACGATTAAAATGCATTTAAAACTTTTTTTCCCATTGACCGTAATGTAACGGAATCCTTTTGAATGTCCCTGTAATTGATCTATTCATCCGATTTTCATAAAATTTGAAATGATTCGACAAAATTATGTTATAATTATGTATTTTAAATTTCAAACGATTCGGTTGGGTAATTTTTGCGTTGTTATATGCGTGCGGACAGACAGACAGACGGACGGACGGACTGAGCGACAACAATAGGTGCTACGTATTTACATAATTACGAACGCACCTAAAAAGACGGTATCCAAAAAGAGCGAGACTTGGCAGCTTTATATATATATTCTCTGTTTAACCCTTTATCTACCGAATTATGAATTCATGAAAATTTTATATTCTAAAGCATTTTACGTAAAATTTTTTAAACTAAATTAAAAGATTTACATAATCACTTAATAAATTTTTGAAGGATTTTAGAAGGATTGAAGGATTAATTAAATTTGAATTTACAAGGGTTTTGTGCAATATTTATAAACCCACTCAAATCTTTTATTTTAAATTGTTTTCTTGGTATTTTGTAGAATTATAAAATGTACAAGTATGATGTTCTTACAATATAAATGTAGAAATATTTCCGAATTGAAAAATCCCCACCCTCGTCCCTCAGAGCCAAGAAAGTTGAAAAGATTACAAAGGCAAAAGAAATCATCCTTTTAAGAATATTTTTGTTTTGTGTAACCAATTACGTTTTGGAACAAAAAAAATAAAATAAATAAATAAATAAATAAATAAAAATAAAGTATCTGTAAATAATCATTCTAAATAGACAACTAATCGACATATTAGAAGAATTTTATAATAAGAAATTTTAAAGGTACTTATAAGTACCGTCAGTAGATAAAGAGCTAAACAGCATATTGATAACTATAGGAAAAAAGGGCGCATTTTAGGTTTTTAAAGGACAATTCGGTGCAAAAAATCTTTATATATATATATATATATATATATATAAACTTTCATCAATCACACACAAGGATGAAGCAATAGTAACTCAATTTTCAATTGAAAATTTTTTCAATCTATATAAACTTGCAATTGTATAAAGAAAAAGATTATTTCAAGAATCAAAAGTAAATTTGCTTTATATACTTTTTATGTTCTCTGTAGATTAATGGCTTATTTAAGCATACATGTAATAGTTTCCCTATTAATGGAACATTATGCTGTATATTATCAGCAATTTAAACTAAGCCTAAAAGCAACATTTTGATCTACAGGAGAATTTTAACACAAAACAAAGAAGTGCGGATGAATGGGACATGCCAGTAAACTGAGAAATAGGACACAGCCAATTCTTAAATAAATTTAAATTATAATTTTTTAAATGTAATCTATTATTTACATTCCTGAATTTTCTTTCCAGTCATTATAATAAAGGAATTTTACATTATGGCATAAACATTATCCGCTTACAATCTTTGTTGGATTGTATATCTAGCCGATACAAGATTGTGCCTTTATAGCTTTGTCTATTTTTTGTCCCATACCTCCCTATTACTGGGAGGTATGGAACACATTTTGAAACTTACAATTTCTTTAATTATAAAATAGCTTTTACTATATTTTTCAGGGAGAATAAAAAGTGTTTCATGTTTGCATTCTATGAATTGAAATTTTTGTTTTTGTGTCAATCAAAGTTGATTTTATTACTTTTGTAAAAAGTATCCCACAAGATTTCATTCTCCCCTATATAGTAGTAATTTTCTATATGATAAATTTAATAACATGAAATAAAATACATTAAAATTAATAAATTATGTAAAATCTGTGTTTAAATTTTTGCTCAATTTTATTGAATGCACTTAAAAATAACTAAGTTCAATAAAATAACAAATAAAAGGTAAATCTTGAAATAGAACTTAAATATTTTTATAGTATAAAATTGAATAAAGAATATTTTTTAGATTACCTGAAATCTTTTTGCTAAATTTTATTGAAAATTACGTGTGTACATGTCTGAATGTGTGTAAGTAAATGAGAAAAAGATTGCCTGAGAGAAAGATAGGGCGAAGGAAGTTTATTTAAATAATATTTTATAAGTTTGGAAAGTCCGAAGTTGTTTCGATCTTTATTCATTTAAGAATAGAAAGACATACATAATCTATCAAATAAAAATTTTAAAAGCTCATTCTTCCACCCTGTCAAAGGTATGAATGTATATATATATATATATACACATATACATATATGAAATATAAGATTGCAAGTTAAGACAAAAGTTGTAAATAAATATTTAGTATGTTACGTGCCTATGTTACTATGATGATGTAAGAAGATTCAGATGCATTCATGCTTATTTTCAAATGGAACTGATAGCATCAGATGCATAATATTAAAAGAATTTCTAGATTGTCTTTCAAATAAAGAAATAAAAATTATATACTTTTAATAAACCTATAATATACAAAACAACAAATAAAAGTTCAGCTTATTTTTGTGCTTTAAGCACATAGTTACATACAACAACTGACTATATTTCAATAATCGAAATTTGAAAGATTAATTTCGCCAACTTGGAAGCGAAACAAAATAAATTAACATTAGAAGGCTCAATAACCTTCGAAAATTTTTTAACAGTTTGCACTTGTTATAAGGATTGGCTTCAAAGAATTTTATAATCATTTATACATAACTTTTTATTTGTATAAATTCTGTTATAACTTGTATATTCACATTTGTTGATAATTGGAATTGATTTATAATGATTATATATGTATTTATAGGGATAAGTGGGGAGAAATGGGAAACCTTTTACAAAAATAAGAAAATTAACTTACTTTGACACAAAAATAAAAATTTCAATGTATAGAGGGCAAGGCGAGGTACTTTTTAATCTCCCTGAATAATACAGAAACATAGCATTCAAAAGCTATTTTATAATTAAAGAAATTATAAGTTTCAAAGTATATCTCATATCTCCAAATGAACAGGGAGTTATGAGACAGCAATAAAGCAAAGCTATAAAGGTACAAATAGTCTACTGTCGGCTGGATATACAATCAAAAAAAGATTGCAGATTGATAATGTATATGCCACAATATAAAATTCCAGTATTTTCATGACTGGGATGAAAATCCAGGATTGTCAGTCATAGATGACATTAAAAAGCCACCAGCTTAATTTTTTTATATTTTGGAGCAAATTAATATATATTATCAATGTTGGAGCAAATTAATATACATTATCAATGTTATAATTAATATATCACCTGTTAAAATATCTGCATATGAGCAATTTGCTTTTATCTAATTAAAAAAGATAAGTTGGACTTGTCTCATTTCTCCCTGCTATACCTTCTTTTATGTTATACTTATATAGACAAAAATGCTGCTTTTAGGCTTATTTTAAATTACGGGTACAATATAATGTTCTATAATTAGTAAAACTATTACATCTATGCATAAATATGTTATTAATATACCAAAAGCAAAGAAATCATAGGGTGTAAATTTACAAGATTCTTGAAATAATCTGTTTTTCTCTATACAGTTACAAGCTTATGTAAATCAGCGACTATTTTCAACTGAAGATTGAAATACCATTGTTTACATCTAGTGTGATTAAAGAGATGTTTAGAATGATACTTAAAAAAAAAAAAAAAAAAAAAAAAAAAAAAAAAAAAAAAAAAAAACAGTGTTCCATTCTCCACCATTTTATTCTGTATTTCCTTTACATACCATAAAATGTTTTTAAAATGATTTTCCCTATATATATATATATATATATATATATATATATATATATATATATATATATATACACAATGGCCAAATTTTGAAAACAATTACGAACGTTTAAACTTCCTCAATTTTTGAAATTATAAAGCACACTTTTTTTTTTCTTATAATCACAGAAATATTCTTAATATAGAGACTTATTTTTCAATCAGCTTCTTATTCATAAAAATAAATATTTAAATAATGAAACGTCTTATATATGCTAAAATTGAGTACAAAATACAAAATTCTTTAAATTTACATTTTTAAAAATTAAATATAAACTCAATTGCAGAAACCACACATCCGAAAATCTTATTGTATAAACCATTTCGATTATGCGAATATTAATATATATTATTCTTTAAATATTTGTTGAAGCTTAAGCATTTTAAAGATAACAAAATGTAAAAAACTCAGGAAAACGAATTTAAAGATTAGAACTGAGATATATTTAAAAAGAATGAAATTAGTTATGTCTTCTTTTCGCATATTTAAAATCATCAGATCTGTACGTGACTTCACTAAAATAAACTAGGGATTAATAAACACAATTGACTAAAAAAATTTAAACCATTATCTTTTTCCCCAAAATGAAAATCACCAAAACAAAAAGAAATAAAATGCTGTTACACTTAACAAAATAAATAAAGAAAGAAAGAAAATAAAGAAAAAATAAAGAAAATCAACATGAACCATGAAGAAAAGAAAAGTAAACAGCAATAAATATTTCTTAACTAATATTGTCACTTATTGAATTTTGTCTTAAATCAATACACTTCAATATTTCAAGGATGCATATGATCTATGCTAAATTAGATTTTAATTATATGAGTTGAAAGATTTAAACTTAATTTAGTTTACTTTAAATACATTTTATTCTTTTTGCACAGTATATTGCAATCTTTTTTAAATAATGGAACATTACTCAGAAAGCTTTGCAAAATTGTATTAAGTTAGTCATCTAATGCAGTTATATTAGACCCTGTGATTAATAGACATTGTATCAGTTTTAAAAAAGACAAAGGGAGGGATTTATATTATTTTAATTGTAAAATTTTGGAAAATAATTTTATTTTACAAATGTAAAAAGGAAAAAATACAAAAATAAAACATGCGATTTAAAATAACATAGAGTTGTTTTTAAGTTTATACTAAGTTCTATTATTAACCGATATTGTATAATTTTAAAAACAAAAAGAGCAATTATAATATTTTAAACTTTTGAGAAATCTAAAAATAAAGCATGCAATATAAAATAGAGTACAACTGTTTTTCTTCTTAACTGAAACAAATCAATGCATATGAGCTGTGCTAAATCAGATTAAAATTACATCAGTGAAATAATTAACTTTGTTTACTTTGAACACATGCTATTATTTTTGCACAGTATATTTGCAATCTTTTATAAAAATTTAAATAATGGAACATTACTTATAAAAGCTTTGCAAAACTGATTAAGTTAGTCATCGAATACAATTATATTAGACCGTATGATTAATCGACATTGTATCAGTTTTAAAAGGACAAAAGGGGATTTAAGTTTTAATAGTAAACTTTTGGAAAACAATTTTACAAATCTAAAGAGGTAGAAATCTAAGAATAAGCAGAAAATTTAAGATAGAATAGAGTTGTTTTTAAATTTATATTAGATTCTATGATTAATCGATATTGTGCCATTTTAAACACAAATAAGATGATTCTTTTTATCTTTTAAACATTTGAGCAATAAATTTAACTATAGAAATCCAAAAAGGTAGAAATAAAACATGCAATTTAAAATAGAATGCAGCTGTTTTTCTTTTTAACTTAAACAAATCAATGAAGACTGTGCACAGAAAAGAATGTGCCGGAAAGTAAATACTAGTAAATAAGTTTTGAAAGGCATTGTCATGTATTCAGATTTGACATAAATCGATACATCTCATTATTCCCGTGCTGCATCATTAGACACCGCTAACCAGGTTTTAAATTCGATTTTTTTTTAACAAAGAAACGTTACATATAATATAAAAATCACTTTAAAATATCAATTTATTTTTATTGCTTTAAGTGATCTATTAAAACTAAGAAACGTAAGAACAATGAAACTTGTTAAGCTATAAGGTATTTGTTTTATTTTTAATAGATCACTTAAAGCAATAAAAATAAATTGACAAAGAAACGTTTTTAAATTTTATGAACAAATTGATTTTATTTAAAAAGTCAGTTATTTATCAATACTACAGATAAAATTTATCTTGAATCAAATTTATAACAGTAAAATTATTCAACCTAATACAAGTTCAAAACTATGTTGCAATATAATATAAAAGACCAAATTAAAATTAGAGAAATAAATTAATAAAAGATTATAGAGGCAATCGCCGTTAATTACCATGAGTTCAGACTTATTACAATGATCAGACAAAATCATAAACACTTCATTTTTTTTTTCAAACTTACCTTAAGTAATTTAAATAATTGAACTTTTTTTTTTAAAGGCTTTGTAAAATTGTATTGAATTAGAACTAATACAGTTATATTAGATCTTGTGATTAATCAACATTGCATCAATTTTGAAAAGAAAAGGGGGGGGGGATTCACGTTTTATTTGTAAACTTAGAGAATAATTTTATTTTACAAATTACAAATCTAAAAATAAATAAATCCAAAAATAAAGCATGCAATTTAAAATATGCTAGAGTTGTTTTTAAGTTTATTCTAAATTCTTTGATTGGCAGATATTTTATCATTTTAAAAACAAAAATAGGGATTTTTTTTCTTTTAAGCAATAATTTAATTTTAGATATAAAAAATAAATAAATAAATAAATAAATAAATAAAAAATCTAGAAATAAATTGTGCAATTTAAAACACAGTACAGCTGTTTTTCTTCTAAACTTAAACAAATCAGAGAAGATTGTGTAGAAAAAAAGAATGTGCAGAAAGTAAATACTAGTAAATAAGTTTTGAAAGGCATTGTCATGTATTCAAATTTCTCAAAAATCGATACATCTCATTATTCCCGTGCTGCATCATTAGACAATGTTAATCAGGTTTTAAATTCCATTTTTTTTTTTACAAAGAAATTCATCTAAATTTTATCAACAAATTGATTTTATTTGAAAGTCAGAATTTATCAATACTACATATAAAATTGATCTTGAACCAAATTCATAACAGTGAAATTATTCAGCCTAATCCAAGTTCAAAACTATGTTGCAACATAATATCAAAGACATATCCTGAATTAAAATCAGATTAAAATTAAAGAAATAAATTAATAAAAGATTATAGAGGCAATCGCCGTTAATTAGCATGAGTTCAGACTGATTACTATGATGAGATTAAACCATAAACACTTCATTTTTTTTTACAAACTTACCTAAAGTACAAGACATATAAAGGCAACAAAACACAACATTTCAATCACAAATCAAACTGTCAATCCTTTTCGTAAGAAAATCTCGTTTCTTTAGCCACACACTAATCTACAGAAATAACAACGGACACCCCACACATAAGCCATCATAACAAACAATCACAAGCGCGGAGTTTTCAACTGCGGAATGGTTGTGACGTCAGCAGAAACTCACAGGCCTGCAACTGAGAGTGCGCCCTGGATAGAAGGTGAGTTGCCATGGTTACAGACCGAAAAATTCTTACTCCTGGGTTGCATCGGAACCCGCGGATGGGGAGCGATGGAAGCAAAGTCCCGTAGTAACGAGCTCTCCCCCGACGTTCTCACTTACGCATTCCTGCTGAGTTATACGAGTTTTGATGGTTAAGTTGATATCGATGTGAAGAATTCGGTACAAAGGAGAGAAAAAATTCAGTTTATTTGTAAAAGAAAAATAAAATTGAGAGGGGGAATTGTATGAAACTTTGCAAGTTTACATTTCTCTTTGACTTCTGAAAACACATTGAAAACATACTCAAAAAACCGATATTTTTGCAAATGTTCTGACATTTTGCGCTTCACGCATAAGGCCAGAGAAAAAAATTGATTTTATGAAAATTAGTCGGATAATCTCGAACACAATGCCAAGTGGAAACAGCACATGAGAAAAATATTTGAGATTTGTTTTCTTTAACTGAGTGAAGTTAGTTACTTAGTAACGTTTTGATAGATAAAAACAGAGACAATCTTTGCATTATGAATAGATCATAATATACATTTACAAAATTCTGCTGCTTTATTAATTCTCGATTTTGAGATACTTATAATAAAAACATCGTTAAAAAAAAAAAAAAAAAAAAAGACATGCGAAATTATTTTTAATTTTTCACTGCAACGTGTGCCACATTTGGCACATACCTAAAAACACCATAATTCTCATAATGTGCCATGAATTTGGCTAATTCCAATGCTGTATAAGCAGGTATGAAAGTGGGAAATGAGAAAAAAGGAGGGAAATCTTTTCTATCCATACAGTGGTGCCAAACTCTTATAATTTAAGTGTCGTTTTAATAGATACCTATACAATAAAATCAAATCTAAAATTTGCATGCATAATTACTTTTTTTTTTTTTTTTTTTTTTTTTTTTTTTTTTTTACTTTGAAAGCATTAACAATGTTAAAAGGTGTAAATCCAAATGTAACTGATCAACTTATGTGAAGTACAGTCATAGAGTCATTCATATTCCTAAGCAAATATTATCCTGAATAGCTTAACTGTCAGAAATAAATCTTGAAAAGGGTATCACAGAAATTATCCAAAAGTATTGTATAAATAGTTCAAAATATTCTAATCCAAATAGAAACTTTCACTTTGAATTTTTAAAGTTTAATGAAATATTTCATTCTTGACAGACACTTTGAATAACTTCATTTACACTACTTTCAGATGCTTATATGATATAAGCTCGCCTTTCGTAACATGTCTCTTTTGTACAAGAAGAAACTCTAAGGGTTTGAATATACAAAATGTCAGATTACTAAATTTTCCAGGATCCCCCCCCCCCTCCTTATTATACTTCCAAAATTTTCTCTGCATTTTTGCATCAATCCAGAAAATGTCCAAAATTGCTTTAAAAAAGGTGGAATTCCTCCTTTAGGAGGAACTCTTTCATGCCTGATAAGGGACATACAGCAGTTATTCATGAATCATGATTTAAGAAAATTGTACAGGAGAATAATTATGCTGTAAGGATACAGATTTCCTGCATATGAAAAATATTTTGATGCAAAAATTATATTTCATTTTATGAAAATTATTAGGATAATATCAGACCAAATAGAAACAGTATATGATAAATCTGAGGGATTATTATTATTATTATTATTATTATTATAAATCTAACTGAGTGGAATTACTTAGTAGGATTTTGAAGGCAAAAAGAGAGACAAAATCTTTGCACTATGAACAGCGTCTGTAAATATCATAATACTTTCGAAAGTATTAAAAATACCCGATATTTTGATACATATCAGACATTTTCAAAATAGTCCACTCGCTTACTTACAAAAAACATTTTCAAGCATATTATAAATTAGAAATTAAATCACATATCACTTAACATGAAAACTTAATTAAACAATATTCTAAGAATACATTTTCCGCCCCCACCCCCGTTTTTTTCACTTAGAAAGAAAATTAAATATAAACTAATTGAAAACAGATACAATTTGCTTTATGCATTTATATTATACATTATATATATAACTATGGGATTCAGTATGAAGAAATCAGAAATTTATGAAACAGATTTTTAAATACAAAACACATTTTTTAGATTTAAGAATTTAAAGCATAAACTTGCCAAATGTTTTATTCTTTTTAGGTTAAACTCAATTAATCTGAAATCATAAAAGATTCTTTTTTAATAAAGCTGTATACATTTCTGATTATTATAACCAATTATTATCTTAATATCTGTCAGTTTCTATTCTAAATTAATTGTCTCATATAATTATTAGTTTTACATAAAAAAAGCTTCAAACATAAAAATTCTAAATTATATTTGTTTAAATCTTTGATTAAAAAAGGCATTGCTAGAGCACTAACTAAAGTTCTTTATCCACAGAATGACACAATCAATAACAATTGAAAATTTGATTTACACTGCTTTTGACTAAAAATATCAAAATTATCTTGCAAATCTGAATTGAGAATTCCAAAATAAATATCAAGTATATGAAAAATATTGGTTTCAAAAATAAATATCCGATATATACCAATATACATATCATTATATATATCCGTTGATATATATCAGCGAGCCCAGATTATAAATACAATTTTTTTTTTATTTTTTTTTATTTATTTTTTATTTTTTTTTTATTAATTTTCAATTTTGGAACCTAATGCAGTGAAACCTCCAAATAAGGGACACCAATGGGACCGGAACTTTTGTCCCTTAAATAGAGGTGTGGGGCTTATTCGGAGTTTTTAATATTATTTTTATTAACCGTTCTGAAGGATATAAAAATAGCAAAGCATTAAAGATGATGCCCCTTAAATGACCCGAAGTGTATAAATTATGTTAATCAGACAAAAGGAAGAAAAGAGAATGAATTAATGAAAATTTTCAGTTAATTACAAAATCATTAAATGATTTGTAAAATTATTGATTTGTAATTTTTATGCAAACTGTGTACATGCAGCAAAAAGTATAAAAACATTTGAAAGAACTTTACTTGAAGTAACAATCAAAAGGAATTGCTTTCAAATTTCAATTTTTCTGTATAAACCTTTCAAATGTTCATTTACCATACTTATAAATTGTAGATCTTCATTACCAGCAGAATTTACCAAAAAAAGAAAAAAAAAATATTTGATTATTTTGTGTATTTTAAGGCAACAAATCTCTCAACTGCTCTACTTAGCAAGCAGAAAATGTTTTGGCGCATTTACAATTCATTTTTTAATTGAAAAGTATAAAACTGGAATGCTTGACTATAGAAGCGATTAGCAATTGAACTGCATTTTCAATTTTTTGAAAAATATATTACCTGTTAGTAATAAGTGATTTTGATCACGTGACAAAGACCTTTTTTACCCTTTCTTGAGTAGTTATTTTTCCTTCGCGTGGAAATTCGGTTCAAAACGCCCACATTGATATTTTCTAAAAAATCTATTACATTTGCAAAAAAAAAGGTTGATCTACATATTTTTTTGAACAACAACAGTTGCTAGTTTCAGGCATTTCCGGATAAGCACATGTCCTAAAAGTTTTTTTCGGATTTCAGAACAGTTTAAAAGCATATGTAAACTTTATTTCACAATTTTCTTTCCCCACTTTCAGAATCATCCTCACAGTTTTATTTTTCCACTTTTAGAATTATCCTCACCATTTTCATCATCACTTTCAATGCGGATAAAAGCACTAATGTTGAATCAGAATTGTGTGTAAATAAATGGCCGTTAATAGTGTTATATGCCCGTATCAACATGCCTGTCTGTCTGTTTGATAAGTTCACAAAAATCTGTATTTTAATTTTCCTCACAGACTACTTAATTATCTGAAATTCAAAAGCCAATCTCTTTAATCTCATTTTGAAGTGTCCCTTAAATCGAAAGTCCCTTATTCAGAGGTAAATACATTACACATCCTATACCAAGGGACTGGGACAGGCAGTTTTGTCCCTTAAATAGAGGTGTCCCTTACTTGGAGGTTTCACTGTAATCGTAAATCGTCTTTTTTCAACTAGAGAAAAAAGAAAAAGACTTTCTAAGAGCCAAATTATAAAAGTTATAAGCATATATTTATTTAAACTAACTAAGAATCATTAGACAGACTTGAATATATTTAAAAAACAATTACATTTAAAATATTTACAGAAAAACATTTAATTAAAATTAAAATCATGCAATGTCTTTTAAATGATTTACTTCGTATAATGTTAATTAAAAGTTTGTATGTAAATATTTTAAATTTAATTTTTTTTAATGTATTCAAGTCTGTCTAATGTTTCATAGTCAGTTTAAAGAATATTTTAATTCAGGCAAGGAAATGTACGTGCATCTTAAGAACATATTTAAATTTATTTAAAATATTAAAAACAGATGCAAGATACTACATTTACATAATACGTATATTAATAATATTTTATCACCTTTAATGTAAATAAATACATCATTTTATAATCTATCTATAATTTATTACCTATAATTTATCTGTTAATCAAGGTGGTAGATAGTTCCTGTTTTAAAGTAGTGCTTTGATTTTATTAAATGAGCCAAATTGTTTTGAAAGACCTTTTAAAAAAAAAGACAGAAATTATTCATCAAAATATTATGAGATATAGCTAACTTTATTTATGATTTATACATATTAAGTAAAAATTTCCATACTATTTAAATAAGGACTTACAAAAGTTAATTATGTTTCAAAGAAAAAAAAATATAGATATATATACAGAATTTCTAGAAGTTTTGGTGTTTTAAACACTTCAATGTATCAAAAACGGCTTTTTTTTTTTTTTTTTTTTTTTTTTTTTTTTTTTTTTTTTTAAGAACCAAAATTTTCAATTTTTACCCACAAAATTAATTAATTTTTCTTTGTCAAAATCAAATTTTCTAAGTATTACCTATAATTAATATGTGTATATAATAAATGCATAAATGTAAATTAGTTAAAAATTTCAAAGGGTACCGAATTCTCCCAACAATGAGATAAAGACTACAACATTCCCGACAACTGTTGTTTCAAATTATTACTGTTTTCTCCCTACTCAACCCCGATCGTCATATTGAGGAAATTTTTTAATTAAACAAGGCGAAATTTTCTGTGCAAAAATGTGGTGTCAAATCAGAAACACTACATTTGAACGAAAACAATTAGTTGTCTTGCATATGGCGACATCCTTTCGTTAAAACTTTGAGGGACTAGCAATAGTCTTTTCTATAATAGGGAATTTACACCAGAATTTTATTTTTTTTAATTGAAAATAAAGTAAATGCAATTTTGAAAAAAATTTTCAACAAAGTAAAAAAAAATAAAATTTAATTAAGACTCTGGTGCAAATCTTGATAAAAAAATAAATGGGAAGTGTTATATCTACCACCCGCCAATGGATTAAGGGTTAAAAACTGGATTTGTAAATGTTTTCTCGCAAAATTTTAAAATTGTTTTAAAATGCAAATTCAACATAACGATCGCTCAGCAGTTAGTTTCAAATAAATTTTACTCATGATTTTAATACTCCCTCTACAAAAACTTCTAAAGTTTGTACTTATTGAACGTCAGTTACTTTGGTGCAGCCATATTTCATACATAAATATTTGAATATTTTACACAAATCAACGTGCATTGCCTCCTTAATGGAAATGCACGTTGGTGATGTTAAAATTCATTACTTTTTTAAATGTTTGTCTATAAAATATTAATGCAGTTACTTTTAACTAGCACATGTAAATGAGATTTAAAAATCGTTCGTCGGAGACATCGTGTTCGTCCTTTTTCGCAATTTTCTATATATGTAAACTCGAACGTGAATGAATCTTTATGCGAAAAATGTTTTGACTTGCGAAATACCTTGCAAAATTGGCATTTGGAAATTTAGCCTTTTTAGTAAAAATGATTACGTGTTGTAATTAGATTAGAATCAAATAATAAACTGATACCGAATACATTTTTTATACTATTCATAATGTGATGAAAATCCCTTAACACCTTTGCATCCTGATGGTACTTTTAACCCTCTCGGGTCCAATTTTTTCCCCCCAGCTTTTAGAAAAAATTACTTTTACTTTAATAACATTAAAACTAGCTATCCAAATAGATTAATTAGTGTTTAACGAATATTTTATTGTCCGAAAGATTTAAGACTATTGTTGTTTTGTGTACTATTTAATTTATATTTATATGGCAATAAGCTAAGGAGGAATTTTTGGAGATGTTTAGAAAATATTGTATTATTGTAAGATTTAACTATACTACAACTTTTTAATACTTTTTGTGCCTTAATACACATGATTCTTTCAAGAAAGTAACTTTAATTTTAAATTTAAAGAGTGAAATATATGTTTAAAATAAAAGAATCGCAAATGGCGCAAAGAGAATGAAGCAAATAATAATATTTATTATTATTATTAAATGCCTAAATATAAATGAAGTCCTATAATAAATGCATAGACATCAGGATTGGGTTTCTTCCGGAAGAAACCTGCTTCTTCTAGGATAGTGAAATAAACTGGAATAAACTGGAAGAAATGGAAGAAACCACCAGAAACCAAAACAAATGCTCAAAGTTAAAGTAGTATTAAATATGTAAAAGAGTTTAAGTATAATTACATGAAATCTAAATTGGAAAATTTAATTATTAAAAATATTTTTGCAAAGATAATTTTTTTTTTTCATAACAAGCTTCAGGTTCAGCAGAATATTTTTAGGTGATGGATCTTTATTATTCTAGAGGTAAAGGGGCTTTTTTTTAAATTATTA
The DNA here is from genome assembly GCA_964019185.1 of Maratus speculifer. Lineage (NCBI taxonomy): Eukaryota > Metazoa > Arthropoda > Arachnida > Araneae > Salticidae > Maratus > Maratus speculifer. The sequence continues at coordinate 73,230,090 of OZ025303.1, forward strand.
TGACATTTATGTAAAAAGAGAAAAAAAATTACCAACAAATTATTTATTTTTCATATAAAAATATATTTCCATACAAAAATGCATTATTATACACTGTGCAACATAGTAAATAAATAAATTTGTAATTTTTTATACTAACATCTAGCATGAACATCTCAATGCTGACTTTAAAAGATTAATATTCTAAAAATACCTATGGGTATGTCAAAATGCTTTTAAACTGTCCTGAAATGTAGAACTTGGAGGAAAAAAATCTTCATTTTTTGCATTCATCCAATTTAAGTTGAGAAACAGATTCCAGCATCCTACTGATAAAAACTTTTTTGCTATACTTATTCTGCATTGAACTAAGAAAAATGAGGATTTTAATGATTTTTTTTTAAATACTGAGGATCGACCGGAAGAGGTTTTTAAGGCCAAAACCGAATTTTCGGTGACCTTAATACTTTCAGCCGAAAGCGATAATTTACAATTTTTTTTTAAAAATGATTAAATTGTATGTTTTACAGTAATTAATACATAATTAAATATACATAATTGTAAATTAATTACATGTATAGTATTTATTAATTATGCACAGTTGTTAATTATCCAAAAAACTTTATTTTCATATGCAATAAAATGTAATTAGTTCACCAATGACACAAAGATTTTCTAACAAATTTCATTTAATTAAAAAAATATTTTATTTTTAGATATAAACACCTTGATTTTTCTTCTAGATTTTTGTAAATGATTATTTGTTATTTTAGAGTTTTTTCAAAGAATATTTGAAACACTAATGCAATTTAAACTAAAAATTTTAATGATTGATAATTTTAAACAACGAAGTTCATTGCAATACTCTCATTTGAGACGATACAGTTCAAATTGATGACTAATGTTGAAAATTTCCAGAGGAAGAACCAAGATTTTTGGAATACTGAGAGTTCCGATATGGCTGAATTTTCAGAGACATTTTTGAGCCAAAAATAAAATTGTATTTTCAGTCGATCTTTATTTAATACAGTAATTATTGAACACTACTTACATTAATAAAATTGATGTAAATTAAAAGCTTTTATTTAAATAAATTTCATTCTACTATTAGTAAAGGATCCCTACTATTTACTACTAGTTTCAGAAATTTATATATTTAAAACATATGTTGGTTAAATTGAAATGGATAACATTTAATTGATTTTGTAAATTTTGGACAAAATTCCTTTTCATTTAGCCAATAGATGAAGATCTTTAGACAGGCATTGTGTGTGATCTTGGCTTAAAAACTGATGAAATTATAAAAGTTTTGCTCCAACGGAATTAATTTATACTAAAAGATTATAAGAAGAAGATATTTATTATATCTTACAAAATTTGAATTATATGGTAAATTCTTAAAGAAAAACAGTTTCTTCTACTTGGAAGAAACCTATTTCTTATCGCCAGTTTTTTCCATGGTTTTTCCACTGCGAAACTTGCCAACCTTGATAGACATATACGAACATTACTACATGTAAAGAATAGCAAAAGTATTTCTTAAAACAAAATAATACTCCATTAAGAGACATATATTATTAATAATACACGAAAAAGTTAAGTACCGTTACAGAGAATTCAATATAAAACTTATTTAATTCGCCTATAAAAAAAGTAGATTGCACTTTTCTTACAAAATAATTTTCTCAATCCTATATTTTGAAAGCACCGTGAAAGAGTCGAAGCTAAATATTTTTTAGCGTGAGTTACAGTCGCTTTTATCTTATTAAAAAATATTATACGAAAACTCTGCAATTACAAAACACTTCTTATATGAATTGTGAGATTTACATAACAACAATTTTTTGTTAATAAAACTAACTTTCCTTGTAAATATTTTGCCCCCCCCCCCCCAACATTAAAATCTAGCGATTTATTGAATCAATTTTAGTTTAAAAAACTTATCTAAAAACCAATTTATTATTATATATGTCGTTCTTAATGATATCTTTTACATTAACGTAAGTAATTTTTCGGGTAAAGCAATTTTTTATTCAACATTTAAGATAAAGAATTAAATTGCAAATGCAACATAATGGGTCGCCAAGCAGTGAGTCTCAAATAAATTTTACCCATAACTTTAATACTTCCTCTTCAAAAAACCTTTAAAGTTCGTATTTATTTAACATCAGTCACATTTGCTATATTCATGCATAAATATTTGAATATTTCGAACAAATCAACGTGCATTGGAAGTACACGTTAGTGTTATTAAAATTCATTAGATTTTAAAATGCTTTTCTAATAGATATAAATGCAGATACTTTTAACTAGCACACGTAAATGAGATTTAAAATGGTTCCTAGGAGACATCGTTTTCGTACTTTTTCGCCATTTTCCATGCATTTAAACCCGAACGTGATTGAAACTTTATGTGAAAATAGCTTTGACCTGCAAAATACTTTGAGAAATTTGCATTTGGGAATTTAGCCATTTAAATAAAAAGGATTACATGTTGTAATTAGATTAAAATAATTGATGCCGATAACATTTTTTATACTTTTCATAATTTGATGAAAATCGTTTAACTTCTCAAAATATTCATCAATAATTTTATTTTTAAATATATATATATATAAGTATATATTTTAACTAAAGCTTTTTTTTTTTAATTTATTTTAAGCATTCATTAAAATATACTACATAAAACTGTGCAAGGATTTTTTAATGCATGAGATTTTACATTTAATGTTATTTTTTTCTCGTGTACATTAAACAAGTGAATAACTGTGATCGCAGATTGCACAAAAAGTTTCGTTTAATATTTTTTTCAAAATAATTTATCCTTTAATTAATAAATCCAAATTGTCAATTTATAATTCTTAAATTCTTACATAGATGGAAGCACCAATACATTTAATTTTAAAAGAATTGTAAAAGAAAGTTATTTATTTTAATCAAATTGAAAATTTTCCAAATAAAATTATTTAAATAAAATCCAAAATAATTTTTTTTTTGAAAATCCGAAATTTAAAAAAAATTGCGGAGATATAATAAAACATTCAATTTCTATAAAACAAAGTGTTTAAATGAAATTTAAAATGCTGAATCATTGATAAATCGCAATAGTTTTTAAAATCGAAAGAAAATTATATTCCAAAAAATATTATTAATGTCTGTGATAAAAAAAAAAAAGTAATACAAATCCTTAAATTGACGAAAAAATACGAAATTTCTTTTAATTAAATTCATATTAATATGAAAAATTCACTTTCCAGGACTAGGATTGCGAACTGAGAACCTTTTGTTTATGGAGCGGGGTGATTTTACCAACATGCTATGATAATTGAGGTCAGTGTTCTCGCTGACATTTGAAAAACGTTAGTAATTTGGCTAATTAAAAATATAAAGCATTCGCCAAATGAAAAAAGTACTAGTAAAATAGCTTCGTCGTGTAGCGAAAAAGAAAAAAAAATATCTTTGATGCTTTAATGTACCCCCTTTTTTTATTATGTTCTAAAATAGTATTAAGTTTTTATAACTGCGATAACGATTGTTATTAATTGAATTTCAACTATCCGTTACAAATATATTAAAATAAGTACATATGCATATGTATGAAAAACGAAAAAGAAAAGCAAAAAAAAGCCAAAATTGTGCACTAGCAATTTGGCGAATCTAATCGTTTGTTTACTCGCCAAATGAAGAATTTATTCGCAATTTGGCGCAATGGCGAGCGACAACGAGAACACTGATTGAGGTTCGCTTTTAAAATTTAAATCGGAAAAAACTAATGGATGACAGTGAAAAAAAGTAATTTAATAATAGACGTTTTCGAAATTTTATGATTTTTCGAGCGACATGAGGTATTTAGCGGTGAGTACACAGAATTTGAAGTCTTTGACTTATACAGTTTTTATGTACGGACAGACGACTGAGAATAAGGTTTCGCCAGATGAACGAAACCCTAAAAATAAAGAAAATTCAACAAGCTTTCAATTTATTTATTTGTTTGTTTAAGATAACTATAAACTTAAATGTGAAATCCATGCATAAAAATATTAAATACACTATGGAGCACGAGTAAAAAACTTTTTAAAACCTCTATTAAAATTAGCAAATACGCCTCAACATTTATCGAACAAGCAAGTTGGCAAAACAAAGCAAAACAGGGAGAAAAGTCAGACTAAAATTTTCATTTTTATGGATAATTGCGCTGGATCCATTAACAAAATTAAAAATATCTCGCGATATAATTGTCATATAGGTAAAAAAAAAAAAAAATGAGGTGTCAAAATATTCACATTTAAAGAAACCTTCAGTTAAAATATAAAAAAGAAAATCGATATTTTGACCAAATTGAAGGTATTATGACCTCTTAAAAGTCTCGTCGGAGCACAAAAGGGTTAAACAAAACGGATGAACACACACACACAAATGTTAAACAAAATACTCTAATTCTATTATTTAAACACAATCTAACTGATTGGTAAAGTAATCATACGAATTGAATATTTCCAACTGAGCGAAAAATTGACCAGGCTGGGAATCGAACCCAGATACTTGGCTTACAAGGCCAGTGCTTTACCTGTTAAGCTATTTGGGCGATAGCCAGCTGGGATTTTTCGCTCAAATAACCTTATTGGTCATAACATCTGGTCTGTCACTTAGACAGCTCAACAGAATAGACCGCAGGTAATGGAACTCCATATGACGATGGCTACGTAGATATACTATTATTTTCAACACAATCTAACTGATTAATAAAGTAATCATACGAATTGAATATCTCCAACTGAGCGAAAAATTTACCAGGCTGGGAATCGAACCCAGATACTTGGCTTACAAGGCCAATGCTTTACCTGTTAAGCTACCTGGACGATAGCCAGCTGGAATTTTTCGCTCAGATAACCTTATTGGTCATAACATCTGGTCTATTCTGTTGAGCTGTCTAAATGACAGACCAGATGTTACGACCAATAAGATTATCTGAGCGAAAAATCCCAGCTGGCTATCGCCCAGGTAGCTTAACAAGTAAAGCATTGGCCTTGTAAGAAAAGTATCTGGGTTCGATTCCCAACCTGGTAAATTTTTCGCTCAGTTGGAAATATTAAATTTGTAAAAATACTCTAAACCACAAAAAATACATAAATTGGCATCTATAAATATTGGAGTATAGAAACCCAGTGGCTTTCGTTATTTTATATTATAGATTCCATTATTAAGAGATAATTTTGCTTTCTTAGAATTTCGTTCATCTGGCAAAACCCTATTCATCTCACACCTCGGTCTGTCTGCCTGTCACAGAGTTTGTTCTTGGAAACGATATAAGTTATCGACTTGAAATTTTTATACTTATCGCTGAACATTTCCGACAGTCCCACGGCTAAATTTTGAAAAAGTTTTATGTCATTTTAATAGCAAAAATTAATCCGACCATAAATATCTTTATTATTAGCAATTTTTCTTTTAGATTTCAAAAAATAAACCATGATTCCAGTCTTTGAATGTTCAAAAACTCGAGAACTAATGAATCCATTTTTAGATATTTTGCGACAATTGAAAAGGTCCGATCAATATTTTGTAAATAATAATACAGTAGAATCCCGGTTATCCGAAAATCGGCTTAACATAAAAACCTTAAAGTTCTTTAAAGTCCTTTTTTAGATGCGAAAAATTTATTGTCAACACTATTTTTACCGATATCAAATGGCAGCTTTCAACTTATTTTGATTTATAATTGCTATTTTATTTGTAAGTTTTAGATCAAAACAATTCCGAATCAATTTTAATACAATGAAATTTGTTTTGATACCTATAAGATTTAAAAACTAGAAGCAAAATAAGAAAAAATCAGAACTTTGAAAGGTGTTATTGGCCACTGGTAGAAATAGTGTTGAAAATGCATGTTCTTGATAAAATAAATAAACAGAGTCAATTTACTTATTTGGTCCATTGCGTAATTTCGAGCACTTTATTATATAGACACATACGATACTTCATTGTTTTACAAAATATGTTGTGATTTTCTTTTGTTTTTCAACTTTCCATCGTTTCAATGCTGCTTTATCATGCCACCTTTCAAATAACAACACATCTGATGCGGTTGCATCTTCTTGTTACTTCAATATATCAAAGTGCCGCATCTAAGATCTCAGTAGCTTCACTGTGTATAATCCTGTACCACATCTACCATAATTTCTAATACGTTATCACAGCATTTTTATTACAACGATATTCTAAATTACTATCACAGCTTTTTACAAGCAAGTTTTTACGATAAGCTTTTCGGTTATCGGGAAATTCCTATGGAACCCTGGTTATCCGAAAAATCCTATGGAATCCCCGGTTGCATTTTCAGAAAGAATCACGTTTTGAGCACCAGTCTTGGCGAGATGGCGAAAGTGAGAACGTTCAGCTAGCTGCATCGCCAAACACAAAATAAACTAAAGTTCAAATGTGTCATAAAACATATGGTTTGGTTTACTTTTGTCGTCCGATTATCTACGCTAGGGATGTAGGACCAGGGGGGGTGCCCTTCGTGGGGGTCTTTCTAAGGGAACCTAACCCGTATTTACGCAAGACTCGAAGAAAACCACGAAAACCATAAAACATATGATTAATAGAATTATATTCATTACAAGCGAATCTTTACTACTGTTTTTAATTAACTTCTCAATTTCTTCGAATACAGCGAGTTAAGAAAATAATATTTTTGAATTGAGGAAAAAAAAATATGTTCAGATGTTTTGTGAAATTTAAAGCATTTTACTCTGAAAAAGCTCTTTGTTTTAAACTATGTTTTAATCATAAACAACGGTGAATAACATTTCCTCATAATATAGCCTTTGCTTGGTAGCATTTACGGAAAAACAAATGAACAATAAGCGCGATCTCTTTGCAGAAGGAAGGGTTGTTATTCGCTAGGCGTTTGACATCACAAACAAGAAAGGGTGCGTAGCATTGACTTCATCTCCACGCAAATCGTTGTTCTGGCGATAAGGTGCTCAAAACGTGATTCTTTCTGAAAATGCATCCCGGTTATCCGAAAATGCTTTAGTCCCATGCTTTTCGGATAACCGGGGTTTTACTGTAATTGCATTTTTAGCTTATGAGCTGTATAAAATTTAATTTAAAAACTGGATTCGTAAATATCTCCCCCCCCCCAAAAAAAAAATTAAAATACAAATTAAACACAAGGATTTCTAATCAGATTGTTTTAAATGAATTTTACTCAGAATTTTAACATTCCCGCTTCAAAAATTTTCAAAGATTGTATTTATTTGATATTACTTACTATAATGTCCTCTTTGTAAATGATAAATATTTTAATATTTTAGGTAAATCGACGAATACTTTCTTCTTAATGGCAACAGACTCTAGTGTTATTAAAATTCATTAGTTTTAAAAATGTTTTTCTATTAAATATGAACGCAGCCACTTTAACTAACACACCTAACTGAGATTTAAAATCGATCTGCAGTGACATTTTTCTGTGTATTTTGCAATGATGATTAACCCCTTATCCCTCCCCCCCCCCAATCTTCCGCTTTATATTAGAGCACCAATTCTCTCTGTGGATTAATTAAAAGTTCATCATGTTGGGAAAATTAATATGCCGCATAACATGATTAATATTTAAAGAGCAGCATTAAATTGAATGTAATATAGCACTCACACGCTGATTGTTTTTCGCACTTTATCGTTATTTTCTATACCCTTAAACTCAAACGTGCTTGAAACTTTTAGTGAAAATAACTTTAACCTGTTAAGTATCTTGCAGAACATTCATTTGAGGAATTTTAAGGAAAATGATTATATGTTGCAATTAGATTAGCAAACAAATGGTCAAGTGCGAGTATAAACACTGTTAAATTTGCTTTTCTGAACAATTGTTTTCTTAATCTTATCCTAATTTGTTTATGATGAACTTAATTCGGTGTTGACAACAAATGCAGTGCATATAGCTTCATTTGGCATTTCATTAACCTAAATTCATGGTAGTATTTTTAGGTAGCTTTCATTACAAAAAGTAAAAAGCTACCTATTGCAGCCGTCCGGAGGAAAGCACTTCCGGAAAATTTTGGTATATTTTCACCGATCATGACCCCCAGACCTCAAAACCACCCTCCGTTCAAATGTTGACAAATATCTGATTTTTGTCATGCGATAACCATCGTATTTATGAATAGATTTGAATGAAACTCGGTATGTACATAGTACATACAAATGTCTCGACCGAGTTCGTTGACCAGCATCATCCGCTATCTATTTTCAAAATGACGGCTATTTGAATTTTTTTTAATTTAAAATTAAATGCGAATAGATTACAAGTTGAAAAATATTTTTCTTTTATGTGTTAGAACTTAAAACAACGATTCCAGAACACTTTTTTTTTCGTCTATATCTTGAAAAATGACTAAGTTATAGCACTTTGAATTTCTAGTATGTTTCATTTTGAAACGATCTGTTTTTTTGTCACGTGATAACATGCGGATTTATGAATCGATTTAGATGTAACTTTGTGTATACATAGTACATAATAAGGCCTGGACCAAGTTCGTTAGCCAGTTCCATACGCCATCTTGTTTCAAAATGGCAGCCATTCAATTTTTTTTTTAAATTAAAATTTAAAATTAGGTGTTAAAAAGTGAGAAATTGAAAAACAGTTTTCTTTTGCGTGTTTGATCTTAATACAAAGATTCCAGAGTGTTTTTTGTTTCATCTATATCTTGAAAAATGGATGAGTTATAGCACTTTAAATTTGCAGTGTGGTTGACATTTTGAAACGTTCTGAAATTTGTCACGTGACAATACGCATATTTATAAACTGATTTGGATATAACTCTGTGTGTACATAGTATATACCAATGTCTTGACCGTGTTCACAGGCCAACTTTATCCGCCATATTGTTTCAAAATGGCGGCGATTTGAGTTTGTCAAAAATCTTTTAAATGTATAATGATGTACAAACAAAAAATTAGAAATTGAAAAACTGGTTCTTTCTAAAGTGTTTGATGTTAATAATGAATCCAGAATATTTTTGCTTTGTCTTTACCTTAAAAAATGCGTCAGATATAACAGTTAAAATTTCTAATATGTGTGACAGTTTTTTAAAAATCAAATTGCCCGCGGCAGCCCTCGTATATATTAATCGATTTCAAAATGAGTGTGCAAATGCTTATGAATTAAGATTTCGACCAAGCTCCTTGGTTTGTTTTATCCATCATATTGCTTTAAAATGACATACACTTCATGATATCACGGAATTTGGCGACTCTCTAAATCGCTTAAAATAAAACCAGGTTAAATAAAAGATGACTATTTTCTAAAAATTCCTATTACTATTCAGTATTGACAAAAACTAGTATTCAATCTTATATAATCCGATTCCACTAATCTGAGTTTCGTATGTTTGAATAATATAACTTAATTTAAAATAAATAAATAAATAAGTATATGAAAGCTACTTCTTCCTCCCGGCATTGCCGGAAGGACTTTTTCTTTTTACAGTGTACCTAAAACAAAACCCTTCTTCAAAGTTTAAAATTGGCATTATGCAAATAATACTAAAATAATACTACAAAAACTTATGGGGTTTTTGTAGTATTAAACAAAAACGTAATGTAGTATTAAACAAAAATGTAACAAATGGATTTAAACAAACAAAACGACATCATACGTGACCGAAAAATGAATTTTTCGTAAATTAATTTTTTAGGAGACTAGTAATTTAGGTTTACCAATAGAGATTTAAAATGACAAATCCAATTAAAATACCAATTTGATTATTATTAACCTAAATTCATACAATCTTAAATTTAAGACCTTTAAACAAGTAAATGATTTACAAATCTCAAAACATTATATTGTAAAGAATTCGAGTTAAATACCTATAAAAATTTCTCAACTTCTTGGCCACACTATTTTGAAAGCATTTTACAAATTCAGATGAAAATAACATTTATTTTATGAGAAAATCAGCATAGATGTTGATATTTATTAGTTTGCTTTTAAAGAAAAGAAAAAAAAAACCTTCAGCTATTAATTCGTCAGCATACCACCGGGGTAAAAATTTACCCCACTTACATTGTGAACACAAAAGTATTTTCATATATTTACCAATTATTCCAGATATTATATCAGTTCAAAATGCGGTCATTTATACATGCCTTTTAAAAAGTCTTAAGAAAACTTTATATTTTAAATTTAGTGCATAAATTTAAAATTAAATTTTCAGATGCTTTATAATAATTTATTTACATTTTCAATCTGTAAGAATGAATAATTCGTATAATTTCGTATATTCGTATAATTTATTTAAAATCAATAATGTTAGTATTATTTCATGAATTGTATACATCGTATGAAACATTTAAAAGTTCGAAAAAATCATTATTCCTTATATGGATCCGAAAATTAGTTTAATTCTTCTTAAAACGTATCTGTGTTACTGGATATATAAGAGCTCAAACAAAGTACATTACTTTGTCCTTTAATCATACCACATGAAACATTTAAAAGTTCAAAAAACGCTTATTCCTTATATGAATCTAAAAAAATAGTATAATTCTTCTTAAAACATACTGTGCAACATCTAAACATATCAATTTTTGGATCCTATATAAGGAATAATAATTTTTTCAAACTTTTAAATGTTTCACACGATGTATGAATTCTATGAAATAGTACTAAAATTATTGATTTTAAATAAAACTATACTAAGAGAGATTCTTACAGATTGAAAATGTAAATAAATTTATTATAAAGCCCCTGAAAATTTGATTTTATGTTTATGCACTAAATTTAAAAATATAAATTTTTCTTAAGACTTTTTAAAAGGCATGTATAAATGACCCCATTTTGATCTGATGTAATACCTGGAATAACTGGTAAATGTATGAATATAATAACTGTGCTCACAGGTGTTAACGAAAAAGAAGATAAAACTTTGGTTTTCTTATTTATCTTGTGTTTGTGAGCACAAACTACAGATGTAGGCGCGTGTGCCGACGGGTTAAGAAAGGAAGTAAAAATGTAATAATAATAATAATAATAATAATAACAGTTTATTTTTTATGATGAATAGAATAGAGGTCCACATATATGGACCCAGATAGCGAAGAGGAAACATAAAAATAAAGAGAAAATGTGTTTAAAAACATCGAAACCCGCGTATCCCTAAAATAGAATTCGACTGTTTTGACATAACTATGAGGCTGTGCAAACAGAATTTTATCAACTTTTCGGTAATTTTTGACCCATCCCCCCTCCCGATATCATATGTTATCATCCCTCAACCCTCGACCCCCCCCCCCCCTCTAGTAAATATCATTATCAAAGTGTTTTTTTTTTTTTTTTTCTAGAGTTTAATTCTTTTATTTAAAGTGATATACAAAACTGGTTACATTTATGTTAAAACTGTTGTTAGCTTTCTTTTTTCAAAAACTAAAACGATATCACTTCACCTTTTTTCATTCACGTATAAAAACATTTCATATTTATTTACTTAGAAGGTGTCACAAATAAAAATTAAATTAAAGAGTTGACATGTTTCGGTTCATTAATAAGAACCGTATTCATAACATATAAAATCAGTAGAAAATTAAATGACACTGGATATCCAGTGTCATTTAATTTTCTACTAATTTTATATGTTATGAATACGGTTCTTATTAATGAACCGAAACATGTCAACTCTTTAATTTAATTTTTATTTGTGACACCTTCTAAGTAAATAAATATGAAATGTTTTTATACGTGGTTACATTTATTTTTCGCATTACTTTTATGATTCAAATGAAGATAAGTCAATGAAATATCGTTTTACCCATGAAAAAACTTTATATCAAATAACACTTAAAAGAAATAGTTGCCTTTTAAAAGTATTTTATAATAGCTTTTTGTTATATAATGCATTCAACAGTAATAAAGTCCTGTTGCACTTGCCTCGAAAGGAGGAAGGACGTGGGCAAATAGAAATTCTTATCAGAAAAGCAAGTGAACCAAAAATCCTTCTTTTTCTCTTTTATTAGTAACACAAACCCCATTTCAAATATATTTCACATAGGGTTCCTCGAACCGTTATTATACATGCATACTCACATGAAGATGAATAGGAAAGTCAAAACGTTGGCATAATCCATATTTTAGGATTAAATAATTTTATAGTAATTTAGCGATTTTAATAATGGCTTTGTATTTTCAGTAAAAAAGATAATAGGTTAAAAAGAGAAAATTTTGATTGGGTCAAAAATAATTTCGATATCAAAAGACACCCCCTTCCCCCTAGACATATCTTACGATATCATATGTCAGACACCCCCTCTCTACTAAAATAATAACATTATATTAGCACAGCCTCTATGTTACTCGAACTTTCGTGACTGACAGCTTACTTCTAAACAGTTTTTTACATGCAAAATGGTCACTTATTCGAAGAATAAAACAAGTCGAAATGACAAAGTGGAAAATGCAAGAATTGAAGAAAATGCAAAGGAAATGAAAGAAAAGAAATGATAAAAAGCGGAAAGTACAAAAGGAATCGAAAGAAACGCAAAGGAAATGAAAAAAAAAGGAGTAAGATGGAAAATAGAAGGTAACTACAAAAAATTCCTTCGCTAGTCGCTGAAGGCATTTCCTTTAGTATTTCCACAAAATATTCATAAAAAAAATGTTTATTTTTTAGTTTAAATTTTTCTATTAAGGGTGTGTTTCGATCCAAAGTGCCTTTTTTCCGATTTATTTTTAGATTCATTTTTTCTCTCAATCACACCAAACTTTCAAATTCTCTTATTTAGAAACTACACAAGGTGTCGTAATTGTCTATTTTTTGATAAATGTAGAAAATGTTGCAAAAAAATGTTGTCAAAAACGGCGTTTTGGACAAAATTTTCCGAAGCGGGAGTCTGCGAACGAAAAAAAGGGTCATGTTGAGAAAATAATTGCTTATAAATCAAATTCTAATTAATTCAGCGAAAAATTACTTAACCCGGCATCTTCTACATCACTTCAAAAATCACCCCAGCAAGTTTCATGTTTCTACTTTTAAAAATGAGTCTGAAAATGTATCGGAAAATTTCGAGCTATTAAAGGTAGAAAATCATTTTTTCGAATACACCCTTAAGTTTCAATTTAAAGAAAAAATGCTCAAATTACCGCTTAATTTCAATATATTAATAGCTTTCCTAAACCAATTTTTTGAAAAAAAAAAAAAAAAAAAAACCACTTGAAACCGTCACACTTTTTGCAATCACACTATTGTATAAACAAAAGTAAACTAATGGATTATTTATATTAAATAAATTATATAAATCTTTAAAAAATTGCTTGTGTATAAAAAACAGTGAATATTTTGACAGAAAATAGGTTGACAAATTTCCTTCTCTCGCCAAGGCCATTTCCTCTATCTCGCCAAGGTATATATACTGGAACAGAACCATTTATTAATTTATTATTAAATTGTAAAATTTTTTTAAATGCTTTATTATCACCGGAAACACATTAAATACACTTATTATATAATTCTAGTGAGTCAGGAAAGTAAGTGAGAAATCGATTACAAAATTCCAGCTTTACATAAACGATCCAAATTAAGCAGAAAAATAGAGGGTTGTGTTGTCCTAGATTACCAAAAGTCCCTTTATAGATGCCCAAAGTTTTAAAAGAACAAACTTCACTAAATTATAACAGTTAATGCTTCACATCACATTTTTTTTTTTTTTTTAATTTTGTTATCAGATTTCCTACTTTTAACTAAATTATATATATTCTTCAAACTCAAACTTTTTAATGGACATTTAAAGCACAAAATTTTCCACTGAAAACATCTCTTCACTCTCACAAATCAAAATTGAAAATTGAGCTTACATTCTACAATACAAATACATTATTATCGGTGTGTTGCTACAAAAACTGAGCTCATATTAAATGCTTTAAATGTATTACGTTAATTATTTGGTAAATACAGTCAAATCTGTTTAACCTGAATTATTTTTAGCACGAACTGTTCCCGATTGCCCAGTCCAATTGTACGTAATGGTGTTTAGATTCGGATAACACGAACTACTTTTAACATGAACAAATAAGTTTTTTCTTCAGTGTTAGCGTTAACAAGATTCGACTATATTTATCGACTATTTAGGGATGCACAACCTGTGGCCCGCAATGGGTTAACGTGTAGCCCGCGAGCATCGTCAATTTACAACTTGAAAAATTTACAGTTTTTTTTTTGCATAAGTCACATAAAATAAAATCGTAAATTTTGTCAATTTACCGCTGCACAGTGTGGTATTTCGCTAAAAAACCTGGCCAAAATTATGTAAAACCTCTTGTGCTTTCTATAGCTGATAAAATGTTTTATAAACATATGAAATACTCTATTACATATAAAACAAATCATTTTTTGCACAATTTGCGCAAAAATTACGCATATTTGCTATATACAAATTAGTGTGCTATAGACCATTAATCTATTGGTCAGAGTCTTCAACATCATCCTCTTCAGAATCGCTCGTGACTATAGATTCTGGTAATAAAAACTCTAAAGCCTCTGTTGAAAATGTTTTACGTCTTTTTGCTCTTTTTCGCGTACCACAGCTCAAATAAGGATCGGAACTCAGTATCAAGCGACTGATCACATCTTCATTACATTGTATGCATGAGACTTTTCTTGAAAAATTCTGCCTATATGAGCGTAAATGCTTGTTTCGGGCTTCAGCTGCTTCCTCTGTTAACTGTCCGATTGGGAGCAAAGCATGTTCGATGATAATGGCTCCATGACTCAAAATTTTATGTAGTGTTGGTGACATTGGGTGCCAACCGTAAAGATTTACATAATGTTTAGAGGTAGCATATGCAAATTCTTCAAATTTTTTTGTATCTATTTTATAACTGCTTGCTAATACTTCTAGAATAATTTTTAAATTTTGAATTAATTTTAAGCCGATTCCTGTAATTTTCGCTGATAATTCAGGATTAGAGAAAAATCTTCTAGAGGTGTTTCCGTCATTGGTGTTTCCGAAACCGGCTTTCGGAATGTCTACCAGTAATCCCATCTCAGATTTAAACTTTTCTTGTATTAATTTTTTTCTTTGACGGACAATTTCTTTCTCCTTATCACTTCTTGCTTGCCACTTTTTTATTGGAAGTTTATAAGAAAGATGTAGAAATGAATAAAAAAAATCTGATTCTAGCATGGAGTATTGAAAGTCCAAATTTCAAAGAATTAGGGTCGATGTCTTCAGCTATTTTCAGCTTATTAAAGTCTTTTGATGATTGTTTGCAAATGTAGCATTGCATCGTGGAATTGGTGCTGGTAATTGCGTTGCAAACTTTAGCATCGACCATTGTCAACATTAATCTGTATTGGACTTGTAGTAAGCCATAAGCTGTGAGTACCTCAGTGTTCATTAAATTTCGCGCCTGCTCTTCAATGTACTTTATTTCTTCTTGTATTATGTTTTTATCTTCATGAATAAATCTTATTCGAATGGGACGACAGAAAAGTAGAGAAGAAGGCGTAGGGTTCTGCCACCATATTTTTTGAAATCCATTTATGTTACTTATTAATCTCAAAGGAACTATAGAACTTTGAAAATTATTTGAGTCACTATCAATGGAGTTTTCGAACTTTTGCTTGAACATTTGTTGCTAGGAGCCATCACAACCCCATTTGCTGGATAGATCTAAACTTTTCAATTCTGCTTCACTTGCTGATATAAAAATACCTTCTATGCATTTACACAATCTTTCAGTAGTGTGATCTAAAAGATTTTGAAGTTTTACTTCGGCCAGATTTGCAGTAATTATAATATCTTTCGGATAACATTGCTCTTTAGCTCTCTGAAGAAGTGAATAGTAAGGATATATACATTTATTAGAATTTCGGATGATATTATATTGATTGCATGTCAGATCTGCAGCAACAAACATGGCAAAAGCCTCAGTCGGCGATAACTTCAATGTACTTACGTTTGTTGTCTCAGCCGAAGAATTCAAAATTTTTCGATATTTTGTAGCCCTAGTCGGGCTGGCTGTAACGTCTTTAACAATTTTTGCAACATCTGTATTTCCAGCAGATCTTTCCCTCATTTGAGCAGCATACGTCAATTGTTCATGGCTAATTTCAGATCTTAATTCTTCCGTTTTACGCCTCTTGGTTCTGTTACTACAGTCTTTAAATTCCTTTGCAGAACGACCAGGTTTTTCTATTATCCAGATAGGTAAAACTAGTGTTCCTTTCAGCCATTCCACATTTTTTTAGAAAACGTTGTTTAGTGAATTGTGAAGAAGCCCATTTCTTTTTATAAGTATGTTTGAAAGATTTTAATTTGTTACGGAGCAAATGTATTTCATTTTCTGGACATTTCGTAATTTCGGCTAGTTTTTGTTCTAGAAACTCTAATTTCTTATTTGCTTTTCTGTTGTTACACTGTTTTATAACATCATACATATATTTTCTTGATATTTCAATTGTTTTTTCCATACTGAATAAAAAAAATTAATGATCTAGTTACACGTATTACATATTTTCTTAATAACATAAAACTATCTTACTTCGTTAGTGAGTAAGTGCGTTTTTCCACATGGCTGATCTTAAATACATTATTTAAAATGACAATAGCATTTTAGACATAAAAAACATCATTCTTATAATACGAACACATGGTACAAAACGAAAATATAGCATTATTTAAAGGGAATAATTAGCTTATATGTCCACAATGAAAAAATGTCTTACTTAAAAAAAACAGTCGAACAACCTAAAAAATAAAAAAAAAAATTCACTTCAGTTTGCAGATATATTGTCTGCGCACCAAAGAGTTTCCAGTAAGGAGTAAGAAACTACAGCATATATTAAATATATGCATTTTAATTAAATAAAGTTTATTAAACTGGAAAAAATTCGTTTTCAAAATTTTTTTTTTTGAAATTTTGATTTAGTTATAGAAAGAATGGGGGGCAAATCGGGGCAAATTTTATTTCATATATTTTAATTAGAAGGTCTATACATTATGAAAACACAAGAGTTCTTGCTGAACTCAGTTTAACTCCCTAACATAATTATAAATTTATCTAAAATATTTAACCAAAAAAAATCTATGGTTTCAAACTTGAAAATCATAATGAACATGTACTATATTTACAAAAATATTTATGTACAAGATAGTATATACCTTTGTCTTTAAGAACTGTAAAATGTTTCTGAAGTTCTACTTAAAATAATTTTTTAGACGTTCGATAAAATGATTCATAGATCAGAAGCATAATGAGAAATGCAAAAACCATGACTTCCAAGTAAAATACCAGACAATCGGAGAGTCTACAGAAAGAAATGAACCCGTTATCATATGCACAGGATAGTCCTCTTATACCAACCAGAGAATGATCAACTAAATGCGAAATTTAAAATTTTGACTTTTGGCCAGCTTTTTGAGCGAAATACCACACTGTGCGCTGGAGAAATAAAATTTCGTTACTCACTTAAGAATCGCAAATTTCGTAGGTAAGGCACTGAAAAATCGCGAATTTCATTGGTCAAGTGAGGGAAAGAGCGAATTTTACCCATGAAACTCGGGAAAAATAGCAAATTTCGCCGATCAGGAACGAAAAAGTTGCAAATTTCGTTGAGAAGACAGCGGAAAATCGCGATGATGCGCGGAAAAATTGAAAATTTCGTTAACTGACTGCAAAACAATCGAGAATTTTGTAAATTTATCAAGAGAAAAAAATCGAGAATTTCATCTTGCCGCGTAAAAAAAAATGCAGATTTCGTCAAAGTTAGTTAAAAATCGCAAATTTCGTTGACTGGGCTTGGAAAAAGACGTATTTCGTCAATTAAAGGAGGAAAAAGAGCAAATTCCGTCGATCGGAAACGGAAAAACCGCAAGTTTTATGGATTGGTTTCCAAAAAATCGCAAATTTCGTTGGTCGGACACGGGAATACCGCGAATTTTGTCAATCTCACGCGGAAAAATTATAAATTTTAACGATCAGGGTTACATTAAATCGCTAATTTCTTCTATTGGGTGCGGAAAATCGGGACTTTTGTCGAACATGCGAAGAAAAATCGCGAATTCCCTCCATCGGCTTTATAAAAATTGCAAATTTCACCGATAAGGTTCATAAAAATCTCGAATTTCGTTGTTCTGGAACGGAAGAATAGCGAATTTTATCAATCTTGCGTGGAATAATCGCAAATTTTGTCAATCAGCTTTGTAAAAATCGCTTTTTTCGTCGATCAGCTTTTTAAAATCGTGAATTTCGTCGATCGGCTTCGTATCATTCGCAAATTTCGTCGATCAGCTTTGAAAAAATCGTGAATATCGTCGATCAGCTTTGTAAAAATCGTGAATTTCGGCGATCAGCTTTGTAAAATTAGTAAATTTCGGCGATCAGTTTCGTAAAAATCGCGAATTTTGGCGATCCGTTTCGTAAAAATCACGAATTTTGCTGATCAGACGCGGAAAGATCGTGAAGTTTATCAATCGGCTTCATAAAAATAGCGAATTTTTTTGATCAGGCGCGGAAAAATTCTGGATTTTCGAAATCGGCTTCGCAAAATTGGGAATTTCATCGATAATGCAAAGAAAAATTGCGAGTTTTGTCGATCAACTTTGTAAAAATCGCAAATTTCGTAGATCAACTTCGTAAAAATCGCGAGTTTCGTGGATCAGCTTCGTAAAAATCGCGATAATTATCGATCATGCGAAGAAAAATCGCAAATTTCGTTCGATCAGTTTTGTAAAAATCGAGCATTTCGTCAATCGACTTCGTAAAAATCCCAAATATCGTGGATCGGCTTCGTAAAAATCGCGAATTTTTTGATCGACTTCTTAAAAATCACGAATTGTGTTGATTAGGCGTGAAAAATTGATAAGCCGCGGGAAAAAAGCGAATTTTATGGAGCATGTGAGGAAAAATCGGGAATTTCTACAATCGGCTTTGTAAAAATCACGAATTTCGGCGATTGGCTTTCTAAGAATTGCGATTTTCGTCGATTGGTTTCATAAAACTCGTGATTTTTTTATGAAACGCGGAAAAATTCATGAATTTTCTCGATCGGTTTCGTAAGAATCGCAAATTTTGTTGATCAGGTGCCGAAAGGTCGTGAATTTTGTCAGTGAATTTCGTAAATATCGCAAATTTTGTCGATAGGTTTCGTAAAAAGCACAAATTTTGCAAATCAGGTGCAGAAAAATTGCGAATTTGATTGGTCAGGCACTTAAAAATCTTGTTTGTGGGCTCCTACTCTCTCCTTCGTTCATAAAGTTCACTTTTTTTTTTTTTTTTTTTTTTTTTTTTTTAAGCACTAGCCGCTTATGTTTGTTTTTTTAGAACTTTTAATAAAACAAAATTTACTTTTCTGAATAAAGTCAAAAGATATTATTACATAATGAAAATAATCCTTGCTATATGAGTTATAAAAACAAACGTAAAAACTGCTGATACATCCTTACCAACTGAATTGGATATTTTGACTGAGTAAATAAACTTAAAAGGGTAACCACCCCCACTCCCTTCTGAAAAAATATTTTTTATCCAATTATAGGCCACAGATCCCTTCTCAAAAATCTAATTCTTTCCATATTATTGATGTGGCCCTCGACCGCCCAGACATATTTGTAACTGGCCCTTCTCTTGAAAAGCTTGTGCACCCCTAGACTATATAAATGTAATATTAAAAAATAACATTTAACAAACTAAGCTAAATAAAAGAAATTAAACAGTAAAATTACATCATTATATTAAACATCATTATATAAATTCCATCCAAAATATTAAACATTTATATACATTATTTAACCTTTTGAGGGACGGTGGGATATATTATTCCCACCTAAGTTTAACTGTTTTCACCAGAAAATTTTTATTAAATTTTACTTTTATAACTTTAAAGGGAAAGAGTAGATAAATTGCTTTCCTTTATTTTGAAATAAAACTTTTCGAAGTTTCCGGTGGGTTTTCAGCATTACACAAAAGTAATTTTTTGCCGAT
Organism: Maratus speculifer; assembly: GCA_964019185.1. Lineage (NCBI taxonomy): Eukaryota > Metazoa > Arthropoda > Arachnida > Araneae > Salticidae > Maratus > Maratus speculifer. Next base: position 73,250,047 of record OZ025303.1, read on the forward strand.
CAAACTGTTAAAAAATATATATATGTACATTCAATATTATTTTTTAACTATGTATTATGCTAAATTCAATATTTTAAATATGTTACATTTAAATGTATTATCGTCTCAAAGAGATTACTTTTAGAAATATATCTTTTTGAATGAGACAAAAAAGTTTATATATTTTTTATGAAATACATTGTTACTAAATCTAACATGGCTTGTAACTTTCTTGTCTAAAAATAGAAACCAATCAAATTTTTTCGTCTGCAAAGAATATGAAACGACGTCATTTCTGCGGGATGCGGATGTAAACAATGAACATAAAGGATTCATCACATGAATATTTACACTCTTGAATAAAAAGTGACGTCATTCCAAAGCATTATTCTCGACAAACAACAGTTCACTTACTATTACCGATTATCCATTCTATATCAACTTTTATAGCACGGATTTTCATGAGATGAAATGTAAGATTAAAGAACATTTTTCTGTGTTATTCAGCAGGGTTGGCACGGTTTAAACCAATTAGTTTTAACCATGGTTTAAACCACGGTTTAAACCAATTGGTTTTTTTCTCAAAAAAAAAAAACCAATTGGTTTTTTTTTCAAAAAAATCTAATGATATTTTCTCATTTTTATTTACAATTTAAGACTTACAAATTATTAGGTATAAATATTTTCTATGTTTAACACTTTATTTCAGCAAAAAGTATTAAATATAGTGATTCTAAGTTTTTTTTTTTTTTTATGTATAGGATGAAATTGAGTATGCATTGATGACCATATTCCATTACTCTAAAGAAAAATCTTAGAATATGTGAATTGATCAAAGATAAAATGGATTAAAAATAGATATTCTGTGTTTAGTATAAAATATTTTCATTTAAAAAATGCAGATTATTTAAAGCAATCTATCATAACACGCACAATGCTTTTGAATATGGAGCTATAACTGGATGATGTTTAAGGTTTTAGTGAAACTATAAAAGAATTTTTTTTTTTTTTTCTATTGGGAAGATTATCTTTAAGAATTAAAATCAAAATATGAAGTTGAATGAGTATTCAAAAATTGGGTGCTAGTTATAGTATTTTAATAATAACAAATTATTTTTTTCCCCTCAGTTATCTGCTAAATCTAATGACCATAAATGTTGATTTCAAATTGTCTCTCAAAACACAAAACCCCCCAAGAACAATTTCAAATTTATTATTTTTTTTTAATTGTAGAAAAGAATATTATATTCACAAACTACATCAAATGTTTCTTAAAAGTAATAAAAAGATTATTTATAAAGATTTTCAAAGCATCAATGTTTCACTGTGTAGAGTAGCTTATTGTTTGAACATAAGACTTTACTAATAACTATTTAAATTAAAATATGATTTTTTTCAATTTTCTACACAATTAACTATAATTATTTAATTTAAATTACTTTCAAATGCATTTATATTACTTATAATTCAACAATGTCTATTTTTATCAATAAATATGCATGTATATGTAATAAAAAAGGATGTTTTAAAAAAAACCCGGTTTAAACCAAAAAAACCTGGTTTAAACCAAAAAAAACCCGGTTTTTTTGGTTTTTTCAAAAAAACCTGGTTTTTTTCCAACCCTGTTATTCAGACTAATTATCCGATCAACTTCATTTTTTATGCAATTTTATATGTACTACTTAAAAAAAAAAAAAAAAAAAAAAAAAAAAAAAAAAAAAACGTATATACCATTCATCAGTACGAATATTTCGTGAGTCCGAAAAAAAATAGCTCCGTATACGGAGCTATTATTTATCGAGATTACGGATATTCCTTATGTTTCTTCCTATTATTATATACTAAGTACATACCAAATTTCAAGTCTCTAGTCCAGCGGTTCCCAATCCATGGGTCGCGACCCACTGGTGGGCCGTGGCAGTTGTTTTGGTGGGTCGCGGAACAATCGAGGTTTGTCATCAAAATATATCTTTTATTTCATTTGTTTATAAAGATATGACAATTTCAACAGGAAATGATATTTCAAGGGAAAATCCTTAATTTCCTTCTAGATTAATATAAGAACAGAATATTCAGAAATATTTAAATCAGTTTTGATGCCCTTGATGAAATTTAACACTTCGTGCTTATGAGAACATGCTTTTTATACTTAACTGTTTTTGAAAGACAAGTACGTGTCTTTTGAGACAAACTGCGTGTTAATATATTTTCCCACCCTTTTAAACACCAGTACCCAAAATCTCATTGATTATAAAGTTATGTTTTCATAATAGTTAAACGTATTTTTAACTATCTTTGTAGATTGTGCATTGTTTTAATTACTGTTCTCTTACACACAATTGAGATTACCTATTCTTGTTTTTGTTAATAATGTATCTTCTGTACGAAAATTTGCGTTTTTCGCAGTTTAGGATAACCGAGCGTATAGAGATCGTACAAAAATTGCTATACTGATATACAACTTTATCTTGGGTGGGTCGCGAAATTTTTTTTTTTTTAATGAAAAGGTGGGTCGCATACCAAGAAAGTTTGGGAATTGCTGCTCTAGTCAATTTGTTCGGGAAATAGAGCGTTTATAGACACACAAACAGACAGACAGAGAGACGGACGACATTTATTTATTTATTTTTCTAAAAATATGTTTTTCGGAGTCTCCAGTGTCTAAAATGTTCAAATCCATCAAAAGTTTTTTTTTTTTTTCGATTTTCAAAATGATTGCAAAACTTAACCTATATTTCGTATGAGGGTAAGTATAATATATCTGTATATTAAATATTATTTCTTAATTATGTACAATGTTAAATTTAATATTGTAAATGTATTATCATCTTAAAGTGATTACTTTTAAAAATAGTATACCTTTTTGAATAAGGCAGAAAAGTTTTTCTTTTTTTATAAAGTACATTGTTACTAAAGCTAACACAGTAACGTATGGCTGTCATCTCTCTTGTCTAAAAATAGAAACCAATCAAAATTTTTTCGTCTGCAAAGAATATCAAACGACGTCATTTCTGCGGGATGCGGATGTAAACAATAAATATAAAGGATTCATCGCATGAATATTTACACTCTCGAAATAAAAAGTGATGTCATTCAAATGCATCATACTCAACAGACAACAGGTCACATACTAGTACCGAATATCCATTCTATATTAACTTTTATAGTATGCTATTTTCACGAGATGAAATTTAAGATTAAAGGACAATGTACTGCGTTAAAAAGAGAGAGGAGAAAGTAAAATAAAAAGAGTGTTGCAGTTCCAGAAGCGGCTGCATTATAAGGTTTCATTGACAACATATGGAAATGCATTAAATAAATAAACAAGAGAAATCTACACTTCACGAGTAAACAACATAGGAACAAAAGATAATGGGGATAATAAAACTAACACAGTGAAATTTTCTACTTAATGTACCGACGATACCTTTGTGTACCATTAAGATGCCACTCGAATCATCCAAAAAAGAGCTGGATGATAATGTTAAATTGGTAGGGTCGTTATTTTAAGAAATCTCGCTCTTTTTTTTTTTTTTTTTTGCATGGGACAGTTGAGGATTATCTACAACCTGGCTAGAAACTAATCAAAATCTTTTACCTTTTCGATTTTATTTATTTATTTATTTTTATTTTATAAAAATTTGATTTTCAGAACGGGTTATCGAAATTTAAAGTATTTTTTAAAGAAAATTCTGAAACCAAAATAGAAAAAGTAAAAACTAGTCCAGTTATAGACCGTCGTTAGCTATCCTAAGCAAAAATAATGTAAAACTATTATAATTTTAACGAGATATTTGAAAATAACGCCCCCATAGACTTAACATTATAACCTAGGTCTTTTTGAATGACTAGTGTGGACTCTTAACACGTTGAGCGCAACGTCAGCCATCGGTGACTGACACTGAATTTTCCGTTTGGATGACTGACTTTTTCGCCAATGATTAACAATTTAAAATATGATATAAAACTAAATATATATATATTGTTTTAAGTAATTACTGAAAATGTATTTAAAATTTACTTAACTTTTATTTTTTTACAATATTATATTTTTTTAATAATTATTTAAAACTTTATAATTTTTTTTTACCAGTAATGTCCTATCCAATGATACCTAATTCATCATAGTATGCTATATATTACTTGAGAAAAAAGGATGTTGGCAACATAAATAATAAACATGATAATTACATTTTTAGCTTGTGATTTATTTTTATTTTACGTACTATTAGCTATTTATATATATTTTTATATATAATTATTACTATGCGTATTTTTAAAATGCAACATGCAAATAACCCCCCCCCCCCCAAAAAAAAAAGAAAAAAAAAAAAAAAAAAAAGGTCTGAAATATATTATAAAATATAAACGCAAAACAATGCGTTGCAATGCTGGTAGTTAAAAGCATAACTAAACATCCGGTATTCCTAATATTAGAATTAGCAGATGTTCATTTTCTAAATTATATTTATGGAGACCGAATGTCGCTCCATTATTCTTACACGTAGGAAATGTCCTAATGCCTAGTTGCAACATCGCGCGGAAATGGAGAACGAGAGTATTTAATGCTCGGGACGATAAAGGAAACGAAACTGGTCAATTAGATTATGACACGCAATAAATGGTGACGTCAACCAAAGGTGACAAAATGTGCCGGAATAAATTGCTCCAGGACAGACCATAAGTCTGTGTTTATAAAACGAGTACAGAGATTGATGCGTTTGTTTTCTTTAGTATTGAATTCAGACATGTTTCTCCGGAAAGGTGGAGGGAGAGGTGCATTATAGAATTTCGGGGCGGGGGGGGGGTGCATTTTTTTATCATTAAAAATTCAATATCTTCATTTTTCCGGAAGGGGGAAATTTAATTGCTCCCGGCGGGGGGAAGTCCCCTAGGAACAACCCTTAGTTAGTGTTCAATCTAGAAATAAAAAGGGCATGGTGCTATTCGCTAAAAAGGGCACTACTGCAGCAGTAAAGGGCATTTTTGCAAGAAAAAATTTGTTATTGCCTTTAGAAGGAAAAAAAATCCCTGTCGGCTGGGCCTATAGGCGGTGGTAGATTTCGAAGAGTGCTCATTTCAACAAAAAAAAAAATATATATATATATATATATATATATATATATATATATATATATATATATATATATATATGATTAGAGATAAACCCAGTTTAATAACTTCATTTGGCCGTTTATGAAAAATTTTTGATTTCATTTTTCTGCAAAAACTGGTTTTATCAGAATCCTCTTAAGAAAAATTCAGCTCAAATGCCCGTTTTGACAACATATTCTGAAATAGATTATGAATTTATTAAAAAAATCGACCAAAACAGTATATTATACAGCTCTTAAATAACAAAAAACTGTCAGTTGAATGCATTTGAGAAACAAATTGAATTTAAAAATGAGTCATAAAATAACCGATTTGTTGTTTGAATACATCCTTAATTCTTTGATAATGATTGCTTCGGAAAATTTTGTGCGAAATACTCACTTTGACAGCATTTTAAAAAATATATTCTATCTTTATCAAAAAACTGGCCAATGTGTCACTGTATATAGTTCCTAAATAAGAGGATCTGTAAATTGGATGCGTTTGAGAGCGAAAATGGATTTTAAAACGAGTCATAAAAAACGCAATTTGCTATGTGAAAACTTCCTTAAATTTTCAAATCACAAAGACTTCGGGAAATTCTTTTCCAAATACCCTTTTTGGTAGCCTTTTTCAAAATATATTCTGTCTTTATCAAAAAACCGATCAATGCATCACATTATATAGTTCCTAAATAAGAGGATCTGTAAATTGGATGCATTTGAGAGCAAAAATGGATTTAAAAACGAGTCAGAAAAAAACGCAATTTCTTATTTGAGCACTTCCTTAAACTTTCAGTCACGATGATTTCGGAAAATTCTGTTCAAAATACCCTTTTTGGTAGCCTTTTTTGAAATATATTCCGTCTTTATAAAAAAAAACTGACCAATGCATCACATTATATAGTTCCTAAATAAGAGGATCTGTAAATTGGATGCGTTTGAGAACAAAAATGGATTTAAAAACGAGACAGAAAAAAACGCAATTTCTTATTTGAATACTTCCTTCAATTTTCAGTCCCGATGACTTTCGGAAATTCTGTTCAAAATACCCTTTTTGGTAGCCTTTTTTGAAATATATTCTGTCTTTATCAGAAAATTGACCAATGCGTCACTTTATACAGTTTCTAAATAAGAGGATCTACCATTTGGATGCATTTAGAATCAAAAATGAATTTAAAAATGAGTCAGAATATAAGCAGTTTGGATTTGAGGTTTTTTCTCCAACTCCTATTTTTGTTTAATTTCTTTTTGCTATACGAATTGATCCTATGAAAAACTTGTCAATATAAAAGTTGTAGATATTTTTGAGAAGATGTAAAATAAATTTAATCAGATTTGATATCTTAAAAATTGACGGAGTTATGGATTTTTCTCATTTTCAGCGCTCTTTTTCTTTTCGTTTTTAATTTTTTTCGTCGGTAAAAGTTGGTCCTATCAAAAACTTGTAAATACAAAAGTTTTAGATAATTTTAAGAACATTTACAAAAAATTTAGTTGGACTTGATATCTTGAAAACTGACGAAGTTATGAATTTTTTTCTCTCAAAATCCCTGTTTTTTTTCGCCCCTTGAGCCCACTTCTAAATTTATCAAAAATCTGTCATGCATATACTTTTGGCCCATTTTTAAGAAGTAATATAAACTTTAAACCGATTCGATATCTACTTTAATTAAGAAGTTATGGCGTTTTTTCGGTTTTCACAAAAACGCCCTCTATTCCAACCCCCTTGGCCCGATTTGCCTATTAACGAACTTAGCCAAGATTTTATCCCCTTTGATTTTATGTACAAGTTTGGTGGAGATTGGTGAAAAATTATAGAAGTTATCGTGTCCATAAAAAAGTGATATATATATATATATATATATATATATATATATATATATATATATATATATATATAGATAGATAGATAGATAGAATATAAACTGGTGAGATTGCAATAGGTAGTATTTCTTACGAAATCTACCTAAAAAGAAAGCTTGAAAATACATATTTTTATAGTAAGATAAGGCAAGAATTTTAAATGATTTTATGATATAAAAATTAAAAATACAATTAAATTAAACCACAATTGAATAGTTTGAAGTTCTTTTCTAAAGAAATGAAAAAATTTTATCATTTTTGGACACACAAATTTAAAAATATTACGGAATAAAATAAATATTTATTAAAAATCTCTGGGTAAAACCAGCGGTGCATTTTGCTACTTTTAAAAGGGACAGGGTGCATTTTGCAAATTTGAAAAAGGGCAGGGTGCTGCACCCTTCAAAAATAGCCTAGAATGAACACTACCTTAGTTATAAAGGTTGGTTGTATTTACGACGGCCAATTATAACACGAGGAATATAGGCCCAAGAGAGGGAGAGTGCTCTCCGAAAACGTCTTTGTATGGGAACATTATCACATATCCACGCAAGAAAATCCAAGGCTCGAAGAAAACCACGGAAAACTCCAAACGATTAGCCCGGCGGAGCGATTGGATTTGAACCCAACACCTTCCATTTACCAGTCCAATTTCGAGAACAGAACCTCTCGGCCACTGGTGGAGCTTGTCTTATAAAAGAATTAAAAAATCTATTTTAGAAAAGATTATATTAATTCAGAAGGGAAAGGTAAAAAAAAAATATTTTTTTAAAGAAACATTTCAAGCATTTCTCGAATAAGGGAGCAGTGAAACTTTCAATATAATTCACTAATATGCTGAAATAAACTATGCACTTCCTCGGGAAAAAAAAAAAAAAAAAAAAAAAAAAAATCACATAAAAAAATTTATATACATGCTTTAAAAAAATCACATAAAAAATTACATACATGCTTAAAGAAGAAAAAAAATTTCTAATATAAAAAATCAACTAAAACTTTTCGCTGATTTGTAAAATTACTAATGTGAAAGTCTTGTATAAGCATAAGCTTACACAAGTCAAATCATTAACTTTACCCAGTGCTCAGGTCAAAAAAATATATTTTGAAACAAACAATTTATTTAATAAAATAAATAAATGCACTACAGAAAAAGTTACATTTCATTAAATAAAATTTACGGTGGGAACATATTTATAAAATTAATGGTCATTTATATGGCACAAACTGAGCTGTTACAGTATATCAAACAAAAATTACGATTTTCTATGACTTTCCTTATTTAGCGATTACACTATGAGCAGTGCACAATGCCCAATCTTGCATATTTTTGGTTTGGTTATCAGAATACATACGAATCATCACTATCCAATGATCATTTGCATGTAGTACCTTTTGGATAATAAGTGTGATGAAATATAACATACGGTACGAAATATTAAAACATTCAAATATTTAATGTGTTCGCTATATTCAAAAACCTCAGATTTAATAATAAATAAAATAAAATTAAACGGCACAGTGTTTATCTTTAAAATATAAAACAATATTTTGTAAATACGTAAAAGTTTGTAAGTTAAAATTTTATACAAAAATTTCTTCAAAGCGATTAATTAATTAAAGTCACTAATCTAGAGAAAACATAAAAGGTTTATAAAGTAAATTTACTTTTGATTCTTGAAATAATCTTTTTAGGGTGTGTTCTTAATTTTGTAAATATGTAGCACCTATAGTCATCATTCAATTTGTCCGTCTGTCCACGTATAACAAAGCAAAAACTTACCCAATCGAAACGTTTGAAAATTAAAATGTATAATTGTTGAATAATTTTGTCGAGTCATTTCAAATTTTATGAAGATCGATGAATAGTTTAATTATAGAGACAATCAAAAGTATTTCGCTACATTACCGTCAATGGAGAAAAATAGTTTCAAGTGCATTTTAATGGTGTTACACCACTGCCCCCTCTACAATGCCTGTTCACTGAGCTGACGACAAGCGTGAAACGTCATGAAGTGGAGGCGAAATCATTAACCTTATTGGTTCCACAATCTCCACGAAACTCAAAACGCGATCGTTGTCAGGGAAACGGCCTTCACTACGTCACAAGCGAGAAAGCATTGTAGAGGAGGCAGTGGTTACACTCTTTCAAACATAATAAAATTGATATGCATCTATAAATTATACACTAAAATATACGTTCTGTGCAATGTGTGATGCAAAGAATATCTGTTATTAATTTACAGGATCATACAAAAGTATTCAATTACATAATGGTATCGGGGAGAACATTGTTTGGGGAGCATTTTAAAAATAAGAAACCACTTCACATTTTATGAAATTGATGTACGTTGCTGATGTTTATTACAAGTTACTTCTTGGATAATAGAGAGCAGACAGTATTTACAGGGACACACAAAAAATTTCGGATACTCTACTATATCCGAAGTACTGTACACTATTACACCAAGATCTGGATATTTTTAAAACTTCGTTATAATACGAACGCACCTCATTTGCTACGCTTGACGTACAATTTCAAACTTGTTTGCATTACGTTAGACACAAGCCAAGTTAAATTACTCAAATTTGTGGGGTTTTACTAATCTACATAAAAATGTTATATAACACAATGAATGTGTAACATTATATATATGCACTTTCGCAACGTAAAGGGTTTTAATTTAAAAATCTACGCTGCAATTTGCCTTGGACATTTCTAAGTTGTACATTATTTTCTTTCTTCCTTTCATAATATCTGGGACATGAATTAAGCTGAGCAAACGTTAACGACTCCCTCTTTATGTGGATTAATCTTCAGCTGAAAAGAGCTTCAACAGCGTTTACAACACAGATGATGAAATATAATCGCTTACATCTTCCTTTATGAACTGCAATAGAGAGAAAAAAGCAGGAAAAATGAAGACAGGGAATTCGCTTATTTTTTATTTAGTAAATTTTAGCTTAGTAAGTAACTATACAACAAAATAAAAAATAACTTTTAAAAACACTCTTTTTAGCTTAGTGGTTATGGAGTTAAATTCAGAATTATTTATGGGGAAACTGGAAATTTTTAGGATCCCTTCAATTCAGGTCTAGAATGAAATATAATAAGTTTTTCTTTTCGTGCTAGGTGCGCGTTAGGAAATATGTAATAGATTTATAATAAAAAACATTATTATTATTTTTTTTAATATCATAACTATAATTTTGTAGAGCTTAAAATTTTGTGTAAATTGAGTAAATATTTTTGTTGAACATTAAAATCATAACCCCATTTCAAAGTATTAGTCATCGGTCAGAATTAATTAGGGGAAAACAATTTTTAGTATCCATATTAAATTTACAAACAAATAAAAGCATATTAACTATTAAATAGATGATTTATTATTATTATTATTATTTATTTATCTTTTCCAAGTTTGACCTTTTTTTTTTTTTTTTTGCGGGGTTTCAGTATTATTTCGCGATAATGATGTCTTGTGCATTTTTCTCGATAGATGTGGAGTAAGATTGGACCGTCAATGAGAACTTCTTCTTCAGATGTCATTTTACACATAATAAAAGGGCGTATTTTAAATCTTAAAACTGAAAAATGTTTTGTACATGTGCATTATTTTCACTCCAGCGGGTTTGAAATTCTTTACAATTCGAAATTTTTCACTTTTGAAACTAACGTAATTGAAAATCACAGTTTAATAATATGCAGAATTTTACAGTGTCTTTACAGAAAATCTGTGACTTTTGCGTTAAAATAATATTTGTTGCAGAGTTAGACTAACCAATACACGATACATTTTTTAATGTAACAAATTGTGCAGATTAAACATTTTTTTCGTAGAAATTCGACGGGCTCCATCTTGTAGTAAAAATATTTTACTTCTCCCCCCCCCCCCTTATCGGGAGCGACACTAAATGAAACAGCAAAATTCCTACATCTTGCTTGTTCTTTCACAGTGGTGTAATTTTTAAAATTCGATGCCGGTTTAAATGAAAGTTTCGCGATTTTTAAGCAAAAATAACATGTTTTCTTCCCTTATTTATTATTCGACAGTATATACCCCCCCCCCCCGCTATAAAAAAAATTACACATAATTTCTGTAAGAGTAAAAGGCAGTGGTACAAAATCTATACGCCAGCGGGCAGTCTCTCACCACTAAATTTTAATAGTTATTTTTGAACTAGTATTTAGTCTAAATTTTTTTGAAGAATGCCAATAAAATTTAAGCAAAGAAAATTAATCAAATTTAGTAATGCTCACTGGCGCCTATATTTTTACACTTCTGGTAAAAAGTATCAGTGTAAATAGAGTAGCTATTAACTAACTCTTTTTTTATGGTTTTGTAAAAACATTTCACGCAAAAGCAGTTTATTTTATAAGAAAATATAAGCAGTTTATTTTATAGAAAATATTTCACACAAAATATATCAACAGAAGTCTTCTTTCAGTTTCTGTATGATGCTACTTGGTTTTGCTTAAATTTCTTTTAAAAAGGAAATCCAATTAATTTACCTAATTACAAAAAGATTAAATTCACCACTTATAAAAAAACAGTTATATATCAGTTACATTTATAATTATTTCTTTATCTAAAAACAATAATTTCATGAAATCTTTAATAAATAAACATCAAAAGTAGAGAAAAATATTGTGACTTTTTGCCAAACTAAATAAATCTCACAATAAATTCTCTTAATAAACTTAGTTTCTTTTCTATGACTTTTTTTTTTTTTTTTTTTTTTTTTTTTCAAGATAGCTGTATTAAATTTGTTTTCTTGGAATTCAATTTTTCGCTTACGAAAAACCTAATAAAGAGGGATCAAAATTCACAGACTTCAGAGCCAAGATTTTTTTTAACATTTTGACATAATAAGCATCTGTTAATGAACAAAAACATAGCAACGAATGCCAGCGCGAGTAGTTAATTACATAGCTTATTCTAAATGACATGGTTTTTTAATTCAGCGGGGATAAAATCAGGAAGAATGTTAATTAATGAACATTTAAGAAAAGTATATACATTTCTTAAATGTTGGAGTGAATCTTACATTTAAACATTAAAAAAAAAGCTTTAAATGAATAGTTTTTTTTATAATTACCTTATAAAAACCCGTAAAGTAAGGTAAATAATGTGGTCTGCAATAACAAGTTTTCATTGATAAGACAAGCTAAAAGAAAAAATGTCCCAATTTTTATGCTGTGATGTAACACATATTCTATTACATATATTTCTATTATTTTCTTCAATTGTGAGTCCCCCCCCCTCTTTTAAAATTTATTTTTTAAAAGAAAAGCATTTTTAATACGTATTTTTATTGTGTGTTCGTCTCCAAGTGCATATAAAATAATATTAATAAATAAAAAGAACAAATAATAAATTAGTTTTAAAATATCATTCCATTTCTAGATTTTTCTTTCTTGTTCTTCAGTTGATTAAATATCAAACGACTGTTTTATGTAACTGCTATTTTTTATTTCCCAATCATTTCATTTTGTCTTGTATAAAGAACTTAATTTGTTACCTGTTGTGAAATTCCGTTTAGGGTTGCCGGCTGCTGCACGTTCTCGCCACGAGCGATAAAGACTATATTCTTGGCAACACTCATTTTTTAAATTTTCCCCTTTGTTTATCATGTAACGGTCCTTTTTACCTGTACATTGTTTTGCTCAGATTGGGAATCTATTCTATGCCAAAAGACTTTTTTTGGCGTTTGTGAAATCTGAAATTTTTGTCAGTTTTACGTTTGGCACTGCTAAGAGAAGATGCACGCTCTCTGTCGTCAGCGATGTCTAATGTTTTCTATATTATGTTCGAAGACCTTTCATATTATCGTGCTGCTTACTGACTATTGTTTTCTGTATAATGTTCAATGGCATTTTATATTACCGTGCTGCATACTTAACGTTTATGGATATTCAACTTCTTGTGCTTTTGAAAAATAAAAAAAATAGTCAAGATGATCTCTGAGAACTGATTTTCCTTAATGAAAATGTCTTCATTTTTTAATTTCAGAAACAAAAGTAAAATCTGGACCTGGTGTTCATCACAACATTTGTACTACGATCTCGGCCTAGCAAAAAAACGTGCCTTTTATTTCATCTTTTCCGGCGATCTCGGACACACACATACGAAATGTGTCCTAATTTTCATATTTAGCTACCATAGAACTATAGCACAAAAAAGGTGGCCCTTTATTTCCAAAACTTCGCCACCTCTGAACTATTTTGCTATCATATATGCGCAAAAATGACACGATTTTTTTACATTTTTTCTCAATCTGTAGTTTTTTTTTTTTTTTTTTTTTTTTTTCAAAATAATAATAATAATAATAAATAAATAAAAATAAATACAAGTAAAATTTGTATGAGTATACAGTATTAGCATAAATACAGTTGCTAATAATTCCCCTTTTCATGATTTTGTAAAAACATTCTGTGCGAAAACAATTTATTTAATCCTTTGGGGACGAGCGACCAGTATACGTGCAGCAAAAAGGTTCTTAGAATCCTTGATTATTCTCACCAGTAAATTTTTTTTGTAAAATTTACCTTAATTAGTCCGACCATTTTCGCGATTCAATTAGACAAAAATCGCTGCTTTAAAAAACCAGTGGTAAAATATTAAAAATTCTGTAAAAGACGTTCGTCCTAAAGGGGTTAAAAAGAAATATTTTTCACAAAATATACCGACAAAACATTTTTTCAGCTTCTTTATAATGTTACTTCGTTTTACTTACATATTTAAAAAAAAATATTTCAATTACCGTATTTACTCTTGCATAACTCGAACTTTTGTTTAAAAAAATAGGGCAAAACTCCTAGGTGAGCGTTATACACGGAATAATTCTTTACTGCTAGATGTAATCAAACGATATACATATATGATTCAAGAAATGCATTCAAAGAAGACATAATTACTCAGATAATCTTATTTAGTTGAAGTATTACTGCATCTTTATTTCACTCCTTGCATTTTTTATACATTAACATTATATAAACGCTGATTAGCAATTTTCACTGCCATCACCCATTCCCAGAGTTGTATAATACAGACGCACGCCGTGCGCAGAAAATTTTAGGAAAGAAACAATTTTTATTTTTGTGACTTTTTTTTTAATACCAAAAAAAATTAAAAATATTCCCCCAATTTTATGTACGATTTATTTACTGTTAGCGTACAATTAAAAACGAGTGATTTTCGAACTTTCCAAAAATGCAAAGCATTTCATACTTCGCTTTAAAAATTCATCAGTCCGAAACTTCGGATACCAAAAGTTGCAAATTTTGACAAAATGTTGTAAAAAATCAATTTAGTCAAATTATCACGGAAAAAACACGTATTTACTCAAAGTTCCGCGGAAAAAGCGCGAAACATCATCGAAAGGCCGCAAAAAAAAAAAAAAAAAAAAACGCAAATGCTATTTAAAAAAAAAAAAAAAATGCGGAAAAAAAAAAATTTTGTCAAAAGGCCTCGAAAAAATTGCGAATTTTAACAAAGAATCGTATAAAAAAACGTTCATATCAACAAGGAATCGTGTAAAAAACGTGCATTTTAACAAAGGACTGCATAAAGAAATTATTTCAACAAAAAATCACGCAAAAAGCGCAAATTTCGACAAAAGACCGCGTGGTAAACGCAAATTTCGTCCAATAATTGCGTAAAAAACGCAAATTTCGTCAGTTCGCACAAAAAACGCGAATTTCGTATATTTCTATCTAATATATGTAATTTTATTAAACATAAAATTTGCAGAAAGTTTTTGCCCAATATTTATGTGCGCAGAAAGTTTTTGGTTTTATACAAGTCTGCCCATTCCTACCCCCTACATTCACTCCTTATACGAAGTCTAAAAATGTATTTTCACCTTGTTTTTGGCCCAATTTAATGTTTGTTTTAACATTCTTAACTGAAATTCATTTAGTCATTCATTCATTTGCGTATCAAATTTAAGGTGCGCGTTATAGACGAGATTTTAAAAGTTCGACATTTTCTCTTGTAAAATAGGGGGGAGCGCGGTATACACGAGTAAATACGGTAATTTACCTAATTATAAAAAGATTAAATTCACCCCTCATTAAAAAAATGTCAGATATAGGCTACATTTATAATTATTTTCTAATTTAAAAACAATAATTTGATGAAATCTTAAACAAGTAAAATATCAAAAGGAGAAGAAAATATTGCGACTTTTTGCCAAACTAATAAATCTCACAATAAATTCTCTTAATAAATTTATTTTCTTCCCTATGATTTTTTTTTTTTTTCCCAAAGATAGTTGTATTAAATTTGTTTTCTTTGAATCCAGTTTTTCGCTTACGTAAAGATAAAGAAATCTTATGGAAATAAAACATAATAAAGAAGAATCGAAATACATCGTATACTTCAAAGCCAAGATTTTCTTTTTTTCTTCAACATTTTGACATAATAAGCATCTTTTAACGAACAAAAACATAACAACAAATGCCAACGTGAATAATTAATTACGCAGCTAATTCTAATGACTTGGTTTTTAATTCGGGGGGGGGGGATAATCACGAAGAATGTTAATTAATGAACATTTAACAAAAGTCTATACATTTCTTAGATGTCAAGTTGTATATTATATGCAGCAAAGAAAAAAAGCAGCTTTATAAGAATAGCTCTTTCGGTAATTACCTTTGAAACACCCGTAAAATAAGGTAAGTAATGTGGTCTGCAATAACGAGCTTTCGTGCATAGACAAACTAAAATATATTTAAAATGAGTTAAGAATTTTTAAGAAAAAAATGACGAAGAACGTTATTAAATGAACATTTAACAAAAGTCTATACATTTCTTAGATGTCGGGTTGTATCTTACCGCTAAAAAAAAACCAATTTTATATGAATAGTTTTTTTTGGTAATTACCTTAGAAGCATCCGTAAAATAAAGTAAGTAATGTGGTCTGCAATAACGAGCTTTCGTGCATAGACAAACTAAAATATATTTAAAATGAGTTAAGAATTTTTAAGAAAAAAATGACGAAGAATGTTAATTAATGAACATTTAACAAAAGTCTATACATTTCTTAGATGTCGGGTTGTATCTTACTGCTTAAAAAAAAAAAAAAAAAAAAAAAAAAAAATATGAATAGCTTTTTTGGTAATTACCTTAGAAACATCCGTAAAAGAAAGTAAGTAATGTGGTCTGCAATAACGAGCTTTCGTGCATAGAAAAGCTAAAATATATTTTATTAAGAATTTCATAAAATAAAATTAGAGATGGACCGAAAGATCAATTTCATTTTCCGGTGAACATGCAGCTGAAAATTTAACCATACCGAAACTGTATCCGAAAAATCTTCTTCCGAAATTAGAATCTACTGCCACTTTTTCTAAACAAATAAATCTCTATGCAGTAATAAACTTATTTATTTATTCTTTTTAGTTGCGTTCGTAATTATGTAAATATGTAGCACCTACAGTCGTCGTTCAGTCCGCCTGTCAGCATATAACAGGACAAAAATTACCCAAAAGAATCGTTTGAAATTTAAAATGTATAATTGTTGAATAATTTTGTCAGGCCATTTCAAATTTTATGAAAATTGGATGTATAGCTTAATTACAGGGACAATCACATTCTGCCAATGGGGAAAAATGCTTTCAAGTGCACTTTAATAATTTAACATTTTTTCGAACACAGTACAATTTTGCATATATGAAGTACATATTAAAATATATATTCTGTACAAACTGTGGTACAAAGAATATTTGTTATTGATTTACAGGACCACACAAAAGTATTCCATTGCATAATGGTACATGGGGAAACATTTTAATTACATTAAACTATTTCACATTTTACGAAATTGATGTATGTTGCGGAGATTTACTTCAAGTTACTTTCTGTATAAGAGAAAGCAGACAGTAGATAGTATTTACAGGGATGCTCATAAGATTTCGGCTACTATACTTTATCCGATGTACTGCATACTATTACACAAAGATCTAAATGTTTAAAAAAAAAAAATTCTAGTATTAACCCACCTCATTTGCTACGCTTCACGTGCAATTTCCGACTTATTTACAATAATATTTTTTCCCCTCCGGATGTTCCGGCTAAATTTGCTTTTGTTGAAACTAGTTTTTCGTTTACGAAAAAATAAATAAATATTTCAAAAAATAAAATACCTACGAAATTAATCTATTTCAAAACCCATGTATTTATTACGACGGAATAAGTATCTTTTAACGAACAACAAACGAGAGTAATTAAGAGTTTCTTCTAAATGACAATGTTTTTAATTTGGTGTGTGGGGATGGGTTACGAAGAACGATAATTAACGAACATTTAACAAAAGAATGCACATCTCTTAGATTTAGGCTGCATCGCAGTTGTAAACACCGTGTTAAAGAGAAAAATGTCGATTAATAACATTTTTTTGGTAATTACTTACAAGAGACTCTAAAAGCAAGGTCACAAAAGAAGTGGTCTACAATAATGATCACGATATGCTATCAAGGCCAGGCAAGCTACAATGCAAGAATTTTAAATGTACCCAACAAATTATCATCTAGTACCTTTCTAAAAATAAATCTGGTTTGTATATTTAAAAGATTTTTTTTTTTTTTTGGGGGGGGGGGGGGCTTATGTAATAACATTTCAAGCAGAAGAATATTTGATAAAGGGTATTTTTTTATATTATACGATATTTAAATATTAAAAATATAATATTCATTTATATATTAAATTATAAATCATACATTATATAATTTTTATCTTATATAGTGATATTATTATATTTTTATATAATTATATAATTTAAATATTAAAAAAATTATAGTTTTAATATTACAATATTAAAAAATACAATATAAATTTAATTATATATTATACATATATATATATTTCTTAAATTATAACTAATACATTAGGCAACAACCTGTAACACCAACCATAACACCAACCTGTACGACTTTTTTCACCACTAAAATTTAATAGTAAATTTCACTTACAACAATCGCCGAAAGCTACCGATTTCTGGAGATGAAGCATGACAAAAATTTCTATTAAATTTTAATGGTATCAAAAAACCGTACAAATTGACAAGTAAGATTACGAGATTGGAGGATTTATAATTTTTATAATTTACCGAGTTCTTAATATAAAACAATGTGCTTTTCAGAAACTATAACAAACAATATTGTACCCTGTGATCAGAATTAACACATGATAAAAATTGTACGAAAAAAGAGCAGATTTACTAAATAATTTTTCACTGCGTATGCAATTTTTTTCTTTAAATGAAAATGATCAGCTTGTAGTTAAGCATTCTAAAGTAGTATTTCATTCTACTATGAATGGAAGACTGAATTACTGAAAGTTTTTTTCTTTTTTGCAAAAGCATCAGCACTTAGTTGTGTTTGGACGTAATGTAGCACATTTTAGGGTTACTTTTTTTGGCGTCACCCTCAGCCACTACATTTCATGTCCATTTGCTCTATGGTTGAAATTAGTTTTTCGATTACGAAAAAATAAAGAAATATTTCAAAAAATAAAATGTTTACAAAATTCATCGATTTCAAAAGCCACTGATTTAATTCCACAGAACAAGTATCTTTTAACGAACAAAAACTGAACAACAAATCACAAAAGGGAGAGTAATTAAGAGTTTCTTGTAGATGACAATGTTTTTAATTAGGGATGGGACGAATATTCGGCCACTATTCGGTATTCGGCCTATTCGGCCCTTTTGCCGAATATTCGGTTGGCCGAATATTGAAGGCTTATTGACCGAATACTTCGGCCGAATACCTGTAGCCGAATATTTAGAGATATCTTGCCGAATATTGCTAAAATCTCGCCGAATAGTGAAAGATATCTTGCCAAATAAATTTCGGATTTAAAGAATTTCATTCTTGCAATTTTTTTTTCTCTAATCCAAATTGGCTACTTCATTTATGAAGTCATTCTCACTCTTATTTACAAAATATAGAGTTATTCAGATACTAAAAAATATATAGACTTTCTGTATTTCCTATAAAAATTAGTGATATTCTAGAAAATGCTGCCCAAATTGGAGATTTAATTGTACAGGAAATATCATCATTAGAGAATGATATATTATAATTCAAGATATAAAAACACTACCTTATTCTAAAATGCTCGAATATTTATTAATGTCTGCAAATTCCATGCACATATAAGAAAGGCTCTTATGAAATTCCTAACTTATTTTTTATAAAGTAAAAAATGAAAAAATTTATTCACTAGGTGTGTTAACGAAGATTCATTTTCAAAATTAAATATATCACCATTCCAAATACAATGGTACATCTGAAAGCAGAACTGGTGTCAAACTCGATACACATTAGATGACATAACTTGCTTTATGAAGATGGTTTTATAAATATTTTAATATAAATTCTAAATACTCAACAAAATAATATTTTTAATCTATAGTTTTCACTTTTAAATAATTATTTGCATAATTACTGACTTAAATATGTAACATTATTATGTACATATTTTTAATTTAATCTTCCTTCCTTCATGTTGTTATCAATTTCTGTTTATCTTTTTAATGCTTGTTGAATAAGTAGAATATTGAAGTTGAATATTGTATGTGCCAATTCAAATGTCAAAGATTTTGTTAACATATGCATTCTACTTTAAGCATAATCTTTTGCTTTAGCGTAATTTGTAATTTAAAGCTTGGCATCTGATTTCAGAACAGTCTTATTCTTACAAATTTACTTATCACTACGGACACAAACTCTAAATGATCAAATTTACTTCATTAAAGGTTATTTCAGAAAATATGTCCTTGTGAGTTCTGAGAGAGAGAGATTAAGAATATAATTGATTTTGGATGCAAGAAGTATCAATTGATAGTAAAAGTGAAGTACATTCTTCATATTTTAATGGAAATGTTTTTCCATCTTGACTTACTGAAAATCAATTTGATATACATTAATATAAAGGATATAATGCAATTTCATAATTTTTTGGGTTAAAATAAGTTTTTCAAATTTAAAAATACATTTAAAAGCACATTTAAGAGTAATAATTATTAATGAGCTCCTATTTTTTTAAATTATACATGATTAAAATTTATTTTTTTTATAGGGAAAAAAATTTACTATTCGGCTGGCCGAATATTCGGTATTCGGCCTAAAATTTGGCCGAATATTCGGTATTCGGCTATTCGGCCAAATCACTATTCGTCCCATCCCTATTTTTAATTCGGTGTGTGGGGATGGGTTACGAAGAACGATAAATAACCTCTTCAGACCTGAGGTACACAAATGTGTACCTCCACTGTTTTCCTCATAAAAACTAAACTGCTCAAATTTTTTGCATTTTTACTTTACTTCTATGCAGCTGAATGTTTTTTGCTTTTAAAACAAAACCAATAAATGTCAGCACTGATTAATATTATCTCATAAAATAAATATTACTTTCATCCGAGTTTCGAAAATACCTTCAAGACATTGTGGCCAAGAAAGTAAGAAATCTTCATGATTGTTTTACTTAAATGCTTTACAAAAAAAAAAAAAAAAAAAAAAAAAAAATGAGGATATGCTAATCATTTACTTGTTTAAAGACCTTAATTTCGTTATCGCGTATATTTATATTACTGATAGTTAAACTGATGATTTAGGGGGATTAGTACTTTTATATCCATGTTTCTAAACCTAAATTACCAGTCTCCTAAAATACTGATTTCATAAAAAATGACTCATTCTGTCATCTATGGTGTATTTCAATTATGCAAAAGCAATAAATAAATAACTGTAGAATTATTTTATGCTCAGGTCTGAAGAGGTTAACGAACATTTAACAAAAGAATGTACATCTCTTAGATTTTGGGCTGTATCGAAGTTGTAAACATCGTGTTAACGAGAAAAATTTCTATTAATAACTTTTTTTTTTTTTTTTTTTTTTTTTTTTTTGGTAATTAACTTACAAGAGACTCTAAAAGCAAGGCCGCAAGAGAAGTGATCTACAAAAATGATTACGACATGCTATCAAGGTCAGGCAAACTACACTATATTTTAAATTTATCATGGTTTTTCAAACAAACAAATAAATAAATAAAATAAAAAATAACTAATTATTATCATAGTAAGTCGTTAAAAATAAATCTGGTTTGTATGTTTGATTGAATTCTTTTCAGTTTAAGCAATATAATTTCAAACAGTAGCATATTACATAAAGTATAATTTTTTTATATAATTATGTAATATTTAAATATTAAAAATACAATATTAACACTAGAACGACCAAGACCGTCATTTTGACGGTTTTCAAATTTCATGCTTAAATATTTGATATAATTTATGGCGAGTTCCAAAACTTTATGATACGACTTTTAATGAAACATAAGAATATTTAAATATTCCTATTCAATTTCCTCTCACCCATTTTAATTTCTGTAATCAGTATGACCTATACTTATTTATACCAAGGGCCGTCAAATTGACGGCTTTGGCAATTAACAAACTCATACCAAAGTGGTGCGGACTTCCCCATTTTCCACATGGACTAGCCCTTTTCGCCCATGCGCAGTCTGCTCCAGGCTTCATATCAAACGTATCAGTAACTGGTAAATGTAATTAGGACGCGATCATTATCAATTGTACTTCTAATGTGGTACCGTTCTTAGTGAAAAGTGCAGTCTGTGAATAGTGTAATCTGTGTAAAGTCTAATCTCGGCAAAAAGTATGAACATATTTTTATGAAAAAAATAACATGTATTTTTTATAAATTCTAGTAAAAATTGAAACGATTTCGAGGAAGAAAAAAATTATTCGGAGAATACAAAAAACTCACTAGTATAAATGAAGTCTGTTCGGACACTAATTCAAGCAATAACAATGACTCTGAAAATTCTGGAGATGAAGTTGAAGTACGAGATATTAAAGAAAGTGAAGAAGAATATGAAAGTGAAGATTCAGGGAGTGAAGATGAAATTCCCCAAAAGAGCCACATATGCAGAAAGCGATTGCGAATAATTTCAGACTGAATCGGACAGCCAAACAGAAACTGAAAAAAGACAGGAAAAAGAAATTGCTCTTGACGGTACTGAATGGGAAGAAATGGGGAATGGTTGTGTTGGTAGATTCTCATTACACACTATATTCAAGGATACTTCAGGCCCAACTGGTTATGCAAAACGAAACATTGTGCTTGGTAATGTTAGCAGTGCATTTAGATAATCGAAGATAGTTGATAATCGAATGATGAAGCACATAAAAACTTGCACTGAGCTAGAGGCCAGAAATGTTTTACAGAAGGACGATTGGAAAATTACTATTGAAGAATTGTATGCGTTTGAAGCTATTTTGTATGCTCGAGGAGCCTATGAAGCGAGAAATTTGAAATTATCCTATTTGTGGTCAGAAAAATGGGGACCTTCTTTCTTTTGCGAAACTATGAGTAGAAATAGATTTTTAGAAATTATGAGATTCATTTGTTTTGACCAAAAAAAAAAAAAGTGAGAGGAATGTTTGCTTACGAACTGACAAATTTGGATTAGCTTCCGAAATTTGGAAGTCCTTTATTAATAAAAGACAAGCTTGTTACAAACCAGATCAGAATATAAGCGTAGATAAATTTGTTTCCCACAAAGGCAAGATGCAGATTTCTGCAATATATGCCCAAAAAACCAGACAAATTCGGAATTAAATTTTGGTTAGCTGTAGGCGTGCGAAGCAAATATCTTAGGCCCTCTAGGACGAACTTAGGCCATCAGGAGTACCTTTGAATGAATTTGTAGTTTTGAATCTTGTAAAAGACTATGTAAATTGTGGGAGGAATATAACAACGGATAATGCAGTAAGTATGCAGCTCACAAAAAAGCGACTGGCCAGAAAAAAAAAAAAAAAAAAAAAAAAAAAAAAAAAAAAACAAGTATTGTTGGAACTATACGAGCAAATAAAAGAGAACTGCCGAAAATAGCTAAAGTTAGAAAAGATAACATGGCTCTTTTCTCCACAAAACTCTACAAATCAAATGATGTTGTTTTAACAGTTTACAAAAGTAAGCCTCGTAAAAAAGTACTACTTCTTAGCTCAAAACATAAATCCGTAAAAATTGCTTCTAATCGAAAACAAATTCCTGCAACTGTGTCATTTTATAATGAGACTAAGTTTGGAGTAGACGTAGTTGACCAAATGGCCCGTACGTAAATATAGCGTAAAAGCAGGTTCACGTAGATAGCCGTTACAGGTATTTAATAATATTTTGGACATGGCAGCAATCAATGCGTGGATTTTATATAAAGAGACTTGTGATAAAAATATAACTAGAAAACAATTTTTATTTCAGTTATCCGAATAACTCTCCAGTGAATATAGGTGCTGCAGAAAAGAAGCCTCCTCCCAAAAACAAGAACGAAAATCAATGGATTGTGTTCTAGAAAATTCGCAATATCCCTTATGATCGCAAATCTTGCGAAATTCGATTATGCAACAAAAACAAAGCGATTTATACTTGCGATGTATGCAACAAATATGTTTGTGGTAAGTGTTCATCTAAGATAACATGTACTTGTAAAATATGTGCCTCAAAATTATTTCATTCATATCAAATATGCTGTACTATAAATGCAAATAGTAAGTGGGGTTTTTTAATTAAAAATTAAAGAATTAATATATTAAATGTTATTTTTGTTAAATTATACATTTTTTTATTTACGTTAACTAAGTCAAATATCTGTGGAAAGTGTTCATCTAAGATAAGAGACACTTGTAAAATACCTGCCTTATAATCATTTCGTGCATATCAGATGTGATATACTGTAAATACAAATAGAAACTGTTTTTCTTTAGTTTCTTCATATTTATCATTAATAAATTATTATATTGAATATTGTTTTTGTTAAATTATATTCGTTTATTTACATTAACTAAGTTTAATATGTTCGTTGCAAGTGTTAATCTAAGATAACATGTAAAATGTGTCCCTCATAGTTATTTCATGCATAGTAAATGTATAGTAGTCCCAGCAGGAGAAGAGACCTGTCAATTAGAGGTCTGCACGGGCCCGGCCCGGCCCGCGGGCCGGGCCGGCGGAATCGTTTCGGATTTTCTAACGGGCCGGGCCGGGCCGACAAACAACATAAACGGGCCGGGCCGGCAAAAAAATTGAACGGGCCAGACGGGCCGGGCCGGGCCGATAAAAAAAAATTTCGGGCCTGCCGGCCCGTTCTGAAGATTTAAGCAGAAACGATAAAATATGAGCTATTTTCAACGAAAATGGTTTTAACGAGAATAAGTATAAATGTGGCCATACTAGTTTGACAGCGTCAGTATAAAAATGCACAGTGTATCGGCATCGGAGAATTACATTATGTGTAACCCGTTTTAACATTTTTTTTAGCTGACTCATGCCGGTCCGAGATCACGCTTGCATTATTTTTCTACAAATAGACTGGCCGAACCGGTGCTAGACTTAATTATTGGCAGAAAATATGATTTGTAAAATTATTAACAGCCATAAAGAACTTATGTTAGCTTAGTCTTCGGATATATACTTCTTGATGATTTTTAAATTAATTTCTCAATAATGCGAAAGTTTGACACATTTTCTGATTAATTTTAAATTGTAAAAGTATAAAAGTGACAAGCCTAACTATTGAAGGGATTTGGAATCGAATAGCGTTTTTCATTTTTGGTAAATAAAATACTTGTATAACCTTGTTGAGATATAATAGTTTCTCAAATGATTGCAGGTTTTTCTCCCTTCCCTTGCTATTGCTTCCGGAAATTCTATTCAAAACGCTAATTAAGACAGTATTTTACTTGTTTACAGTATTCTTCAATTGTTTGTATCAAAAATTGGATAACGCCATTCGATTATATAGTTTGTGAATAAAGATATCTGCTAATCTTATGCGTTTCTGAGGGAAAAAAAATGAATTTAGAAATGTATCAGAAAGGAGCTTCTTTGAATTTAAGAGTGAATTTGGATTTGAAATCTATAATAAAATAATATAGAAATATATTTATAAATCTTCTTTAATTAAACAGCTTCAAAATTAACGATGTTTTTAGCTTTCTTTCTTTTTTCTTTTATTCTAAGCCATATTAATTTTTTAATGAATCTTTCTTTATTCGAATGTTGAAAGCCTAAGAATCTAAGTAATCATTAATGTTGTTAATGTGTATTTGCTGTAAAATATACTGTAAAATCATTCCATAGATATGTATGCAGTATTCTTTAAAGAAATCTTTGTTATATGATAAAAATCTGAATTTTTTAGAAATCGTAGAAATTGTAACGGGCCAAAACGGGCCGGGCCTGTTTTCGCTGATTTTTGTACGGGCCGGGCCGAACTTTTGAGTTTTATAACGGGCCGGGCCGGGCCGAAATAACTTTCCTACGGGCCGGGCCGGGCCTGAAAATTCCGGCCCGTGCAGACCTCTACTGTCAATCATACATGACGTAACTTAAGACGATTCCATTTCTTTCATATCGGAGCGTCGATTTTTCTTCCCTACGCTGCGCCGTAAAAGAGAAACGCGTAGGTTGTCACATTTCCCAGGTGTGCGACAATTTGGCGCTGTTAATTTGTATCTTATTGACTTAAAAGGGAAATTATTTAACCTGGGAGAACGCACGCAGAGAGATCTGCACGTACCAGGCCTCGGCCTGATTTTCATTAACAGCATTTGGGCAGGGCCGGGCCCTGGCTTTACTTTTTCTGAAGACTCGAGCCTTACTTTTTTCATCAAGGATCGGACCGGGCCTGACTTATTTTTTCCGTACTAAACCGCTATTGATTTCATTTTTCCTAGTCTTGACGGATGAAAGTATTCAGCCCCGTTTGAATCCTCCTGTATGAATACAATTTCCTCGACGAAACCAAGTCTGTTCAAAAACCTGTAAAATTTGGCTTGGTCCAAAAAAGTAATATACTTTTAAATTGTCATTATTCTACAATTACATTAAACATTAAAATGTATCCTTAACTTTTATATAAATTGTTACTTTTGTATTATTAAGATAATAAAGATAAATATTTTGCTTTCAGTATATTTTTAAAAAACTTGTTAAATACTATTTTTTTAAATGATTAAAGAAATAATTACGCAGAACAATACAAAATTAAATTTTATTTTTTGCTTTTCTGAACTTACCAGGGATAAACTAGTAAAAGAGCAATATAATTTATATAAAAATTCATACTTAAAAAAAAAAAAAAGGTTATTTTAAAAATGGATGGAATCTACAAAGTGAAGTAAAATATACATACAATTTAATTAATTTTAAGGGATTTAAAAAAAAAGAAATTTCTCAGCGCAACAACACCAAAATCCCGATAAATGAATTATATCTCGAGTTGTAATAACAATTCCATAATGAAATACATATGCAATACTAATTTACTTTATTTGTGGCTATTCTCAACTGCTCTGCTCTGCTGAACAAACGCAAAACGTTTTGACATATTTAGAAATTAATTTTTCAATGGAAAGATATAAAATTGGAAAGTATGGTTATGGAAGCGAATTGGAATCGAATTGTTTTCCATTTTTTGATCAATAAATAACTTATTGAGCTATAAACGATTTTGATCACGTGACCAACACGTATTTCTCCCCTGTTTGAGTGGTTATTCATTTTTCGAGCAGAAATTTGGTTTAAAACTCTCACTTTGACACTATTTTCTAAAATATCTATTTTGGGAGAAAAAAAAAGGGGGGGGGGAAATGAGTAGGATTAGGTAGTTTCTGGACAACAACTACTAGTTTCATGAAAACAAACCTTTGAACAAAAATAAGTCAAAACTCAAAACTTATGTGATAAAGACTTTTGGATTTAAAAACAGCCTTAAACACATCTTTCATTTTATTAATATTTAAATTTTGTATTTTTTTAAAGGTTAATGGCATATTTTAAATTTTTAACTTATACTATCTTAAAATTTAATATTTTAAAAATACATTAAATATCATTCAGAACTGCAGTTTTGATTCTTTCTTCATTTATTTTCTGCTCTATGGATAGAACAAAATCGACGGGAGAGAAAAAGTAAAAAATTTGCTTCCTTCTCAAAAAAATCCGTAACTTTATGAATAATCATTCTTTCTTTAGAGTGAATTGTTTTCCCTTTTGAGGACATGTTTGTAATAAAAAAATAATTGTTTTGAAAAAAAAAAAAAAAAAAAAAAAAAAAAAAAAAAACAGTTTAAAAATGGCGGGATAAATTATAAAAGAGAGAGAAAATAAAACACAGCTAACCGAGAGAAGAAAAACAGATTTCTGTCAAGAAATGCGCAGGGCAAGTTATTGGCGCGAAACTCAATTGGCGCGCTATCATTTCAACCCTAGTTCTTTGTGGGGAATGGTTGAATTGAAAACACGGGATTATTTTCCCCTCCCGTTTCACCTTGCACACCTTCTGTAAAGTCGACTCGTCTAAGAGAAGGAGTTTCCCAAGTCTCATCTCGTGATGGGAGTATTTTTTTTTTTTTTTTTTTTTTTAATACTATAAATGCAGATAGAAACTTTTTTTTATTGAATTTTTATTAATAATTAAGGAATTATCATATGAAATCATGTTTTGTCAAATTATATATTTTTATTTGCATTAACTAAGTCAAAAGTTACAATGAAAGCCGTGATCAAAAATCCGTCAATTTGACGGATGCAGTAAAACTAGGTATATATGAAACACCGGTAGTTCTAGTGTTAACATGTTATAATGTTTAATTATAAATTATATATCCACTATATTATATTTATATTATTAAGCTATATCATGTTATTAAATAAAATTTTATTATTTTATTATTTAATTAAAAATTTATATTTTTAATATGATAATTTAGAAAAATACAATATAAAAATACAGTTATATATTTTACATATTATTTATCTTTTATTTATTTATTTATTTATTTACTTTTTAGTGTAACTAATAGTTTACGACATTTGATAAAGAATCACCGCGCTTCCTGAATTCGACGTCTGATCGCCAACTAAGAAAATAATAATGATAATAATAATAATAAATAAATAAATAAATGGCGGCTATCGTAGACAGATTTTTTTTTTTTTTTTTTTTTTTTTTTTTCCCGGTGTTTCAACGGTTCTGGACTTTGAATACCAATATTTCTTTAAGATTTTTCAGATTTATTTTTCTGAGATTAAATGTAAAAGAAAACTTTTTAAAAATACTGATATCTAAATTCAGGAAACCGTACAAACGTTTTAAAAGAATCTCTCTACAACAGCCGTCATTTTTTCCTCAGCGCCCAGGCCTAGTATTTAGGGGACGCGCGGTGGGACAGTATTGACAAATTGGAAAACATTAATTTGGATAAGTAAATTTTACAATGCATCGACGAAAAGTTGTGCAAACAATATCAGAAAAATGATCATTTTTCAAGTTTTATTTTACCCAGAAAACAGCAACAATTATTATTTATAAACACTTTTCCAGATCTTTAAAAATGCTTTATTTATTTTAAATATTAAATTAAATAAGTTAATCAAATTTTTAAAAATATTTCAATACTTATGATAACAGTTTATCTTTAAAAAATGTGCTTTTAAATTTTACAGTAATGAAACTTGGCATTATGAGCAAACGCTTCTAAATATTGTAATCAATATTCTTAAATAACATTTGGAGAAACCCTTCAAAATGTGTGTTAAATTTATCATTTAACTAATTTTAAAAAATAACCATGATCATAATATTTTTTGATATAACCATGGACAAATAGTTTTCAACATTTTCATCAGCGGTTCCCAACCTTTTTTTTTTTATTCTTGCGTACCGTTTCTTTAGGCTTTTCATTTACGAATCCTTCTCTTCTCATAACCACGACTCTATTCATGCGTACATATAAACATGTTTGTCTTCGTTAAACAGTTTAATAATCAAACAATTTTAAAAACAATTTAACTCAAAACAATTTTTTTTTATAGACTTTTATTTCATTTTTATTATATTTTAAAATAATAAGCATTATAATTTTACCGATTTTACCGACTATTCATTGTTTTAAACATTGACACAACACAATGATACTTCCAATTTGTTGTCAATAACTCTTCTCTGTATAATCTATGAACGCTCATTATTTCTTGGTCCAAGATCAAATTTTGTTATTCAAGGAAACTTAAATATTTATATGAAAAATATATGTAAATTTTTATTAATTTCAAAACTGATAACTGAAAAAAATATGGACCAAATTTAGCTTTATGAGTTTAACTGTTAAGGCCCCTGTCCTCGCTCGAGGAAACGCTCGCGAGCTAATGCTATTCCTATGGGGAAGCATTTTTCTAATAACTCTTTTCGCATTTTGACATTTTTGAATATTTTTTTTTTTTTTTTTTGCATTGGATAGCTGAGGTGCATGCCGACACACTGTCAGAAAAATTCGTCAATATACACTAAGTTACCGTTATTTTTTCACAAATAACTTCTGTTCTCCCAGAAAACGTATTTGTTCTGTGAGTTCATTCCGAAAGTCGAAAAATGAGGAAACGATTCTGTTTATATGTAGCACGCATGCGCATTGGGGCTGCTAGTAATAAATTCGAATTTATTTTTAAAATGAAAATCAAAAATATTCTATCGATTAAAATGTCTAATTTAGTTTTAAAAGACAAAAATGTTTTCGAATTTAAAAATAAATAACAATTACTTTCTTTATTCGTTCAAAAATTCTCACAATCTGTTATTCAAAGTTGGATAAGTTGAATAAAGTTCAATATACTAAGTTATTTCTATGATAAATATTCGCATATAAAATATACTTTAAGTGAAGACATTTGAAAAATATTTTAATTAAAAAATAAAATGCAAAAAAAAAAAAAAAAAAAAAAAAAAAAAAAATTGATATTATTAAAAAAAATCTTACCGAATAAAAATAAAACATCCATGTTTTTTCTCTAACAATCTACGTAATATATTTAAAATTCACTTTTTTATACTATATTAATACTAAACGTAAAAAAAAAAAAAAACCCAGCCACAGTTTCATTAAAGATGAAATCTTTCCGAGATTAACTGGAAAATTAAAAGCTTTTTAACGAAATACACCAAACCACACCCATATGAAATAAACAGTTCTATTTTAAAGCAAAATCTTCGTGAGCAATCCTGGCGCTGAGGATGAGCGTTGGCCTTGTAATCCTGGGGTCCTTGGTTCGATCCCCACCTCTTCCGTATTGATTTTTTTCCAAACTTTTTTCAAGTGACGGATATTTTTCCTCTTTTGACAGAGAGAAAAATAAACGGAAAATCGTCAATATACAGACAATTTCTGGCAGCAGTGCTGCCAGTACATTTTCTGTGAAAAGACGGAATTTTTTTTGAGAGTGCAGCGCACCTTTTTTACTTTTTCGATTTTGGTAGCAGACATTTTTTTAAAAAGCACTTTCAGTTTCGAAACCGGTTTTGAGAGTGAAATTAACTTTGTAAAAAATATTTGCAACCAAAATCGAAAAAGTAAAAAAGGTGCGCTGTCGGCATGCACCTAAGCTATCCATCGCAAAAAAAAAAGAAGTCAAAATGCGAAAGAGTTATTAGAAAAATGCTTCCCCATAGGAATAGCATTAGCTCGCGAGCGTTTCCTCGAGCGAGGACAGGCGCCTTAATGACAATTTTCATTGTCCAATGTATAAGTGATGATAACAGACATTCGTGGATTAAACATCAGCAGATTTCACAGTTGACAGTGCACACAAAAATTATTGATATTCAGATGCAATTCTTACTAAGAAATTAAATAAAAAATAAAATAATAATCAACAGATTGAAGAAAAATACGTCTCCTGTTTCTCTTATTCTGCAACAAGGGATCGCTAGATATCAATCATGATTGCTATACGGAGAATTAGAATACAATAAAAATATCCCTATAATGGTTCTTTAAAATACAGATTAATTCAATAACATTCTTTTTATCAAATCGTGTAACAATGGAAAGAAAAATTGTAAAACAGCTTATTTCTTCCTGAAATGTCAAACGTTTTTCCTCACAGAATTTAGATTAATGTGAACACAGCTAAAAATAAATCGTATCAAATTTATGCCGTTTCACATATCTGATTGTGCGTGAAGCTGCGTAAGTAATCTGAAGCTAAAAATTACATAATAAGAAACTTGATTACATTTAAATTAAACATTTGGCTACATTAAGGTTACAATTTATCGTGTAATGGTTTTTACCAATACTTACTGGCTTGAGATAAAACAACCTCCCCCCCTTTTTTCACTTTTTATAAAACACTTTCCAAAATAATTAAATAGTGTTAATGAATTCGCCTTGTCTTTCCAAGTTCTAACTTAAGTAAATATATGTCATTGAATTATTACAATAAATTTTATAAACATAAATTAATACAATAAAATTATTACAATAAAATTAAATAACTACAAGATTATTACAATAAAATAGCGCATTCATAGCATTTATAGCGTTGATTGGTACTTGGTACACCACACAAGAAATCGGTTACAGTTATATTGTCTTTGAGCAATAAGAGCGTTTTCAATTTCATATGCGCTTTTAAATTTGACTAATGCTTTGCATTTACGCGTTGTGTATAAATTCTATACCTCGTATACATGGATGCATAACATTCCTCTTACTACCGAAAATTAATGAAGGGAAATGGTATGTATTTCTTAAATGAACAAAATGTTTGCATGCATGTAGTTTATAGATACAAGTCTATATATCATATACAGAGCTGCTCAAAATGGATGGAACTGTAGATGGGAATTGCAGAAATTGAGTTATGAAATGTGTTATTTGTAAAATTTTGAATGCCTTACAAAAGTTTTATAAATGTCACATTAATGAGTCAGCATGGCACATTAATGTATAGTGCTAAAAATTGCAAAAACGGAATCTGCCAATAGCTGCATATTGCCTCGCCCAATCCACACAGAAATAAACTATACCTGCTTAGAGGGAAAATGTGTCAAAACAAAGATCTCAGATCACTACCGATTCCAAACAAAAAGCGTTTACTATGTGAGATTGACTTCCTTGAGGAAAATCCCCCCCCCCCCCCTCTTTCCTATTTTTCATATGAATTCTTCGTTTTTTAACATCACAACTATAATCCGTAAGAGGAAAAGTCTCTGAAAATACCTTTGTCAATTGAACCTAATGGCCTGTACCGTAACCTTTGAGATACTCAAGTTACATCTATACGGGTATAACGTTATCACTTTAGGGTAGAGAGGGGGGGGGGGGGTTGATATCATAGCTCTAGGGAAGCGAGAATTTGCATGTTGATACCGTTATCTTTTTCTGGTCTAACCAAAATTTTCTTTTATTAATGTTTTTTCATTCACATGAATATAGTCTGTTATCTTTATTTTCTTTATAGTCTATTTTCTATTTTTTATGAAAATAAAAAGTCATTATTTACACCATAAAAAACTTTAGAATCATTTCATTTCAAAATACGGAATATCCTAATGTTCGCCATTCCTATTCTTCAGTCACTTATATAATTATTTGTTATAGAAACAAGGTTTGAAATGAACTTATTGTGTTTATTAATATAAAAAAAAAAAAAAAAAAAAATGGGGAAGATTGTCCATCTTCGGCTTTCGCAAGAAGATATTACAGCTTAGTATAATTATTGAATGCATTATGTAACAAAAAACTATTATTAAATATTTTTAAGTAGTATATACTTCTTAGGATTATTTGATTAAAAAAAAAAAGTTATTTAATATCATATAATAGCTATTTTGTGTTTTTGTTTCTTTTCATTTAAATCAGTAAAGTATAATCAGTCAATACATTTTATTTAATATTAAACATATTTAATATTTAAAAATTAAACGGTAATTAATTACCATTCATTATCATTTTAAACGCGTCACCAAAAAATAATATAAATAAATAAGATTTACAATCTAAAGTTTCAATTTTGACGAAGTTTAATTTTCGTTTCATAACATCCTCTATCAAACTTGTCTTCAATTAATAAACGCATAGAAAATTCATAAAAGATGTTTTATGGCTACTCGAAATACGCGTTTGGAGAAATCTTTAAATCACACAATCATTATATCTTTCTACTATTATCATCAAAAATAATGTTTATAGGAAAAGCGACAACATTTCCTTTAAAGCTTGATTTCAAAATCTCGCACTCGAGCGTTGCATATAAAGAAACAAAAGGAAAAGCAGAAGGTTACGAAAATGAAAATATAACAATAAGAAAGAGGGAAAATGTGAAACTATATTTTGAAAAAAGGACTTGGAAAAGAAAAATGCAGAATTATACGCTGATTACTCTATTATTGGCCATTACGTTAGAGTCAAATCCCCTAGAAATATTTCAGTCGCGTAATATTTGGAAAGGATAGAAATTTTATCTGAATAGATAAAATAACCAGGCTTGCATAAAATACAGAAGCCTTTAACAGTGACTTTTATAGGCTAAAACCGATTTAATTATTTTATTTATTTATTTATTTATTTATTTATTTATTGACTCTTAAGCGATAAGAGGCATAGCTAGTATAATGGTATTTGTTGAGCTATAATTTAATAAATAACCTTATTTTTCTATTTTAAAAAGCAACAATAATGCAATAACCATGTTGCTTTGTAATTACTGCTGCAAAGAACAGCTAAATTTTAAAATGAATACAGGATATTTAATTTTATGCTATTTAAAAATTAAACGATATTTTAATACCATCGTTTGTCATTTTGAACATGCTACCAAAATAAACAAATAAAATACTTCAACTTCCATAAAAAGATAAATTAAACAGGACGCGTTTCGAGCTGCAAAATTACTGCTCGTCATCAGCTGATCCAAACACGTGTCACAACGGACAGAGTGGAAATAACAGTGAAATAAAGAGGGAGGAGATTACACAGAGTGCGACAGGTGGCGCTGCTTGTCACAGCCAAGGAGGAAGAAAAAAGTAAAGATAAACTCAAAGAAGGAGGGAGGAGATTACAAAGAGTGCCCCAGGTGGCGCTGGCTAAAAGAACGCAGGTGGCAGAGAAAAACTAATAAAAGATAAAGAAAACAACTGAAAAATAAATAAAATAAAATAAATAAATCAATTAAAATAAATAAATAAATAAATAAAAATAGAATAAAATTAATTAATTAAAAATGATATAATAAAATAAATAAATAAAAATAATAAAAAAGAAAAAAAAAACTACAAAAGTAATTTCCATGCAGGAGAAAGGGAGGGGGATGAAGAGAGATCATTGACAAGAGTATTACAATTTTTATAAATAAAATAAGCTTCGTGAGTATCTAAATGAGAAGGAGAGGCAGGATTAGAAATAATTCTGGCCACGGAAAAATTGAAATAATGACCGGAAGACCAACAGTGAGAAGCAATCGAAGACCTAGATAATTCCTGATTTTTAATGTACCTCTGATGTTCATCCAATCTTTTCTTCAACGCTCTTTTGGTCTGACCAATATAACCATAATTGCAAGTGCAAGGAATAAAATAAACACCCCAGCGGTTCTCAACAGGAATAGGATCTTTCAAAGACGAGAATTTAATTTTATTCATAGGTTTGAAGATAACTTTAAAATTGAAACGAGAAAGGATTTTAGCTATTTTGAAACAAAGAGGAGAATAAAAAGGTAGAACTATAGAGTTAATATTAGACGAATTATTAGAATCAGTAAGAAGACGTTTAGGCTGATTAAATTTATACAGAGCTTTGTCAATCAAAGAGGGATTATAACCACGAGTGAGAGCAAGAGATTTGAGGTAACTAATTTCCTTATTTAGAGCAGAAGAGTCAGAAGAAATCCGAAGTGCTCTGTAAACAAAAGTGTAAAAGGAAGCCACTTTATGCTGTGGAGGATGGTTAGAAAAAGCATGCGGAGGTAGAGATACAGCGAAAGGTTTTCTATAAACAGAGGTAGAGAACCAATCAGGGTGTTTAGTGACCAAGACATCGAGGAAAGGAAGAGAATCATTCTCTTCGACTTCAAGAGTAAACTGGATGCAAGGATCAACCGAGTTGACAAGAGAAAGGAGATTTTGGAGATCCAGCTCAAAAGGAATTAAGATAAAAGTATCATCAACATACCTACACCAGAAGGGAAAATCAAATAAACTGAAGAGTCTTTCTTCCACAAAATGCATATAAATGTCACATAAAAGAGGAGATAAAGGATTGCCCATGGCTAAACCATCCGTTTGAACATAAAAGGAATTATTAAATTGGAAAGCAGTTTGCCTAACACAAATACTAACTAATTGCAGGATCTCGTCAATCTCGATGGAAGAGTAATGGAATTCGCGTAGCCTTCTTTCCAAACAGTCAATTGCTCCTTGAACAGGGACGTTAGTGAAGAGGGATTTAACATCTAAGGAAATCATTTTGTAATTACAAGGAGAAAGGCGTTTAATTTTATCAACAAAGTCAATAGAATTTTTAACAGTGTGAAAATTAGTGGAAGATAAAGGAGCGAGTAACTTAGAAAGGAACTTGGCAAGTTTATAAGAAGCAGTACCAATATTAGAAACGATAGGGCGAAATGAAAGAGTAGGTTTATGGACCTTAGGAAGAGCACAGAAACGAGCACAATTAGCTATAGAAGGAATGACCATACGTTTAGTGTTATTATTAAGAATGACAGACTTATTAACGACCTCCTTGATATCAGAAAGGTGTTTAGTAGAAGGATCTTTCTTTAATTTAGAATAAGGACCAGAGTTTAACATAGATTCCACATGAGAAATATAATCAGACTTATTGAGAAGAACGGTTTGACCGCCTTTATCAGCCTTAGTAATAAGAAGGTTAGGGACAGAATTAAGTTCACTGATAGCAGATTTTTGAGAAGAAGAAAGATTAGATTTAACTGAAGATTTATTAGAAGAAATGACGTTAGCCAAAAGGTAGCGAAGAGAATCAAGTTGACCTGGAGAAATTTTACTATTTTTGAAAGAATGTTCAATCGGAGCGATTAAATTCGGAATAGAGGGTTTGGAAACGCGCGAAAAATTCAAACCAAGAGAGAGAACATCACGTTGGGAATCAGTAAGAGAATGAGACGATAAATTGACAACATAATTTTGCCGAAGAGGAGAGATACCAGGAGCAGGAGAATTAGAAGTCAGAAGTGACGAAAATTTTTTATCCAATATAGCACAGTGACATTTAAATTTGTAATCAACGTAGGCAAAAATCCGTTTCTCAAGAAAAGGGAAATAAATAACAGAATTACTTAACAGCAAATGTAACGAATATAATTCATATTCAATGCACGAAAGAGAGTGCCGAACATCTTGAATAATGGCTCTAAGAACAGCAAACTTACTCCTGGTTAAGGCATTTTGAACGCGAAAGGATGAAGGAAGCTTGTAAATAATATTAATGAACTTAGGAACAACGTGTGAACGTTTACACCTTAAAAGAAAATTAAGCCTATTCAAAAACCTAGCCCGCTTCAAACGAAGATGCTTGAAACGATTAATAAGCGAAGAGCCCATAACAAGAGAAAAGAAAAAACAAGGCCAGAAATTATGGTAATAATAAATAAATAAATAAAACAAAATTAAAAAATAAAAAGAAAACACAGTAAAAATAAATAAAAAGGCAAAAAAATTCACTAAAAAACAATACACACAAGAAGCAGGAAGAAAGAAAAAGGACTTACGATGAACACGTGGAAAGCAGGAACGGTGTAGAAACCCAAAATAGTTAAACAATATTGAGAAACACCGAAAATACTGGCGATAAATATATATCAATAAATAAAAACTTTGTTAAATCACCATAAAAAGATAAATTAAACAGGACGCGTTTCGAGCTGCAAAATTACTGCTCGTCATCAGCTGATCCAAACACGTGTCACAACGGACAGAGTGGAAATAACAGTGAAATAAAGAGGGAGGAGATTACACAGAGTGCGTAACCTTCTTATTACTAGTCCCTAACCTTCTTATTACTAAGGCTGATAAAGGCGGTCAAACCGTTCTTCTCAATAAGTCTGATTATATTTCTCATGTGGAATCTATGTTAAACTCTGGTCCTTATTCTAAATTAAAGAAAGATCCTTCTACTAAACACCTTTCTGATATCAAGGAGGTCGTTAATAAGTCTGTCATTCTTAATAATAACACTAAACGTATGGTCATTCCTTCTATAGCTAATTGTGCTCGTTTCTATGCTCTTCCTAAGGTCCATAAACCTACTCTTTCATTTCGCCCTATCGTTTCTAATATTGGTACTGCTTCTTATAAACTTGCCAAGTTCCTTTCTAAGTTACTCGCTCCTTTATCTTCCACTAATTTTCACACTGTTAAAAATTCTATTGACTTTGTTGATAAAATTAAACGCCTTTCTCCTTGTAATTACAAAATGATTTCCTTAGATGTTAAATCCCTCTTCACTAACGTCCCTGTTCAAGGAGCAATTGACTGTTTGGAAAGAAGGCTACGCGAATTCCATTACTCTTCCATCGAGATTGACGAGATCCTGCAATTAGTTAGTATTTGTGTTAGGCAAACTGCTTTCCAATTTAATAATTCCTTTTATGTTCAAACGGATGGTTTAGCCATGGGCAATCCTTTATCTCCTCTTTTATGTGACATTTATATGCATTTTGTGGAAGAAAGACTCTTCAGTTTATTTGATTTTCCCTTCTGGTGTAGGTATGTTGATGATACTTTTATCTTAATTCCTTTTGAGCTGGATCTCCAATATCTCCTTTCTCTTGTCAACTCGGTTGATCCTTGCATCCAGTTTACTCTTGAAGTCGAAGAGAATGATTCTCTTCCTTTCCTCGATGTCTTGGTCACTAAACACCCTGATTGGTTCTCTACCTCTGTTTATAGAAAACCTTTCGCTGTATCTCTACCTCCGCATGCTTTTTCTAACCATCCTCCACAGCATAAAGTGGCTTCCTTTTACACTTTTGTTTACAGAGCACTTCGGATTTCTTCTGACTCTTCTGCTCTAAATAAGGAAATTAGTTACCTCAAATCTCTTGCTCTCACTCGTGGTTATAATCCCTCTTTGATTGACAAAGCTCTGTATAAATTTAATCAGCCTAAACGTCTTCTTACTGATTCTAATAATTCGTCTAATATTAACTCTATAGTTCTACCTTTTTATTCTCCTCTTTGTTTCAAAATAGCTAAAATCCTTTCTCGTTTCAATTTTAAAGTTATCTTCAAACCTATGAATAAAATTAAATTCTCGTCTTTGAAAGATCCTATTCCTGTTGAGAACCGCTGGGGTGTTTATTTTATTCCTTGCTCTTGCAATTTGGGTTATATTGGTCAGACCAAAAGAGCGTTGAAGAAAAGATTGGATGAACATCAGAGGTACATTAAAAATCAGGAATTATCTAGGTCTTCCATTGCTTCTCACTGTTGGTCTTCCGGTCATTATTTCAATTTTTCCATGGCCAGAATTATTTCTAATCCTGCCTCTCCTTCTCATTTAGATACTCACGAAGCTTATTTTATTTATAAAAATTGTAATACTCTTGTCAATGATCTCTCTTCATCCCCCTCCCTTTCTCCTGCATGGAAATTACTTTTGTAGTTTTTTTTTTTCTTTTTTATTATTTTTATTTATTTATTTTATTATATCATTTTTAATTAATTAATTTTATTCTATTTTTATTTATTTATTTATTTATTTTAATTGATTTATTTATTTTATTTTATTTATTTTTCAGTTGTTTTCTTTATCTTTTATTAGTTTTTCTCTGCCACCTGCGTTCTTTTAGCCAGCGCCACCTGGGGCACTCTTTGTAATCTCCTCCCTCCTTCTTTGAGTTTATCTTTACTTTTTTCTTCCTCCTTGGCTGTGACAAGCAGCGCCACCTGTCGCACTCTGTGTAATCTCCTCCCTCTTTATTTCACTGTTATTTCCACTCTGTCCGTTGTGACACGTGTTTGGATCAGCTGATGACGAGCAGTAATTTTGCAGCTCGAAACGCGTCCTGTTTAATTTATCTTTTTATGGTGATTTAACAAAGTTTTTATTTATTGATATATATTTATCGCCAGTATTTTCGGTGTTTCTCAATACTTCAACTTCCATTTTCTCGAGGTTTAATTTTTGCTACATCATTTCCAAACAGGTTTTCAATTATTAAAATCATAGAAATTTCACAAAAGATGTTTTACGGCTATTCGAGTTACGCGTTAGTAAATCTTTTAAATCACTTGATTACCTATTTCTACTATCATTATCAAAAATGATACTTATGAAAAGCACCAACTTTTCCTTCATCTTTCAAAAGCTTGATTTCAAAATCTCGCACTCGAGCGTTGCACACAAAGAAGTAAAAGAAAAGGAGAGGATTACATAAACGAAAATATAACAATGAGAAAGAGGGAAAATGTGAAACTATATTTTGCAAAAAGGGCATGGAAAAGAAAAACGCAGATACATAGTTATACACTGATTATTCTTTTATTGGCCATTACGGCAGAGTCAAATCCTTTGGAAATGTTTTAGCAACGTAGTATTTGGGAAGGATAGAAATTTTATTTGAATAGATAAGATAACCAGGTTTGCATAAAATACAGAAGAAGCCTTTGCCAATGACTTTTATAGGCTATAACCAGATTTGTTTTTTGGACATTTAACGATTTGTATATAGTAAAGCATTTTAATTTTAAATAATTTTAAACTATGCATATTTTTTAGGCAATAATTTAATAAATAACATTATTTTTCTATTTTAAAAACAATAATAATGCAATAACCATATTGATTTGTAATTAATGTTGAAAAAAAAAGGGCACCTAAATTTTAAAATGAATGCTGGACATTTAATTTTTAATATTAAAAAATAAAACATCCTACCAAAAAAGATCCATCCTACCAAAAATAAAACGTCAACCAAATTTACAATCAGATAATTCAACTTCCATTTTCTCGAGGTTTAATCTTCACTACATAACATCATCTTCCAATATTCCATCTTTAATTATTAAACGTATAGAAAATTCACAAAAGATGTTTTACGACTACTCGAGTTACACGTTAAGAAATCTTTTAAATCGCTTGATTACATCTCTCTACTATCATCATCAAAAATCATATTTATGAAAAGCATCAACATTTCCTTCATCTTTTAAAAGCTTGATTTCAAAATCTTGCATTCGAGCGTTGCATACAAAGAAACAAAAGAAAAGGAGAAGGTTACGAAAACGAAAATATAACAATGAGAAAGAGGGAAAAGTGAAACAATATTTTGTAAAAAGAACATGGAAAAGAAAAACACAGATACATATTTATACGCTGATTACTCTTTTATTGGCCGTCGAATTCTCTAAAAATGTTTCAGCAACGTAGTATTTGGGAAGTATGAAAATTTCATTTGAATAGATAAGATAACTAGGCTTGCATAAAATACAGAATAAACTATTGCTATTGGCTTTTATAGGCTGTAACCGAATTATTTTTGGACAGTTAACGGTTTTTATTTAGTAAGGCATCTTAATTTTAAACAATTTTAAACTATACATATTTTTTATTCGATAAATGTCATAACTAATGTAAAGATATTTGTTGAGCTATAATTTAATAAATAACATTATTTTTCTATCTTAAATACAATATCAATGAAATAACTATATTGATTTGCAATTATTGATGCAAAACGCAGCTAAATCTTAAAATGAATATTGGATGTTTAATTTGGCTTTATCTTTATATATATGAATATTTAAGCTATCGTGCTGATTGCGACATACTCCCTGTGAAAAAATTTTAAAGTGTTAACTGAACTGTATCTTTTATTATTTTATGCACAGCTTATAAAAATTTAAATATGTCTTGTAGATTAAATAGATTTATGTAATTTCAATAAGTATTTGGAGAATTATAAGGACCTGAAATTAATCACTTTTGCACTTGCGACGGAGATTTTAAAAAATATAAGACCCCTATATATGTTTATAACCGATACAAGACTTTTATTTTCTCGAACTACAGTTCGAGATTTAACATCCTCAGTCATGATGTCGAAGAGAGGCGACACTAAATAACACCCTTTAAATTACTTAAAATGCTTCTAAAATTGATAAAATTACATCTAGACTTTTCTAATAAATGTATGGATATTAGAAGCATCGATATATAGACTGATGCATTTTTGGGGATGTTTTATAGTAATTTTAAACTAGTTTTTGTAGTGCCACGCAAAATTTGTCTCAGGACTGAGGACGTTAAGTCTTTCAATAAAACCCTATATTTAAGTAAAGAATATATACAAAGTACTTGAAAACTTCCAATTAAGATACATAATTGGTTAAAGATATTAATAAAAGGGAAAAACTCTCATAAATAAAAAGAGTTTTGAATGAATGTTAATGAAAAACGAAAATTAATTTTATTAAATAAACAAGATTTTATAACAAGATTGAATAGCATTAAAGAATGACAAGTAATCTTATTTAGAAAATATCAACTTTTGCTTATTTATTTTAAATAAAATTATAATTCCTTATCTTTAAACGTTTAGTGTTATGCAAAGATAAGAACGAATACTTCCAGAAGAACAATACCCTTCCGGATATTCAAGTACTCTTTAGAGAGAAGAAATCATTTTGCTAATGCAGGGAGAAAAAGACAATAAATGTCGATAAAAATTAACGCAACAAACAACAACAACAAAAATTTTGAAGAAAATATTATGCATAAATCAAACAATCCTTTTCGAAGCATAAAATGCTTAGAATATATCATTTAAACAGCACTTTACAGAACAAGCACTTTAGTTTAATGAAGGCGAATATTTTTGCATATATTTATCTATGCATTCTATACATGTACACATTCTAAATTTAGATTGCATTTTGCTTATAATACCATCAGGCTAAGCATAACATTTTACGACGCAGTTCTAGATCATAAAGATAAAAGTTTCTTTTCTAAAATATAGCATAAAGTTAAAAGGTATTTATACACAATATCAAATTCGCATCTATCAAGTTTGAATAATAATAATTTAAAATGGACGATGCATGTCATATTACGAATATTTGAAAAATAGTTACATAGTTTTTATTTTATTGTTTTTAACTATAAAATAGATTTTTTAAAAATA
Source organism: Maratus speculifer (assembly GCA_964019185.1). Lineage (NCBI taxonomy): Eukaryota > Metazoa > Arthropoda > Arachnida > Araneae > Salticidae > Maratus > Maratus speculifer. Next base: position 73,292,015 of record OZ025303.1, read on the forward strand.
TAATCGTAAAGAAATGTACGGGAGGAGGGTCCTTAAATGAGCATGTGCGTGTGCGCAGTTTTTTCCTCCTTTGTTTATATATTATTCCAAAGTTTGTAAAATATGAGGACTTAATTAAAGTTCGATAAAGCATGGATTTTTTTTTTTTTTAAACTAATTTATGAAAGTAAATTTGTGTAACAAGGGTTCAACACTGTAAAATGTGGAATGACACTTTGGAGAACTTTCATAGAGAAAATGTCGTAAATTCTCGTTAATATGCAACATACACTGCAAATTTTAAACCTTTCTTCATTCCTTTTAGATGGCGCACCTATGAACCAGCAAATTTCAGCCGAAATGTTTTTTTTTTTTTTTTTTTTTTTCCGAAGAAAGCAGACACAATATTCATTGAATTAAATAGATTAACAAACTAGTTGGATGTATCAATCCCGAAACTTTCTTCTATCTCATAAGTACATTTTAATATTTAAAAAAAAAATAAAATAAAAAAACATGGTGACCCCAGAATTACTCACTATCGAATTTCCTCGAACATTTGACCTAGCCTAATGAGATTCTGGTATCTGAAAAGCCTAAAACGCAAAATTTAATTAATATTCTGAGAAAATGAGCTTAGTAATGCCTCATGTTGGGTAATTTATACTAAAATCTAAAAAGCATCTATTTATGTCAAGACCTAACAAAATCTGAAATTTGATGGAACTTCGTCCATTAGTTCTTGAGATATAGTTTTAACAAAAAATTTGCAAAACGTAGCACAGCAACGCCATATCGTGGACAATTTGTGCCAAAACGTAAAAGAAGCGTCTAATTATGTTATGGTGTAAAAGAATCAGAAGGTTGATGAAATTCTGTGCATTAGTTCTTGAGATATAACTAGTTTTAAAAAAAATGTAAAATATAGCACAGCAGCACCATCAGTTAAAGGATTTATAACAAAATGTAATCATCGTGTAATTATGTTATATGTCATTTTGTAACAAAATCTGAAGTTTGATGAAATTCTGTGCGTTAGTTGTTCAGATATAGCTATCAGAAAAATCGTGCAAAATGCAGCATAGCTGCACCACCTGTTGCAAGGTTAATACCAAAATGTAATCAGCGTCTAATTATGTTACATATTCTAGTGTAAAAGAAACTAAAATTTGATGAAGTTCTCTGTATTAGTTCTTGAGATATAGCTATCGCAAAAATCGTGCATAATGTAGTATATCAGCGCCACCTATATGGCAGTTCACACCAAAACCTTATCAGCTACTATGTATCTCAAGGTATCGCGGAATCTGAAGTTTGGTGAAATTCTGTGCATTAGTTCTTGAGATATAGCTATCATGAAAATCATAAAAAACTTGGCATAGCAGCGTCACCTGCTGGCCAATTTACACCAAAACTTAATCAGCGTCTATGTATATTAAGGGGTCACAGAATTTGAAGTTTGGTGAAATTCTGTGCATTAGTTCTTGAGATATAGGAATCTTGAAAATCATGAAAAATGTAATATAGCAGCGCCACCTGCAGGCCAATTTTCACCAAAAACTAATAGGCACTAATTCATATCAAGGTCTAACTTAATATAAAATTTTATCAAATTTCGAGCATTAGTTCTTGAGATAGAACGCCCACAAATTTTTTGTCACATACAGACAGACAGACTCACAGACAGACACACAGACTCACAGACAGACGGACAGACTCACAGACAGACATTTTCTAAAAATAGTCAAAACGTGTTCAGGACCTTCTAAAATGTAAAAATTCGTCGAAAACCGGAAGTCGAAAATTTTCATGAATCCAATACTTTCTTCTTGTAAAGATAGAAGAAAGTAAAAAATTGAAGAAATGTAAAATGAGAATAAAAATAGCTATTGTCTTGACCAACAGATGATAATTCTTAGCTGACCGTATCATTATTAATGGAAGATAAATCTTAATTGACTGTATCACTATTAACGGAAGATAATTATTAATTGTTTTTATCATTATCAATAAAAGGTAATTTTTAGTGGATTGTAATGTTTCGAAAATTGGCAGCTATGCGTATTTTTTCTATCTCCGAATTTTTTACTTATACACATTAGATACACTTCGAGATAGCTGAAATTACGCGAAATAAAAATGTGAAATAAGAACACTTTGTAACCTTCAAAATTGGTTTGGTTTGGTTTGGTTTAATTTTGTCGTCTGATTATCTACACTAGGGATATAGGACCGGGGGGGAAGTGCCCTTCGTGGGGGGTCTTTCTAAGGGAACCTAACCCGTATTTACGCAAGGTTCGAAGAAAACCACGAAAACTTCGAACGGTTAGGCCGACAGCCGCGATTGGGTTCGAACCCAGCACCTGCCGTCTACCAGTTGAGAGGTCCCAACCTCTCGGCCACTGGTGGGGCCCTTCAAAATCGTTTTATGCACATTGTAAGTTGAAATGCCAGCTTAATTATTTCTAACTTCCCAACGCTTTAAAGAAATTATTGAAATTTAAATAGCTAAAATTAGTTTTCTCTCTAAATTTCCACTATAATACGTGACTTTTTAATCTTATATAAGCTTACATAACTTTTTAATCCTTAGGTATACGTTACGTGATTTTTTTACCAACAGCTTAATTTGTGCTGTTCTATTTTGGTTTTATTTCATGAAAGTAAGGAAGTACTCTATAATTTATTTTGAGGATTTGTCAAAATATTTTTAATAATGCTTTGAATATTTTTTTCCTTGTAATTTTACTGAAAATACTTTTAAAAAAAGATATTAAGATAAGTATAGTTTCAAAAAATTTTTGAGTCAAAAATATTCATGTACCAGTAAAATACTAGCTTGAATTTAATTAAAAAAATATTTATAATATTCCAAGACATTTAAATTTTTTAATATATTTATTTAATATATTTTTTAATTTAATTTATTTTTTAGTTATTCATTTTTACTAAGAAATTATTTTTAAAACATTGTTTTAGGATAATAGTCTCTCACCGCTAAAAAGAAATTAAGAAAAGAAAAATATATATATATAGATGACATTACATGCCAAACCATCATTAAGTGGTTTGATAAGAAGGAATTTTTTTTTTTTTTTTTTTTTTTAATTATAAGTCAGCTTTAACACAAAGAAATACACTAGTTTATCAACCTGAAAACGAAAGTATAGTTAAAATTTTCAAACTTTATTTTTATCATTTTCGTCGATTAGGAATGTTCATTTTTTACTGACTTTGTCTAGTTTATCGGTTATTTATCAAACACTGTGCGCAATATAAAATGGATCAAATACACAGAGAAAATTGAAAAGTAATCAAAATTTTTTTTTTGCGCTATTTTTTTCAGAATATTACATTCTATAAATATATGTTTAAAAAAAAGCCAATTTTGCTCTTTTTAAAGCCTTTTTGAATCCTTTGTTTCGACTCTTTCGTCACCTTCAACAATTTCTTTATGAAACATAAATATGTATTAACTATTTTATGTTAATTACATACTGTACAATTAATTATATCTTCATCTAAATTTTTGCCAAATGTAACCATCCCTTCCCGTGGCTAAGTCCAATTAAAAAAAAAAAATTAAAAAACTTGTAAAAAATAAACTAGAAAATTTGACCTCACACCTTTATGTATATTTTTTCTCACTTATATAAAGATTATTAAAATAAAATAAAATAAAAATGGTATGAATGGAGCCTAAGAGATTGGAGAATTAAACAAAACAGCAATCTATATCTTATAGCGCTTTTTTTTAGCGAACTACGTGTAAAATAAAAATGGTTTGCAACAAAAACGTAAAAAATGTACAAAAATGAAAACGTAAACAATTTTACATTGCGTCAAAATACCATTTCTAGAGTCCATTATTAGTAAAATTATTAAATAACATTTATTTTATGTTTTTCTATGATTCTGCAATGCAAAAAAGTAATATAAAAAAAAAACTAACAAATTGCCAAATATATACTTATTGAGTCCCCATGTATCATCAATGTGCAAAAAATGATTTTTAATTTTTTTCGCTTTTCAAATTTTTTTAGTCATTAGTTTGTTAATATAATTTCATAACTGAAATTTAAAAAAAATAATTATAACAAATCCTGGTGTCTAAAGAGGTTATAACTAATATAATTTTATTAAAAATTGTACGATAACCTGACAAATTTAAATAAAAATACGAACAAAAACTTACTTTCGATAGAAGAGATTCCATTCATTGAAGAAGTATTATTCGTTATATCAATAGAGGTTGTGAATTTCTTATCGAGAAAACTGTCCCAAGAAGCGGCGATTGCGGACACAGGTCGAAATTTCATCTTGACAGCGAAAAATGTGAAACGAAACAAGCAAGTCACTGAAAACTATAAAAGTGTTCTACTTATTTCACTTAACAAAAGTTTCTATCACCAAAATATACGTTTTTGTTACTAAAATTATATTTCATATCAACCAATAATCCAATGCTAACTTTCTCCGGTAAAATCAGTTTTTAGATTAAAGATAACCAGCAACTACCAAAAATTCGCGTTGAATGCGCATTTATATAGAATTACACGTTGTTAAACAAAAATACATGTTTGGCACAGGAAGTTTGTTATTATCATCAATTGACTCACGGATGCTGTGATGGAATTATTTGCTTAATAAAAATAAGCGCTCCGTATCAAATATCTCATAAGAAAAAAAGACATGGATTACATCATACTTTTTTACATATTTTTTTTCGTTTTAAGTACAAGCACTGAATGCTCTTTTTTTTTTTAAGCTGAATTATGCCGAATGATTAAGTAACAGTAATAATTGAAGTTTAGCCATAAGTCTACGTGCAACAATTCTATTATTATTATTTTTTAATTCGCAAACACTTCGTTTATAGATATTTCACATTAAAAACTATTATTTAAAAAATGTGCCAAGGTATGTAGATATATTTTTCTGTTGTTTATCTTCCTTTTCGATCTTTTAAAATTTACCTATATTTGTCATTAAACTTTCCCGTAACACAGCTGTTCAGTAAGCTAAAGTAGGATTCAAAGCTTTAGATTCAGTAGCTTCCAAATTGCACTGTTCTCGAACATAATCCCCAATCGCACATAATTTCAGTTCAAACTTTTCCTTATAAAATGTTTATTCTGACATCAGCAAGTACACTGATTCGAAAATTTTCTCGAGAACTGCAGATAATTCAATCTCCAATAAATGAATGTGAATTTGATGCTTATTTAACGCTTATTAAGAAGTATATATATATTAATACTTTGCGTGAAAAAAATTACTGGTATTTAAATAAAATCCAGTATGATTTCAGGTATCCGGTACAACAAGCATCGAAAGTCAATACAATTCCCAGTGCTTGATACAATATTCAGACACTTCACATGTACATTTTTAATAGTAAAAAGGAGAAATTTTCTTAGCAGATGTTAATTTTCATACCAGATGAATTATATATCGAAGCTTCTTAACAATAACTGTGTATACGCCAAATTAAAATTCAACATTCAGTAAACATTTAGTGATAAACTCATATATTCAAAAAACTTATTTTAATATTTTACGCCTTGATATCCATCAGAATTTATATAAAAATAAAAATTCGAATCAGCTGCAGATACCTAATATAATAATGTCAAAAGCTAATGTAATTCCACGTGCAATAAAAATTAAAATGCATTATAACACCATGTATCTGGATGTAAAATCAAAGACAAAATCCGTTACTACTCTGGATATCCAGTACTATTAAATAAACCACTGATTTTTGTAAGAACACCAGAATCACGAAATGTAGTGCACAAAATATCAATTGACATAGTATTTTTTCATGCACCACACACAGAAAATTCTTCAACATACGCAATCAGCCCGATATCAATAAAAGCAGTTACAACTCTGACTATCCAATACTGATGAATCTCTGATTTTTCAAGTGAGGACATGACCATCAAATATCAATTGACACACATTTTTTTTTAACTGTGCCACATACAGATAGCAGCCACTTCTCCCACAATTGCAATCAGTCAATAAAAACTTGCAATTCTGAGTATCCAGTACAACTTGATGAACGGCTGATCTTTTAAATGAGATCAGGAAAAGTAAAACTAGTACACAAAATATCAATTGACAAACATTTCTCCCTTAAAATGTGTCATGTGGAGAAATGCAGCCACTTCTTCAATACACGTAATCAGTTAATAAAAAGTTGCAATTCTCGGTAACAGGTACCAATAGATGAAGCGCTGATTTTTTAAGTGAGAACAGGAAAAGCAAATCTAGTACACAAAATATCAATTGACACACATTTGACAAACATTGACATACATATGCAAAAATGCAGCCACTTCTTTAACTCAAGCAATCAGTCCGATATTGATAAAAACACGCACTTTTCCCATAGCACCTCCTGCTAGCCAAAAACAATAGGAAAGAGAGTGATGACACAGAACAGCAATCTCTGTGTCAGGTGACAGCTACTTTTTTTCCCCTTAGCGTGATCTTAGTGTGTTATTTCCTCGTAAAACAAGGGGAAGACAATATAACAAAAGATAACCTTAATGACGATATCAATACACCGTGATACGAATTCGCAATCAAACGTGAAATTTCAAGGTTATTTTAAAACAATTCGGAAGCCAAGAAGATTGTTTTGTTAAAAGATACAATGTAAAATATATTAAAATCTATTTCCTAAATTATGCCCATGAAGCACGTGTGTTTTAAAATCACAAAACACTTTCTTTATTATTATTTTTTAAATCAATACAAATTTTAATAAGCAATATATAAATGGAAAATTTACATTTGTATGAATCATTTCTCATTTTTTAAATGTATTTTTCTGCAATACAAACCATTCAATAATAAACTCTGCATGCTGTTTGTTTGTATGAAGTTTTATGAAAATGAAATTCAGACAAACATCCAGTCAATTTTTGACGGGGTTATATACTTCTAAATAATAGCAATTTAATATGTATCGTAATCTGAATTTGATCCGTAAAATGTTACATAAACTTCGTAAATATAGTCTTTAAGACAGGGCCGTAGTCTGAAGTAAACAATAGGGAGGGCTCAAGAGAGTGTAGGGGGGCTCATAATTTTTCTTTTCTCCCTGTATCTGACGCAGAAAGATAAATTAGTGCTTATTCACATTGTAGGTACAGTAAAACCCCGCTAATTCGGATTAATTGGGACCAGACCCAATCCGGATTATCCGGAAAATTAGAAAAAATGAAATAAAATTTCATACTTTCAGAAAATCACATTTATGTTAAACTTATTGAATATTTACAAATAGTAAAAATGTTTACTTTGTTTAATTCTTCGAAAAAAAATTTCAGAAAAAGTTTTTTTATTCAGAAAACGACGATGAAACAAGTTAATGTTATAAAAATTAGCCAATTGTTTCTCAAACTTGAATAAAAAATTAACCAAATCGATCCGGATTACCCGGAGATCCGGATTAACGGGGTCCGAATTAGCGGGGTTCTACTGTACTATGTTTCTTATTAAACTGTAATAACAACTTCATTTTATAATAAGAAAAGATCATGATGATGAAAATTTTAAATGTATAACTGGTGCAAAATTAAATATGTTTAGCTCCGTATGTACCAATAGGATGAGCGAGTGTTGAAACACGTATTTTATTTACAATTTAGAGGTTCTGCAATACTGTGAAAGGATCTCAAAATTAAATTAGATTTTTGAACAGAATTTCAATTGAGTTTTCGGAAAAGAAATTCGTTTAGTGATCTTGGAATATTTTCCAGGGGAGGCTCAAAATATTTCAAGTGGGGAGCTGAGCTGCCCATAGCACGCCCTTAGCTACGGCCCTGCTTTAAGATAAAAATGCAATTTCAGAATATATATATAGATAATATATAAATACTTTTATAAATATAACCAAAGTAATTAAACGAATGGATTTTTCCGCTAAATAGTCGATGCAAGAAATAATATAATCTGCATCGATTAAGAAATGAGTCCAACAATGACAACAACCCAATCGAACAACGTCATGCAAAAATAAACAAATAATTAAAAAAAAAAAAAACAAAGCTTAAATTTACGAGTTTTGCACATTAAAATTAAGAAATGACATTCCTGTTTCGTTTTCTTTCTTTTTCAAGGGATAATTATCACTTCATGTTTTTAAGCAATGAAACTAAACAATTTTTCATAACCATTATAGAACACGCTTCTATTTCCTGTAATTGTAAATCGCAACGTATCAGTTAAGCACAGCATGTATCTCCTCTTCACTAGTTTTATCAAAAATAAATAAATAAATAAATCTACAAATACTAAAAATAATACTAAAGACGCAAAATCCATTTCAGGAATTTCAATGGATGTATCCTGACAATTTGGTTCTATTGACAAGACAAGCTGATCAACTACAAGACAGGATTTTCATTCTATGGTTTAATTCAATATATAAAAAGATATTCGTTTTTGTAGTTAGTTCTTTGTTTAGAAATATGCGTATCCTCTATCAAGTTAATTTGTTTATTCAATCCATAAAGAAAGGCGTGACTAAAACCAATAATGAAAAACTCTTCTACCTTTGAAATGCCATCGAATGCTTATCCCCCTAATACTTTTTTTTCATCATTTCAAGTAGATGTTAGTCAATGGATCCTTAACGTTTTCTAGAGGTTCTTTTCTGTGTGTGTGTAACAATATAAAAGAAATTACCAAGGAAAGCAATGATAAAGGAAACCAAGGCTAGACGATCATAGATGATGAACTGAACATTTCCGTAACTAACCTCATCTTATTGCTTAAAATAATTTCTTCAGTCGGTATGTATCGATCTTATTCTATCGGGGCACGCACTGCATCAGTGTTTTCTTCTGTACAATGCAGTTCGTGATGAGATTCATATTCAAGCTGGTTTAATTCAGGGTGAATAGGAAGAATCGTGAGACAAAATTTGTGCGCATAAACGCATAAGATCAGGGTTATACGCGAAGTTTTAAGTGGCCGCTGCAGTGAAACTCTCCGATTGCAAAATCCCATGTTAACCTATGGGAAATTTTTGAAGCGTGATGACTCTTTACCTAATAAAATTATTAAAATACCGTTTTCACCAACAGAAAGTAGACGTCAGATGACGATAATGTCCATTTTTAAAAATCATCTACGGAAATTTTAAATATTTTTAAAACGATGATAAAATTTAATCAAATGGGGATTTAAATTTATGGGGATTTTTTTTATTTACTTAAAATTTAGGGAGACAATTTTTCAAAACGCATATATCGGCACCTGACGTCTATTTTTTGACGGTGAAAACGGTATTTTGATAACTTTATTAGATAATGAGTCATCGCACTTTAAGTATTCCCATAAGCTAACGGGGGATCTTTCGCGATCGGGGAGTTTCACTACAGCGGAGCCCATTGGAGCTCATTGTGTGAAAAGTAAAAGTTATTTTTGTGAGAAATAGCATTTCATAAAGAAGAATGAAATCCAGTTACTCAAATTCTAACCTACATTTATAAATAAAAATTTCCTTAAACCTTTCAGTTATAGTTTGTCATTCAGATGAACTTATGTTGTTTGCAAAATACACATTTTAGAACCTTAAAAAGAACAAAAATAATAACTAAACAAACGCAAGTCAGAAATTAAACGTCAGACATGGCAAATGAAGGGTGTTCTTACTATAATTAGTTTTATAAATATTCAAATCTTGGAATAGTAGCAGTTGGACTCAAATGCAAAATGGATGAATACAAAATTTCTATTAAATTCATCAATATGAAAATAATAAGAATATAATATACCATCTTAAATGCGATGTAATTACCAGAGAGAGAGCTAGAATTATGATCTATCATGGAAAATTACGTATGATAGGATTTAATAAAATGAAGAAAACGTTTATTAATGTCTTTTTAAGTTTTGATTCGATTTTCATAAAATTTGGAATGACTTGACAAAAGTGCAGCGATTCTGCAACGATTATATGTATTACATAAGTTATTCGGTTGAGTAATTTTTGCGCTGCTATATGCGGGCAGTTGGAGAGACAGACAGACCAGACGACAACTATAAGTGCTAAGTATTTATATAATTAGAAATAAAAATGAAGAGTAGGCTATTAATTATGAAATAGAATTTTGTGAAGGTACCTATTTTATTAAGAATAATTTTATGAAGATGCTTGTTTTACTAAGTGGAATTTTGTGAAGGGACTCGTATTAAGATAAGATGTCTTGTTTTATTAAACGCCCTAAATTTTACATGATTGATTCCCTGTAGACTATGAATAATACCACAGAATAGCAATGGTTTAATTATTTAAAGAATATACTACCTCTGACAATAAAGTTCGGTGATTGAATTCAGAACGACCGATCTGGCAACACTGGGGAAACAAAACGTTGCACCTGCATAGAGGCAAGTATAGACCATCTTTCCACACCGTTGTTCAGTTGAGCGTCGTTTATGTTCCGTGTAAGAGTGATTTACTAAGCGCTTATTCAGTGTGTTGGTCCTTAACTGAGAACAGGAAAATGAACGAATAAAAGATCAATTTAAAGTTTGGTTTTAAGCTTTGCAAGACACCCAAAGAAATTCGTGAGAAATGGTGCAAAATGAACACCTACCATACTCGCCAGATCTCAATCCTCCAGACTTCTTCCTTTTTTCACGACTCAATTTTTCTTTCAAAGAGATTTGACCATATTGCTGACATCCAACGAAACGTGGCGAAGCTTTTGAACTTCATCCCAAAAGAAGACTTCTTGCGAATTTTCCAGGGCAGATATCAGCGGTGCATAGTTATAGGAGATGACTATTTTGAAGGATGGTATGGTAACTTTCGTTACTATTTCATCTACATTAATGCTATAGGACTATTCACCGAACTTTATTGTCAGAGGTGGTATATATTCTAGATGTTCCACATAAACTAAATTAAATTAAATTAGAGCAAATAAAAGTGTATTTTAGAAAACAAAGCGATATACTTATACTCATTTTCAAAAACGTGTCACGTGATTTCAGAGATAAAACTACTAGAGATAAAAAAAATATATATATGGTCAGAGTTTCCCCCAGGTTTAAAAAGGGGCAGGGTGCTACTGTTCTGAAAAGGGCACTTTTTGCATTCTTCAGGGCACTTTTTTGATTTTTGGGGGCACTTTTATAGAGTTGAATCTAGAATCTAGCGGTTTAAAAAGTCGTGAAAAAACATTCATTTTGTCAAAAAATCGAGAAAAAACAAAAATTTCGCCAAAAAATTGAAAAAAAAGATACATTTTATTAAAATATCACGAAAAAATGGTCGATTTTGTTAAAAGATCGCAAAAAAGGCAGATTTTCCTAAAAAATCACGAAAAAACGACAAATTTCGAAAAATATCGCGAAAAAAAAACGGTAAATTTTGTTAAATGTTAAGGGGCAAGCCTGATTTATTGGAAAAGACATTTGTTGAAAAAAAGGATACTTTTGTTGAGTAAAGGTTTTTTTTTTTTTTTTTCTTCCACAAACGGGTGCTTTAAGGATTCAGATTTAGAAAGTTTTGGAACGAAAAAGAAGAACGAAATGAAGATTGTGAACGGGGGGGGGGGGGGGGTCGTCGCCCCGGCGCGGAAATATAGGGTGCGCCAAATTTATACTACGAACGTCATTTTTGGGCTGTCACAAGAAAAGGTTGGGAGGTCTGCTTTTTGAGCATTAAAAACACTTTTGAAGTAGGAAAATTAGTTTTTAGAACAGAAAAATTCACCTCTGGCATTAACTTTTTTTGTGTATGTATCTCTTTGCATTTTTTGGCGATCTTTTGACGAAATCTGCCGTCTTTTCGGGATATTTTGACGAAATTTGCAGTTTTTCGCGATCTTTTGACGAAATTACCAGTTTTTCCCAAATCTTTTGACAGAATTTTCCGTTTTATTGCGATTTTCGACGAAATTTGACGTTTTTCCGCAATTTTTTTGACGAAATCTGCCGTTTTATCGCGATTTTTTGACGAAAATTGCCGTTTTTCGTGAGTTGTTTAACAAAATTTTATGTTTTATCGCGATTTTTGGACGAAATTTGTCGGGGTTTTTTTACGATCTTTTAAGGAAATCTGCCGTTTTTACGGGATATTGTGAGAAGTTAGCCATTTTTTCGCGAATTTTGCCGGGAATTAATCGTTATTTCGCGATATTTTTAGTGAAATTTGACTTATTTTCGCAATTTTTTGCGTTCCGTAGCCGATTTTTTACTTAATTTACGCGTTTTAACGCGTCCGCATCATCGCTGAAGGGCTGCGTTTTTCAAAAGTGGGGCAAGAAGAACGCTATTTTTTTGAATGAGCGACAAGAGCGGCGCTAGTTTTTGGATGAGGGACAAGAGGGGCGTTATTTTTTAAACTGAAGGGCAGGAGGGGCGGAGCGCCCCCCAGTAACCCTCTGGGGGAAACTCTGATATGGTGAATAAATTACACTCACCACCAAGATCTGATCATTGCAGGGACAAATGGGTTCGTGCCCCATCCCTTCAGTTAAAAGAGACCATAAAATACATTTGTGTACTCTGGGGGAAAATAAGCAAAAATACATGTTTGTAGATTCAACAATAAATAAATTTAATTATTTATCATCACTGAACTACTGAGTATTTGTAAAATAATTTAAAAGAAACTGCCTAATTCCTAAAAAACGAATATTACATCAAGTGCCTGATAAAACAACTTATGACATTAGAATTCTAATTAGCATCACTAACTCAAAATAATGCATTTTTTAAACACAAAACAATTCTGTAAAAAATTAAACTGCATTATAAGTTTGCATATCGTGACTGCTATGTATTAATTTTGTAATTCTAGATTATTTTCAGAAGGTCAAGAAAAAGAAAAAAAAATAACTACATACTTAATTTTAGTTTCGTCTTGATTTTCATATTTAAAAAATATTAGATTTTCCCATATTTTAAAAACATTACTGTTGTTTATTTGTAACTAACCTAGAAACAAAAATTACAAGGTATCTCATTCATTATGTTTAAATAGCCAATTTTAAACAAAAATCATTTTACTATTTTATTTGAAAGACTGGACCAGACAATTTTTGTTTTCTTCATAACGATTATTAAAAGCTTATATTCAAGTAACAAGTAATGGCTATTTAAAAGATCAAAAAAGAAAAGAACTTCCAATACAGAGATTTTAAGGAAGATATGATAGATAAATAATGAAAAATTAAAAAACTTGTGATGAATATTTCTAATAGATTTTCAGAAAAAAATTTAAAAAAAATTCTAGAAAACACAATGAATTTTTATAGACAATCAGTTAAACATATATATATAGCTTCATAAAAAAATATTCATTTTCTACTGATTTTTTTTCTCTTATGCATGAAAATATTCTTTATATTGTACTACGATATTCTTACACGTGAAGGAAAATTACGCCAATAATGTAATAACTTATCAATAAAAAGAGATTTATTTAGTTAAAAAAACACCATACCGATAATTGCAAGATAATTCTTCAAATGAAACTTTATTTTCAGCGAAGGCATGTACACCACAGTTAAATTCTAACCCAACACGAGCAAGGAACAGTTCCAAACAACAAATTTAAATACTAAAACCTCATATCTATATTCAGAAAACGGAAATAAAAAAATGCATTTTCTGTTTAATAAAAAGAAAAAAAAATGATCTATTATATTGCATTCATTCTTCTCCACAACATAACACAAGTAAAATGGCAGATTTAAAAAGAAAAAAATATATTAGCTTTATCCAATTATTTTGTTGTAACTGGCCAAAGCAATCAATGTATTAGCCTTGAATTTTCTTTAAAGGCCGAATCTATGTAGATGAAAAACACCCATGTTAAATTTACTTTTCTACTATACTACAATAATCTATAAGAAATTTTTAGATCGTAATGGTATACAATAGGGGGAAAAATGAAAGCAATCGAATTTTACCTTTTCGCAAAACCATTTTTATTAATATAGATAAATCGATTATTGATTTCGCTACAAACATAGACCACATTACTGCAAATTAAATTTTTCAGATTCAGAATAAAAAAGAATTTTGAAACTATCAAACAATTGGCTTTGATACTGGCATTATTTATTTAGTTTACATCGTTTATTTTATTAAAACAAGATTTGATGAGCAGGGGTTTTATAAAAGTAAACACAGATTCGATATCGGTAACAAATAAATGTTGAAAAAAAAATTAGATTCAACTGATTGCATTCAACAATGAACAAAATAAATAAAAAAAAGATTAAGAAAACTCCCAAAAGTAGTTCAAAATGTAATAAAAATTAAGTGAGAATGGAGAAAGATTCAAAACCATGCGAAACATAATTTTCTTATCTAAAATAAGTCCTTCAGAAGTGTTCATTTAAAAGAAATTTCGCAATGGACATCATTTTGCACCCAATTTAATTCGGAAATTCGAAATTTTAGACTGAAATTTAACAGTTATTTTATTTATATAATGATAGATATTCTATGAGTAAACTAAAAAGAAAATTAACCTAAAACTAAAAACAATTCAAAGAGAAGTATGTGAAAAGCTCTTTCTTTTGTTTTTATCTATACTAATAAAAGAACAAATCGTTCTATTTGTCTGTGTGTGTGCGCGATGGTTAAAAAAATCTACAGCACGTACGAAACTCAGTTTTTTTTTTTTTTTTTTTTTTTTTTTTTTTTTTTTTTTTTTTGTGAAGTTAGTCTAAGATTTCTCCTGATGTACCTGAAGCACAGAATTTCAATTTTATGATTAGTTTCCGAGATATTAATTAAGAAGCGCAATTTGCTCATCAAAAAGTCAATTATTTGATGCTCGGGAATGAAAGCGCTTGCACATGCGCACAAACACATTTACGTACCGAAACGAGGGAAGGAACATTTTCCCCGAGTTTATTTCTATTTCTGAAACATTTTATTTAAATGAAAATCAATCAAACTGCAAGGCACAATTAAAATTGAAAGAGATATTTCGAAAGATCGCACTTATAGATGTCAAATGTTACAACCAATTCGAACAAATGTTGCAGTTAATCCTTTGAAAAAAAAAAAAAAAAAAAAAAAATCAAAAAGGTGTATTTTTCCGTAAAAGGTTTTTCCCCCTTGTGTCAACGCCCCTCCCGGGAATAATTTTGGAGGTATAGACAAACCAGCAATATGATCTTAAACTTGAAACTTTCTTTTAATCGATGATGTAATCAGTTTTAAAAATATGGATTTTACAGTACGCGTACAGTAAAAAATAGACGCAGTTTAAATCTATCTCTAGCCATTTGTGTGAAAAATAACTTTAATCAATACTAAAAGTAACTCCTGACCATTTTTAACATTTTGTATTAGGTCATCGATATCTATTTTTGGAAAGTCATCTTTCAATGTATGATAGAAAACATTTGCAGTTGAAGATACTATTCCAGCTTGCTTAGATTACAAAATCTTTGAAACCTGATACAGAGAGCGTACACAAAAAATTAAAGTTATTTGTCAAACGAAAATCTATTGGGAATTCACCTATGAGACAACAGGCCATATTTGAGTAATGCCTCTTTCGCATGTTTTATTCAAATCTTTGAATCAAACCTGAAAATCAAAAACTTTGAATAACAACATTCTCTTTGGAAAAGACAATACCTATGAAATCGGAGGTTTCGCAAAATCAACACATTACGAGGAAATATACAAATTTTCGTTCCAGCGAGGAAAAGTTAGTAAACAAAAATAGGAAAAATTGATCTTACATGATTAAAGAATGAAATGCTTCTCTTATTTCTTTATTATTTTAATAAATTTCATGTTGGTTAGATCAGCTTGATTTTAGGAATATTTTACCAATATACACAGCAACGTTTATGAAATTTGATCGCACTGTAGTATATATACCGTAGTATAGAACAACCGTAAAAATTATCACAATTATCACTTTGGAGTTGTATCTTTTTTTTTTTTTTTTTTTTCCAGATGTGCACAGCACGACTGAAAGAAATCTTGCCTTCCTCCCCACCCGCCTCCTTTTTCAAGAATGTTTTGATATGACGACTCTGTTTTTCATAATGATATTAAATATTTTGTAACAATACTAAACATTCATTTCAGAGTTGGCAAAAAAATCTGCTTTTTTTTTTTTTTTTTTCAAAAACTCTCCCCGATGTTTTTGGTTTAAACCGGATTTTTTTTTTTACATTTTTTTCTTATTACATATACATGCGTATTTATTGATAAAAATAGACATTGTTGGATTATAAGTAATATAATTTAATTTTAAAATAACTTCAATTAAATAATTGTAGTGAATTTATGTAGAAAATTGAAAAAAATCATATTTTAATTTAAACAGTATTAGCAAACAGTCTTGTGTTTAAAGAATTGATAAACTGCTCTGCATAGTGAAACATTGATACTCTGAAAATCTTTATAAACTATCTTTTGATTACTAACAATAAACATTTGGATGTAGTTTGATAAATATAATATTCTTTTCTACAGTTATTCAAATAATAAATTGCAAACACGTCTTGTAATTTTGTTTTTTCAGTGATAATTTGAAGTCAACATTTTTGGTTCAACAGATAACAGGACAAAAAAAAAAAAAAAAGATTGTTAATATTAAAATGCTATAACACCCAATCTTTGAATGCTCACTTATCAGCCTTGATATTTTGATTTTAACTTTTCTAGATAATCTCCCCCAATCAAACACATTTCTTATACAGCATGAGCAAAATCTTAAAGATCACCATGTTATTTTATTAATTGCATTAAATAATCTGCATTTTTAAGAAAAAATTAATATTTCATACTAAATATTGAAGATTTCTAACCAATTTTATCTTTGATCAACTCACATGTTTTAAGCTTTTTTTTTTTTTTTTTTTTTTTTTTTTTTTATAGAGCAATAGATATGTTCACCAACGCATAACGATTTTAATCCTATACAAAAAAAAAATATGAACTAAATCCACTATATATGATGCTTATTGCTGTAATAAAGTATTAAAAGTAGAAATTATTTATATCCAATAATCTAAAACAAGTAAATTTTAAAGAAAAAAGATAATATTTCATTAGTTTTCTTCTAAAAAAAAAAAATTGGATTTTTTGGAGAAAAACCAGTTGATTTAAACCATGGTTAAAACCGATTAGTTTAAACTATGCCAACCCTGATTCACTTTTTAAAAAGGAAAAAAGATGTGGTGATATACTAAAATTTTTCACGCCTTATTAATCCATTTAACATTTGTGCATCCAATTTATTAATCATCTTACATTAGTCATTCTCAATGCAGGCAAAAATGGTTCATAAATATCATGGCTTAATTTTTTAAAAAAAAGCTCAGAAAATGGAAAAGATCTGTGAGTGCGAGAGAGTAACATTCAGATTATGTCAAGCTTCTTTAAAGTAAGCGAATTAATGTTACACTTTTTGTCTCTGTTTTGTCACATCAACGTTTAGCCATTTTATCATTCAAACGAAATTTTGTAAATTAAGTTTCTATTAAAATTGGTACTTTTTTAGATTCTTAAGTTTTTTTTTCCCCCTGAATGCACGCACTTTAAATCTACCTCTAGCCGTCTGTGTGAAAAATAACCTCGATCGATTCTAAAAGTAACTCCAGGCCATTTTTAACATTTTATATCGGGATCATCGATATAGTGTCACTTGAGAATAACAAGGTTCTATCTGTGTTTTTGAAAAAAAAAATGGCTTACCGACATAGAAAGGTTCTATTTATATCTATAAAGGCCTTTTTGCATCAAAATGATGTTATATATAATTTACATGTGGTATAACGATTATGTTATGACTATATTTAAAACCAGAAATGCCTTCATAGACACAAATAGAACATTTCTATATTGATAAGTCATTTTTTTAAAACACAGATAGAACCTTATTATTCTCAGGTGACGATATGTCATCGTCGGATTATAATATCTATTTTTAGAAAATCATCTTTCAAGATATGATAGAAGACATTTGCCCGTTGAAGATAGTGCTCTAGCTTGTATACATTACAAAAATCTTTGAAACCTGACACAGAGAGCGTGCACTTCTTATTCTCTCAACATCATCGACAGGACTAAAGAAAATCAAAGTTATTTCTCTAAAGAAAATCTATTGAAAATGCACCTATGACAACAGGCCATATTTGAGTAATGCCCTTTTCGCGTATGTTTTATTCAACAAGAATTTGAATACTGAGATTCTTTTTGCAAAAGACAACATCTTTGAAATAGGAGGTTTCAGAAAATCGACACATTACTTAACCTCTTCAGACCTGAGATACACAAATGTGTACCTCCATTCTTTTCCTCATAAAAACTAAACTGTTTGAATTTTTTGCATTTTTACTTTACTTCTACACAACTGAATGTTTTTGCTTTAAAACAAAACCAATAAATGTCAGCACTGGTGAATATTACCTCATGAAATAAATATTGTTTTTATCCGAGTTTTGAAAATACCTTCAAGACATTGTAGCAAAGAAAGTAAGAAATATTCATGATTATGTAACTTAACATTTATAAACCTAAATTACCAGTCCCCTAAAGTACTGATTTCATAAAAATGACTCTTTCTATCATCTGTGGTGTCATTTCGATTGTGCAAAAGAAAAAATATATATATATATTTCTTGAGTTATTTTATGCTCAGGTCTGGAGAGGTTAAGGAAATTGACAATTTTTCGTTCGAACGAGGAAAAGTTTAGTAAACAAGAATAGAGAGAATAAAAAAATTTAATCTTATGAATAAAGCACATGAATAAAGCACTTTTTAAAAAATAAAGTAATTTTGTTTTGATCTTTGTTATTTTGATAAATTTCATGTTGATTAGACCAACAAAATATATTTTCCAGCAATACTTTAAAATATACCCATTAATATTTAAATTTAATACAATTAACCTTTCACGCACGATTTTTCCATTTTTAGGGGGGAAAACATATTTGGAATCTATACAACGGTCTAATAATAGGAATAAAAGTAAAATTAATAAATAAATAATAAAAAAATAAATCTTAAATTTTCAGCTAAAATTTTATGTTTAATGGCGTGTACCATGCACACACAATTAGGGCTTTTAAATGATGTATTGCAGTATCTTTCAATTAAATGGGCTTAGTTTTATCTGCTTAACACCCTACAAGTTTCTTTATATTAATATTTTTTAATATTCAATAAAAATAAAAGTATATTTTGCCTTAATAGCATGGTCGATTTTTTTTGTTGTTGTTGTTTCCGAAGATGAAATTATAACTTTTTGTCCTCCTTCAATTTAGAAACAATTTTTTGTGTATGTTTTTGCCTATGGCCACTAGGGCCTCCCATAACTTGAAAAAATTCCGGCGGAAGATTGCCCTATAATTGCCCTACGATGTCTATGCCATTTCCATTATTGTACCATCGGAAAATGTAAGAAGCCATGCATAGATTTGAATTAAATTTTTTGTGCATATTTTTAGCTATGACAAACATGTCTTTTTTTCAAAAAAGAAAAAAAAAATCTGCCGTAGGAAGTGCTATAATTGGAATGTGTGTGTCATTTTCATTATTGTACCATCAAATACTTATAAAGTTATGCATAGAACTGAAACAAATTTTTAGTGTATGTCTTCGGCTATGACCAGCAGACCCACCTTTGATTTGGGAACATTCTGAGGGAAAGGGTGCTGTGATAGCAATTTTTGTATAATTTTCTCGATTTTACATATTCTACTGCCCATTAGCAGCTCGTGCAGCGACGGGAATTTGTGTCCTGATAAGCCAGCTATTCGTAAACAGCTGATGATGACAGAATAACAAAAACATTTGATATTAATAAATATCATGATTTAAATTAATTCGCTTTTACTTCGATTTAATGACAGAAGTAGAAACTAAAGATGAAAATCAAAGTTGGTATAATAGTGTACTAAAATAATATTGAAGAATTTAACATGCGTAACTACTTTTTGAATTATTAATACGTTTAAGATAGAAGAAAGTTTTGGGATTAGGACATTCAACTAGTTTTTCATCTTTTCAAACTAAGTGAAAAAAAAAATAATTTCGTTAAAAAAGGAAAAGAAAAGAAGAAACATTAAAACTTCAGAACCAAAAAACCCACAAAAATTATTAAATGCAGAGATAATTGAGGAACAATATAACACAAGCATTATCATCTTTATTAAATTCAACTAATAATTCAGTGGCAATCAAAAGATACATAAAACAAGATATTTAATTTTTTATAAGGAAAAAATCTTTGATTGCCCGCGTTATCCTCAAATAAATAACTGTCATATTAGAAAATTGATAAGCTTCCGAGGAGAGTTAGACGCTAAGTAGCAGTGTGTATGAATGTAATGCGGAAGCTTATTTTTATTCTTAGAGGAACATTTAAAAACAATAAGATATATGACGACTAAAGACAGCATCTTATTTATATCTTATGTTCTTATAATTTATTTTTTCTAGTAAGCAAAAAATGTTCCAGTTTTTACTGAAATTGCAAGACCCTAAAGAACAACAATAATATAAAAAAGTTCGATATAAAAGAGCGAGAGAGAGAGAAAAAAAAACAACACTTAAGGACAACAGACATACATTTCACGATTGCTAAATTCAATTAATACAATTCAATTAGTTACTGCGCAATCAAATAATACATAAAACATTCCAATTTATATATATATGTATATATATAAGGAAAGAATTGTTGTATCTTGCAAAAATTGTTGATTAATAACTGCAAACGACATTCACAGATAAATAATTGTCACAGTAGACAGCTGATGCATTTCCGAAAAGAAAAGCAGAATTCGCAAAAATATGACAAGGAAAATCAACTTTATTCCTAAAAACATTAAATAAGACAATACAAATAACAAAGAAAGGCAGTCTTTTTACTTTTATCTTTCTCCATTATATTTTCTAGCAAGCGCAGGGAATTTTTAATTTCTTAAATAACTAGAACTTTAAGAATCTAAAGCACAACAAAAAATTGCTGAACTAAAAACATAAAAAAGGATTAAAATAATTAAAAAGATAAAACACATTTTCAGCATTCTAAATTCAATTAACACGACTCAATTTGTTTCTATGCAACCGAATGATACATAAACAACGTCCCTGAATTTTTTATGACGCAAGAATTGTCGATTTAATAACTGCAGACGATATTTACAGATAAATAACTGTCACCGTAGAATACTGATGAGCTCCAAAGAGAGTTAGTTGCCAAGCAGCAATTTGCAGAAATATGACAAGAAAGGTCAACTTTATCCTTCGAAGAACATAAAAATTCAGGACGAAAGATGTCAACTTATTTTTTATTTTTTCAGGCGATCTTGTTTGATTAGCCAAAGTACTCTACTAAGTTTCCCTGTTGTTTCTTCTTTTCTGAGACTTGTAATGTTTTATGTTTGAAGGATGTGTTCATCACTGATATATTTATTGTGAGCTCCAGTAAATTAATTTTACCCTTAGCAAGAAAGTAAAACATTCATAACTCGAACTCAGTTTTATCATGACTATATCGTATATAAAATACGTCGAAAAAAATACTAATATTAAAAATATTTAGGGAAAAATAAAACACATAAGTTTTATTTTAACTATCCAAAAAGTATAAAGTATAATTTTCTAGTTTTAAAAATTCAAAGGTTGGAGAACAACTTTATAAAAATAAATACAGACGCGACACCATTTTTTCTCCATTTCTCGCATTCAAAATGCTATAACTTGAGAATCGTTAAGTATAATTGATTCAAACTTGGAACGTGGCTTTTTTCAATTGTATTACTTTAATTTTGATTCAACAAATTAAAAAAATATATTTAGTTTGAAAATATTATTTTTTTTTAAAGTTATATCACTTTTTTAAAGACTCTTACTTTAAATATTTTTAATTTTTATTTAAATTAATATATTTAAAAATGCCATAGCCAGTTTTTTCTCTTTCAGTTCTTGGTATCATTTGGCTGGAAATTTATTGAGTAGAGATTACGGATGATTTTTCATTATAACCTGCAAATGCTTTTCTTGATATGTTCGGTTTTTCTTATTATTTCAAATTTTAATCGCTTAAAAGGAGTATATTTAAAATTAAATTTTGAAATAATATTATTATTTGAAATAATAATTTCAAATTAAGATTTGAAATAATATTGAATGCAAGGCGTACAAAACTTTCTACAGAAAAATTTCCAATAATTACATAGATTTATTCGGTTCTTCTTTCAGCATTTTAATATTTGTAGAATTTAACTATCAATTAAAATTAAAAAACAAATTAAAATTAATTTATTCAACTATGTTTTACATAATCAAAAACTAACTCTTTTTGTATGCGGTTGAAATAAAAAATAAGAGGAATTTTTCAAGAAATTAAAAATATTTTACTGTGCACAATTCTATGGTTAATCAATTATCTAAACTTCTTAATAATAATAATTATAATTATCTGTTTTTAGCATTACGTTCAATAAAGTTTTTGTATTATCAATTTTTAGTAAAATGCCCAATGAAGTTTTAATATTAGCTGTATTTCAATACTACCCAACATCAATTTTTAACTTCAGCTGATTTTAGTATTATCAATTTTTAGTATTATGTTCAATAATATTTTTGTATTACTTGTATTTAAATGCTACTTATCACTGTGGAAATAGACGGATGGAAATTAACTTTTAATCAATCGTAAAAGCTTTTGATGATAGTATTAAAACTTGTAAAATGGAGTTATAAAAGCAATGTTAATTCAAAGAATTCTTTATCACGCTTACACGATCTTTTTTTCCCCTTCTTTTCCTTTTCCCTGCGGCAGATGTATGAATGTGGGAAAGTACGTTTTACAGGCTATTCGACAGCTTTCGTTTCGAGAAATCCTAATCATCTTGACGATTTTTTCCCCTCTCACTTCTTGGCAACATTTGGCAGGAAATTTTTTGATGAGTACAGATTGCGGCTGATTTTTCCATTGTAACCCGTAAATGCTTTATTCGACATGGTCGGTTCTTTTTTCTACAGTATTGGTACGATACACTATGAGTGAAATTTTGAAATAATAATATTATTTGAAATAATAATTTCAAATTAAGATTTGAAATAATATTGAATGCAAGGCGTGCGAAACTTTCTACAGAAAAAATTCCAATAATTACATAGATTTATTCGGTTCTTCTTTCAGCATTTTAATATTTGTAGAATTTAACTATCAATTAAAATTAAAAAACAAATTAAAATTAATTTATTAATTTATTCAACTATGTTTTACATAGTCAAAAACTACTTCTTTTTGTGTGCGGTTGAAATAAAAAATAAGAGGAATTTATCAAGAAATTAAAAATATTTTACTGTGCACAATTCTATAGTTAATCAGTTATCTAAACATTATTATTATTTTTTTTTTTTTAAATAATTATCTGTTTTTAGCATTACGTTCAATAAAATTTTTGTATTATCAATTTTTAGTAATCTGCCCAATAAAGTTTTAATATTAGCTATATTTCAATACTACCCAACATCAATTTTTAACTTCAGCTGTATTTAGTATTATCAATTTTTAATATTATGTTCAATAATATTTTTGTATTACTTGTATTTAAATGCTACTTATCACTGTGGAAATAGACGGATGGAAATTAACATTTAATCAATTGTAAAAGCTTTTGATGATAGTATTAAAACTTGTAAAATGGAGTTATAAAAGCAATGTTAATTCAAAGAATTCTTTATCACGCTTACACGATCTTTTTTTCCCCTTCTTTTCCTTTTCCCTGCGGCAGATGTATGAATGTGGGAAAGTACGTTTTACAGGCTATTCAACAGCTTTCGTTTCGAGAAATGCTAATTTTCTTGGCCATTTTTTCTCTTTCTCAGACCTCGGTAACATTTGGCTGGAAATTTATTGAGTAGAGATTACGCTGATTTCCCACTATAACCCGTAAATGCTTTTCTCGATATGATCGGTTCTTCTTTTCTAAAGTATCGATACGATGCACAGTTGGGCGAAATCACAAAAAATTGCTTTAAAAATAAATTGTCTTTCTTTCTATGTTTCTTTTTATATTATTTTCTTAATGGGATAATCGATAGCATACACGTATTAAACAACGTGTAGAGTAACGTTGGAATTTTTCAGCCGATTTTTAGGACGAAATGTATGTAAATACGTGCATTTCACGACAATATTATGTGCATGAAAATATACCATTTTAACATTTGTAGAATTTAGTTTTAAATTAATAAATTAAAATTCATTTGTTAATTTATTCAACTATGTATCGTAAATAAAGAAAAATATCTCTTTTTTTCCGTGCGGTTGGAGTAAAAAATAAAAAGAATTTGTCAAGAAATTTGATATTTTTTATTGTGCGCACTTTATATGATTAATCGATTATCCAATCAATTTTTAGTAAATAGCTATTTCTAGTACTAGCTGTATTTTAGTACTACCCGTCACTGCTGAAATAGGTTAATAGAAATTAACTTTCAATAAATCACAGAAGGTTTCGATAATAGTATTCAAACTTTTAATGCAGTCTTAAAACTAATTCAAAGAATTCTTATCTTTAATCACGCTTACGCGAAGATCTTTTTCCTTTTCCCTGAGGCAACTTTATGATTGTGGGAAAGTACGTTTTACAGGCTATTCGACAGCTTTCGTTTCGAGAAATCCTAATCATCTTGACGATTTTTTTCCCTCTCACTTCTTGGCAACATTTGGCAGGAAATTTTTTGATGAGTACAGATTGCGGCTGATTTTTCCATTGTAACCCGTAAATGCTTTATTCGACATGGTCGGTTCTTTTTTTCTACAGTATTGGTACGATACACTATGAGGCGAAATCATGAAAAACTGATTAAAAATCAATTTTCTCTCTCTCTCTTTTACGTGATAATCGATAGCACACGTGTATTAAACAACATCTCAGCAGAAGATGTAAAGATGGAACTTCGTAGTCGATTTTCCTCATAAAAAGCATGTACGCCAGTGTGTTTCACGACAATATGTGTCGATGGCAATATAGCATTTTAATATTTGTAGAATTTAACTATATATTAATAAATTAAAATTATTTTACTGAGTTATGTGACTTACATAATCAAAAACATTATCCTCTTTTTTCTGCGTGCGGTCAGAGTATTAAAAAAAAAAAAAAAAAAAAAAAAAAAAAAAAAAATTCATCAAAATATATATATATATATATTTTTTTTTGACTCCATATTGTTAATCGATTGTCCAATCGATTTTTTGTAGTAACTGGTTTAGTATTATCAATTTTTACTGTTATGTCCAATTAATTTTTAGTGTAAGCAGTATTTTAATACTACCCATCACTGCTGAAATAGGTTGATAGAAATTAATTGTCAATAAATCGTAGAAGTTTTCGATGACAGTATTAAAACTTTTAATGCAGTCCTAAAAGTAAAACCAATTCGAAGAATTCTTATCTTTAATCACGCTTGCGCGAAGATTCTTTTTCCTTTTCCCTGCGGTAGCTGTATGATTGTGGGAAAGTACGTTTTACAGGCTGTTCAACAGCTTTCGTTTCGAGAAATCCTAATCATCTTGACGAATTTTTTTCTCGCTAACTTCTTGGTAACATTTGGGAGGAGATTTGTTAATGAAAACAGATTACGGTTGATTTTCCATTATTACCTGTAAACGGTTTTCTCGATATAATCGATTCTTTTTTTCTACAGTATCGGTATGATACACAATGTGGCGAAATCTTGAGAAACTGATTAAAAATCAATTTTCCCTCTCTTTTTTTATGGGATAATCGATAGCACACGTGTATTGAACAGCATCTCATCAGAAGATGTAAAGATAGAATTTCGTAGTCGATTTTTCTCATAGAAAGTATGTACCTAAATATGCTTAATGACAGTAGATATGTGTCGGTGACAATATAGCATTTTGATATTTGTAGAATTTAACTGTAAATTAATAAATTAAAATTATTTTACTCAAATATGTGACTTACATAATCAAAAAACCACCCTTTTTTCTGCGTGTGGCCGGGGTAAAAAAAAAAAAATAAAATAATAAGAAGAAAAATTTATCAAGATATTTGATTTTTTTTTTGTGCAAATTTTATATGGTTAATCGATAGTCCAAATGATTTTTAGTGTTAATATTTTTAACCCCTTGGGGACAAGCAACACGTATACGTGCCACAAAAAGACTTAAGAATCCGTGTTTATTCCCAGCAGTAAAATTTCACTGTAATATTTGCCTTATTTAATCAGAACATTTTCTCGATTTAATATGGCAAAAATGTCCGTTTTTAAAAACATTAAAAATTTCATAAAAGGCTCTCGTCGCCAAGGGGACCAATTTTTTTATCAATTTTTAATCAATATCAATTTATTAACAATTTATAGCATTATGTCCAATCAGTTATTAGTATTATGTGCAATAATGGTTATTAGTAATGGCTGTATTTTAATACTATTCAACATATTTTTTTGTATTAACAGTATTTTAATGCAATTCAACATCAATTTTTAACATAAATTGTTTTAGTATTATCAATTTTTAGTATTATTTTCAATAAATTTTTAGTATAAGCTATATTTTAATTCTACCCATCACTTTCGAAATAGCTGATAGAATTTAATTTCAATAAATCGTAGGTTTCCATAATAGTATTAAAACATTTAATGCAGTCCTAAAAATAAAACCAATTCGAAGAATTCCTATATTTAATCACGCTTACGCGAAGATCTTTTTCCTTTTCCCTGCGGCGGATGTATGATTGTAGGAAAGTACGTTTTACAGGCTATTCGACAGCTTTCGTTTCGAGAAATCCTAATCATCTGGGCGATTTTTTTCTCTCTCACTTCTTGGTAACATTTGAGAGGATATTTGTTCATGAGCAGAGATTACGGTTGATTTTCCATTATAACCGGTAAACAGTTTTCTCGATATTATCGGTTCTTGTTTTCTACAGTATCGGTACGATACACAATGGGGGAAAGTCATGAAAAACTGATTAAAAACAATTTTCTCTCCCTTAGAATAATCGACAGCACACGTGTATTAAACAACATCGCATGTGAAGATGTAAAGATGGAATTTCGTAGTCGATTTTTCACATAAAAAATATGTACATAAGTGTGTTTCACGACAGTATGTGTCGATGGCAATATAGCATTTTAATATTAGTGGAATTTAACTATAAATTAATAAATTAAAATTATATTACTCAACTATGTGACTTACATAATCAAAAACTTTACCCTCTTTTTCTGCGTGCGGCCGGGGTAAAAAAAAATAAGAGGAATTGATCAAGATATTTAAAACATTTTTTGTGCAGACTTCATATGGTTAATGGATTATCGAATCGATTTTTAGTATTAGCTGTTTTTTAAGAACTTGAGGAAGAGCGACATGTATACGTGCCACAAAAACGTGGTTAAGAATCCGTGTTTATCCCCATTAGTAAAATTTTACTGTAAAATTTGCCTTATTAAATCAAAGCTCTATTCAATAAAGGCACAAATTTCTGCTTTTAAAAACCTGTGACTAAACATTAAAAAAAAATTCATAAAAACCCCGTCGCGAAGATAATAAAATTAAATATCCCGTCGCGAAGGGATTAATATTATCAATTTTTATTATTACGTCGATTAAAGTATTAGTTTTATCAGTGCGCGCATTATGCGCAATAAACTTTTAGTATTGACTATATTGTAAAACTGATCAACTTTTTTTTTTTTTTTTTTTTTTTGTATTAGCTGTATTTTAATACAATTCAACATCAATTTTTAGCATAATATTTTGTATTTTGTCCATTAAAGTGTTAGTATTAAGAATTTTTATTATTATGTCCAATTAATTTTTAGTATTAGCTGTATTTTAATACAAATAAACATCAATTTTTAGCATAGTATTTTGTCCATTAAAGTGTTAGTATTATGAATTTTTAATATTATGTCCTAATTAATTTTTAGTATTAGCTGTATTTTAATATTACTCGTCACTGTTGAAATGAGTTGATCGAAGTTAATTTTCAATAAATCGTTAAAAATTTCGACGATAATATTAAAACTTTTAATGCACTCCTAAAAATAAAACTAATTCCAAGAATTCTTATTTTAACGCTTACGTGAAGATCTTTTTCCTTTTCCCTGGGGCAGATGTATGATTGTGGGAAAGTACGTTTTACAGGTTATTCAAGAACTTTCGTTTCGAGAAATCCTAACCATCTTGGCGATTTTTACTTTCACTTCCTGGTAGCATTTGGCAGCAAATTTGTTGATGAGTACAGATTGCGGCTGTTTTATTTCATTATAACCCGTAAGTGCTTTACTCGATATTATCAGTTGTTCTTTTTTTACAGTATTGGTGTATAATGCACTGTGAGGCAAAATCACGAAAAACTGTTTAAAAAACAATTTTCTTTCTAATTCTTTTAACTATTTGGAAAATAGCGGTTGTCCTCGTTAGAAAATCGGGAAAACTGAAGTATATCTGGATGTTTTTATTGGTTGAATTCCACAACTTTTTTATTTTATTCGTTTTCTGATTGGTCCGTTTAATGTCCAAAAAATGGAATACTTCTGTTTTTAAGTTTTAATCGTTTTCTGATTGGTCCATGTTTATTGTCCAAAAATGGAATAATTCTGTTTGCCACAATGGCAAAAAAAAGTAATAAAAACTTTAAATAATAATAATAAACTTTAAATAATAATAATAATTTGAAAACATATTGTGATAAAGATTTCAGACAAATTTCATTTAAAGTGCATTTTTTTTTCCTCTACGCAACGGTGTAAAAATTTAAAATGTTCGATGTTTAGAAGTTTAAAAATTCGCTGTTCTGAAAATCGTAAAACTGAAATTTCATTTAAAATTTGTTTATGATGGGTCCAGGAATCTTAATGTTTCATCCATGTCGTACGTAATATGAGACATTCAGAAGTCAGTCTGATTAACTCCATCAAATGAAAATGCACATTTTAAACATTTGAAGTTGTATATCTATAAACTAATTTTATTATTATTATTATTATTATTGATCCAGGAATATTAATGTTTAATACATGGCGTATGTAATATATGACCCGTTATGATCATCATAAAAATTACGTTTATTATTACTATTAATTTAAATATAGAAATCATTTATAAGTCTTTAAAATGATAATCTTTAAAAATATCATTCTCCGAATAGTCGTTGTAATTTGTTAATTACATCTTTTATTTTATTTTACTGTTTTAAAAGAACGGGCAGTGACAATTTAATTAGCAACATGACATTTAATAATATTGTATTTTTTTTTTCTTTTCTTTTTCTTTTTTTATGGTATAATTTACAGTAGCCTGTTTAACCTGGCGCACGCGCAACGCCAGGAAATTCTTACAGAAAATTAACTAATTAATTTAAATAAATAACAATTGTCTTACTTAATCTCCGAATACTTTGGATTAAATTAGTCAGATATTTCCGTAAATTTCTGATACTTAGCGGGCGTCGTGGTGATCTTTTTACGTAACTATAACTGATGCTTCATGAAGTGGTTCTAATTCTAGTGTCTAAAATATGCCTTGAGCTGTACTTTTTTTTTATAATTTTTTCAAAGTTTTTTTTTTTTTTTTTTTTTTTTTTTTTAAGTAAACAAAGTACATCCTTTCTTTAACCATATATTTTATACGGTTATTTTTCTTCACTTTATGAGACACAGTAAAAAAAAGACAGTCATGGGACCAATGGAGATAAGATTTAGTTTTCTTAATTTTCTTAAAGTATTTTTAAATTTCCAATTCATTCTAACTTTTTTTACTTCCTTCTATCTTTAAAAGAAAGTATTGAAATCGTAAAAATTTTCGACTTCCGGTTTGCGACAGATTTACACGTTTTAAGGGTCAGAGATATCAAAAACATGTTTTTACAAAATGTCTGTCTGTATGTATGTGACACAAATTTCGTAGGCGCTCTATCTCAAGAACTAATGCACAGTACTGAATAAAAATTATATTCAGTTAGTCCCTGATATAAATTTGTGCTGATTAGTTTTTGGTGAAAATCGCTCAACAAGTGGCTATGCAGCATTTTTCACAATTTTCGCAATATCTCTATCTCAAGAACTAATGCACGGATTTTCATCAAACTACAGTTTCAGCTAGTCCATGATGACATGAGTTGACATTTTCTACATTTTAGTGTAAATCATTCAACAGGTAGCGCTGCTATGCAGCATTTATCAAGATTTCCGCAATAACTCTATCTCTAGAAATAATGCACGGATTTTCACAAAACTTCAGATTCAGCTATTCCTTGATATGACATGGTGTTGTTGACATTTTGGGGTAAATCACCCAACATGCTGAATTTCTTACGATTTCCGCCGTAGCACTATCACAAGAACTAATTCATGGATTTTCATCAAAGTTCAGATTCAGTTATAGATGTTGACATAAGTTGTTGCAAATCAAGTTTCTGTGTAAATAACCCAACAAGTGGTGCTGCTATGCTGCATTTTGCATGATTTACGTTATTTTACCAACAGTCATATTTCAAGAACTAATGCACGGAGTTTCATATCATTAGAATCTTCAAGCTGAGTATAGATTGTCATTTAATTCTGGCACTGTGATAGCGGATTTTGAAATATTAACATGTATGAGATAGAAGAAAGTTTTCGGATTGCCACATCCGACTAGTTTAAATATAAATTTATATATGCCTTCATATATTATCTAATACATTAAACAAATATTTGCATGAAAGTGAAAAAATATATTGGGATTCAAATTTCCATTAACTTTTATAGCAATCCATATGTATTTAATTAATGAAATTATAAGTTATGTTTCAGAACTTCCATACTAGTTAGTAATCAGTATTCCGGTGACTTATGAAGATGATATATCTAAAAAGTTTTTCTGTTCTTTCTGCTACTAAGAGATTACGTAACTTATTCCTGATAACTCCATATGACGAGATTAAATCGTACAATGATCAATCTTGAAAGAGAAATGGGGAAAGATATAATGCTTGAGGAGATTTTAGTACATGTAAGTACATACAAAAGCAGAGAACAATTAGAGGGAGAAAATATCAAAGTAGAACTTGTTAAATCAAAATTTTGATACAAATTGAAACATTTGAAAAAATTCGTAGCAGATTTATTCATGCATATCTTATTCGCTATTCTGTTTTTAATAGTGATTAATATTGTATTAATTGACTTTGTGTGTATTCTTAAATATTTATAAGGAAAAAAAAAATAACACTTGCACTACTCTTAAAATCAGTTAAATAATGAAACATGCTATTAAGCAATCATAGTGCTATTTGATATTTAAAGCAGTAAAAATGAAAAAAGTGTTAGAAACCAATGCTATTTAGATGAAGCTATTGATGTCTCTTTTTAAAATTTATCTGATATATGCGATTCTTGCTAAAAATCACTAAGAGTGTTGTTACATGTAAAAATTGCAAGCGACAAAAATCGCCAACTTTTTTTTTTCGTTTTCTAAGCATTTTATTGGCTGTTCGAGAAGAGTCTTTACCATCATTTCGATTTCCAAGCATTTGATTGGCTCTTACTGGGGACTCGCTTCGTTCCAGGCGTCAAAGACGCTCCGACACAAGAGAATCGCGCGTTCTCAGAGCGACTCTCTTACACCCACAGAACGTCATGGAGACGCCTGGAATTTGAAGCGACTTTGACCCCTCGTGTAATAGTACTTTAACCCCTTGAGGAGCACGCAATAATGTCTCTGTAATATTGAATTCTCACCGGAAAAATCGATAAGTTTTATTTTTAAATAAAAAAGACAATTTTTCATCATTGTCCCGCCAAAATTAAAAATACAAAATTTTATTAAAAGTTTTTGGCGAGAATCTTGTTTATTTTTTAGGTGGGATAAAATATACCCCACCACCTCTCAAGGGATTACGTATGGCAGAATAATTGATGCATCATGTACAAAGTTTCAATATGAAAATATACATTTAAATAACTTACTCGACCATTGAGAAATTAGAAATACATTCAATTGCACTTACCTAGAAAGAAAGAGAAAAACGAATTAAAAACATAAATTTTCAAATAAATATACACTGAATTATATTTTATTAACAAAAAACATATGATACACAGGAAAAAGATGCCGGATATATTACCGGAGTGCAGAACATAAATTAATAGAGTTTTTTAGATTTTCCGAAAAGTTCTTGAACGAAAAAACGCAGGCGATTTTTACCACTTGAAATTTTTAGTGTAATAAATAGCACTTATAATTTTTTTTCTTTCTAATTTAAAAAGTGGGGTTATTTAAAATCATTATAACCCAAAATGTTATTTGTAGTTTTTTTTTCTTTTTTTTCCAGTAAAAAACAGAAATACATAAATTTTAATTTTGAATGTATATAATTGTTGGTCAAATGCTGGTCTGAATTTAATATTTTATGTTTTAAAAACTGGCGAACTGGAAGTTAAATTTTAACATTTCTCATAAAATTATGCATAGATTTTAGAAATATTTTGAAAATTAAGATAAGAGAATACTGGAAAAAGAAGCTCAAATTATTAATTTTCCAAGAAGATATCTTGGATATAAAAATGCACCAAATACCCATAGACCTAACATTACGGAGGTGGATGACTAGCTCAGTGACTAGCATCCTTATATGAAGAAATATCTTTTATATTCGTTATCAGAAAAAAACAAATATGTGATTCAATGATCTATCAATGCTTTAAAATGATCTAATAAAGTAAAGTTCTGAAATTCACGCAAATTTTACGATGTTTTATTTATTTATTTTCTTCCAGCAGTTGCAAGGAAAGGATATATCTACAAACTTTTTGAATTACATTTATCAAGATTTCACTTGCACATTTAAGTTTCATTGTGTAAAAAAAAAAAAAAAAATAAATAAATAAAATAAAATAAAATAAAATAAAATAAAATAAATGATCTATCAATGCTTCAAAAAAAAAAAAAATCTGCTACGGCGAAGTTCTAAGAATAAAATTCACCCAATTTTTATTTTTTTTTCTTTTATTTATTTATTTTTCCTTGCGGTTAGAAAAAAAAAGAAATAACACCTTAGTTTTTTATTTTATTTATTTATTTTTGAATTATATTTATTAAAATTTTACTTATATATTTAAATTTTATTGTATAAAAAAGATGAATAATACGCCTTGTGCGATAGGGAGTACCTACAAGAGCACACCGTGAACTTCTAATCGGGCGAACATTTTCCTCGTGTCACAAAAAGCATCCGAAACAAATTGGGCCATAAAATTTTGAAAGAACGTTAATTTATCGGGAGATGGTAAAATATTCAAACTTTTGATTCATTTTTATTTATTTTATTAGAAATATTATCTGTCACGCAGGAAGCATTAATCTCTGAACTTTGAGTCATTTCAACATTATATTTTCCCGAAGACGGCTGCATAAGACGGCTCTAAACGTTGATTTTATATTTTGTTTTTAACTGTACAAATTCATATTAAAGTTCTTGTTTTTGTGCACCAATAAACATCGTTATGTATTTTTAACAAAGACATTCTTAATCGTTTAATAAATTCCATTTTTAAAATAATAATTTTCCTTCAGAATGACTTAAAAAAGACACGCATTCATGTAGTAATTAGAGATGAGATTTCCGCGTTATTGTACACCAGAATTTTGTTAGAGAAAATATTATTTGATTAAATCGGAACAATTTCGCCATTTAAAAAAGCAGCATTTTTTTAAAACAAAATACTGGTGTCGAAAAACGCGGAAATCTCATCCCTGAGTAATAGAGCCAAAAATATGCTTGCAATTACAACGTAACAAAAAGTTTAATTTTCCTTTTTAATAAAAGACTACATTACTGTTTATGAAACTCGATAATGAAAAAGAATATATTAAAAGAATTTAATGTGAAAATATATTTAAAAAAATTTCCACCAGTTATTGGCTGAATTAATTACAAATCACTAAATTCAATTAATTTCAAGAAACTTAACAATACATAAAATCTCTTGTATGTTCTTCTCATCACAAAAGCACATTGTCTGCAAAACAATAGCAAGCGATATAACTGAACACAAGTTAATGGCAACAAACAATATATTGGATACATAAAGGAAAGAGTTCCCAGAGAAATATGCTTTCAAATACAAAAAAGATAAAAACAACGCATAAAGAAAATGTATGAATCAAATACAAGCCAAATTTACAGAAAGTGAAAATTAAAAGACTTTTCAAAAAAGCTTTCGTGCGTAAACAATAATAATAATAATAATAATAATAATAATAATGTTTTCATCTTTTAATTTTCGTTTTGCGATTACTCATAAATTTGTATCTTTCAAAGATATGCTCCATAAAATTGTAAAACTATTAAAAAGTAAACTAAGGATAAATGAAAACAACTAAAAGCAAGTAATACAAGCGTTAATAACGGTTTGTGAATAATGTTATGCACACTGACTCTTTTGCCGATAAAAAGTAAAACGAAAATCTGTCTAATACGTCACGTCCTTGCGAATCCATAGAATAAAATTTGTTTAAAGCGGAATACTATCTACTATGGGAAATTTTATCGGTCCTGATCAATTCCGCCTTAGACAGAGTATACATATTTTATTTAGTATGACATTATATAGCCCGTAAAGCATGGTGACGTCACTGCAACGTCGTTGTGAAGTCCCATTGTGATTTTAAGAGCCCACAATAGTCACAGAAAAAGTACACAAAAAGACCCGGATGACCATGTAAAGTCTATGGGAGCGTTCTTTTCGAATATCTCGCTCAAATTTTAATATTTTTGCATGATTTTTTTGCACAAGATAGCTGAGGGCAATTCACAACCGGGCTAGTTTTTACTTTTTCGATTTTGGTTATATATTTTTTATATTACGATAGTTTCAGTTTCAGAACCGGTTTAAACCGGTTTCGAAAGTTAAAGTAATTTTTTAAAGAAAATCTGAAACAAAAATTGAAAAAGTAAAAACTAGCCCGGTTGTGGATTGCCCTCAGCTATCTTGTGCAAAAAAATCATGCAAAAATATTAAAATTTGAGCGAGATATTAGAAAAGAACGCTCCCATAGACTTTACATGGTCATCCGGGTCTTTTTGAGTAATTTTTCTGTGACTATTGTGGGCTCTTAAGACCATCGATTGTCGATGTGAAGTCACAGTGACTAAAATGTGAAGTCGTTATGGCCGTTTTAGAGCTTTTTTTTGACGTTTCACAAAGTGGTCACAATGTGAGAAATTTGTGAAAAATGTGTCATTTGTGACTAATTTGACATTAACATTGTGACGAAACTGTGACAAAAGCGACGATATATAAATTGCCAGAAACATGTTTTTTAAAGTAAATAACATGTTTTGAAGGATATTTATAAATTTCTAAAGACTTTTAAGAAAGTCACATTTCAGTCACAATGTGACGTCACTGAGTGGTGGCATTTTGGTCACAGATGTGATGTGACCAAAGTGACTCACAGTGACCATGCATGCTATTAGGGAGTAGACTCGCATAGTTTTCATTTTAATTAGGTCAGTTAAGATTTTTGGAATGCTTAATTATTTTTTTAGCTACTTACTTTTTTCTTCTTCTTTTTCCCCAAGACAAATACAATTGCGATCTATATAATTTTTTTTCACAACTTCCAGAAAAAACTTCAGGGCTTTGTTTACATTTTATTTAAAGAAAACTTAATTCATTCTATAAATACCATTAATCTCCAGTTTCTGCAGGAATGTTTAGATACATGTAGATGTACTTAGAAGATGAATCTACTCTATAAATAACACGCATTTTATTAATTCTAATGATAGAAACAACTAAAATGACATAGATATGCGTGTGAATTGAAAGAAAAGGGTACAATTATTCTATAAACATGCGTATGTTTCTTTCATTTTTTTAAACCCTTTATGTGATAAATAATGAATTAATGAAAATATTACCTTCTAAAGCATTTTTAATGTATTTTTGAAATTACACTAGAAGATTTATACAATCATTTAAGAGCGTACACTAGTCCAGTGGCGCAGCCAGAGGGGGGGTTTTGGGGTTAAAACCCCTCCCAGAGCTAATGAAGAACGCTATAATTGCCGCTTATATGAATCAAAACCAAACTTAATATTTAAACATTTTGGCGTATTTTGGAATCCGCCGTTTCATTAAATCAGATTTTATTAAGTAAAGTGATTCAATTAACTGGTGAAAATTCTACTTAAAACTCTGAAAGTGCATATTACATGGAATAGTTAAATAAAAATTGGTTATTTGAACTAAATCACTTTTCTAAGACGTATTGTGCTAAAAGGATGATGATTTCCTGCCGCACAGATCTTCGAGTTTATGGATTATACAGTGAATATTCTAATTAGAACTGATTCTATTAACCGGCGATTCAAATAACCGGCAAAAACCTTTATCAGAAACTCAACCCCCCCCCCCCTAGAATCGAATTCTGGCTGCGCCACTGCACTAGTCACGCGGTAAAAGCCGAGCGCTAATGTAAAGTCTATGGGGGCGTTCTTTTCGACTATCTCGCTCAAATTTTAATATTTTTGCATGATTTTTTTGCACAAGATAGCTGAGGGCGATCCACAACCGGCCTAGTTTTTACTTTTTCGATTTTGCTTATATATTTTTTATATTACGATAGTTTCAGTTTCAGAACCGGTTTAAACCGGTTCCGAAAGTTTAAGTAATTGTTTAAAGAAAACCTGAAACGAAAACTGAAAAAGTAAAAACTAGGCCGGTTGTGGATCATCCTCAGCTATCTTGTGCAAAAAAATCATGCAAAAAAATCAAAATTTCAGCGAGATATTCGAAAAGAACGCCCCCATAAACTTTACATTAGCGCTCGGCTTTTACCGCGTGACTAGTGTGTGCTCTTAATACATTTTAGAAAGATTTTACTAACTGAAATTTATTAATTAAATTTGAATTTATAGGGATTTTGAACAATATTTATAACTGTACTCAAATCTTTATAACTATTTTTTTTTTTTTTTTTCTGTAGAATGGGGGAATGTACAAATATAATGTTCTTGCAATAGAAATATTTCTAAACTGAAACTTTCCCTTCCGAATCTTTCAATGTGATAAAAGTTAAAAAGATGTAAAAACAATAGATTTTTTTTTAAAATATTTTTGTTTTTTACAACCAATGTGTTTTTGGAACAAGTAAAGTACCTACAACCAGGGTCCGACAAACCCCAGGTGCTAAGTCGCTCGGGTGACTAAAAAATTATTCTTGGCGACTAACTTTTTACCTACTTATTAATTTTTTCAAATATAAACTTAAATGGACCATTGAGGATTTCAATCTTGAAAAATCATTTTACGAATGGCAATTTAAATCAAAATCTGAAAGGTATTGTTAATTTATGAGTATAATTTCTTGATGAGAATTAAAGATAGGGATATTAATTTGTCTACCGTTTCAATGTCCAATTTCATAATATGTTTCTATTATTTTTTGCAATTTAAACTGGCATTATCTTAAAAATTTTGCCCAATATGATTTTTTTTTTATTAATTACTTAATTTGTTTACAGCAAAATGACACATATTATTCAAAAATAGCGGAATACGATTATGAGTAGCCAGTGTTTCATTTTGCAGTGAATGCGCTACTACAGAGAGATGATCCTTAGCTGGCTTCAAGCTTTTGTCAGTCCTTGCGTATAACCATTCTGAACTGTATTACTTCTAATCGATGTATTAAATGAATTTTATAACAAGTTATTTTAAAATACTTTAAACAAGTACAAATTACTTTAAAGTACCATCGGGGCACTAAGGGTTATTACACTTGAATCGCGATGATTCACATTTAAATACTCGATTACCTAAATAACTTCACATTACAATTCACTGATACAATGGTAACTCCAGTTAGGAAGAAACTAATGCACTCAGTATATCTTTTGTGGAAACACGCAGGGAATTTTCACTTTTGAAACTGATTTCGAAAATGAAAGTAATTTTATAAAAAAAAATATATATATCTGCAGCCAAAATCAAAAAAGTAAAAAAGGAACGATGTAGAGATGCACCTCAGCTATCCAATGCAAAAGAATTATTTAGAAATGTCGAAATGCAATCCAGATATTAGAAAATAACCTCCCCTATAGGAATAGCATTAATTAGCTCGTGAGCGCTCCGTCTGCCTGGAATATGAGCCTTAAGCCGATTATAATTTGAACTATTCTATCGCGACTAATCTTTAGAGACTGCTCTTGACTGATCAATATTTTATAATTAAAACACATAGTTTACTTCTATAATCTGACTTAGTTTCCTATTTTACTCTATATCACTAATGCTACATTGAAGGAATTTCTATGCAATTTAGAAATAAATGGAAATATCTAAAATTTTATCAACAGAACCGGTCAACTGTTTAATAATTTGTAACATTTAACTCAAATTTTATAGTATGCCCTTACTTCTACGTATTTTATGATTTTAAAACAGTTATACATAAAAAAAAAAAAAAAAAAAAAAAAAAATTATAATTTTCCTTTAGTTTAATTATTTTTTTTATAAATTTCTTTATAATTTTTTAATTCTTTGTAATTTTTTAAAATGAATTTTTAAGGATAAAATTATGAAGAATTTTGTTAATTGGACATTTGCTTATATCGACATGGTTTTCGACGTGTTGAGATCGCAAACTTCCACTGTATTATAATTAACAGGGTAGATAAATGTAATTTTATCAACAGCAAAGCAACAACAGGCGATATTTGAAGACAGTGTGTCAAAACAAAGATTTTAAAACAACTAACTTTTTATATACAGTCCTCCCCACTTAATCGGGTAACGGATAATCGAATACCCCGCTTATTCGAATAAAATCCATCGGAACCGAATTTAATCCCATTGGGCTAATGTTATTTTACCCCGCTTAATCGAATACTTTTCGCGAAATGTCCTCGCTTAATCGAATAACAAATGAGTGAGACAATTTGAAAAATGGGTGTGAAAAACACGTTTCAATTTCAAATTCCTCCACACTTTTTGTCATTTTCGGTTGTTACACAGAAAATTTTTTCCAGAACTCCCAGCATGGATTTTGCCTGGCAGATGTCTAATGGACTGGTCAAATGAGTTCCCTTCCTTGTTCGTTTTTTCGAATTAGTTTCAAAAATGGTGAAATAAATTGGACAGTAATTTCGATCAATTTTGTATTTTGTTTACTTTCGTTTGTCAAAAGACTTTTTTTCTTTTTCACTTTTCCGATTTTTTTACAGTTATTTTTAATGGACATTTTCATTTTCAAAACCGGTTCCGAAACTGAAATCATCCTCATTAAAAATATCAGGAATAAAAATCGAATGTTAAAAACGACGATGCCCTTTGTACAGATCGATCTCAGCTATCCATTGCAAAAAAGATCATTTTAAAATATTGAAATGCGATAGAGCTATCTTTATAAATTTCTTTTATAGGATTAGCTTTAGCAAGCAAATCCTTTCGCCGAAGTAGCCCTTTAATAATAATGTGTTGTCACTTGGAGGCTCAAGGTGGTAATTGTGATACCATTCGAAAAAAATCTCGTATATTTTTTAATCTAAAATTTCACATAAACCACTTTCATCTATACATTTTTAAACCTGTATAAATTACGTAAATTAAATTCTAATAAAAAAGTTTGGATCCGATTCACACGATCTGCATTAAATGTAATGTTTGATAAATGCGTGTGTTTACTGTCATTGAACTATTGCGTATTTATTTGTTATTCTGTTAAAGTTTTTAACGATTTTCTTACTCTGGTAATTAAATATACTATATTTAATAATTTTGGCATTTTATTATACATTAAATATTACATTTATATGCCTCCCCGTTTAATCAAATATCCCGCTTAATCGAATATTTTTTCTGGAACCATCAATATTCGTTTATGCGGGGCCGACTGTATGTGATAGATCGGGAGAAGCCAGCACAGACAATCACCTCATCGAGTTCGCGGGTGAAAATCTAGAATTAGTTAAACCTCGACTCGCATATTAAAATGCAATCGGTCTGCCAAGTCATATCTTCGTAGAAAATACTTAAAAATCCGATTTTAGCAGATGACTCATAGGTTTACCATTGTGCTTTCCTGCACCCAAAGGTATCAAAACAGGGAAGATTCGAAGCAGAAAAACAGTGGTAGACCAATGAGCAACCGCTAAAATCGGGTTTTCGGCGTTTTCCGCCTAGATATGACTTGGCAGACCGATTGCGTTTTAATATGTGAATCAAGATTTAGTTTATCCTAGATTTTCAACTGTGAACTTGATCAGGTGATTCTCTGTGCTGCCGCCTCCCGGTCTATAAATAATCGAAAGAAAAAAAAAAATAGACAGAGGCGCAATGAATGTTAATGAACAAAATAAATAAAATCTACAATGAATATAAAAAATTAGAAAAAGTTAAATTTTTTATAGTAGTATTTGAAGGACTCGGATGTAAAGTCTTGGATCGTATCAAGTGAGACAATTTTACCTGAATTTGATCAAACCCACTGTTCAGGT
Organism: Maratus speculifer; assembly: GCA_964019185.1. NCBI lineage: Eukaryota > Metazoa > Arthropoda > Arachnida > Araneae > Salticidae > Maratus > Maratus speculifer. The sequence continues at coordinate 73,332,509 of OZ025303.1, forward strand.
TGCATCAGGTTGAATCTTTTTTTTTTTTTTCGCTTTTTTGCGGATTGGATTTTAGTCTGATTTGGGATGAGTTCTAATTCCATCGCGTCGGGTTTTTCGGGTTGGCCCGAAGAAAAGAGTCGATATTTTCTCATTGGAAAGTAAACGACGACTATATATTGTATTATTAATTAGTGTATATATGTTCACTTTTACACAATAATATTAGGGACATAATTATAGACTAATTTTCTATAGTTGGATTGAAATATGTATTAATTTTATTTCACTTCACATTTGAATATTTCAGATTAGGATCGATTTTAAGTTAAAATGTGCAAGATTTTTTATTATTTATTTATTTATTTATTTTTATTTTATTTATTTTTTTTTTGGGGGGGGGGGTGTGCTTTGGTAAAGTTTAAATAGAATTTTTGGCTTCAGATCGGATTGTATCCGACCAGTGCAGAACTCTACTCGAATGTAAAGAATCGATAACAAGGATTTTTTAAATCTTCTGCTTTTTATGTAAAATAGTTTTTGCATCTGACAAACTATAAAAGCACAATATTCATTTTTGATTCATTATTATACTAAAATAGTCAAAGATAAATTTTAGTTATGAATTTTAACAACAAAAATTCTTTGCACAAATTCAATAAAATAAAATCTATCAGACAAAAGATGTACTTAAATTAACTGAAGTTCAATCTTAACGAAATAGTTGTTTCACAAAAATAAATCCCAATACTTTTGTTCGTAACTGTTTTTAGAGAAATTGAATCTTGACTATCTCGAAACTCGCATTTTGTTTGTTGATTAGTTTGTTATACAAACAAGCACATCATTTACAAGAAAAATAAAATTGTTTTATCTCATTTTGCTATGGAAGATAAATATTAATAAAATTATACCCAAAGTTTTCCTAAAATGTTCATCATTTATATTCTATCTGAAATTTTATCAGATTTAATATCACTGATCAATGACAGAGGAGAAGAGCGAACTTCGATTACAATTCTTTTCCGTCTGTGGAGCACATTTAAAGGATAAAGTAACAGAATACTTGAAAAAAAGGTATAGAAAAACAGAAGATAAATATAAACAAGTAAGAAAAATCATGCGTTAAGCATAGATTATGAAACACTATCCAACACATCTTGAAATCTTTAACAAAACTTCGTTATCCAGGAAAATAAGGTATTATTGCCCATAGCCAAATATGTATTCCAATACTTTTGAAAAGCCCTGTATTTGATCTGTCGGTTGATATATAGTCTATATAAAGGAAAAATTAGTTTAGCAAGAAAACGCCAAACTTGTTGAGATTTTCCTTTCAGCAATTTATATTAATAAATGGAAACATACTTGAATACTTTTGTTCAGCCCTGTAAAATACATAGTACCTTTAATACACGAAAGTATATTGCTAAAATTTAGTTCAAACAAAAACACTCTTTAAACTACTTAAATCAAATTTCCAGAAATTATCACCCAAAGGCGACCATGTATCCAGTTCTTTGCGTGACCCAATACATCATTTTATCTATATTCTACAAACATTTCTTTGTAAACTGAATGCAGTTCAACGTAAAAATGATAACTAAATTAAAAATCACCTTAAGTAAATTACGTTCATATTCAATAATCATTCCGAGATCTTTTGTGTAACCCTGTATATCTAAATTGTGTAATTATTAGCATTTATATATCTTATACTAGTGATGGGCGATTTCGATTTTTTAAATCGATTTAATCGATACTACGGCCAACTCGATTTAATCGATACTTTAAAATTTTTAATCGATTTCTCTGAAGGTAATATAATTTTCATTTTCCTTCAAAAGTCGAAGATAAAATAGACGAATGTGCCAATTCCAAAATTTCAGTGTATTAGTTTCTAAGATAGAAGAATTAAAGAAACCTCAGAACCCGCCCTCCCCCCCCCTTGCAAAATAGCGTTTTTTTTTTGTTTTTTTTTTTGAGTGATGTACACCAAAAATTGATCAGGATCAATTTTTATTAAGTACCAGCTGAATCTGAATTTTGATTAAAATCCATGAAAGCGCGAGATACAGCTATTGCGAAATCATAATAAAAAGAATATTGCCCAGTTAAACTGATGGCATTGAGCTCACAGGCTACGCATACTAATTGTACATTACAGCCTTGTATTTTCGTTAATTCCGTTCGAAAAAAAAATTAAGAAGGGGAAACAGCTCTCCCCTTTCTCCTTTTTTATACTTAATCATTGAACTTCCTAAACTATCAAGTACATGCTTTATCATATTAAAAAATCTATATCCAAAATTCAGAGCAAATCGGATAATTCTTAATAAAAACCCATTTAGCATTAATATAATTTAAGAGGAGTTATTCCTCTCTTTTATACTTAACCATTAAACTTCCAAAACTATTCAGAGATTTGAACGAAATCTGACAATTCTGATCGAAAAATCCATTTATGCAAGTTAAGGGGAGGGGCATTAGAACCCCCGTTCCCCCTGTTTATACTTATTCAATGAACACCTAATAACAGCCACGGACTCGCCTCATCAGAATGATCCTATATCTAAATTTTGAACGAAAACTGTTAATTCTGCATGAAAATCCCGTTTATATCAATTAAAGGGGGGGGGGCATGAGCCCCCCGTTCCCCCTATTTATACTTATTCAATGAACACATAATAACAGTCACGGAATCGCCTCATCAGAATGATAATATATCTAAATTTTGGACAAAAACTGTTAATTCTGCATGAAAAACCCGTTTATATCAATTAAGGGGAGGGGCATGAGCCCCCCGTTCCCCCTGTTTATACTTATTCAATGAACACCTAATAACAGCCACGGTATCGCCTCATCCGAATGATCTTATATCTAAATTTTGAACGAAAACTGTTAATTCTGCATGAAAATCCCGTTTATATCAATTAAAGGGGGGGGGGCATGAGCCCCCCGTTCCCCCTGTTTATACTTATTCAATGAACACATAATAATAGTCACGGAATCACCTCATCAGAATGATCCTATATTTAAATTTTGGACAAAAACTGTTAATTCTGCATGAAAAACCCATTTATATCCATTAAGGGGAGGGGCATGAGCCCCCGTTCCCCCTTATACATATCGAATGAGCTCCAAAAACTAATCAGGGAAGCGCCTTATCAGGATATACCTATATACAACATTTCAAGTGGATCCGTATTTTTATCATGAGTTATCGCGTTACGCACGAACATACAGAACGGACGGGCACATAAGCTCTCAGGCTATGATAGCCTGTGAGCTAAAAAATGCAGCATATCAGCGTCACCTGCTGGGCAATTTACACCAAGAACTAAATAACACTAATCTATCTCAGAGATTTACTGAATCTGAATTTTGATGAAAATTCGTTCTTGAGATAGCGCTATTGCGTTAATCATGAATAATGCAGTATAGCAGCGCCATCTCTTAAGCGATTTCCACCAAAATGTAATTAGCATCAAATAATATCAAGGACTAATTGAATCTAAATTTTTATGAAAGTCCGTGCATTAGTTCTTGAGATAAAGCTAAAATGGAAACAGGGGCGTGCGAAAAGAGAACTGCGCCCGGTTCAAAGTTCCAATTTAGCCCCCCCCCCCATTAACTTTTTCTTGTGATAGGCTAGAAGTGATGTTAGTAGTAAAAATTTAGCGCCCCCTAAATTTCCGTGCTCGGAACGACCGCTTCCTTTCTCCTCCCCCCCCCCTTTCACATGGCGCTGAGTGGAAATTGTGAAAAATTCAGTATAGCAGCGCCATCTGAGAAGCTATATACATCAAAATGCAGAAAACATCAATTCATGTCAAGGACTAACAGGATCTAAAATGTGATGAAAATCCGTTCATTCGTTTATCAGATATAGCTGTTGCGCAAATCGCAAAAAATGCAGTATAGCAGCGCCACCTGTTAGGCTATATGCACCAAAAATTAATTAGATACAGTTTATATCAAGGTCAAACTAAATCTAAAGTTTTGTGGAATTCCGTGCATTTGTTCTTCAGATAGAACGGTCAGAAATTTTTGTCGTATACAGACGCACAGAGTGACAGACACACACACAGACAGATATTTCTTAAAATACATGAAATCGTGTTAAAAACCTTCTAAAATATATAAATCCATCAAAAACGGGAAGTCAAAATTTTTCACGAATCTAATACTCTCTTCTTGTAAAGTTACAAAAGAAAGTAAAACTGTAAAATCGATTCTGCCCGTAAGATCGGTCTTTAGATTCGATGTCGATCTTTAGATTCGATGTCGATCTTAGATTCGATGTCGATCTTTAGATTCGATTTCGATCTTTAGATTCGATGTCGATCTTAGATTCGATGTCGATCTTTAGATTCGATTTCGATCTTTAGATTCGATTTCGATTTTTTTTTTTTCTTTCTAGGCTAAATCAATGTTGAATGCAAGTATTTTTCTGCGACTCCGGAGAAAGGCATCATGTTTTAGAGCTCTGTAAGAGAGGGGGAATCGCAATTTGTGCATGGGTTCCCAGAGAGGGGTTTGGTGGCGCAAGATGCGTCATACAATTTAGTTTTTTTTTTTTTGGGGGGGGGGGGGAATTTGAGAAAAAGTACATTTTTTTTGGGGGGGGGAGATTTTTAATTTTTTAATATTTCAAAACTTAATTCCAGAAATGTTCCTATGTTTTCTTTCTTTAAATTCTAGATAAGGGCAATATTAGCTCATTCTGCTATTCTCATTTCGCTATCTCTTGAATGTGCAGTAGATTATAGGTAGAATATAATTTACAATTTGTATTATGTTTGGGGGGGGGGATGTTAAAGTATGAAGGGTTTTTTTGCGGGGGGGGGGATTTGCGTCATTAGGTTTGGAGGGGGATGGTCACCACTGGGGAATCGCAATTTGTGCATTTAAAGCATAAAATCTCATAACTTCTGGGGGGGGGATAATCCCCTGCGGGTCACCCCATTAATTCGACACTAGGTTAAATCGTTATATTTTTGTTTAGAAGTCCAGTTATTTGAAGTATTAGTTTATTATGTTTTTTTTTTTACGTTCGTCTCTTCTAATCCCCCCTTTCACGTCAGTTTTAACTTACAGGGCCGTTCGAAATATGCATAGTTTTAAAAATGTCCAATTCTCGGTCTATTTTATTTTAGATCCACATTTTAAATCCTTGACAAAAGATAAATAAAAAGTCGCCCTTCCGCCCGTTTGGGGTTTATCTGCGCCCCACCGGGGGGCATATTTTTTTGTTTCTTCAAAAGAAACAAAAAAAAAAATTTGAGGGGGATGGGCTTGCACCCTCCCTCAATATACACCTTAAAAATTCGCTCATTTAATTTTCTACCATTTTTAACTTAAAAGTTTAAGCTACATGGCACCCCTAGAGCTGTGGATTCTCCCCCCCCCCTGTCGATCACTCACCTAATTTTGCTTATTTCTTCACTTCATTTCAATCTTTAAAAGGCTATAACTTTGCTTATATAGGAATTACAGTGATGAGAAAAATTCTAGTATAGCTAACCATTTCTCGCTGTTCTTTTTGCTTTTCCAGTTTCCCGGTTTTCCCTATAGGACCTTTTTTTTGGGGGGGGGGGGCAGAGGGGGTTTTTGTTGATACAATATGTCTATTGAAAGCTTATGCTTCATACATTACAAATCTAGCAAAAGAAATTTTCTCCCATCATTTCAGGTCACATTACGGACCCATAATGTATTAAAATTTTTATTTTTCAAACTTCTTCTTCTTCAAAAAAAAAAAAAAAAACATTGATACATATCAGCGAAACTGGGGTACGAACCCGCAATCGTTTGATTGTACACATAATCCCTAAGCTTTTTGGCCACCGAGTACTCAGCAGCGCTGTTATTTCTTTAGATTGTCATCTTTAAATTCGTAATATCTTTTGAATGGAATGTCCGATTTGAATAATTCAAAAAGTAATCTACAGATATTGTAACAGGCATTAATACAAAATGATTTATTTGGATAAGGATTAAGGTATCGATAGTATGGTCTAAATTTGGTTGGTGTATTTATCGCGTTTTAAAATGTAGGAAAGTAGTTATAGTGAGTTAACTACAATAGCTGGACATATGGTATCGCGCTTTTCTTTTTTTTTTTTTTTTATAGACATTAATATTTTTTTTAATATTATAGAACCTTTTTTTATTCATTTAAAAGTATTTCCTGGCGATTCAAAATTATACATCCTAACGATTCAAAAATACACACGTAATTGTTCAAGGTTTCACTTCTATCGGCACTGTCAGAGTGCCACTATTTTTTTTTTTTTTTTTCGTGTTCGCCCGTTCTACTCCCCCCCCCCCCCCTTCCTCACCAATGTTAACTTACAGGTTCGTTCAAATTATGACTGCGATTTAAAAAAAAGTCTAATCCTCGTTCTATTTTGTTATAAATCCGTATTTTGAAACCTCAACAAAAGATACATTTGGGCCGGGGTCGCCCTTCTGTCCGTTTGGGATTCACCTTACCCCCCTGGGTGGGGGGCATATTTTTTGTTTCTTCCACATCATCTCATGTAACATATCGTTATAAAGCTTTTATCTCCTCGTTTTTTTTCTGTTACTACCCCTCTCTCCACCTAGTTACATGCTCTTGGCACTTTTTATAGTTTCAAAGAGTGCATGTTCCCCGCGGTCCACCCCATGAATTCAACACTAAGTTAAACACTATATTTTTGTTTAGAAGCTCAGTTATTTGGGTTATTAGTTAATTATTTTTTTTTTCAAGTTCGTCCGTTCTAATCCCTCGCCCCCCTCCCCTTCCTCGCTAATCTTTACTAAATGGGCCGTTCAAAGTATGCATGCAATTTTTAAAATGTCCAATTCTCGTTCTGTTTTATTGTAAATCCTCATTTTGAAACTTCGACAAAAGATACATTTGGGCTATGGTCGTCTTTCCGTCAAGAATGGGGGTTACCTGACCCCTTGGGAATGGGGCATATTTTATGTTCTTCCAAACTATCTCGTGTAACATTTGGTTGGCATTAGAAAAAAAAAAAAGTTTTTTTTTTTTTTTTGTCTATACTCCTTGTTTCCCATCCTAGCTACACGCTCTTGGCACTCTTTATACTCGGTTTAATGCCAAGTTACTCAGTGTTGTTATTAGTTGAGTTATGTCTCTTAAATTTGTCAAAGTTTTTGCGTAACTGAAAACCATAAGTGACAATCATTTTAAATTTTAAAATTCTTATTATCCGACTCTAAAATCTGCAATAGCTTAATTCTATGCCTCCCTAAATGGGGATGGGGGGGGGAGGCGGTAATTACGGTCCTGCTGATTGTCTAAGTTTTGGAATTAGTAATTTGGATCTTCTCTGTGTGAACCTAAATATCGAAATATCGATTCTAGTATCGATTCTAGAACTGAGAAATCGATTCTTATTATGATCGATGTTGCTTTATACGATATCGATTTTAATCGATTCTCAAAATTTCCAGAATCGCCCATCACTATCTTTTACTATAATGCGAGCTAAAATTGTGTGTGTGTGTGTGTAAATTTTATCTCAAAAACGGCTCTAACGATTTTCGCAAAAATTTGGATTTTACCATTTTCGGGCACGAGAAGAACATTGGGCTAGGTCACATGTTCGAGAAAATTCGATTATTGGGTCATTTTGGGTCATAATGGGTCAGGATCAAGCTATTTTTATATAGAGAACGGCTGGATCGATTTTAAGGAAATTTTGTATCCAACCGCATTTTGGCACGAGAAAACAATTGAGCTGGGTCACATGTTGGAAAAATTTTGATTAGTGGGTCATTTTTGGGTCATTGTGGGTCAAGCCATTTTTATTTAAAAACAGCTCTAACGATTTCGACCAACTTTTATATTTTATCGTTTTGGATTACAAAAATACCATTGGGTTAGGTAACATGTTCGAGAAAATTCGGTTAGTGGGTCATTTTTGGGGTCATTGTGGGTCATGCTATTTTTATCTAGAGATTTTCTCACGCAATTTTGACTAAAAATTGCATTCTATGGTTTTCGGGCACGAAAAAAACATTGGGCTAGGTTACATGTTCGAAAAAAAAATTTAATGGGTCATATTGGGTCATTAAGTGTCTGGGTCAAGCTATTAATATTTAAAAAACCGCAGAATCAATTTCATCGAAATTTTGCCTGTAACAGATTTTGACACGTGAAAGCTAATGGGCTATGTCACACGATCGAGAGATTTCGATTATAAGAGTCATTTGTGGGTCATAATGGGTCATAATGGGTCATGGTCAAGTTATAGCTAAAGAACAGGTGGATCGATTTTAACGAAATTTTGTATACAACACTTTTTTGGCACGAGAAAACTATTGGGCTAGGTCTCAGTTCGAGAAATTTCGATTACTGGGTCATTTTGGGTCATAAAAGGTCTGGGTCAAGCTATTTGTATATAAAATACGACAGTATCAAATTTAATGAAATATTGTATGTAAGTTTTTTGACACGAGAAAATTAATGGGCTATCTCACATGTTTGAGAGATTTCGATTATAAGAGTCATTTATGGGTCATGATGGGTCATAACGGGTCATTTCAAGCTATATCTAAAGAACATGTGGATCAGTTTTAACGAAATTTTGTATACAACATTTTTTTGCACGAGAAAATCGTTGGGCTAGGTCATATGATCGAGAAATTTCGATTAATGGGTCATAAAGGGTCATAAAGTGTCTGGGTCAAGTTATTTATATTTAAAGAACGGCAGGATCGAGTTTAACGAAATTTTGAGTGTAACAATATTTATACACGAGAAAACTAATGGGCTAAGTCACATGTTCGAGAGATTTCGATTATAAGGGTCATTTGTGGGTCATGATGGGTCATGGTCAAGCTATATCTAAAGAACGGGTGTGGATCGATTTTAACGAAATTTTGTATACAGCATATTTTTGACACGAGAAAATCACTGGGCTATGTCACATGTTCGAGAAATTTCGATCAGTGGGTCACTTTTGGGTTATTCTAATTTTATCTAGACAATGTCTCGCGCAAATTTGACTAAATTTTATATTCTATCGTTTTCGGACACAAGAAAATCATTGGGTTAGGTCAGATGTTTGAGAAAACTCGATTAATGAGTCATTTTGGGTCATAATGGGTCAAGGTCAAACTATTTATACCTAAAAATTGGCTCAATCGATTTTATCTAAATTTTGTATTTAACGTTTTTCGACACGCAAAAATCAATGAACTAAGTCACATTTTCGAGAGATTTCGATATAAGGGTCATTTGTGGATCATGCTAATTTTATCTAGAAAATTGTTCTCACCATTTTGAGTATATTTTCTATTATATCGTTTTCGGGCAAAAGAAAACCATTGAGATAGGACACGTGCACGTAACAATTCAATTAGTGGGTCGTTTTAGGTCTTAATGGGTTCGGGTCATTCTAATTATATATAAAAACGACGCAGTCAATTTTACCTAAATTTTGCAACGGAACGTCTTTTGTCACGAGAAGACTATTGAGCTGAGTTGCATATTAAACAAAATTATATTAGTGGGTCATATCGCTTCATTGCTGAATGCTGTCAAGCTAATTTTACTTAAGAAATGACTTAAACGATTTTGATTCATTTTATACTCTACTGTTTTTGATTACCTGAAGACCATTGAGCTAAGTCACATGTTTGATCATATATGATTAGTGGATCATTTGGGTAATAAGGGTCAGGATCACGAGACTATGGCAAAAGCCAATAAGTTGGTGATATTTGACAAAATACTGGCGAAATTTGGCCGAAAAATTAGGCCGACTATTAAGGTTACGAAACCAAAACACATATTTGGCGACAAATGAAAGAATGTGTCCAAATTTGGTTATATCTGGCAAAAAATATTGTCTTTCAGAATGTGAAGAAATTTCTTATACATTCTTAATAGTCTTCGAGATGCATAGTTAAACTAATCAGAGTCGAGCTAAAAAAGTGATTTGGATTGGTGTCCTTCCGTTGTAAATTTTAAAATAAAGTGACATTTATGAACATGTGCATACAAACATAGTTTTCTTATTGAATGTTTTTGTAAATAATACTATTATTAATAACATGTTTTACAGTAATAATACTATATCGAGTTGAACACAAAGTTAATTTTGATCGAGCTGAGCTCGGTCACCCCTGCTAGTATCATATAATATGCATACATTTAGTCAAACTTAGAAGCGCATATCATTAGTAAAAATGGATTTCATCCATCCAACAGCCATCATCCATAATATACAGTAGTTCGGATAGAATATACTATTTGAAATTTTTTGTGTGTTACTGTAAATGTTATACAATTTGTATTATACATGGAATAATTCATATTAATCCTTAGCGAAGTATATCAATTTGATTATACATGAAATCGTTTAACATCATTAAAATATGTTGAAAACATTTCCCGCTTTTATTATTATGTATTGGAATTATTTTGTGTGATCCTGCAAATGAATAACAACTATTCTTTTCACTGCATACTTTACAAAATGCGTATTTTAATGCACTTCGTATATGTATAAAAATTTGATAATGTTTGACAGGGTGTAACATCTTTAAAATTCATTTGAAACGATTTTTCCCCATTGGCCGTAATGTAATGGACAATTTTTGACTGTCCCTGTAAATAAAGTAATTATGGTAGAAACTTCATTTTCAATAGGGTTTGTGGTAGGGTAAATATCAATACCGTCAAAAAAATTCATAGCAATCCGAGTATATTTACGAGAGTTAGAGCGCAGACAGACGGAGAGACAAACCGAAGCATAAAAACTTTTCAACTTTGTTGGAAAATGTTAAAAAGCAGAAATATGTGAAAACAGGGGAAAAGCGGGAGTGCTTCGTAAAAAACAGGAAACTTGACAAGTCTGTATTATATGCTATAATTTTCAGTCATGTGATATTTCAGGAAACATTTGCTGGGTTGCATTCTGGATTTCATGAGGCAGCGGTAGTTAAAATGCAGTTTTGTTTTGATGTTTTACGACAGCAAATTTTACAATCTTGTTTCTTTCCCATAAAGATGGTATGTAGGATGTAGTTTCCCATTTAATCGGGCGTTATACGAGCTTGAATAAAAATAAATTTCTATTTATTTCAAACAATGATCCCCCCCCCCCCTCCCCTTCGTTTACGATAATAGTTTTTGGTATTCACCGTCCAATTTTTCTGGCTTTACACTGACAGATAAAATGGAAGTCAAATAATTATTGGTATAACATTTTTATTTTTGAAGATCTGTGACTTTTTTCTGTATAATAGGATTTTAGGAAACACTCACTGAAATACATCCTGGTTTCATGTGGCAGAAATCGTAAAATATGTAGTTTCGTAGAATTATTTGATTTTTTATGGTCGAGCAGATTTTAGTCTTGTTTCATTCCAATGTAGATAGTACGTTGAACGAAGCTTTCCATTTTAATCGAGCTTGAAAAAAAATGAATTTGTAATTATTTCTAACTATACGGATTTCTTCCTTCCCTTCTTTTCCGATAATAACTTTTGGATTTCCTTGGTCAACTTTTGCATCTTTACATTGACGGATAAAATGAAACGGAAGTCATTCTTGTTCAGCAGTAAGAGTTAATAACAAGTAAGAAAAATCATGCGTTAAGCATAGATTATGAAGCAATTTCAAACGCTTCATGAAATCTTTAACAAAACTTCGTTATTTAGGTAAATAAGGATATAAAGCCAAATATAGCCAAATATATATTCCAGTACTATTGAACAGCCCTGTATTTGATCTGTCAGCTAATATACATACTATATAATTGGAAAATTTAGTTTAGAAAAAAATGCCTAGTAACTTGAAATTTCTCTTTCAGCAATTTATACTAATAGGTGGAAACATACTTGAATGCTTTGTTCAGCCTTGTAGTTTGCCTGGTACGTTTATTACACATCAGTGTTAAGCTAAAATTTAGTTCAAACTAAAACACTCTTAAAACAACTGAAATCACTTTCTCATAAATTATCATTCATAGGCTCCATATACCCAATTCTTTGCGTGGCCCTGTATATCACTTTGTCTATATTCTGCAAACATTTCTTAGTAAATTTAATGCAGTTCAGCGTAAAAATGCATAATTTATTTTAAAATCACCTTTTAGTAATTTATGCTCATATTCAGTAACGTTGGCGAGCTCTTTTGGGTAGGCCCTGTATATTAACTACAGCATTTATACACACCATATAATATGCATAAATTTAGTGAAACTTATACGCGCATATCATAATTGAAATGCATTTCATCCATCAATCAGCTATCATCGGATATATATACAGTACTTCGGAAAGAATGTACTATTTGAAATCTTTTGTGTGTCCCTGTAAATACTATGTGCTTTATATTAGGGAAGGCAGTATCGTATAATTTACACTAAGCCTCATTGACATACATCAATTTTATTATACATGAAACAGTTTAATATATTTAAAATAAGTCACACACAATTCCCCCTTTTACCATTATCTAATGGAATTCTTTTGTGTGGCCTTGTAAATGAATAATAGCTACATTTTCACCTTATATTTTATAGAATGCATATTTTAATGCACCTCGTAAAAGCATATAAATTTTAATATGTTTGACAGGGTATAACATCTTTAAAATTCCTTTGAAACGATTTTCCCCCATAGGCCGTAATATAATGGGAAACTTTTGATTCTCTGTGTGAATAAACTAATCATAGTAGAAACTTCACTTTCAATAGGGTTCGTGCTACAGTAAATGTCAAATACTTTCTAAAATTTCATGGCAATCCGAGTATATTTACGTGAGTTAGAGCGCGGACAGACGGACAAACGGACAGGCAAACCGAATGCATAAGCACTTTTCAACTTTATTGGAAAGTGCTAAAAAAAGAGGTTACTCGTCCCAAGGACCAGTAAGCATGAGAGTTTACTGGTCCGCAGTCATCATCACTAACCCGCCACATAAAACTGTATTATGTACCTTTAACCCTCTGAGTGAGAACCCTTCCCCCTCTCCTCCTATTAGAATATAAACCAAATTTTCTTTGGAGTTAATTTTCTAATTTAACGTAGTTCCTTTGCAGCAAAAAATATACAGTACATAAACAAAAATATATAATTTTATTAATTAGGTATTTTATTTCCCATCATTTATTTCAACTTGTAAGGATTAATGCAATTTTTTTAACATTTATTTTTTCAAATAAAATAAAATTTTATGGTTTGTGTTTGGTTCGGTTTTTTCAGGTGCGGAAAAAATTACGTTAACCCGTCAGAGAGATCGAAATGATTCACTGGTCCTGCAGACCACTAATTTTATTTTTCAAATTCTGTAACTTTCTTTCGTATAGCAGGATTTCAGGAAACACTCACTGAAATATATCCTGGGTTTGATGTGGCAGAGATCGTAAAATACAGGGCTAGCAAGAAATAAGTTCATAAGGCTCTAGAAAGTATTCTATTGGTCCAAATGAGATGAAATTTGCACTACAGATAATTTAAATGGTGCACTTGACGTTTATTTATTTTTTTTAATTAAAAAATTTAAAATACAAAAATCCGCCAACAGGAGACGCCGTAATATAAATAAAGCACTTAATTCGCTTTATAAATAACAAATATTAAAAAAGTGAAACTGGTCAATAAAAATGCAAAATCTACCGTAAATTTTTTTACACAGTGGAATACAGCATACTCAGGGACTGACAAAAGTCCAAAATTCTTAGTCGCCAGGAAAAATTCTTAGAAACCAGGTTTGAAGAATCACTCTGGCATTAACGCATTCGCTGCGGAATGGAACACAGGCTGTTCCTAATCGTATTCGGCTATTTTTTGGGTGATTTTGCAACAAACAAGTTAACTGTTCAATAAAAAAAAAAAAAAAAAAAAAAAAAAAAAAAAAAAATCAAACTAAGCAAAAATTTTGAGATAATACCACTTTTACGCCTATACTTATAAAATTAAATAGCAACAAAATATGAAATCAAACTTTTAAACAGTAGACAAATTAATATCCTTACCATAAACTAACCTTACCTTTGATATTTTGATTTGAAATACCATTTGTCAAGTGATTTTTCAGAATTGAAATCGTTTAATGATATTTTATTTAAATGTATGGTAGGTAAAATTGATTAGTGAAATTAATCAGTAGATATAAAGTTAGTCGGGAAGACGAATTTTTTAGTCACCCGGGTGACCCGTTTCCCATTCTTTGCCGGACCCTGGTCATACCTAATACTCGGGAAACTATTGCCACACTCACACCATGAGGAGACTGATGCCGAAATATACACCCTTTGATGTAGGAAACTTATTTCTAGCGGTCTCCGCATGAAAATGTAATTGTGCTAGTCCCCCCCCACCCCCGAGTATTGGATGTGATGGGAAGAAAAATCTTATGTCGGATATTGCAATATTATTGACCAGTTTTACCTTTTTGACTTTATTTATAGTTTTTAAATCAAATTAAGCGCTTTATTTGTCTTACAGCGTCCCCTGTCGACGGATTTTTATATTTTCAAATTTTGTAACTTTTTTTAAAAAATAATTGTCAAGCGCGTAATTTGAACACTCGCCGAGATACATTCTATGTTTAAGCAACAAAAATCGTAAAATAAATAATTTTGTGACTTTGATGTTTCACGAGAGCATATTTTACAGTCTTTTGTTTTGTTTCATTAAAGATAATGTGCAGTGTTGTATAATGTAGACGCACGCACAAACGCCGTGCGCAGAAAAATTTCTCCAAAAATTCGGAACTTTGCAGTAAAAAGTTAAGAAAAGTTTTTTTTTTTTTTTTTTTTTAGTACGAAAATTTAAGATATTTCCAAATTTTATTCACGATTTATACATTGTTTGTCCATAATTCAAAGTTTAAAGACTCAAACCATCATTGTGACATCACAGACTCTTTTATTTATATTTTCCGCAGACTAATCTGCCATTATTTCAAGTCGATGACTAAAACTTGTCGCCGATCGGCGGCGCAGCAACATTTTAGCTTGGCGACGGTGGTTAAATAGAATAATTTCGTAGTGTTATAAGAATGACCGGCATTTTGTGCAAAGAGATCACAATATTAAGGATTGGGCTATTTCTAAATGCATTGACAAAATAATCGAAAAGAATTCGCCCTTACCTAACAGAGATGTTTGCTTTATTATTTTTAATTAAAATAATTATTCTTTAAGTAATATTAATTTATTTTTAATTTATTTTTTAAATTATTATTTTAATATTGCAAGTATTTTAAACTATGATTTTTAATTCATATCATCAAAATAATATAACACGTAATTTTATTAAACATTAATTTGCAGAACATTGTAGACCCAGTATTTATGTGCGCAGAAAGTTTTTGATTTTATAAAAGTCTGATGATGTGTAAGATGTAGCTTCCATTTTAATCAAGTGTTATCAGCTTAATAAAGAGCAGAACTGATTATTATTTCAAGCTATACTGATTTTCCTCTTTTTTCTGATACTGTAAAACCCCCATAATGGATACTCCTAAATAATGGACACCTATTTCTTGGACACTTTTCGATTTCCAAAACTTGTATTATGAGTAATTTTTTTTCCTCTGAATAGTAGACATCTCCGAATAACGGACAAATTTTGAGCTCCAGAGGTATCCGCTATTCAAAGTTTCAATATACAGCACTAATACATACTTAGTATTCTACTAATACTGTATTAATTTTTGGAATTTCCCTGATTAACTTTTGCGGCTTTATATTAGACAGAAAAAATGGAAGACAAATAATTCTTAATCTTAGATATTTATTTCTCGAGATTTATAATTTTTATTCGTACAATAGATATTACGGGAAATACTTACTGAGTTGCATTCTGGATTTGATGGGGCAGAGATCGTAAAAACATGTAATTTCATGGCTTTGTCTGTTATTCCGTTTGTAACAACAAATCTTATAGTCTTGCTTCTTACTTGTAAATATTATTTATAGCTTCCCATTATCGTAATTTGAATAAAAAGAAGAATTCATAGTTCCAAACTATACAGATTTTCCCAGTTTTTTCCCCTGGTGCTGCATTTTCATATCGATTTAAGGGTTATTACTTTTTTCTAATTCAGATTTAATAAATATAAATCTTTAAATTTTTTTTATCTCTGTGCAGGCATATTTTGTTTTCCCTAAATTTAAATATACTTACAGCCACGTGACTTTATGTGGACAAGATTCAAGTAGATGAGGAGGCGTACTCAAAGGCTAAAGCTCTAAGAGCCCCGGCCAACTTTATGAGAACAAATAAGAAAGAAAACAAGTAATTATTGATGACGATTCTAGTGATCACTCCAAATTGTATCAATATATCAAATGACAGATAAGAGTGGCCTCTTGAATGACAGAAAAATATAACAAAAACAAAACGTTTGAAATATATATTTCATAAAGATATCATGATAGTATAATAATTAATATAAAGCAAAAGCTAGTTACAGATAAAACAAAATAACGGTTCAGTATTAACAAAGATACGAATACGGAGATTTTCATAAGTGAAAATCAGTATTTTATATTTTTTATTTAAGTTAAAATTATCTTTTTAAAATGCTTGTTTCTTTTCTTTTCTTGTTCTTTATCGATTTTGAAAGGAATATGCTATAATCGCGACTATTATAGCATCTTTCAGTTTTTGATAATTATTTAAAATAATAATAATAATAATAATTAGCATCTGCTATTCTTTTTGTCCATATATCTTCAAGAGTGTTTTCTCAAGAAATTTTATTTTTTATAAAGTATTATTCAACTTTCTGTGTATTTTAACCCTTCGGACTAAAGTGCCTCTTACAAAAATTTTATTCGATCAGCGCCACTTTTTTAAAAGAACTTTCCTTGAAGTAGACAATTTCAAAAATTCTCATTAAATAAGGAAAATTTTATTTTATCTTATTACTGGTGCCAAAAACAAATTTTGGAAGGAAAGATGTCTCTACAGCGGAGACAGCGGAGTGCCAAGGGTTAACACATGATATTTACGAATGCATTTATTTATCATACATAATACAAAGATTAATATAGTCGTAAAAAGACACATGTGTGTTAAAATAACTGAATGTTAACAAAAACTTCATCTTTTTAAAAACATATTTTTATCAGTCATTGACTAACTTAATTACAAATCACTAAATTCAATTCATTTCCAAAAAGCATAAGCAATAAAACAAAACGACTTACATGTTCCTCTCATGACAAAAGCACATTGTCTTCAAAACAACAGCAGACGATACGTGAAGACAAGCTAATGGCAACAGACAATATGTTCGATACGATATAATCAAAGAAAAGAGTTTTTGAGAAAATATCTTTTCAGATACGACAAAGAAAACCGAAAGAAAAAATAAAGCACAAAGAAAGTTTATGAACGATGAAAGAATAAAATCGACAATGGACATAAAAATTTAGAGAAAGTCAATATTTTCATGGTAGTATTTGAGAGAAAGAAAAAAGGAGGGAGGGGGATATTAAACGCAATGTTTTCGTTCTTTTAACCCGATTTTGGCGTGACTTATAAATGTTTTATATTTTGGTGACATGTTTCATAAATTTGTCAAGATATTAAAAATTAAAATATAGATATAACAAATATAAACAAAAGGTAGTAGCGCATAAAACTGATTTACGGTAATCAATTACTATTAAAGAGACAAATAGAAAGAATTTCGATGGTGAAAATTACATTTTTTCATAACTTTGATTGAAATTAAAGCTATCTTAACCTCTTCGCTTCCTGGGTCCCCAAATGGGAATCTTCGTTTTGTCTCACTTTATTAAAGGTACTCGAACATAATTACAATTTTGATATCAGGATGATATGTTTCAAGGTCTAAGATTCGAAGTCGAAATAATGCAAATAAAATAAATTTTGCTCTGAAATCAAATGGAAGAAGAAAGAATTTTGTAATAATTAATAACAATGCATTAAAAATCAATAATATAGCGAAGATGTTTAAAGTTGTTTTTCTTTTCAATGTTTAGTTATTTTTACATTAAATTCATTTTGAAAGTTATATATAAATGACACGGATTATATTTAAAATATTTTTTTTAAAAGCTTTCTGTCTAAATATTCATCTTTCTGACTAGAATATATAAAAATAGTAATTATATACAATGACTTGGCCGATTATTTTTTCTTTCCTTTACACACTATGCGTATAGCTGAAGATTAATCCAATTTGAAAAGCAAAATTATGAGTTAAAAATAAAACAGCTGAATTTTAGTTGAAAATTTTATTTTTTCAGAACGCATTTGTATAGTTTAATTGCAAATTACGAAATTGATTTTCAGAGTTTCCCCCATAGGGTTTAGGGGGGCGCTGCGCTCCTCCTGTCCTTTACCTTAAGAAATAGCGCCCCTCATGCCCCTCATCCAAAAACTAGCGCCCTTCTGGTCGCTCATTCAAAAAAAATAGCGCCCTTCTTGCCCCGCATTTGAAAAAACGCAGCCCTTCAGCGATGATGCGAACGGGCTATAGTGCGTAAATTACGCAAAAAAACGACGACGAAAGGCAAAAGATAGCTCTTATACGTCGCATGGGACGCATAATTTCGTCAACAAATCGCGAGAAAACGGCAAATTTCGTTAAAAAATCGCGAAATAACGACTAATTTCCGGCAAGATTCGCGAAAAAAATGGCTAATTTCGTCACAAAATCCCGAAAAAGCGGCAGATTTCCTCTGAAGATCGTGAAAAACGACAAATTTCGTCGATAAATTGAGATAAAACGGAAAATTTTGTCAAACAATTCGCGAAAAACGTAAAATTTTGCGAAAAGATCACAAAAAGTGGCAAGTTTTATCAAAAATTTGCGATAAAACAGCAGATTTCGACAAAAGATTTGCGAATAAAACGGCAAATTTCGTCCACAAATCGCAATAAAACGGAAAATTCTGTCAAAAAATTCGCAAAAAACCTCAAATTTCACCAAAAATTCGCGAAAAAACGCAAAATTCGTCAAAATATCCCGAAAAACGGCAGATTTCGTCAAAAGATTGCAAACAATGCAAATTTTGTCTAAGTAGCACAAAAAAAAGTTAATGCTAGTAGTGAATTTTTCTGTTCTAAAAACTAATGTTCCTGTTTCAAAATTGTGTTTTTATTGCTCCAAAAGCGGATTTTCTAATTCACAATCATCTTTGTGCGAAGAGAAAATTGCACTGGGGCATAACTAGAATTTCTCCCCCCCCCCCCCCCCGCACGGCACTTTTCACAATCCGTTACAAATTTGCTGTTTTTTCGCGATCTTTTCACGAAATTAGTCGATTTTTCGTTTTTTTAAGCAAAATTTGTCGTTTTTTCGTGATCTTTTAATAAAACCTGCTGGGGGTTTTTTTTTTTCGATCTTTTAATGAATTCGACCGTTTTTTGCGATCTTTTAACAATATTTGCCCTTTTTTTTCGTGATATTTAACTAAATTACATTTTTTGTTCTCTTTTTTTCAATTTTTGGATTTTTTGTCCGGATATTTTGACGAAATTTCTGTATTTCCACGATTTTTTAAACCGCTAGATTCTAGATTCAACGCTATAAAAGTGCCTCTAAAAATCAAAAAAAGTGCCCTGAAGAATGTAAAAATTGCCCTTTTCATAACAGTAGCGTCCTGCTCCTTTTTAAACTCTCGGGGAAACTCTGTAATTTTTTTTTTAAAACAATACACAGAACAACACATATATTTTTGCGACAAAACCACTGTCTAGAAAGCAAGAGCAGATGTCATCAAAGACTAATTAACAATAGCAGACAGTATGTCTATACATTTCTATGGAAAAATTCTGGGACAAATCTTTATGCAATGTAATATAGAGGACAATATATAAATAAATAACGCACAAAGGCAGTCATGATGGATTCAGGGTGGGTCAGTTTAATAAAAACAAACATTTTTTATTCATACTTATACGTAGAGTAATAAATGATGCAAAAATTTTATTGGCTTAGAACTTAGGGAAGGGGGGCATGGAAATATACAATAGGCGGTAGGGGAGTTGTTTCTATCTCAGATTTGCTTTTCATAACTTAGGGCGTTGAAATTCATAGATTTTATTCTCATGCCAGTTATTTATCTACACTCCAATACTTATAATAATATTTTAACTTAATTTATAAACGATAGAATTAATTTGTAACTAAGGAAAGTATCGATTGACTTTATTTACAAATCACAATATTCAATTAATTTAAAAAAAATAACGATGTACAAAATGTTCGTTTTGTGATAAAAATTCTTCTCATGACAAACCACTGTCTGCATTAGATGCCATCCAAAAACCAATTAACGACAGCAGATAACATGTATATATATTTCAAAGAGAACATTTTGTAATATCTTTTAACATGATAGTATTAACTGTTTTAGTAGTACACATCGTAAAATTCAATTAATTTTCTGAAAACATAATACACAAAATGTTCGTCTGTGATAAGTTCTCATGGCAAAACCATTATTTGCAAAGTAACAAGTAGATGACATCCAAAGACTAATTAACGACAGTAGACAATATGTCTACACATTTCGAAGGGAGAATTCTGTGACAAATATTTCTTAATATGTAACTAAGGCGACAAAAATCAATAAGTAAAACGCGAAAAACAGTTTACAGTGATCATAAAAATTCAAAGCTAGTCGGCCTTTTCATAATGATGATGGATAACAATTAGCTGAATGCTGGTGACAAATTTATCTTATTAAAGCCAACTTGTATGAAGTATTGACTGATTTTATTTATAAATTAAAACAATGAATTATCTTTTAGAAAAAATAACGAATGCACAAAATGACACACACGTTCGTTTTGTGATGAAAATTCTTCTTAAGACAAAACCACTGTCTGAAAAGCAACAGTAGATGTTATCCAAAGTTAATTAACGACAATAGATAATATGTCTATACATTTCAAAGAGTAAATTATGTGACAAATATCTCTTGACATGTAACAAAGTCAAAACAAAACATAAACAAACAAATCAATAAAAAAAGCCAGTCATGAACCATGTACAAATAAAGTCTAAAGTGATCATACAAATTCAACGTAACTCTGCCTTTTCATAATCTTTATGAATAACAAACAAATGAATACTAACGATACGTTTATCTTTTTAAAGCCCATTTCCATACAGTACTAACTATTTTAATTCAGAAATCGTAAAATTCAAAAAAATTTCATAAAACATAGCAATGTACAAAATTACACATATGTTCGTTTTGTGATAAAAGACCTCGTGACACAAATATCGTCTGACACCGTGACAGCAACAGTAAAGGATATTCGAAGATTAATTAATAACAGCAGACGATAATATCGATATATTTCAGAAGAAATAGTTGAGAATTTTTTTTTTTTTTTTGTCACATAACAAATAAAGATAACTTAGAAGAAAAACATCTTAAAGAATGCTGATGAATGATGTACAAATAAAATCTACAATAAACATAAAAATTCACAGAAAGTCGGCTTATTCACAGAAAGTCGGCTTTTTCACAGTACTGTTTATGTAAGTAAAAAGATTATTAAGCGTATAGTTTTTCTTCGTTTATACCAATTTTTCTTTTGCCCATAAAAGTTTTCTATGTTTGGGAACTATGTATTGCTCCATAAAGTTGTCATGGATATCGAAAAGTAAACCAAGGATATAATAAAAATAAGTAAAAGCTACTAACTTTTATAAAGCTTTACTAGCTCGAGCTTGACTAGCTAACTTGTTCGAGGCTAATTTTATAGATTCCAATATAAAGGTTTTCGAAGAGACAAATTTACGATTTCACAGGATTTTTATTTCTTTCTAACCTAGTTAAACTTTTTATTTATTTATTTATTTTGAGTGTATGTGTTTATAAGAAATAATTCAGATGACACTTTTTTAAAATACATATATAATCGTATTTTACTTTTTGTATGATTTCATTTTGTCATGATTTCATGCTATTAACCCCTTGGGGACGAGCGACACGTATACGTGCCGCAAAAAGGCTTAAGAATCCTTGTTTATTCCCACCGGTAAAATTATACTGTAAAATTTGCCTTATTCAACCGGAGCATTTTCTCGATTTAAGAAGAAAGAAATTTCTGTTTCTTAAGACTGGTGACAAAACGTTAAAAATTTCGTAAAAGGCTCCCGTCGCGAAGGGGTTAACCATAGATTGAAATACAACAGAAGTAAATGAAAATAACTAAACGATCAAAAATAGGGTTTAGCGAAGAGATTTAAACGCTTAAATGGGAGTAATTTACAATTTTGTAATAGATTTAAGCCAACTATAATGATTTCCAAAAATAATTATTTATGCTTTTTTTCGGTACATTAATCCGTGGCATACTTAAAAGAAAAAGAAAAGGCCCGTCTAGCTGGAAACATTGTTTGGATTTCCTGCCAAGCAGCATTGCCAATTGGTCATTTTCAAAACAAATTTCAGATTGCTTAATAGCTAGACATTTTTTATACATTATTTTTATATTTTAGCTTTGTTTAATGTCGTATTTAATCATAAATTAAATAAGGCGAATATTACTATTACAAAAAAAAAAAAAAAAAAAAAAAAAAAAAAGGTGGGAAAATTTGTACAAATTTATGAGGCTCGTCTCTTTTTCTCTTAACCCTTTGAATGACGGTAGGATATTACATACCCCCTTAATTTTAATCCCCAAATTCACAGTGAAAAAAAGAATTTTGGAATAAAATTTTGCTTTTATAATGTATGCGAAAAAAACTTTTGCTTAATTCAAAATTTATTTGTTTGTAAATCTTTGGTTTCATTCGATCATTTCAACATTTTAGCAAAAGGAATACTTTCCACGAGTACGGGTAGCCACAAGTCAGTACCTCTCACGTGTGCTGATTTTCTTTTTTTAAATAAAATAGCAAAAGCATAAATCAGATACTATTTTTGCAATGAAAACTTCGATACAATAATTAAAGAATAAAATAAAGAAAAAAAAATAGAACTTGAGTTATATAAATCTGATATGTTATTACCGAACGCTAAATAAAAATTATTATTATTATTATTATTAAATCTATTTTAATAATTCAGCAATCAGTACAAAATAATGTTTGACTGGAGTGAAGATAAAACAAAATTTTTTTGTTACTCAAACTAGAATAAGCCGTTTTTTGTATAGAAAAAAGAACAACAATTAATTTATATTATATTTACTAGGCTTTGAACATAATTTTAAAATAATTCAAACAACAGAGGTAGAAATTGCCATAAACGTATGTATAAAAAAAGAAAATCTTGATAATTTTGATAGAGACGTTATTAATAATTAATTTAAAATAGTACACAACACAGAAGTTACATTTAAAGGAAAGTTTAATAAATAAAAGTTTATCGATACACCTAACTTCTTTCTGATGGAAATTGATTAGTCATATAATTCGCGATATTAAAAAATAAAAGTAGAAAATTTACCCATAGTTTCCCAGCATTAAGTACTACATTTAAAAACCATCATCCCATATATTTGGTGTGAACTTAGATTTGACCACATTATGCATATTATTATTGACTGTTTGATTACATAACATACCAGGAATCAATCCGAAACTGTTTTCCACCCACCGGGGAAAAAAAGTTTTAGATTTATTACTGTTACGTTATTATTATTATTATTATTATTATTATTATTATTATTATTATTATTATTATTATTATTTTACGTGTTATTTGCTATTGAGGATAAATTAGCAACAGATTAAAAATAAATAAATATATATATACATACATACATATATGTGTGTGTGTGTGTGTATAAAGAAAAAACAAATTAAAAATTAGGAGTGTGAGAAAACAACAGGAAATCGGGCTTGTAGACTGCCACTGTGGCACTACTAACATCATCAAAATCCGAGAAATATTAATATATCACAATAGAATAATAATTCATATTATCAGTCAAAATACTCTTTCATTAACATCCATCGATAAAAAAAAATCGAAATATTAAACATCTTAAAATCATAACCGTTAACTAGTACTAAATCTCAGAGAAAAAAAAAGGAAAGAGAAAGGAAATCGAGAGTGCACTCATCGCAATCGTCTGGAGGTCAACGAATGTGTACTTAACTTTTCATTCAATCTTTTCTTTGGAAAGCTGGAAAAAAGATGATGTACAAAACTGCGAAGACACGTGCTCTTTTTAAAATTTTTCAGGGAAGATGGAAATAAATGCAAGACAGAAAAAAAAAAAAAAAAGCATGAAAAGAAATGTAACAACTCATCTCCGCATTGGACGTCTGCCAAATATGGAGAAAAACGAACTAAACCTTGGCCTTTTATCAGGATGAAGTTCTCATCAGAAAAGAAGAGAATGAAGGAAACAGAAAAATATCCATTTTTGTTCTAAATTAGAAGACACGTAACGTTAACTGTATATTTTTCGTTTACAGGTTAAGTGAAATAAACAAGGATTTTATTTAGGTGAGGGCGACTTGATGATGTGATAACAATTTGGTAATATCCATGAAAGGATAGTAAAACGTTCAAAAATTCAAAATTTAAACTTAGGTTGCCAAATAATTTTCCTAACTTTAAAATCCAATGCTCAAAACTAAAATTTCAGCATTTATTACTTCTAAATTTAACTGATTTTGGCTAGATGATCCCTAAAAAAACATGCGATTTCCGTCAAAGGATCGTGAAAAAACGTGGTATTATCGTCAGAGGATCGAGGAAAAATATAATTTTCGTTAAATGATCGCGAGAAAAAACGCAAAATTCGCCAAAGGAGACGACTTAGGTGCCTAAAATTAGTCGTCAAGTCAAAAAAAGTCGCCACGTGGTGACTGATGACCGTGAATCTGAACCTATAATTTTTAGATACGTCATATTACGTTTAATATAATACTATACTGGTATGCGTAGTGAAAAACGATTAAATCTAACACATCTCCCTATACTTTATTTTTAAAAAGATAACAAAAGAACGTAAAGGTTATATTCCATGTGCAGATTTATCACATATGTAATAAAGAACATAACATACGCAAAAAAAATTAAATCTCTGTCTAAAATAGAGAAAATATGTGTATGAAATAAGTCTCTTTTTCTTAGTTTTCAAAATATATCTGAAACCTATGGATAATTTTATAGGAAGTGTTAAAATTTTACTTCCAGTTCCTCAGTTTTTAAAACATAAAATATTAAACTGAGCATAAATTTTTGAAAAATTTTGACATTTAAGAAAGAAAGTGATATCCTTCAGGAAAAGAACACTGAACAAAGAAGCTAAAAATATTAATTCCCTGAAGAGATATTAATTATGAATATAAGAATGCATCAAACGTCCATAGACTTAACATTACCAACAAGAGAACTCGGCCGCTGAGTGACTAGCACCTATAAGCTAATTTCTACAACTACTATAACTTTAACAAAGGATTTAGGATGGTTGCATTAAAAAAAAAAAAAAAAAATCTATGAAGAATATAGTTGCCTCAAAATTGTTTTTGTGTCTTAACAGTTTTTTTCCTTACTGAATAATATATTCTTGTCTACGGGTGATTAATAAATTGGTCAAAAATGAAAATAAGTGTCTAAATTATCACTAGATAATATTACTTTGCAGAATTTTACAAGAAAATATTTATTTGAATGCGATGTTATGATGAAGTGCTAGTTACTGATTAGGTGGCAATAACTGGGGGTTACATCTGAAAGTGTGAAAAATACTACTTTTTTCGTTAAAAATGAAGTTCTAAATCGACGAATCTTTCCGGTAAACAAACTTACCAAAATGGAAATGATAAAATGTAATAAAATGATCTAATAAAAATACAAGTTCCAAATGGAATTTTGTCTTCTCCTTACACTGTAAATAGAAATCTGTAAAGTTGCTAAACTTTTTGTGAGAAAATGGGATTCCCAGAGCTTTTTATGTAACGGCTACATTAATGTAACAGATACACTTTTACTCTGCAAATCAAGAAATCTGTAAAATCTATTACTAATTATTTTTCAGGAAATTGATATGTCTAAAACTATTTATGTAATTGCAACTCGGTTACAGATTAAAATTTCAGCAAAATTACTGTAATTTTAAAAAATTCTTTTATAAAGCTACATATTACTGAAGCTTTACATTACCTAGTTTTGTAGTTTAACATCTATTTTTGTACAGTGTACAGTTAAATTTTAGTAAGCATATTGATTTAGATAACTTTACATCTGTAGAGTTTTTATTATTATTATTATTATTATTATTATTTTACAATGTATATCACGATTAAAAATACCAATTAAGGCAGAAACCCAACGTAAGTATAATAAAGTACGTCCGTTATTATATTACACAAATAAGATGAAAACGAAGGAAAACAAGAGAAAGAGATCATGCATAACACATAAATTAAGATACAATTTTCAATATTCTATCATATAATTTAAGATGAAATCATCTCTAATAACAAATTTACTTCCGAAAACTTTAAAATTACTTTACAATTGATAAATACAAATATGGGGAAAGTGAAAATACAATTTGAAGACGATGTCATTATTTTAAAAGGATATTACTAAAATATAATGTTAAAAATCTATTGCGAAATAAGAAATTCCACGAATTCAGATGTTGACAGATCGCATTCAACCCCTTTTCAAATAGAATGGCAGAATGTTGTTGTCTAAATACATTAAAAATGAAATGGAATGGAATGCAATGCAAACAGCCGCAAACAGTAATGCATTGAAATTCTTCATAGTAGGTTTCTAAAACCGCTCAAATGTTAAACAGATTATTTTGAAATAGGAATATATTATTGTATATCTCTATAATATATTTAAACTTAATTACTTGGCTATTACATGAGAAGCGGAGAAGATGCTTACATAAATACTTCTATTTATTAAATTATAAATTGTTAAAATATAAACTATACAAAATAATTAACAAAACAAAAAAATTCTATATTTTCATATCAGCATAAGGGCTGTCATAAACAATGTCACACTTTTTTTTCAATATTTCTTATGCTTCCATATCTACATTTCCACAGCTCCGTCTATCACAAAGTGTCACATTTCACCACATCCCTTCCCCCCCTCCTCTCACATGTCACGCTATATTACATAAACATAATACTTGTAGTTCAGAAGCAAAGCACTATGTTATAGATCATATTTAAAATTTTATTTTTAAACTTTAATTATGTATCTCAGTAACATTTGTGAGCATAACAATAAAAATGATTCATGTACTTATTTTGTATGAGGTAAGCTCGAGTTTACAAAAAAAAAAAAAAAAATAATAATAATAATAATAATAATATATACAGTCGAGTCTCTCTACAACGAAACTCCATACATCGAATTTCTCCGTATAACGAATTTTTAGTAGGAACGGTTCCCTTTTCGCATGATTACATTAAAAACAGTCTCTATATAGCGAAATATCTATCTCCATATTACGAATTTTTTGATAAATTTTTCATAAAAAACAGTTTTAAAAAGCTTCGATATCATATGGAATCAATTTTCCATCACTTATTTTTGATTTATCGTCAGTGCTGAGTTTTTTTCTTATATATATATATATATATATATATATATATATATATATTACTTCTCTCAATGTTCTTTAAATCTAACGAATTGATCCCACCTCCCACACACTTTTCCACATCTTTCTCAAAACAGAATCAATTGGATTGATACACATGTAAGAGAGGAATCAATGAGAGGCACATGTATATAAGAAAGGCCTTCAAATGGAGGAAAATGTTAACTACAATTTTTCATTCCTTGCTAAAATTTGAACTTTTTTTTTTTTTTTTTTGAGAGCGTAACAATTAAAAAAAAAAAAATCACAGATTTCATCGTCTGAAACTTATGCAGATCTTCCTCATTTGATTTTTATTAAGCTTTCAAATAAATGTCTGATCTCTTTTTTGAAACAACTTAAATAATTAAGAAATAAAACGTTAGATTAATATTTACTTTTAAACACCTCAAATTCTTAATTCAAAAGATCAAATTTCACACATTAAATACGATTTTTAACATCATTCTCTATACATCGAATTTCTCTCTACAACGAATTTTTTACGGGAACGGTGGATTTCGTTATAGTAATAGTAAAATAATATTAATATAAAAGAGCAAATGTAAATAGTAGTATTTTGGAATTTGAAGTGGAATTTAATGTACTTGACTTTAAATCTTATCTTTCCTTAATGAACATAAAAAAGTTTATTTTCAAAATTTAGTCTGCTGATTTATAATGATTTTATTTTAACCAAAATGTGTAGTGTGACATTTCTTCTTACCCTCTCCCACTTTTTTGTCACAAATTGTCACAATTTCATGAATCCTTCTCCTCCAAACGTGGCATCATTTGCGGACGACTCCATATTTAACTTAATTTAAAGATACAATAGCATTGTTAAAACAGCAGTAATATGTAGAAATGCTTATTCCACACATGATATAGAATGGACCTATAATAGTTTAAAATTATCTACATTTTAAAGCCTAGACCTTAGTAAGCTGCTTGCTTTTAATAATAATATACAGTGGACTCTCGTTAATTCGAACTCGTCGGGACCACAAGAAATGTTCGAATTATCCGAAGTTCGAATTATGGAAAATATGAAATAAAAACATGCTTAATAGGATACTATTACAAAGGAATTAATGTTATAGTGTTTTTATATTTATTTCGTCTGTCATCATTAGAATATGACATAATAATAAATTAGAATGTATAAATACAAAAACTAATTAAATGATTAGAAACAAGCACAATGGAAGAAAAATTTGAAGTGTCTGTGATGGACAGACGGGGCACTAAGAAAGTGGATTTCAAATGAATTGGATTATATGTATACTCGTTCGGAACAATTTTCACAAAAATCAAAGAAAGAAATTTATTAAAATTATCTGAAATCCGAGAGAAAGAAAAGATAAATGAAAAATCGGGATTTTCGTTAGTTCGAATTAAACGATGTCAAGAGAAAATGAGTTCGAATTAGCGAAAGTTTTTAACGTTATTCTGCCGTTGAAAATTTTGGGACTTCATGTTTGGTTCGAATTATCCGATTTCGAATTAACGAGAGTCGACTGTATCAGAAAAATAGCAGATAATAAAAGTACCACACTTTAAGTCCCAGACCTCAGTAATTTACTAATTTCAGATTCATTCAAAAAAAATCTGGCAAAATGGCTTGTGCGTAACTTACATATCTATATAACCTATATCCAGGGACTGTCAAAAGTTGTAAGTTCATAGGTGCCAGCTTCAACAATCATTTCTCTGAAATTAAAACATTGTAAAATGGAACACTGGCTGCTCATAATCGGCTATTTTGGGGTGATATGTGTCATTTTTCAGTGAACAAGTTAACTATTCAATAAAGGGGGAAAAAATCAAACGAAGCAAAATGTTAAGATAATATCACTTTTACGATGTAAAAATTAAATAGAAACAAGCTATCAAATATTAAAACAATAAACAAATTAATATCTTTACAGCAAACGTGAAGACAGTGCGATCCCCCCTCCCTCTCTGACTACAACGATTATCGATTGCTGTTTCCTGGTTGAATAGCTGGTATTTTGTGTATTTTCTTACATTGCAAATAATCCCAATATTAAAATTAAAAAATTTCGCAAATGGACTTTTTTTTTTTTTTTTTTTTGTGTGTGTGTGTGTGTGTGTGTGTGTGTGTGTGTGTGTGTGTGTGTGTGTGTGTGTGTGTGTGTGTGTGTGTGTGTGTGTGTGTGTGTGTGTTAATTGCGTATATTTTCTTTACATGTGTAAAAAAAGGGGTCAGATTTTCCTTTTAAATGATTAAATTTGTGAAAGGTACAGTTTGGAAGTGGAAAAGTTTTGTGAAAAACCTATTTTAAAGAAAAAAAAACTTTTGCGAAGGTCCCGTTTTGAGATAAAACTTTTGAGAAGAGTCCTGTTTTGGAATGAAAAATTTTGTGAAGGGTCCTTTAAGAGTAGGGCTGGGCGATATACCGTAATTTCGTTATATATCGATATTTCTTTAAAACCGCGGTAATGATATTGAGATTCCAAGCCTTCCGATATATCGTTCCAAACGGTATTTCATCCTTCTTCCGGAATTGATTACGGAGTTACGGAATTTCGAATCTATTTCTATCGGCGCGGAAGTTGGTTACTTTTGCAAATATTCGCGCCGAAATCGGAGCTTGCGTGATAATTGTAATTTTGTGCCGGTGTCGCGCACATACCGGAATATGGGCGAACAGTCTACTGTACCGCTTTATTCATCGGAGTTCGTTGGCTGGCTATTGTTTTCCTGATAAGTTGTATACCGTTTTTGCTGATGGAATACAGAATTGACATATTTTCAAGAAGGTGAGTACAATTTATAGATATTTCTTGTATGTTGGTTTTTCATTTATTAATAGTATTAATAAATACAGTCGACTCTCGTTAATTCGAACTAAACAGGAATTCCAGAAATTTTCAATGGCAGAATAACGTTAAAAATTTTCATTAATTCGAACTCATTTTGTCTTGATTTCGTTTAATTCGAACAAACTAGAATTCCGATTTTTCATTTTTCTTTTGTTTCTCACGGATTTCAAATCATTTGAATAACTTTTTTTTTTGTGAAAATTGTTCCGAACGAGTATACTAATAATCAAATTCATTTTATATCCACTTTCTTAGTGTTCCGTCTGTCCATCAGTGACACTTTAAATTTTTCTTCCATTGTGCTTGTTTCTTATCTTTTAATTAGTTTATGTATTTATACATTCTAACTTAATATTAAGTCATATTCTAATGATAACAGACGAAATAAATTAAAAAAACACTATAACATTGATTCCTTTGTAATAATCCCATATTAAGCATGTTTTAATTTAATATTTTCCATAATTCGAACTTCGGATAATTCGAACATTTCTTGTGATCCCGACGAGTTCCAATTAACGAGAGCCAACTGTAATTATATTATAACCCAAATTATTTTACATTTTTTATTAATAACATTAATAATTTACATGCATGATAATTCTATTATGTTATTTATTTTAACTAGAAATTTTACTTAAAGCGGAAGTTATTTTTTATTCATTGTGATTCACTTTCGTTTTCGAGTTTATTGAATAATAGTATTTTCATCCGTCTTTCATACGGGTGTTTGAAAAAATCCCGGGAAAAAAAAAAAAAAAAAAAAAAAAAAAAATTCGAAAATCTTTCTCAAATTAGGAAGGAAAATACTTTTCATTTCGAAAGATCGCTAAAAATCTATGCATGGTTTCTTTGTGCATAGCAAAACATATCACCCATCCACAGCAGATGACAATATGATTATATAAACATTCAAGTTTTGATTTCGCCGAGTTCGATAAACAAAAACAAGCGATGGATAGTTTCCTGTTTCCTACTTTTTCGGTTCTTCTGTACTGGACATTTGTAAAAGATGCTCTAATTTTGGAATAACTTATTATATTTTAATAAAAATTTGTCACACAGCCTAGTTTACTGTTATTGCAAATTGCTGAAAATTTGAAAAAAATCTGTAAATAAACTTAGGAGTTATGGATTTTTTTTTTTTTTTTTTTTTTTTTTTTTTTTTTAATGGTGAAGAAAAAAAAAGGTTTTGCTTTTCTTCTTCTATTTTTTTTTCTTTTTTTCATTTGTATGTGCCGTTGAATGTGTTTTTCGTGCACTTAAACAACTCAAACTAGTTGATACTTTCACGAAACCCTTTTTATAAGTAAAAAAAAAAAAAAAAAAAAAAAATAGAACAGTTTATCTCTCATAAAATAATGAGGATAGTTTTGATTTTAAATATCATGGCTCCTTTTTATTTCAGGAGTTCACTAATGCGAAAATATCCGCTCAATGTTAACCTTATTTTTTATGCCTCGTTTGCATTTCCTTATTTTTCTTTCTTACTTTCTTTATTAATTTATTATTATTATTATTATTTTGCATTGCACAGCTGAGGTCGATTTCTTTCAACAAAAGTCGTTTTTTATCATTTGTTTTTAAGTTTTTGTTTTCTTTATGGGATTACTTTCATTTTTGAAATCGGTTTAGAAAGTAAAAGCATCCTAAGCAAAATCGAAAAAGGAAAAAATCATTCTAGCATTAATAAAAAAAAAAAAAAAAAAAAAGTTAGTAAAATGTCCGTATTTGGGACTTTGTACTATATTAAAGAAATTTCCTGTTTTCTTAAAATTATTTGACTGTTTTAATGCTTTCATTTGTATTCTGACTAATAACAGCATTATTTATTTATATCAACTTATTTTACAATTATAGATAAACAAGATGGCACCTCGGAATCGTGAAGATTGTCCTAAATTCCATCATGTATTGTCAAAAAAGGATACAAAAAGCCCTGTATGGCAGTTTTATGGCCTTCCTGCAGATGAAAATGGTAAAATTATTCGTTGCGATTTCTCCATTTGCAAACTATGCAAACAGGGTGTATCAGCTAAAGGAGGCACAACTAGTAACTTAAGAAGCCACCTAAAAATCCACCATCCTGCTCAATTCAGAAATTTAATGTCTAGGTATTTTCTAGTTATTTTTCTTCCAAGTCAATTTTAATAAATAAATTAAAAAAAAAAAAAAAAAAAAAAAAAAAAACTTTAAATCCCACTTAAAATAAATAATTAAAAAAGTTAATATTTTCCAAAGTAATAAAATCTTAGCCCATGGCTCAAATAATTTCTATATTTCAGTTTTTTAATGTATTTTTATCATTCTTAAAACATGGTTCATACACACGTGAGTAAATAAAATTCAAGCACTATTTCAACACTATTCAAGGACTATTTAGATACATACATATGAAAGGCATAGAATAACACATAAAAAAATAGCCCCACTAGTGGCTGAAGGGTTGTGCTTTCAGAACTAGAAGATGGGAGATGCTGAGTTCGAACCCGATCGCGCCCGTCGGCCTAATCGTTTGGAGTTTAACGTGGCTTTCTTCGAACCATGGATAACCTTGCGTAAATACAGATTAGATTCCCTAAAAGTCCCCCCCCCTCCTCCCTAGGGGTCATATCCTACGGCAGATAATCGGCCGTTATAAATAACAAATAACATACGGAAAATTGCCACCTCATTGATTATCTACTTCAAAGAAATCTTATCAGATCTTTTATTGTTTTTATAAAAGACATTTTCAAGACATTACATTATTAGAGAATTTTCAAGGAATAATGTATTTTAACTCTATAAGGTACTATGGAAAGAAATTTCACATACAATAATAGTAAAAGGTAAGGAAAACAGTTCTTGGTTTCTTTTTCTTCAAGTGCAAAAAAATAAAAGGTATAGTATTATTACAAGAGTAAAAGGTAGGAGTAAACTAGTTAAATTTTAGGAATTGTGAATACTCATCAAGAGTCAAATATTAGCACTTTAAATTGTGCAATTTCTTACAAATTATACTTTTAAATATTTTTAATAAATATTTTCTGAATTTTCAAACCTTTTAGCATTTGCGCTTATCATACAAAAAAAATTAAATAAATAAATAAATAAATAAATAAAGCTTAGATTGGTTACTTTTACTTTTCAACTACAAAAGATTTTATAAAAAATGAATGTATGAAAAGGATTAAAAATTTTACTATCAGTTACTCAGTGAAAATTTTGGAATTAATGTAATTCACTGAACTATTTATTAATTCACAACATTCGTGATTTTTACCGATTGACTAATTTCACTTTTATTTTTTCAATCGGGACAATCGATTACCAAATTCAACATTTTTTTTTTCTATGAGCATTAGCTAAAATTGACGAAATTCGCGATATTTTTCGGCAGATTGATGAAATTTGAAGTTTTATCGCCCGAATTCTATGGTTTTTTTTTTTTTTTTTTTTTTTTTTTTTCCGGTGGATTGATAAAATTTGCATTATTTTTTCAGTGGCAGTTTCAAAAAATTCGTGCCTATTTTTATGTATAATTGACGAAATTTGCAAAAATAGTTCTAAGAGGAAAAAATAATTTCTTTGATGAACTTCGTGTTTTTCCGTATTGCGAAATTCAATTCATTGTTCCGCAATGTATGTTAAAATGTATGTTCGTGTATTTTTGGGGATCCTTTAAAGAATCTTGTGTTATTTCCGCGATTCTTTGACGTAATTTGCCGTTTTACTACAATCCTTTGACGATTTTGGTCTTTTGGCAAGCATTTCACGAAATTTCTCTCCCCCCCCTTTTTTTTTGCTATTTTTTAATAAACCTCGCGTTTTTTCACGATCCTTTGTAGAAATTTGTGTTTTTGCGATCTTTTGTACATTTTTGCAATCTTTTAATGCAATTCGCGTTTTTTCTGCAGTCCGCTGATGAAATTTGCACTTTATTTGCAATCTTTTGTTAATTTTTTTTCTCTAGTATTTGACGAAATACGCACTTTTGTTCGCGGCCTTATGCCGAAATTCCTGTTTTCTGATAAAATTTGCACTTTCCAACAATCTTTTCTTTAAATTGCCTATTTTTTCATGCGAAAGATTTTTGAAATTGATACTTTTTGACGCCTATTTGTCGAAGTTTGCGATATTTTCCGGCACTTTTCCTTCCATGAAAACGAATACTTTATTTCTGGCCCTTTTCGTTCCTTGAAAATGAATACTATTTTTCCAGCATTTTTTCTTTTTTTTTCCAAAGCGTATGAACCATGTAAAGATATTAAATGTAATTTTGACTTCTACTCTCTATATTTCTTGCATATTTACAAAAAGAATTTTGGCAAGTCATTTAAATAATTTTTTAATACTTTTTTGTATGTCCTGTTCAATTTAACTGCAATATTTTACATTTTCCTCAACATGTTTTTTGAACCCCCTACCCTTTTTAAATTTAAAATAATTATATATGTGCCTATATTTTTAATGTGTTATATTTTTCTTATTTATAGTTCTGACCATGACCAGTCAAATTTAGCAGTCGTCACAAGAGCAAGTGATGGTGATGTCGACAATCCACAATCTTCAGAAAAAAATATAATTCCTCAAGTTTCTTTAGTTCCTAATTCTCATGATATTGCATCCACATCAGGCCAAATCCACAAGACAAATAAACAAATGACCCTTACCGATTATGCTCCCTTAGATTCTAAAAGTTCAGACCATTGTACTGCTTCTGTTACAAAATTTCTTGCAATAAGCATGCAGCCTTATAGTTTGGTGGAAGAAGAATCCTTTAAAAAAATGATCAAAACATTAAATCCTCGATATACTCTCCCTGGGAGAAAATATTTTTCTGGAACTGCTATTCCAAAGCTATATAATGATGCAGTTGAACAAATAAAATCGATGATACCACAGGGACAAGGATACTATTCCTCAATTACTTGTGACTGTTGGACTTCTATTGCAGGTGCAGGGCATCCATATGTGGGTATTACTTTGCACTTTATCGATGACAGCTGGGAGCTGATTTCTGTATGCTTGTGTTGCTTCCATTTTGAAAAAAACCATACAGCTGAGAACTTGCAGGACATAATACATGCTAAGCTAGCTGAATGGAAATTAGATCCGGAATCAATTGTGTCATGCACAACTGACAATGGGCGGAATATTGTAAATGCTATTAAAAACTCAAAAATGCAGCATGTGCCTTGTTTTCCTCACACCATCAACATAAGCGTAAATAAAGCGTTAGAAGTTGTTCAAGTAAAAAAAGCTTTGACACGATTAAAATGCCTTCAAAGTCAAATTGCTCACAGTTGGAAGATGAAGAGGGACCTGGCTGAAGCTCAAGAATTATTACAATGTGAAAAAAGGAGCTTGCCTTCAGCCTGTCCAACAAGATGGTGGTCAACCACAAAGTTATGCCAGCGATTTTTAGCAAACCAGCTACCAATCTGCAAAATGCTGCAGAATTTTCCAGAAAAAAAGCATCTGATGCTGGAAGGACCTGAAATATCCTCTTTAGAGAGCCTAGTTGAAATAACAACAATTTTACAGAATATTACAGATATATTGGCATCAGAAAATTATGTTACATCCTCTGTCATCCTTCCAGTGATCCAACAAATAAAAAAAAAATTGCAAATTGAAAGCAGTGATTCCAAACTTAAAAAAGCAATAAAGGAGAGCATTTGTGATGCTTTTGTGAAATATGAAGATGAAGATGTTTCAGCTTTACTGATAAAATCCACATTTGTTGATCCCCGATTTAAAAACAGTTATATATCTGACACTGCCAAAACTAAAGTCAAGGAACTGATCCAAGCTGAATTAACTGAATTGGACAATTCAGCATTAATTCAAAATAAAAATTCAGAACCTCCAAAAAAGAAGAAGAAAGGTCTTTCACTTCTGTTTCAGGAGGAAGACAATATTACTTCTAATGATCCAAATGAAATTATAAATGACGAAATAGACAGATACTTATGCATACCAAAATTAGGAATTGATGACTATCCTCTAAAATGGTGGAGAGAAAATCAAGCTTCTTTCCCAAACATTGCTAAACTTGCTAGAAAATACTTGGCAGTTCAAGGATCAAGTGTGCCATGCGAAAGAATTTTTAGTACAGGGGGAAATGTAATTACGAAAAGAAGGTGTTCTTTACTGCCCAAACATGCAGAAATGCAAATTTTTTTGCATTGTAACAAAAAAATTCTAAAGTTATAGGTAATTAAAGTATTTTCATTTAACATATCTATTGTCTAATTGTTGTCTTATGTACATTTTTTTGTTTCATTTTAATAATTTATAATGTTTAACTTCCAAAAGTTTTCAATAACACATACTTTAGATCAGATCTGCAGGTAAAAGATTTGCATATTTTGAATCAATGCATAAAAATTAAAATTTCTGTTCCTTTGAATATGTTAAGGTATTGTTTTTTTTTTTTTTTCTTTTGTTGTTTTCTTGATAATTAACATACACATACATGTGTGTATATATATATATATATATATTTATTTATTATGTGTTTGTAGTATTTTATACAGAGGACAGCTCATTTATGACCCTATAATGAATTGAAATATATCGATATATCGAAAATTATCGATATTTGGTCAGCGATATATCACGATATTAAAATTCCGATATCGCCCAGCCCTATTTAAGAGATCACAATTTTTTTTTTAAACAGACCGTTGAATTCAAATAGCAAAAAAGAAATAATAATAATATTAGTAAAAGAAAAAGAAATTCATGGAGCTGTTTTACTTAAAGAACATTGTAAACATCTCAGCATTTCGAAATAGAAAAATCAGAAAAACTTACAACAAAAATTGCCAAAACAAACAGTGATATTTATAGCACCACAATGAGATTCAACGACGAAAAATAGACACAGCAAAACACTCATCTCGTAATCCTTCATAACGCGGCAAATAATCCAAATCGTTGTTCTGTCCGATAAAAAATTTGTGGTACTGAAATCGCGAAAAGTTAGAATAGGAATACATGTACATAATTCACAACATAAATTCGTTAAAAAAAAAAATAATAATTCGACTTTGTAATACGCTATTTTCCCCCACTTTTCTATAATAGAATTTTAGCTGTCTTCTATGATATGAAAAATTTTGCGAATTGTCTTGTTTTGAAAAGAAATATCTTTTGAATGGTACTTTAAAGGATCCATAATCCTGATAAACTGACTTCTGAACTCAACTAGCAAATAATAATAAGAATAATAAGAAGAAGAAGAAGAAATAATTCACGGAGCTGTATTAATTGCCGAAACGTCAGTGAAGGCTTACTTTGGAGACACGAAATTTTTTGGTTTCCGTCTGTCAGTCAGTCTGTCAGTCAGTCTGTCTGTCTGTTCCGCGATAACTAACGCAAAAAAACATCAGATTGGCTTGAAACTAAGTGGGTATGTTAGTGAGGCACTGGGATTAAGCTGTATAGTTTTTTGTAAGATTTGATTCATTCGTTCGGAAAATATAGAATATTTTATTTTGCGCAATAATGCTTTTCTATGGCAAATCCAATGATTTTCAATTTTTTTTCCTTGAGAGAAAATGACACATTTCATTAATGGAATTCAATGATAAATGGATACTGAAATTTACCAGTTAAATTATTCGTATTGTTTTGAAATTTTGTCCATGCATTTGTCAGATTTTTAAAGTTATTACTGCAAATTTTGGAGATTTTTTATAAATGCGTTCCAATAATATAAACTAATTTGGTTTAGAGATTTACTATTTAAAATGTATTTATTTCATTTCCTTTATTTTCTCTTAATGGTTGCTAAGCAACCATTCATCCTAATCCTTATTATATTTTAATGCTATAAATTTGAAAGCGTGGACGAAAATTTAAATGAAGTCAACGTCAAAACTGATGAATTAATTAATGTATTTTTATCTTTGCGGATAAATATAACATAGCCCAGAAAAGAATATAGGCTATGTTTTATTAATTTTATTCAAATATTTTCCTTAATAATTCAAAATTTCCTTCTTTTTCATACAGAATCAAGAGCGACTTTTTAGATAAAATTTAACCAATTTCCTTTATCGTTGCCAAAAAAAAAAAAAAAAAAAAAAAAAAAATCTGGAATAATTTTTCAACGGCAATAAGTTTCAATTAAGCAATTTCCATTCGAAAAACCAAACTAAGAAAAAATAAATCTGACGTCAGAATTAAAATAAAAATAGTACTTTGTTAAATATTAAACACGGAAATAAGAATTTCGTTAATAAGAATTTTTCTGACAAAAATGGGGGCATAATTAGAAGTAAAAAAAATAAAAAATAATTATATTTTTAACAAATATTTCAATTGGTAAAATTTGACGTCATAATTGAACAAAAACAGGTATTTTATAGTAGTCGTTAAAAATACAAGAAACATGGATATCAATAACTCATGAAAAATAACGCCATTGCCGAAACTTCAGTGAAGGCTTACTTTGAAGACACGAAATTTATTGTTTTTCATCTGTTAGTCTGTCCTTCTGTATGTTTGTCTGTCCCGCCATAACTGCTACAAAATGCAATCAAAACTTTTTTTTTTTTTTTTTTTTTTCGGAAACAAAATTGTAAAACTCTAAATTACTGAGTTACACTTACAAAAGTTCCTGATACATCAGATTTAGGTGTTTGTGGTTGGCAGGTATGTAGAAGTATGAAGATAATGAAAGATATTTGTCCAAACTGTTACTTATCCTTATAAATCAAAATGTATAAGGAAATGCAAGATATACAATAACCATTAGCACAATTATTAGAAAGTGGCAAATTTAAATTAAGTGAGGCTACGGGGAGTTCAGGGGGGCGGAGCCCCCCTGAAGAAATCTACTATGTTATAATAAAAAAAAAAAAATAATAATAATAATAATAGATCATGAAAATTTCAGAATATCCTAACATAACTAAATTTTTAATTTAGCGCTTTTGAAGGCTAAAAACTTCTAATTCTTATTTTATTCTTATAAATAAATAAGTACTATGAAAATTTTAAATTAAAGTTTCGAAGAAGTTGAATATTACCCAAAGTGTGTTTAAATATATATATATATATGTGTGTGTGTGTGTGTGTGCAAAGCTGACGTTGAGGCTCCTGATCTGCAGATTTACTAGTTAAAAGACATTGTAAACATCACAGAACCAGTAAATAGAAAAATCATAAAAGCTTTGTTTTCGCAAACAACAAAAATTGACACCTAAACAGACCCTTAATTCAACTAGCAAATAATAATAATAATAATAATAATAATAATAATAATAAATTCATGTAGCTGTATTAATTAAAAGACATTGTAAAGATCACAGCGCCAGTAAATAAAAAAATAAAACTTTGTTTTCGCAAACAAAAAAAATTGACACCTAAACAGACCCTGAATTCAACTAGCAAATAATAGTAATAAAAAAAGAAAAAAAGAAAAAATAATTTAATTAAATATTATATTATTAATTTTTAATTAAAAGATTATTATATTAAAAGATACTGTATTTAATTAAAAGATATTGTAAACATCACAGCACCAGTAAATAGAAAAACCATAAAAACTTTCGTTTCCGCAAACAAAAATTGCCAAAACAAACAGTGATATTTATAGCAACACAATGAGATTCAACGACGAAAAATAGAATGGAAAATGCAGCAAAAATACACTCACACTTCATAACGCGGTAAATAATCCAAATCGTGGTTCTGTCTGATAAAAAACTTGTAGTACTGGAATCGCGAAAAGTTAGAATAGGAATGCATGTACATAATTCACAACACAAGTTTGTTAAAAAAAAATAATTCGACTTTTGTAATACGCTATTTCTTCCCCACTTGTCTGGTGGTATTTTAGCTGTCTTCTATGATATGAAAAATTTTGTGAATAGTCTTGTTTTGGAAATATTTTGCGAAAAGGTATTTTAAAGGATCCAAAATCTTCCTAAACAGACCCTTAAATTTAACTATCAAATAATAATAATACAAGAAAAAAAAATTTATGGGGCTGTATTAATTAAACGACATTGTAAACATCACAGCACCAGTAAATAGAAAAATCATAAAAGCGTTGTTTGTTTTCGCAAACAACAAAAAATGACACCTAAACTGACCCTAAATTCAACTAGTAAATAATAATAATAATAAAAGAAAAAATAAAATATAAGTCACAGAGCTGTATAATTAAAAGACTATGTAATACGTTGTTTTCTCCACTTTTCTAATACAGTTTTAGCTGTTTTCTATGATGTGAAAACTACTCTGCAATGAATTAAATTTTCTTCGCTACATTTGAGTAAGCAAGTACGAAAAAAGAATTCATAGAGCTATATTAATTGAAAGACACTGTAAACATCACAGCACCAGTAATTAGAATTAAAAACTGTATTAATTAAAAAAACATTGTAAACATCAAAACACAAACAAAAATCATAAAAACTTTGTTTCCGCAAACAACAAAAATTGCCAAAACAAACAGTGATATTTATAGCAACACAATGAGATTCAACGGCGAAAAATAGAATGGAAAATGTAGCAAAAATAAACTCACCTCCTAATCCTTCATAACGCGGCAAATAATCCAAATCGTGGTTCTGTGCGATTATGTACATTGTACATAATTCACAACACAAATTCGTTTAAAAAATATTTTGACTTTGTAATACACTATTTTTTTTCCCAGTTTTCTAATAGAATTTTAGCTGTCTTCTATGGTGTGAAAAATTTTGCAAGATGTCTTGTATTGGAATGAAATATTTTGTGAAAAAGGTACTTAAAAGGATCCAAAATCTTCCTAAACATATCCCTGAATTCAACTATAAATAATAATAATAATAATAAAAGAAAAAGTAATTCATGGTCTGTATTATTTAAAAGACATTCTAAACATCATTGCACAAGTAAATAAAAAAATCAGAAAAACTTTGTTTTCGTTAATTTTAAAGGATCCAAAATCTTCCTAAAAAGACCCTAGAATTCAATTATGAAATAATAATAATAAATAATTCATAGAGCTGTAATAATTAAAAGACATTGCAAACATCATCACACGAGCAAATATAATAAAAACCTTGTTTTCGCAAACAACAAAAATTGCCAAAACAAACAGTGATATTTATAGCAACACAATGAGATTCAATGGCGAAAAATTGACAAAGCAAACAC
Organism: Maratus speculifer; assembly: GCA_964019185.1. NCBI lineage: Eukaryota > Metazoa > Arthropoda > Arachnida > Araneae > Salticidae > Maratus > Maratus speculifer. The sequence goes on from OZ025303.1 coordinate 73,374,035, forward strand.
ACTCACCTCCTAATCCTTCATAACGCGGCAAATAATCCGAATCGTGGTTATGTCCGATAAAAAACTTGTAGTACTGGAATCGCGAAAAGTTAGAATAGGAATACATGTACATAATTCACAACACAAATTCGTTTTGAAAAATAATTCCACTTTGTAATACGCTATTTTTTCCACTTTTCTAATACAATTTTAGTTGTCTTCCATGATGTGAAACCTACTCTGCAATGAATTAAATTTTCTTCGCTACATTTGAGTAAGCAAAATAGAAAGAAGTCTTAGAAAAACAAATATCTGCCGGAACACAATTCAACTGCTGCAGCACAACGAGAGATTAGGTAAATATATTTTTGTTTGTTCCTCAACTCCATTCTCACTTTGACACTTACATTCAAATAACAATTGTAATTGCAAACAAAATCTCATTATAGAGTGCATTTGCACTCAGAATGATGATAGATCATTAGAGATCGACCGAATATTCGGTTTCGTTTTCGGTCCAAAATCTGAGTTTCGAGGAAAACGAATTTTCAGCGAAAAGGTTGTTGAAAATTTGCAAGGACCGAAACTATCTGTATTCCAAAAAATTGTGTTTCTTCTTTCGGAATTTTTTAACATTCGGGAAAGGTGCACCTTGGAACGTATTCAGTAAACATTTTTTCTAAATTTTATTAACATTTATTCTTATTTTAGAATCAATTATATATAAAGTATAAACATGTCTCACATCATATAAACCTCATTGTAATCTAATATCTCAGATATGAAAAAATGAAAACAAAACAAAAATATCTTTAAAATGTCCCAACCTGCCCCACATGGTGGAACAGATTTAGACACTAGTTATTATCAAAAATGCATATAAAATTATATATTTAATTGATAATATTTAAGTATTAAAATATTTAATTTAAGTATTAAAACACTTTAATAATTTGAGTTGTAACACGATCAATTAACAAATCTTGTATTTGATGCAAAAGAAAAAAAAAAAAAAAAAAAAAAAAAAAGATGTTTTTTAGATTTTAATAAAGCACATCTTTGACCTATTTTGTTTTTAGGAGTGGCAAGTTTTAAAAGAATATCTGTTTAATAAACAAATGAGCTATCATATTTATAAATAAATAATAATAAAAAAAAAAAAAAAAAAGACAACTCTTGATCTTATTTTCTTAAAATGAATATCTCATACTTGCTGCTGTCCTCAACACTTTGAACACACCATACAAATGCAACAATGCTTTGTTTTCCTGCAAACTTTATCAATGCGCACTATTATCCAAATAAAGCAGACACACCATTCATTAAATAAAATTAGACACTGTCTTTATCCACAAATGATAATTCTTAACTGACTGTATCATTATTTAAGGAAGATAATTCTTAACTGTTTGTATCTTTATTAACGGAAGATAATTCTTCGCTACTTTTATCATTATCAAAGATAACTTTTAAGGGTGTTCTTAACTGCTCCGCTCAACAAACGTTTTGACACATTTACAAATTAATTTTTTAACAGAAAGATATAAAATTGGAATGCCTGACTGTGGAAGAGATTTCGAATCGAACCTCTTTTCCCATTTTATGATAGTTAAATTACCTGTCCAGTTTTAAGCTATTTCGATCGCGCGAACACCCGTTTTTCTCCTGCTTTTCGACCGGTTTTTCTGCTTTCGTCGGGAAATATGCTCAAAAGTGTCAACTTTGAAGCCTTGTTATGAAAAATCTATTGTGTTTAAAAAAAAACAGAAAAATGAGTGCAATTACACAGTTTCTGGATAATAACACCTGCTATTTTCATGTATTTCCGAACGAAAATAAATTAAAGCATGTGTTACAAAGTTGCCCTTTTTGATTTAAGAACAGCCTTAACGGACTGCATCGTTTTTTTTCTAATAGACCGGGAAGCGGCAACACAGACAGTCACTTCATCGAGTTCACGAATGAAAAGTTAGGACTGTTAAATCCCGATTCGCATATGAAAACGCAATCGGTTTGCCAAGTCATATCTTGGTGGAAAACCCCTAAAAACCCGGTTTCAGTAATTGACTCATAGTTTTATCACTGTGCTTTCCAGTACCCGAAAGTGCGAAAACATGGAGGACAGGGAGAAAGAAAACACGATGGTAAACCTATGAGTTAACCGCTAAAATCGGATTTTTTGGTGTTTTACACCAAAATATGACTTGGCAGACCGAATGCGTTTTAATATGCGAATCGATATTTAACTAATCCCAGATTTTTCATCAGTGAACTCGATGAAGTAATTGTCAGTGCTGCCGCCTCCCGGTCTATAATGAAACTGAGCTTACCGGCCACTGGTTAAAAACTCAAGTTCCCAATTTTACCTATATTACGATCCTTGTTTTCTTGAGCCTTATACAAGAAGACATTCATGGAGAAGCATTAGGAAAATGAGGAACTTTTTAAAAATAAATATATTAACGAAAAAAAGACGAAGAAATATTCAGTAATCACAGATTATGGCTCATTTTCCTGTTTCATTAGCATACGATATAAGGAAAAAAAATTGGTGAAATTTGCGTATGAGGGGGAAATAGATTATGAATATAGGTAGCGAAGAAATTATTTTGAAACAGAGAAAATTAAGCATAAACACACACACCTTTTTTGCGCAAAAATTACAATAAAATTGCGTGCACAGGTTAAACAGGATGTAACAAAATGAATAAATGATGAGCATGAATAATGCAGCGAACTTTCCAAGAAATTTAAACGTTAAGTCAAATCATTATAAAAAAGCTAAAAGGAAAAAAAAAAAGATGCTTTCGTAACATAATTAGTTTTAATAAATATTCAGATATTGGTGCAATAGCTGTTGTACTATTATGCAAAAATGCATAAATATAAAATTTATTACGATTATATACAAAGTAATATGAAAAATGTGGAAATATTAGGATTCCATCTTAAAAAGGATGTCATCACCATGGCGATTTAGAATCCTTACCTTTTATGGAATATCACTGAATGAATAACGTATGACAGGATTTGATAGAATGAAGAAAATTTTTATTAGTATCACTGTTTTGATCCGATTTTCAAAAAAATTAAAGTAGGTTTTTAATTAAAAAATTTAAAGTAGGTAGTAAGTTTTAAATTTAAAGTAGTAGGTTTTTTTTCTTCTTTTAATTGCAAAACGGACTTAACTTTAAAAACCTCTCTTTAATTAAGGGTGTTCTTAAATAAAAAAAGGCAACTTTGTGACACATACATTAAATTATTTTTTGTTCGGAAATGCATGAAAATAGCAGGTGTTGTTATTCAGAAACTGTCTAATTGCACTCATTCTTTTTTTTTTTAAAAAAAAAACAATAGATTTTTCATAACAAGCCTTCAAAGTTGACACTGTTGAGCATATTTCCCGACAAAAGCAGAAAAACCGGTCGAAATTTAGGAGAAAAACGGGTGATTGCGTCATCGAAATAGCTTATAACTCGACAAGTAATTTAATTATCATAAAATGGAAAAATAAGTTCAATTCGAAATCGCTTTCATAGTCAGGCATTAAAATTTCATAATTTTCTGTTAAAAAATGAATTTGTAAATGTGTTAAAACGTTTTTCGCTTGTTGAGTGGATCAGTTAAGAACACCCTTAAGGTGTATAAATAAAAGAACCTCAGTGCACAAAGCGCAAAGCAGCTCATATATGCGCGAAGTCAATATAATTTTATATGACAATAAAAAAAATATGTAAAGAGGGTGCAATGTACTTCTATCTACTTGTATCTATCTATCTATATATAGATAGATAGATAAGGCATGAGGTGGTTTAATTTATACACTTATTCAAAGCACTATATATATATATATATATATATATATATATATATATATATATATATATATAATGCCATAGATCGAGAAACATGGACGTCTCACTAATTGCAGCAACGTTACTGCACTTTTTAAACAGGATTCAGTGCAAAATGAATAAATACGTGCGTGCATGCATGAATAATTCAGCAAATAATTTCAAAGAAACATAAATGAAACATTGCGAAAAACATAAATAAAAAGGTGAACTAAAGTGATATTAAAATGAACTAAAAAATCAACAACGAGTAAAATGCACTGTCATAGAATGCAATGATATATCGTTTTATTTATTTATTTATTTATTTATTGAAGGGGTCAAGGGGGATGCGATTTAAATTGTAATCATTATTTAAATCTCGATCTTTCTGTTAATAATGATGGCATGAAATCGAATAATGATGAGAATACGAAAACCGAAATTCCTTTAACGAGCGGGGAAAGATAAAAACCAAAATAAAAATCGCGTGCAAAGTATTTAACTTAACTAAAAATCCCGTAGCAACCGCCATTGCTAAACTATTCCAAGCACCGGAATTCGTGACGATATTTGATTAAAGTTTCAAAAATGCATAAATTTAAGCGGCAGAAAATGAAAATGGCCTTTTTTTTCGTGGCGTAACACGCATTGCTGCCGCTTATTTAAATATTGTTGTGTATTTTTTTTTCCTTTCTTTCCCAGAAAAAAAAAAAAATCAATGATAATGACAATAACAAAACGCATAAAAATTTTAATTAACCGATGGTGGACTTTGAAAAAATCAAAGACGTAAATGGTGTCTTGTCTTAAAACTTATTTTTTATTTATTAAAAAAACACTAGTATATTCCTATTTACCGTACATACTCGCGTGCAAGTTGGCCACAAAATAACACGCCTTCCCCTTTAAATACCACAATACAGTGCAACCTGTTTAAAGTGACCGCCTTTGAGACCTGTTAAAATGGTCACTTTATGGAGTGCCTTTCAAAATGACACATTAAAACATTTGTGATATCAAAAAATGAAATATAAATAAGGAAAAATGCGCTATTATTAAGTAATGAACTGATTAATTAACAACTACAATAAATGAATTACTAATTTAAAATATACTACATAGAAGATAATTTACTTAAAACTCTCGTTATTTCTTTTGAATAAAGTTGAAATCTCGTCGTAATGATTGATTTAAATAACACATAACTTCAAGGTACACAGTAATTTATGCACATTTTTATTTTTATTGTAACTGCATAATGATAACGTTTTTTACAGCTGGCAGTAACAAACTTTTCATTAGAAATCACTTTAGACAAGTGAAAATATCATTACAATAAAGGACTAAGTGGTCATTTTATACATTAATCAAATATATACTGGACAATTGCACCATAAAATTTAACTACTAAGAATGTATTTATTAAAAATACAACACATTGCTCAACGGTGCACAAAACAAGAATTTTAATATCAACTTGTACAATTAAAATAAAATAAAAATATCAACGTTTCGCGCCGTCTTCTGCGGCCGTCTTCAGGAAAATATGATAATGGAAGGACTAAGTTTGCTTCCTGATCGAGAGATAATATTTCTAATAAATTAAAATAGAAATGAATTAAAAGTTTAAAAATGTTGCCACTTACACGTGAGTAAAAATTAAAATATTGCAACGAGATAAAAATTTTAAGATTTTATTATGTTATACCATATTTTTGGTGTATTGCAGGACAAATTATCGTTACAAGGTTTATTTTCTCGTGTAATGATTTCGACTAATATAAATATGGCAAAAATATGGCATAACATCATAAAATCTTACATTTTTTATCTCGTTGCAATATTTTAATTTTTACTCACGTGTAAATGGCAACATTTTTAAACTTTTAATTCATTTCGATTTTAATTTATTAGAAATATTATCTCTCGATCAAGAAGCAAGCTTAGTCCTTCCATTGTCATATTTTCCTGAAGACGACGCGAAACGTTGATATTTTTATTTTATTTTAATTGTACAAGTTGATATTAAAATTCTTGTTTTGTGCACCGTTGAGCAATGTATTGTATTTTTAATAAATACATTCTTAGTAATTAATCAAATATTAAAGGAGTTAAATCTCTGTACTTTTTTTATGGATCAAAATAAAATTTCAGAAAACGATCACTTTAGTCTTTTAGTTTGAAAATTTTCGGCATGCAGAAAAATGGATGGTCATATATTGCAGGTTTAAATAACAATTGACAATGACAAGCTAACAGGTCATTTTACACAGGTGGACACATTAGACAAGTGATCACATTGTGGGGGAGTGTCCCTAATAAAGGCACTCTGGTGTTTTGAGTGTTCTAACATGTGTGGCGCACTCGATCTACAGTTAACTGCGTTTTTTGAGTTTTTATGCAAATTTTTAGCTCCGTCTTCAGTTTGCAAAGTATAAAAGCTGTAAGTTGTGAGTTGGAGGGTATGTGTGGTGTGGTGAGTTGGGAAGAACCTCCAGCGACGAGTAGTAGAGCTGACGTGTGACTAATGAAAGTAGAGAACCTCAGTATAGGAGTTCGGTAAGAGTTATTTCAGAGTAATTTTGTACTGTGGTTGTTTAAAATAAAGATATTTGTGCAGCCACGGGCTGTTTATTTGCAGGTTAGTGAAAGTAGTCCGCGACCTGAAGAGAAGAGCTGAATTAGTGATTTGAGCCGGATTTAGTTGTAATGCGAATACAAGCTAAAGTTTATTCTCACAGTAGTGTGTTTAATTGTCAAAAATACCGAACTTTGCTCCACTCCTCGTTCCCCAATTACCGTAAATAAAAGTTTTGCATTTTTAATTCTACTCAGAATATGTCTTCATTAGATCGACATGTCACAACATTACCGGACAGTTCTCATATTATTTTACATGAGCACAAGTAAAATTTTCCAAAAGCAATCACTTTAGTGGCCACTTTATCAAGGTGGGCACTTAGCAGGTTCCAATATATTAATAAAGCTCTTTTTATTATTAAATATGGCTAAACTTGAATAAAACCTTTTTTATTTTATGATTTTGATGTGAATTAATAATATACTTTTATGAGGCAAATTTCATTGAATAATTTAAGAAAAGTACATTTCATCTTTATAATGAATATTTAATTCTTATACATTATTGGTTATTTACTTGACCTTAGATTTTAATATTTTAAAAATTATCTAATTTTTATTATTTTAGATTATTACTTCAATTAGTTATTTTAATATTTTACTGTATTCTAAGCATTCATTATAATTTCGATTGCATTATTAATTACATTCAAATTACTGTTTAAAAAATGTAAAGAAAGCAACGACCAGAAATCCGCGAAATTCTAAAATCAGCACAACCTCTGGTCCGAAGCTGTGCGGATTTGAGAAAGTTTATTGTACTTAGTTTTTTATCGAAAATTACTGAAATCCTTAATCTTCAACTGAATTGCAAAACTGATGCAAAGTATTGTAGCGTATATAGGGTTCTTCTGATCTTATGGTTTTTCAAGTTCAAAATCTAGTCTCTTAAAAAATTAGAAAATAATTTGTTTACAAAACTTCATAGCTACAGAGTCCTCGAAACTCACAAACATTACCAGATTTTTAGAAATAACTATGCAAATCCAACGTACAAGTACAGATATATGTCACAGAGACTCTTTACACAACGCCTCAACACTATATGAAACTCAAAATAGTGTGGATAAATCACAATACTCAAGCAAACCTTGTTTAAGTAATCGTCTAGTAGCTCACTCAATGACTGACTAACAAAGAATAACAACAACCCGCTCCCATCGCTCTTCTATATATAGGCGCGGGAATGCACTGGAAATTTCTAAATGTTTCTAGAAAAATCCAGAAAACACCGGAACAGCATTCACTGTATCTGTATACCTATAAGGGGGGGGGGGGGTAACCATAGCTAACAATCGCCAAGTTTGCCACCAACTTGGCGATATATCGCAAAATTTGGCGACCAAAATTAGTCGTCAAAAGTCGCCAACTTGGCGATAACTATAATATTTCGCCAAATTACCATAGACATTCATTGAAAAGTAATAGAAAGGTTTCCCTGATAAAAAGTTAACAAATAGAGACAATGTAACAAAACTAATATTAGCGAAGGAATAGAGATTAATAGGATTATTTACATTATTTTAAAGTACAAATACTAACTATTTACAAAATTCGTAGCAGTATTTTCCATTATTATTATATTTACACATTAATAGAAAATGCATTTAATCTGCATTTGACGTCTAACGACTGATAATTTCAAGCACTGCTATAGCAGTGTATGGGTATACCCATCGAAAAAGTCATATCAACAAAAGATTTTTGCGTGCGAAATTCCATTAATTTGGAAGGCATTAATGAACAACCTATTCTACTATCATTTAAATAGCGTTAAATCAAATAGAATTTTAATATTGTATCTAGGGGAAAATAAAATTTATCGATATAATAAGCGCGATCCACACAATGTGAAATAGAAAAAAAAATGTAGAAATGTGAAACGTTTGTACTTGTCATTAGGTAAGTTAATGTGGACCCGTTCACATTTTTAAAAAAAACGGAACAGATATAGTATTCGCCCGGAGTCCGCTATCTACATTCAAATTACTGTTTAAAAAATGTAAAGAAAGCAACGACCAGAAATCCGCGAAATTCTAAAATCAGCACAACCTCTGGTCCGAAGCTGTGCGGATTTGAGAAAGTTTACTGTACTTAGTTTTTTATCGAAAATTACTGAAATCCTTAATCTTCAACTGAATTGCAAAACTGATGCAAAGTATTGTAGCGTATATAGGGTTCTTCTGATCTTATGGTTTTTCAAGTTCAAAATCTAGTCTCTTAAAAAATTAGAAAATAATTTGTTTACAAAACTTCATAGCTACAGAGTCCTCGAAACTCACAAACATTACCAGATTTTTAGAAATAACTGTGCAAATCCAACGTACAAGTACAGATATATGTCACAGAGACTCTTTACACAACGCCTCAACACTATATGAAACTCAAAATAGTGTGGATAAATCACAATACTCAAGCAAACCTTGTTTAAGTAATCATCTAGTAGCTCACTCAATGACTGACTAACAAAGAATAACAACAACCCGCTCCCATCGCTCTTCTATATATAGGCGCGGGAATGCACTGGAAATTTCTAAATGTTTCTAGAAAAATCCAGAAAACACCGGAACAGCATTCACTGTATCTGTATACCTATAAGGGGGGGGGGGGGTAACCATAGCTAACAATCGCCAAGTTTGCCACCAACTTGGCGATATATCGCAAAATTTGGCGACCAAAATTAGTCGTCAAAAGTCGCCAACTTGGCGATAACTATAATATTTCGCCAAATTACCATAGACATTCATTGAAAAGTAATAGAAAGGTTTCCCTGATAAAAAGTTAACAAATAGAGACAATGTAACAAAACTAATATTAGCGAAGGAATAGAGATTAATAGGATTATTTACATTATTTTAAAGTACAAATACTAACTATTTACAAAATTCGTAGCAGTATTTTCCATTATTATTATATTTACACATTAATAGAAAATGCATTTAATCTGCATTTGACGTCTAACGACTGATAATTTCAAGCACTGCTATAGCAGTGTATGGGTATACCCATCGAAAAAGTCATATCAACAAAAGATTTTTGCGTGCGAAATTCCATTAATTTGGAAGGCATTAATGAACAACCTATTCTACTATCATTTAAATAGCGTTAAATCAAATAGAATTTTAATATTGTATCTAGGGGAAAATAAAATTTATCGATATAATAAGCGCGGTGCACACAATGTGAAATAGAAAAAAAAATGTAGAAATGTGAAACGTTTGTACTTGTCATTAGGTAAGTTAATGTGGACCCGTTCACATTTTAAAAAAAAACGGAACAGATATAGTATTCGCCCGGAGTCCGCTATCTTGTTTCTTTGTTGGTCACTTATGACCACTTAATATTTAATTTTTGAACAATTCAGAAATTAAACATAAACAGTAACAAATTTTTAAACTGAAAATCAGCACTCAAACATTATTTGTAAAAAAGGGAAAAAAAAATTGGGAAGGAACAGGAGGAATTCATAATTAGCAAACGGTAAATATATAAATTTTAAAACAGTTAAATAAAGCATGTATTCATTTTACAAAATATATATTCCGAAATTACAATCAATAATGTTTCAGAGATTATACATTAAAAAAAAAAAAATAAATAAATAAATGAGTAAATCCGAATACAAAAATTTTAAATCGGGAAATAAATAAATAAATAAATAAATAAATAATGGCCGACATCTTTGGGCAAATATTACATGATAGGGAAAAAAAAATAACATTAAATTTGGACGCTGTTTAAAAGTACTTTTAATGATGTATTATTTTGAGTTTTAACAGATTTTAGCTGAAGATTAGAATTTTTTTTTTAAATTGTTTTCAAAACTAATTTACATATTATTAATAAAAAATCTGTGAAAATAAGGAAAAACATTTCAAGTTTGTTTTATTAATTTATTTATTTATTGCCGTCGTTGAACATTGGATTATCAAGCAGATAACAATTCACTATAAATCTCAGGGCCACCAATATTTCCAGGTCTTACGCCATCTGATTTCTTTTCGTGGGGTTACAAAGATTTTAGTTTTTTTACGGCGGGTTCGTAATTATGTAAATACATATATAGCACCCAAATAGTTGTCGTTCAATCCGTCTTTCTGTCCGCATACAACAACGCAAAAACGATCCAACCGAATAGTTTGAGATTTGAAATATATAATTGTTGGATAATTTTGTCGAGTCTTTTCAAATTTTATGAAAATCGAATGTATAGTTAGTTCAATTACAAGGACAATCAAAAGTATTCAATTACATCATGGTTCAATGGGAAAAAAATGATTTCAGTTGCATTTTAATGATGTTATAACTTACTAACTTAATAAAATTTATATGCATCTATGAAATACACTGCTCAAAACAATTAAAGGATATTTGAAGTTTTATATAAAATAAAGATATAAACGAATTTTTTTTTTTTTTGCTGAAAATAGAAGAAGAGAAACACAAATGCAAATTTTTCTGGTTTCCAAACTGTGGAGTATGCAAATTTTGAGTACGTCAAAAACGTCGCTTCAGCGGCAGTGAATGAAATTTGACTTTCAACTGGATAAAAGAGAATGAAGACAAGGATGATCGGTATTCAGTGATTGCTTTGTTTCGATGAGTACGATGTCTCAGCGAAGTCATTTGACAGATTCAGAAGCTTGGAGAATTGTTGGTAGGTTAGAAGGGGGCCAAACCCAAGCCGAAGTAGCGCAAGCCATTGAAGTGTCACAAAGTGTCATTTCCAGGATCTGGAACCGTTTTTTGGAGAGTGGATGTGCAGGCCGAAGACCAGGGCAAGGTCGTAGACAGGCAACAACGCCCAATGAAGATCGGTATTTAGCGTTAACAGCTCGGAGACACCGAAACATGAACGCTACTCTTCTCCAACAACACCTTCGCTCGCCTACAGGCACCACGATTTCAACTCAGACTGTTCGAAACCGGCTCCATGCTGTAGGTCTGTATGCTCGCCGACCGATGGTATGTGTTAGATTAACATCAAGGCATCGTAGCGACCGCAGGGAGTGGGCAACCGAGCATGTCAACTGGAGGAGAAATGAATGGAGCAATATTCTGTTTTCTGACGAGTCCCATTTTTCTGTGCATCCGGATAATAGGCGTATTTTCATCTGGAGGGACCGTGACAGTAGGAATAATCCTGCGTTCGTGCACGAAAGTGTCAGATTTGGCAGTGGAGGAGTGTTGGTGTATGGTGGCATCTCCATTGACTGGCGCACTGACCTCTACATCATTCGAGATGGAGCTCTGACTGATCGCCGATATAGGGGTGAGATCCTCAGACCTATTGTAGTCCCTTACGTTGCAGCAATCGGAGATAACTTCATTTTAATGGACGATAACTGCAGGCCACATCGTGCAAACCTGGTGGAGGTTTTCCTTTTCGAGGAAGGAATATCGTTCGAATGGAATGGCCAGCGTGTTCTCCAGAAATGAATCCAATCGAGCACATTTGGGATGCTCTCGAAAGACGAGTTCCTGGCCGCCAACAACCCCCACAAACTCTCCAAGAACTGGAAAGAGCTCTTCTGGAAGAGTGGGGCAGAATACCCCAACTCGTCATTAATAGCCTCATTGAGTCCATGCCTCAAAGGTGTTCAACGTTGCTGGCCGCCTGTAGAAACCATACCCCCTACTGAAAAGGATTTTCTTTGAAGAAAACACCCTTTCTTATTATTTTTTTCTCATATGCACAAATTGTGTGTTTTTTTTTTTTTTCTGTTGTACACAAATGCGCAATGCATTTTTTTCTGCCAAACATGTGTAATTTATTCTCATATAACCTACTATGTCTGTCGACCATGTATCAATCAGTTAAAAAATTTTCCAGATACAAAATTCACCTAAAACTGCAATATTCTTTAATTATTTTGAGCAGTTTATGTACTAAAATATATATTCTATGCAATCTGTGGTGCAAAGAATATATTTTTTTAATTTACAGGGCCACACAAAGGTATTTTTTCTATTACATAATGGTATAGACATTGTTTTTTGTTACGGGGAAATATTGTTTGGGATATGTTTTAATTACATTAAACTATTTCACATTTCATGATGTAGATTTACGTTGATGAGGTTTACTTCAAGTTCATTCCTGTATAACAGAAAGCATATAGCATTTACAGGGACACACAAAAGGTTTCGGATATTGTACGGTTTCCGAAATACTGTATATTTTATAAACTTCATTATAGTACGAACGCACCTCAGTTGCTACGTATGACGTGCAATTTCCGATTTTTTTTTTATGTACAATATTTAATAAATACAAATATTTTTAGCTCAATTATAATACAGAATGTTGAAAAAACATAAAACTAAACAATAGCTTCATAAAACTTTAGAAAATTGGGATTTTTTGCCATTTTTTAAAGCAAAATTTCAAGCTTAAATCTGATAACGCACACTCAAGTTCTACTAAATTTATATTTAAATTTCCTTTGTGCTACATGCTACTATTACATTTTCCTATGCATTTATTGAATTAGGAGTTTTATAACATCGTCAAAATTACTTAATACATTCAAAAGTAACATTGTCCTCTTGCACTTGCTCTTTGCCCGGGATGATTATAGATAAGAATTTATAAACAAAACAGTGAACAACATTCTTTGTCTTTCTTCACTTGCAAATGCATCGTTTCTTAGATATTATGCTCGATATTATGCTTAGATATTATGATTGCTCGAACAACGAATTATATGCGCATATGGCCAACAGAACAGAGATGCCAAACGATGGGACATTCCAAATTTTTTAATAAAATAATTTTATATACATGTAATGGCTTTAATACTTGCTTTGTATTTTCATAAACACATATAATAATAATAATAATAATAATAATAATAATAATAATAATAATAATAATAAAGGTAACAGACTATTTGAATGTAAAGAAAAAGTTTTAAAAAAAGAAAAGTTTCGTCGGATTAAAATGATAACGATATCAAAAATCGAGGCCCCTCCCCAAAAGCTATTTTATGATATCAACTCCCCCCCCCCCCTTAAAATGATGATGTTACATATGCACAGCCCCAAATAAGTGAAAAGAATTTGATAACGTTTGCCGTGTAACGAAAGGTTTACACATCGAACCTTTCGTTACTAGGTAACTAGAAAAAAGAGAACTTCCAATATTTTTCTTTATTATCACTATGCAATGAATAATTAGTTTAGAAAATATGTATTAATCCCGTCATTCATTTATGCTAACGCTAACCCTGTATATTAAAAATAATTAAACCTATACGACGAAACTATTAAAAATAATTAACCGTTGAATCCTCGGGGAATTTTTCACACAGTTTCAACTTTTCTTTAAAAAAATTGCCAGAAATTTTTATATCGTTCAGAAAACTATTTTTGAAGATAAAAACTCTATTTTTTATGTTCTCGATAATGACAGTTTTCTGTAATTAATAATTCAAAAGAGTAAGGTTTAAAAAACGCAAGCAAGCAGATAAATTTCAAACCCGCCCAAGCTTTTTTTCTTTGAATAATTAAGCTAATTCGCATTTACTTATACGTTAAAAGTATTTTTAAGAGCAAAAATAGCATCAAAATTTTCTACATCAAGATATGCGAAGGTAGTGGGAAGTAAAAAAAGGATATTACTGGATTATATTAAAACCATACCAAAATGTATGATTATTATTATTTAATTGTAACCTCAGAAAACAGTGCAGAACTGAAATATCAAGAAATTAATATTTTTATTTGAAGAAAACTATCAAATAATGAAGAGAAATGTTTATTTACTTCCAAATCCTCCATAACAAACAATAAACCCTTTTTTATGACGAAGTATTAAAATTAAAAGATTATAAGAATATATATATATACATATACAGTAGACTCCCTCAAATCCGCACAGCTTGAGACCAGAGGTTGCGCAGATTTTAGAATTTTGCGGATTTCTGGTCATTGCTTTGTTTAATTTTTTTAAACAGCAATTTGAATGTAATTAATAATGAAATCAAAAGTATAATGAATGCTTACAATATAATAAAATATTAAAATAAGTAATAAACTAAAATAATAAAAATTTAGATAATTTTTAAAATAATTAAAATATTAAAAGCAAAGGTATATTTAATAATCAATAATGTACAATTAAATATTCATTATAATGATGAAATGTGTTTTTTCTAAATTATTCAATGAAACATGTCTCTTAAAGGTACATTACAAATTTTACATCAGGATCATAAAATAACGAAGCTTTATGTCAGGTTTAGCCAGATTTAATAACTAAAAAAGCTTGATACATATTTGGTAAGATTGTGATTACCAATGATATCAGCAATATCTTGAATTTTTAGAAATAAATTATTCTTTCTTCATGAAAAAACATGAATTCAATAGCCTTAACAAAAATTACAAATTAAAAAGTCAAATTTTGCACCTACATCTGAATTGAATGTTTCATTGTTTACATCCGTAAATTATGTGCGGATTTTAGGAGTGCAGATTTGAGGGAGTCTACTGTATATATATATTTGCTACGCTAAGTAACACTATAGTAAAAATACATCTTTTGCAAAAAATCTTAAAGAAAAAAAAAAAATTCGGGAAGTTAAATTGGAAAATGGCGTTATTTGCATCATATCAGTGACCCGTTTTTTTCTTTTCTACAGCAGAGAAACGAAACGGTCGCAACTTTTATTCTACAAAGACGTATCATGAGTAATTTTAATACTTGCTTTCGTTAAATACGAGAATGAAACGAAAGAACACAAACATTCTCATACATATACACATGTATTCGAGTGCCCCCCCCCCCCCAAAAAAAAAAAATAATAATGATAAATAAATAAATAAAGAGAGAGGAATTGATAAAATAATAAATCAATATTTTTAGTTAAAGCAAAAACTACAAAAACACGAAAAGTTTATTTACTTTTAAATCCTCGGTAAAAAACAGTAAAAAAAATGATAAATGATTAAAGAGGTCTTTGTGCACTTAACCTATCTGGCCTCTTTAAATGAAAAAAAAAATGTTTCTTTTACTAATTAACCCAGAATTTTATATACAAGAAAATCAGATAATAAAGATCATTTTTGAAAGATTTTTAGGAAAATTGTACGACGATTAAGGGGTTAAACATCATTGGACGATAACAAAATGTCAAAACGGAAAAGTTTATTAAGAGTATTTTGTTAATGTTGTTGTGCTTAATAAAACTGCATAGTAAAAAAAAATATATATGTAAAATAAAAATGGAAATAGTTTTGAAAAACAAATAAATAAATAAAATTCGAGAATTTAAACTGTAGACAGATGGCATTACCTGCATTTTTAACAGAAAGATAAAACGGCCTCAACTTTATTTTACAAACATCATGAGCAGTTTCAATGCTTCATTAACATAATTCATTAACATTATCATCAGTGCTTCATTAACAGACACTTCATTAACATAACAGTATAAACGAACAACATATAGATTATATATAATTATCCGTATTTGTATTTGAGTGCAAATATATTATAGGATATTTGAAAAATCAACAAAGCAGTATTCTTATTTGAAGCTAAAACTACAAAAACAAAACAGTAATAAAAAGGCTTTTTTTTTTTTTTAATCAATTAGAAAATGGTCATTGTTTTCGGTCGAGGATGAACCTTGTGATGTCCGAGGGAAAAAATCAAAAATTGAAACTGGACAAATTTAGAAGAAAAATTGATTCAATCAAAGACACCGAAAAGCGGGAAGGATGGATTCGAGGCTCTGAAACTGCCGAACGACCGCAGCTGCGTCGAGCTTATTATTTTTAAACTATTAGCTGATCATTGGCATCAGATAAATTCGAATCTGAATTCGGTAAACATAAATCAGGTAAACTTTCGTCATCTGAATATGAGCCTAACATGTCAAAATAATTAGAATTTCATTTTCCAAATGGTTGCTTAACAGAACTGCGTCTGCAAGAAATCTTGGAGAAAAAAGTAGAGTAAAAATTAAAAATAAGTTTGTTACCTGCATCTTTTTCATCAGCTGAGAAATGAAACGGTCGCAACTTAGTCCTACAAACACGTATCATGGGCAGTTTTAATCCTTACAGAGCCTTTAGCAATATAAATTATAATTTAACCAGTGTAAACAAACACCACAGACATTCTCACAGATACAAATGCAACTGAATGCAGGAAAAAAATTAAAGGAGAATGGTAAAATCAACAGATCAATATCTTTATTTAAAGCAAAAACTACACAAACAAAAAATTTTTATTTACTTTTATATCCTAAATATAGTCGTGAATAGTAAGCTTTTCTAACGATGAATGGTTAAGTATCTGGCATCAAATACAGCTACACATAAATTCCCATTTTAACTATCACAAGTTATGAAAAGAGAGAAAATAAATTGATAAATAAAATTAACGAGATCAAGTAAAAGGACTTTTGCTGGTTAACGGAAGATAAAAATCTCCAAGCAAACTTTTCTTCCAAAAGGGATGTAAAACGTGATTTTTCAGGAGTTACTCGACAAATTTTCTCTAAAGGGTTGATCTTGGAGATAAGGAAAAATTCTGAAATTAAAACTTATTATTTCCTAACGTAAGAGTCAAGATTTTATTTATTTGTTAGAAATAAGTCATTGAATATTTAAAATGAAAGAAGACATTACGTCTGTTCATAATACATAAAAAAAATTACAAAAGTACAGACAATTTAATTTGTGAATTTTGCATAAGGTTGTAGAAATTAATTTCTGTTAAGAAATTGATAGGTTATAATACATAAAGTTTTTTAAATATTAATTTCATAACTAACAATCCCCATATAACTTTCTAAACGCATGAAAATCACATAATTATGTCGAGTACAAAAAATTAATAAACACATCGAATAAAAAATTAGTCACCCTTTTTCCTTTTCTTGATTGGTCTTGCTCTCAAAGCTGGCAATCGGAAGATGCTGGGTTTAAACTCAATCGCGCCCGTCGCCCTAATCGTTCTGAGTTTTCGGTAGTTTTCTCCGAACTTTGCACAAATGCAGGTCAAGATCTCTTAGCAAGTCTCCTTTTCAGATCTATGTCTCTACTGTAGATAATTAACCGTCATTAACAGCATTTTTTCTTGACTGATTATACAAATTTTATTTTACTGCGCATTTGATTTACGCACGCGCAATATAAATCTTTAAATTTAAGCAAACCACATTGGTTGATTGTTCCTAACTCAAAAATATTACAGCTGAACTAAAGTCAGTAAAATTTTGAAAGTTTCTATATTAATAATAATTAAAAAAAAAAAATCCAAATTGCGCCAAGGAATTTGAGAAGCTAATCAATTTCTTTTATTCAAAAACTTCGAAGCAAATAGGAACTAAAATTAAAAACAATCTCGCAAGAAATTAAACAGACCAAATATTCAAAACCTAGAAAGTAAACACTTTGTGAATTCGCAGAATAATATTTTTAAAAAGTAAGTGTAATTTAAAATTAATTTTAAAAAGATTAAGAACGGAAGATACAATGCACTTTATAGTCTTTATAAAATTTATTGTATTTTCACAAGTCTTTATAAAATTTAACAAAATTAAAAGAAAAGTTAATTAAACCATATAAATAACGAAAAGCAAAACCGCCAAAGCCAAAGAAAAATATTTCTTTCTCAAATTTGAGTTTTAAAATTTTACTAATCACAAACCACTTCTGTTTCAAAATTGGTTTTCAAAATATGAAGCCTATTTATATAATTAAAATTTCAGTGAAATCGCACATTTTAACTAAAGTTATAAACAAACAAACTTAAAGTCATCAAAATTTTACGGCTGGGAATTTACAAAAAGATTAATTTTGAAAAACGCTCACATATATAGATATAATGTTTATAATTTTTAAGAAGAGTTAAGATTTCCTTATGGAAACTGCAAACAACGGAGAGCAACTGACGTTATTATATTAAAATCTGTTTGTCTCTCTGTCTGTCTGTAATTCACAATTATTTTTTCTAGAATGATCCGAAAATACATAAATTCTCGGGATTTTAAGATTTGAACTATTTTCGAGATATTAATACTTTGTAATTTTTAAAGAAGTTTCTTTAAATGTGGAAACTAAATTACGCCATTTTTCCGAAAAAATATAAGGAAGTTTTAAATATTGTGATATCGTCTGTTATCCAAAATGGAAAACGTTATTTATTTCAGGGGTCTGTCCACACTTTTCACATGGGGTGCTGCTTTTATGAATTTGTTTTATTTGATTTGCCTAGTATAAAAATATACAGTACTTCTTATGCAACATTTAGAAAGCACGGATAAACAGTCGAAGTGAAATAATTTTTAAAGAGGTTAATTTCTTTTTAATAAAAATTGGTACTTCTAGATTATCCCGTCGACCAATTTCGCCAAATTATACAAATCGCCAAACTAATAACCAAATTATACATGTTGACATAATTTTTATTTTAAATAACGAAAAAACAAATAATTTGTAGAACATTAATAAAAAGTCGAAATAAAAATCACTTGATGACATTTTAAACACGTGAATCGCATTTAATGTCATTGAATGTGACATTCACGATCATCCATTATTGGCATTTAATCTTATAATTAGGCGATAATTTTTTGGTCGACGGGACAACCTAGAAGTACCTAAAAATTTACATTACTTGAGAGAGGTGTTACAAAAAATTTAAAATAAAATAATGTTGACAAATTGTTTCACGGTCAATACAAATGTTACGCGACAATCTCTTCAGAAATGTATCCAGAAACCTAAACAAAAACAAAGCGCTCTATTGTAAAATATATTAAATTAAAAATAGATCATGATCTAAAATTAATTATTTTCCAACCCATCCAAGCTTTCACGAGGAATTTATTCATTCACTCTAACCATTACTCAGGAATAACAAAAGAAACAGTATCATTGCAAACAAAACTTTTGCGCGTATAATTTCAATGGATTCTCTTAAAATGGACTTACGACAAAAATTTGATACGAAACATAATTTGCTTTCACTAAATAGTATTTTTATCTCCCCATCTAAGTATAATCTAGATAAAGCAATGTTAGTTCGACCAAATTTAATATCAGATTCATGTTTATCTTTTTCTAATTCAAGCCTTCTCCTAGTCATGCCTATCTAATAATTTAAGTCACCTTTTTTTCTGTAATGTAAGGTATTTCATAAAGCCCTGCAAGATCCTCATGTCGTACAGGGTCAACTTGCTTATTAACACGTCAGGGTTCGTTGATTTTAATCATGATTTAAATCAGTTTTTCGTTTAAGTTATTTTTTAATAAATTTAAGATGTAAACAAACATAATAGTGTGCTTTAATATAATTTAGTTTTATATAATATATATAATCAAACAACTTTTAGAAAGATAAAGCTTAAGCTTGGTCAAAAAGTAAAATAAATGTAAAGTTTAGAAAAAAAAAGTGCTTTCAAATTTCATTTGAATCAAATTATAAAATAATCTTGCAACAGTAAAGAAATCTAAGCAGAAATATATTAAATATTTGAATATTTACTCATTAGTATTTAGAAAAACTTTAAAATTATCGAAAAGGCTGATATTAAAAAACTTTGAGAATTAATGATGAACTAGCTTTTTACTGCAATAGATTTATCTGCTTCAGTAGAAAAAATGTTTTCTGTCTTTGGTTTGGTACTTTTAGAAATTAGAAATCAACTGATAAAACTGCTAAACCGTTTTCATGGAAATGCTCAAGGCCAGAGGACACAAATTGTGACATATTCACTAATTGACCGACTCATCACCAGTGCTTCAACTCACACCGGAAAATTTTGAATAGCAATTTTATTTGATTTGTGAAATATTTATCATCTTATAAAACAATGAACTTTCTGATTAATTACTTCTTAAACTTACTGATGATTGAAATCCCCCACTAAAAAATCAGAAAGATGAGGCAATACTGTAGCATTCCTTCTCTGGCTGAATTTCTATTTAGGGATCCAAGTTCTCATTAGTAAGTTTAAATAATTATTGTTTTATAGGATGATAGAATTTCCGCAAATAAAATAAAATTACTATTCAAAATTTTCTTGTATAAATTCTAACACTACTGAGAAATCAGTCGATTAGTGATGACATATCAATTTGTGTCCTCTGGCCTTAAGTTAAAAACTTAGTTTGATTCTAATTTTGTTTAAAACTTTTATGTGCTGCAGATGTTTTTATTTTAATTAAAATACCGAAAGTTGAAGTAATTTCTGACATCCGATTTGTATTTTTTCTTGCATTTTGTGTAATCAAGATTTTTTCATAGCCTAAAATTTTACCTTGAAATAATATAAATCATTTGTGTAAATTGTGTAACATTATTAATAGGTATTACTTATTACATGCATGTATACGTATGTAAAATTTATATTTTTTAAATTAAACAAAAAATCGCATAAAATAATAATAATAATGTGTGACATTTTTTTAAATAAAAAAAAATCCCATTTAAATTTAAAAAATCTGATTTAAATAAAAAAAAATCCGATTATTTTGATTTTTATTAAAAAAATAAAAAAAAATCACGAACCCTATAACACGTTCGCTGACGCTTACGTAAAGATGTGATGATAGTTAATGCCGCACAGTAGAAGTGGGTTTTTCCTAGAAGCCGATTTACTTTTTACAACAAAGAATCAGTGAAAGATTTTCCCGCGCCAGCGCGTGACTGGCTATTGGACATCACCCTACATAACACGCTGGCGCGTGAGTGGCCCCTTAACGTTTGCGTCATATCAAGCGCTGGCGCGTGATCGGCAGCAAATGTGTTAAGGGTGTATTTCGATTCAAACTGCTTGTTTTCCGATTTATTTTTGAATTCACTTTTGCTCTCAAACACATGAAACTCGCAGATTCTCTTATTTAGAAAGTGCGCAAGGTGCCGTAAAGGTCAATTCTTTGATAAGTGCACAAAATATTGCAAAAAAAAGCAATCAAAAACGGCAATTTGAACCGATTTTTCCGAAGTGTGAGATCTGGGAACGAAAAAAAGGGTCTTCCTGAGAAGTTAATTGCTTATAAATCAAATTCTAATGAATCGAGCGTAAAAAGACATCACACGGCACCTTATACGTCCCTTCAAAAATCCCCTTAGCAAATTTCATGTTTCTACTTTTAAAAATGTGGCTGAAATTGTATCGGAAATTTTCGAGCTGCTGAAGGTGGAAAAGCGTTTTTTCGAATACACCCTTAAGTACACTCTTCAATTTTGGTGGCGGCGTTGCAATAAATTCAATATTAAACTTTTTTTTAATTTAAATTTTAACTTCTGAAAACTATTTTCAAATTTGGAAATGAAACTCTTAAATTTTGTAGGATCTCTCCCTTTACTGAAACTTACAATTAACTTTGGACTTTGTGGTTTAGGTTTCCCTTTTCTAAATTTATTAATTTATTGATGCTCTTATTTTAAACCCATCAGAACCTGCAATCTTACGGATATTATTCAAATCCTCATTTAAAAATTCTTCAGAAGAAACCTTAAAAGCTCTGTCAACCATAAAACGAAGAGTAGGAAAAATTCTGAAAATCAAAATTAAAAATTACACATTTCTGTTTATTTAGATGTAGTAAAATGAAATTTCTAAAGAGTAACCAAAAATTTTAAATTACTAAACTTTTTAAACATTTTTTTTAAATTTTTAATAATAAATTATCAGAATTTTTATCATGTGATTTATTTTATAAGTAATAAGGCTAATCATCAGAAAAAAATTCAAAATTTTAACTCAACAAATACAAATTATTTTAAAATGTGCCCTGGAACCCCTTGAATTTATTTTATAACATATATACACGCAGCAGGTTTTAATACATGCAATAAATATCGTAGTCATGTTTTTAAAACGAATAAAAGACGGTGTTAAATAAATATTTTCCAGAATCCGAAAAAAAAACTGAAATAGACCAGTTGTAAAACAGTCTAAAATTTAACAAAATAATTTAAAAACTCGCAAAATTAAACGATTAAAAATAATTCGTTTACACTAAGCCATAATTAGAAAATTGAACAACTTCAAAAGAAAACTTTATTTAAATGACTAATTAACAAACACTAGAAAAAAATAAAACAGAAAAAAAAACTAATGAAGAACAAATTAAAGTAAACAGATTAATTGTAGAAAGGTAAAATTTCACAGAGGAATTTGAAAATTCACAAAATTAAACGATTAAAAATAATTCGCTTGAAAAACACCTTTAACAATAATTCAAAAGAAAACCTTGTTTAAATAACTAATTAACATGCTCTAATAAGAAGTAAAAAAAAAATCATATGCAATTTTTCCAGTTTTCAAGGCGCAAACCACTTCATAAGAAAATCTGTTTTAAAAAAGCGGGATCTCCTGCAAATAACGCATTAAAATTTTAAGAAAAACTACAGATAAACAAACTCTAAAGCCATTAAAATTTTACAACTTTAGAAATCCGTTAAAACATCAAGTTTGAAAAATTCTCCAACGGGATACGTATAATTCTTAGAACTTAAGAATTAAAACTTTCCCCGATTAACTAGCGGAGTATCTTTTGCGATAAGTGAAGATTCTCTCTCCGCATCGCGCGGATCGATGAGAGGTGCATCTCTTCTGGCACAATGCCCGGGTAGAAAAGAAAGAAAAGAAATAAATAAATAAAAGGGAAACAAAACAAATAACAGCGCCCGTTTATCAATGGTTTTTGAGAGTTTGATTGTAATTTTCTATTATCTTTTCCTCTCGAAAATTCAATCAATTCTAGTCGTTTTAAATTGAAAAGTGACAAAAAGCGAGTAGAAGAAAAATTCCTTGAGTGCTTCGGGGATAAAGGAGCAAGGTGGTAACACGGGAATATTAGGAAGCAAGTCAAAAAATATTAGAAATGGGGGGGGGGGGAAGACAAACAAAAACCGAATAATTCAGTGAGACTTCAAAAAGCCAATCTGGTAGCAGATATTCTTTAAAAAGAACGAAATAAAAAGGAAGAAATAAAGGAAGAAATGAGAGAGCGAAACTTAATTACAATGTAATTAATATATATATATATTAATTACATACGTAATTAATATATATATTAATTACATATGTAATTAATATAGTTTAGCGGACGATTTCTTATAAATGACATGATGTTATTCCAGCAATTAAAAGAAATAAGCAACTCTGCCGCTGAGGTTTAAAAAACTAACTAAGAACAAATCAAAGTAAATCAGACCAATTGTAAAAAAGTCTAAAATTTAACAAAGGAATTTGAAAACTCGCATAATTGAACGGTTAAAAATAATTCGCTTGAAAAATACACTTAGCAGTAATTAGAAAATTGAACAAATTCAAATGAAAACTTTGTTTAAACAGCTAATAAACAGACTAGTAGGAAGTAAAACAGTCAAAAAGAGAAAAAAATCCTAATTAAGAACAAATCATTGTAGCAAGGTAAAATTTAACAAAGGAATTTCAAAATTCGTGAAATTAAACGATTAAAAATAATTCGTTTAAAAAATACACTTAGCAATAATTAAAAAAAAATGAAAATTCAATAGAAAATTATTTAAATAACTCATTAACAGACTCTAGTAAAAAGCGAAATCACCAAAAAAAAAAAAAAAAAAAAAAAAAAAAAAAAAAAAAAAAGTCAGACGCAAATTTTCCAGTTTTCAAGAAGCAAACCACTTCACGAAACCTGTTCTTAAAATGCGGAATCTCCTACAAATAACTCATTAAAATTTTAAGAAAAGTTACGGATAAACAAACTTAAAGTCGTTAAAATTCTACGACTTTGAAATCCGCTAAAGCATCAAATTTGAAAAACTCTCCAACGGGATACGCATAATTCTTGGAACTTTTAAAGAATTAAAACTTTCCCCGGGTAACTAGTGGAGCATCTTTGTGATAAGTAAAGATTCTCTCCGCATCCTGAGAGGCACATCTCTTCTGGCGTAATGCCTGGGTAGAAAAGAAGAAAAATAAATAAAATAAAATGGAGACAAAACAAGTTACAGTGACCTATTAACAATGATTTTTTGGGAGCGTGATTGTGATTTTCTACTATGTTTACCTCTCGAAAATAAAATTAAATAGAGCCGCTTTAAATTAAAACGCGCCAAAAACAAGCCGAAAAAAAAAAAAAATCCGTGAGTGCTTTGGGGATAAAGGAGCAAGGTAGTAACACGAGAATATTAAAAAGCAAATGAAAAAAATATTAGAGAGGAGAAAAAATAAACAAAAAACGAATAATTCAATGAAACTTCAAAAAGCCAATTTGGTAGCAGATATTCTTTAAAAGAACGAAATAAAAAAGAAGAAGAAAAAAAAAGGAAGAAATGAGAGCGAGAAAGAAACTATATAAATTATATAACTACAGTCGAGTCTCTCTACAACGAAACTCCATACATCGAATTTCTCTATGTAACGAATTTTTTGTAGGAACGGTCAACTTTTCGCATGATTACATTAAAAACAGTCTCTATATAGCGAAATAGCTATCTCCATATAACGAATTTTTTCACAAATTGGTCATAAAAAACAGTTTTAAAAAGCTTCGAAATCATATGGAATCAATTTTCCATCACTTATTTTTGACTTATCGTCAGTGCTGAGTTATATATATATATATATTACTTCTCTCCTTGTTCTTTAAATCCAACGAATTCATCCCACCTCCCACATCTTTCTCAAAACAGTGTCAATTGGATTGATACACATGTAAGAGAGGAATCAATGAGAGGCACATAAGAGAGGCTTTCAAATGGAGGAAAATGTTAACTACAATTTTTCATTCCGTGATAAAAATTGAGCATTTTTTGAGAGCGTAACAATTAAATAAAAAAAAAAAAAAAAAAAAAAAAAAAAAAAATTAGATTTTTTTGTCTGAAATTAATGAAAGTCTTTTTTATTTGATTTTCACTAAGCTTTCAAATAAATATCTGTTCTCTTTTTTGAAACAGCTTAAATAATTAAGAGATAAAATTAGATAGAGATATAGAGATTAGATAAAATTAGAATTAGGTTAATATTTACTTTTGAACACTTCAAATTCTTAATTCATCAAAGATCAAAAATAATAGTTGTTCAAATTTCACACATTAAATACGATTTTTAACACCATTCTCTATACATCGAATTTCTCTATATAACGAATTTTTTACTGGAACGGTGGATTTCGTTATATTGAGACTCGACTGTAATTAATATAGTTTAGCTTTTCTCATAAATGACATGACGTTATTCCACCAATTATAAGAAATAAGCAATGCTGCGGCTTCGGTTTAAAAAAATAATGGTAAATAAGAACAAATCAAAGTGAATCAGACCAATTGTGAAAAACTCTAAAATTTAACAAAGGAATTTGTAAACTCGCTCGAAAAATACGCTTAGAAATAATTAGAAAATTGAACAAATTCAAAAGAAAACTTTATTTAAATAAATAATTAACAGATTCTAATAGAAAATAAAACAGACAAAAAAGAAAAAAAAACTAATTAAGAACAAATCAGAGTAAAAAGACAAATTGTAGAAAGGTAAAATTTAACAAAGGAATTTAAAAATTAGCAAAACTAAACGATTAGAAATAAATCATTTGAAAAATACATTTAGCAATAATTAGAAAATTGTACAAATTCGAAAGAAAGCATTATTTGAATAATTAATTAAAAGAATCTAGTAGAACGTAAATACACAAGAAAAAAGAAAAAAAAATCACACGCAGATTTTCCAGTTTTTAAGCCGCAAACCACTTCATAAGGAAATGTGTTTTTAAAAAGTTGGATTTCTGCAAATAACTCACTAAAAATTTAAGAAATCTTACAAATAAACAAACTTAAAGTCCTTAAAATTTTACGACTTAGAAATTCGCTAAAACATCATGATTTGAAAAACTCTCCAACGGGAAACGTATAATTCTGAGAACTTTTAAGAATTAAAACTTTTCACGGGTTACTAGCGGAGCATCTTTTGCGATAAGAGAAGATTCTCTCTTCGCATCCCGCGGAACGATGAGAATCACATCTCTTCTGGCACAATGCCCGGGTAGAAAAGAATAAAATAAATAAATAAATAAAAGGGAGACAAAGCAAGTTACAACAGCCGATTAAGAATGATTTTTGAGAGAGTGATTGTGATTTTCTATTATGTTTCCCTCTCGAAAATTCAATTAATTCGAGTCATTCTCAATTAAAAAGTGCCAAAAACGAAAAATCCTTGAGTGCTTCGGAGATAAAGGAGCAAGGTGGGTAACACGAGAATATTAAGAAGCAAGTCAAAAATATAAGAGAGGGAAAGAAACGAACAAAAAATAAATAATTCAATGAGAGTTAAGAAAAAAAAAAATCTGGTAGCAGATATTCTTGAAAAAACGAAATAGAAAAGAAGAAAAAAAAAAAAGAAGAAATGAGAGACAGAAAGAAACTATATTAATTATGTAGGTAATTAATATAGTTTAGCGAAGCGCTTTTCTCATAAATGACATTACGTTATTTCAGCAATTAAAAGAAATAGGCAACGCTATCGCTTAGGTTTAAGGGGGAAAAAAACTAAAAGAACAAATCAAAGTGAATCAGACCAATTGTAAAAAAGTCTAAAATTTAACAAAGGAATTTGAAAACTCCCATAATTGAACGGTTAAATATAATTCGCTTGAAAAATACACTTAGCAATATTTAGAAAATTGAATAAATTCAAATGAAAATTTTATTCAAATAGCTAATTTAGAAATTCTAGTAAAAAGTAAAAAAAAAAAAAAAAAAAAAAAAAAAAAAAAAAAAAAAAAAAAAACGCAAAATTTCAAGTTTTTATGCCACAAACCACTTCATAAGGAAATTTGTTTTAAAAATGCGGAATCTTCAGCAAATAACTCGTTAACATTTCAAGAAAACTTAGAGGTAAATAAACTTAAGTCGTTAAAGTTTTACGACTTTGAAATCCGCTAAAATATCGAATTTTGAAAAACTCTCCGACGAAATACGTATAAGTCTTAGAACTTTTAAGAATTAAAACTTTCCCGAGTAACGATTGGAGCATCTTTTGCGATAAGTAAAGATTCTCTCCGCTCCCGCGGATCGATGAGAGGCACATCTCTTCTGGCATAATGCCCGGGTAGAAAAGAACAAAAATAAATATATAAATAAATAAAAAATAAAAGGTAGACAAAGCAAGTTACAGTGCCCGATTAACAATGATTTTTGAGAGTGTGATTGTGATTTCTCATTTTGTTTCCATCTCAAAAATCCAATTAATTCGAGCTGCTTGAAATTAAAAAGTGCCAAAAACGAGTCATACAAAAAAGAAAATTCCTTGAGTGCTTCAAGGACAAAGGAGCAAGATGTAACACAGAATATTAAGAAGTAAGTCAAAAAATATTAGAGAAGAAAAAAAAAACGAGTAATTTAATGAGATTACAAAAAGCCAATCCGGTACTAGATATTTAAAATAACGAAAAAAAAAAGGGGGGGGGGGTACACGAAGAAGATAGAGAGAGCGAAATAATGTTGATTTCAGAGTGTGGCTCCGGAAATTTTGAGATTTTGTGTTTTAAATGGTCAAAAAGTGCAATTTCTCCCTCCCCCGAGAACCACAAATTTTTAATCCTTTCATTTGAAGATTTTTATGTCTTGGACCAATGAAGTTAAAAAAAAATAATAATAATAACTAATTAAGAACAAATCAAAGTGAAACAGATCAATTGTGAAAAAGTCTAAAATTTAACAATTTGAAAACTCGCATAATTAAACGATTAAAAATAATTCGCTCGAAAAATACACTTAGAAATAATTAAGAAATTGAACAAATTCAAAAGAAAAACTTTTTAAAATAGTTTATAAACAGACTCTAGTAGAAAGTAAAACAGACAAATTAAAAAAAGAAAATCCTTTAAAACTCAAATTTTTAAGTTTTCAAGCCGCAAACCACTTTATAAGGAAATCTATCTTTAAAAAACGGGATCGCCTGCAAATAACTCATTAAAATTTAAAGAAGAGTTACGGATAAACTAACTTAAAGTCGTTAAAATTTCACGACTTAAGAAATTCGCTAAAACATCAACTTTGAAAAACTCTCCAGCTGGATACGAATAATTTTTGGAACTTTTAAGAATTAAAACTTTCGTCGAGTAACTAGCGGAGAATCTTTTGCGATAAGTAAAAAATTATCTTTCCGCATCCCGCGGATCGATGAGAAGCACATTTCTTCTGGCACAATGCCCGGGTAGAAAATAAAAAATAAAATAAAAAGGGAGACAAAGCAAGTTACCGTGCCCGATTAACAATGACTTCTGAGAGTGTGATTGCGATTTTCTATTATGCTTCCCTCGCGAAAATTCAATTAATTCGAGCCGCTTTAAATTAAAAAGCATTAAAAAACGAGCCGAAAAAGAAAATTCCTTGAGTGCTACGGGGATAAAGGAAGAAGGTGGTAACACGAGAATATTAAGGAAGCAAGTCAAAAGAATATTAATGAGAGAAAAAAGAAAAAAAAAAAAGAAAAAAAAACGTATAATTTAATGAGACTTCAAAGAGCCAGTCTGGTAGCAGATATTCTTTAAAAAGAACGAAATAAAAGGGGGGGGGAGAAGAGAGAGAGAGAGAGAGAGACAGTGTTGATTTCAGGGAGTCTACATCCCCCCTCCCCTCAGGAATTTTTTAGATTTTGTGCTTTAAAGGGTCAAAAGTGCAATTCCCCCCCCCCCGTAACCCTAAATATTTAATGCTTTTTTATTTAATTTGAAGATTTTTATGTCTTGGACCAATTAAGTTAAAAAATAATACCAATAATAATAAATAATTAAGAACAGATCAAAGTGAAACAGAACAATTGCAAAAAAAATCTAAAATTTAACTATTTGAAAACTCGCAAAAACGATTAAAAATAATTTGCTTGAAAAATATATTTATAAATAATTAAAAAAATCAACAAACTCAAAAGATAAACTTATTTAAATAGTTAATTAAGAGACTCTAGTAGAAAGTAAATCAGCAAATTAAAAAAAGAATATCCTTTAAAATGCAAATTTTCAAGTCGCAAAACACTTTATAAGGAAATCTATTTTTAAAAAAAATTTCCTTCAAATAACTCATTAAAATTTTAAGAAACGTTACGGATAAATGAACTTAAAGTAGTTAAAATTTTACGTCTTAGATATCCGCTAAAAGTTACAGTTTGAAAAACTCTCCAACAGGATACGCATAATTCTTGGAACTTAAACTGGAACTAAAACTTTCCCCTTTTTTTTTTCAACTAGCGGAGCATTTTTTGCGATAAGTAAAGATTCTCTCTCCGCATCCCGCGGATCGATGAGAAGCACATCTCTTCTGGCGGGTACACGACATTTCGGTCCCGCCATTTCGGTCCCGCCGTTTCGGTCCCGCCGTTTCGGTCCCGAGACATTTCGGTCCCTGGCCATTTCGGTCCCGAGACATTTCGGTCCCGAGACATTTCGGTCCCGAGACATTTCGGTCCCTGGCCATTTCGGTCCCTTGCCATTTCGGTCCCTGGCCATTTCGGTCCCGAGACATTTCGGTCCCTTGCCATTTCGGTCCCTGGCCATTTCGGTCCCTTGCTATTTCTTTACCGGCCACCTTATAACTTGGTTTCTGATCGATGAAGGCCTACTAAACGCTGTAAGCTCAACATTGTTTTGGCTTTTTTTAATATTTTTATTCTCCTGCCCCCCTTCCCTTAAATTTTATACAAAGCTGAATATAATAGTCCAATAAGTTTAATCTATTGTAACTCGTGATAATAAAATCACAGCAAGTTGAAAATTTGATTAAACAATGTTATATAATTTTACACTGTCTTTATTATTATTATTTAACATAATGAATATTTTAAGTTTTATCATATGTTCTTTGTATTAGGTATTTTATCTATACAAAAAACTAAAATACATATTTTATTGATTGTTTTAGCACACTTTCTTAGAATCTTTAAATTAGTGATTTCCTAACTAGGCGTGCTATGAAAATTTTTTGTTTAAAAAATATAAATGCTCCAACGACCTTTTTTATGTAATAATTATTGGTTGCAATTTTTTTTTTTTTTTTTTTTTTTTTTTTTTTTTTTTTTTTTTTCACAGTTTTCTTACTTTATGAAGACAATTTTTGTGAATTAATTTTATTGAAAGTGGGCTTATTTTTTTGTAATAAAATGATTATTTTTCAATTTTATATAATAATGTAATTATTATTTTAAATAATTTTATTTTCAAATTTTAACTGACAAAACTAAGCTTTTTTAATTTATCGTTTATTTATTTATTTGCATTACCTTTTCGCTCCCACTTTCACAGAAAAAAAATTGACAATTCTTATTTTAATTTTATTAGTGATTGAATTAATAGTTTTAAATTTCAGTAACTTTAAATATAAAATAAATAAAGAGGTAAAAAATAAGTTTCAGTTTATAACTACTACAAAACCTAATGATAAATTGAATATAAAACAGATTATTTATTGAGTTTATTTAAAGTAAAATTCGAAATGGGTATTAATAATTTGATCAATTTAATTAAATAAAGATTCATTAAATTAAAAATACATATATTTAATAAAATATTAATTTGATTTTAATTTTAAAATCACTAACTGTTTTGTGATTTAATTTATAGCAATTATTCATCACCATAAGTTTTTATTCAAAAATTATTATTTATTTCAAAAAAGGAAATTATTATTATTATTATTATTATTGAAAAATCAGTAACGTAACGTAATAATTAATTAAACATAATAATGCAACACTGTAACAATGCGTAAAAATATTTCTTAACAGTGTTAGGTAACATTATTATCCAGATGAAGATTTAAATTTTCTGAAACAAAGTTATAGTTTACAGTTCGCAAAAAGCAATCATATATTAATTAATTATTTTTAAAGAGTAAGAAAAATATCATAAACTAACCAATAAATGAATAAATAACATATTTATTTTGAGAATCCTTATAATTTTTATATATCCTAATGAACTTGATAACATTATAGTAGCTGAAATTTAAAAAATATGTTTTTTCATTTTTGCTATAATAAGAGCTATAAACTAGATTTTAAACAAGTTATTGATAAATAAGTCACTTAAACAATTAATAGTTAAAATAATTTTGAATTCTTATTAATAAATATGTTTGATAAAAATAATTTAATTTTTAAAAAAATTTTAATTTAACAGCATAATTATTAATGCTTTAAAATTTTCTAAGATTATATTAATCATTTAATAAAATAATGTATAACATTAAGTAAGAAACAAATCAAAACCGAGTGCCGGGAATTTTTAAACACTTATAATTTTTTATGTTGGTGTTCCTATAAAATTTGAAATATATGCATATAAGTACCAGCTAAGTACTACTATTAACCTCTTTTAAGAAAAATTCTACATGTCAATCAATTTTCAACGCCCATCTGAACAAATAGTCATCTTTATACAAAATAGCTAGAAAAGATAGGTAGTTAGCTTTATTCTACTTATCTTGATCTTTATACACTTGTCAGATGAAATCCCTCATTCTATAATACAATGTCCTTTTTACTCTGGAGTTCCAATGCGGACGGACCTCCCAGATTTGACTTGTGTTTATTTCGCTCGTAGTTTTTGAATGTAATAAGCATAAAAAGTGTTTAATGTATTAAAAAGGATTTGTAATTTTTGCATTGTTATATGTAAAAAGGTTGTTACACGTAAAAAGTTATTTCGTAGCAATAATTGTTATATGTAAAAAGATTAACGCAAACTTTTAAATAGTTTTTTCAATAGCGAAATAAAATAATTATTTAAAAAATAAAATGTTTTAGTCAATCCCGATGCAGAACTTAAAAAATAATGTGGCTTTATCACAATTCCATGTTAAAAACCCCTTAAAAAAAAAAATGTAAAATGACATAATCTAAAAATGATGTGCCCTTAAATAATAGGATGAAATAAAGATTTCTAAAACTATTTGCAGATTTTTTTTTTCATTGTTAAACACATATTGTACAAATTATATGCAACTGAAAACGTGTAGGCCATGGACATTTGCTTAAGCAAATTAAATTCGACTTATACGTGTTTTTAAATTACCAGATCTTCATGATTGAGGAACTTCTATATAAATCCACAGAACAATCCTCCCCTCACTCCTGAAAACAATTACTTCTGTCATGTGAAATTTGCATAGCGTTTGGATCCGCTGCAATATGTTTGAGTTTGGATCCGAGTTATACGTGTAAGCGGTTTTTGGGTACTTGTTACTTCTAATTAATCGCATTACACTAAAACTTTATGTGGTTTTCAGTTAAAAAACCAGCGTTGAATTCAGACTCTTTTCTCCGGGAGGAACTTCTGTGGCTCCGGGGGGATTCAATAGAGTCCTGGGGGGATTACACTTTTTAAAACTGAAAACACAAAATCTCAAAATTTCCGGAGGGGGGCATTGATAGCTCTGGGGGGAATGACCCGCCCCTGAATTCAACACTCTAAAATGTTCCCTATAAAATTATGTCAGCTATTTCCCGTGTACAAAATTTCAGCTTGCTGGAGAAGGGCCCGAAATGTCTGAGGACCGAAAAGTCCAGGGACCGAAATGTCTCGGGACCGAAATGGCCATGGACCGAAATGTCTCGGGACCGAAATGTCTCGGGACCGAAATGTCTCGGGACCGAAACGTCTCGGGACCGAAATGGCCAGGGACCGAAATGTCTCGGGACCGAAACGTCTCGGGACCGAAATGTCTCGGGACCGAAACGGCGGGACCGAAACGGCGGGACCGAAATGGCGGGACCGAAACGTCCTGCTTCCTCTTCTGGCATAATGCCCGGGTAGAAAAGAATTAATAAATAAATAAATAAACGGGAAACAAAGCAAGTTACAGTGCCCGATTAACAATGATATTTGAGAGTGTAATTGTGATTTTTTATTATGTTTCCCTCTCAAAAATTCAATTAATTCGAGCCGATTTAAAATAAAAACAAGCCGAAAAATAAAAATTCCTTGAGTGCTTTGGGGATAAAGAAATAAGGTGGTAAGACAGAATAATAAAGAACAAATCAAAAAATATTAGAGAAGGAAAAAACAAACAAAAAACCAATAATTCAATGAGATTTCGAAAAGCCAACCTGGTAGCAGATATTCTTTAAAAAGGAGGAAATAAAAAGGGGAAAAAAAGAAGAAATGAGAGAGAGATAGAAACTGTATTAATTACATAGGTAATTGATGTAGTTTAGAGGGGCGCTTCTCTCATAAATGACATGACGTTATTCTTGCAATTAAAAAAATAAGCAACGCTGTCGCTTAGGTTTTAAAATAATAATAATTAAGAACAAATCAAAGCGAGTCAGACCAATTGTAAAAAGTCTAAAATTCAACAAAGGAATTTTAAAAATCGAATAATTTAATGATTAAAAATAATTCGCATGAAAAATAAACTTAGCAACAATAGAAAAATTAAACAAATTCAAAAGAAAACTTTATTTAAATAGCTAATTAACAGACTCTAGTAGAAAATAAGAGACAAAAAAGAAAAGAAAACTAAGTAAGAACAAATCAAAGTAAACAGACTAAACAGTAATTGTAGAAAGGCAAAATTTAATAAAGTAATTTGAAAATTCGTAAAATTAAACTATTAAAAATGGTTCGCTTGAAAAATACACTTAGTAATAATAAGAAAATTAAACAAATTCAAAAGAAAACCTTATTTAAATAACTAATTAACAGGCTCTAATAAAAAGTAAAAGGAAAAAAATCAGACGCAATTTTTTCAGTTTTCAAGCCGCCATTCACTTTATAAAGGAAATCTGTTTTTAAAAAAGGAAGATCTTCTGCAAATAACTCATTAAAATTTTAAGAAAACTTATGGCTAAACAAAATTAAAGTCGTTAAAATTTTACGATTAGAGATCCGCCAAAACATTAAGTTTGAAAAACTCTCCAACGGACTAGACTCCTAGAACTAACTCCTAGAACTTTTAAGAATTAATATTTTCCCCGGATAACTAGCTGAGCATCTTTTGCGATAAGTAAAGATTCTCTCCCCATCCCGCGGATCGATGAGAGGCACATCTCTTCTGGCACAATGCCCGGGTAGAAAAGAACAAAAAATAAAATAAAAGAGAGATAAAGCAAGTTACAGTGCCTGATTAACAATGATTTTTGAGAGTGTGATTGTGATTTTCTATTATGTTTCCCTATCGAAAATTCAATTAATTCAAACCGCTTTAAATTAAAAAATGCCAAAAACGAGCCGAAAAAAAGAAAATTCGTTGAGTGCTACGGGGATAAAGGAGTAAAGTGGTAATATGAGAATATGAATAAGCAAGTCAAAAAATATTAGAGAGGGAATAAAATAAATAAAATCCAATAATTCAATGAGACATCGAAAAGCTAATCTGGTAGCAGATAACCTTGAAAAACAATAAAAATAAAAGACGAAAGAGAAAAAGACAGAGAGAAAAACTACATTGATTACATACGTAACATGTCTATCAACATATGAAAAATTGTCATTAACAACTTTCGAGTCATAAGCTATCTCAAAAATAATAAACTTGTTTTAAAAATTAACCCTAAGTAGCTCAGCAACTCTGACTTGAAAAATATTGATTCAGATGTTAGAATACATCACTTCATGCATGTAGAAAATACTTTTAAAAATTTAACGTACAGCTAAAATATTTATAGACAAAAAGCTACTTTTTAAACATCTATAAATAACAGAAATCGACACATTTCTAATAAATATTATTCCATTTTCTAATGCAAAATTTTAAAGCATACAAAATTACATTAAAAAAAAAAAAATTCTACTTTCAGACTTCTTCAGCTTTTTTATTTTAACAAAATTTACTAAGTTATTTTTTGTAATATCGATCTGAAGCTTCTCAAATGATAAACAAAACTTTGTTACGAGAAATTAACTCAATATCATCGTCTGTTGCGAAATGGGAACTATAAATAAAATCGTGTTTTAAAACTCACTGTACAATTATACTATTAGCTTTTAGGTAGGTTGCAAACCTGCAACACGGTGATACAAACGGTTAATAATTGATCAATGTAGATAATTTCATTTCTTTTTTTTTTTTTTTTTTTTTTTTTTTACAGATTTAGGTCTGGAACTTTAGAATTATACCGACATAGACGCTGGTGAAATGAAATTTGGAGGGTGGAGAGGAAACTTTAGAGCACTCAGTGATATTGTTTATAATAGCAAATGAAAACACTTTTAAACACTAAATTATTTTATCTTTTTTTTTCTATTTTTAAAAAATTTCTATTTTCTATTTTTTCTATTTTTTATTTTTCTTTATTTTATTTTTTTTACTTTTTTCTTATTTTAAATTACATAGAGAAAACATCCTTAAAAATTAAGTGAATTTTGATTTATATATATATCGTTTTAAATATTTTAATTTTATGTATTGTATAAGATGTGGAACGAGGAGGGAGGGAATTTGTGAAAATTCATCGAAATCCGAAAAAAATCTCAGAATGCCAAACACATGCCTATCTATAATTCTGATTCTTTAGAAGTTCGTTAGTCAGATTACATTGCCATAATTATGTGATGGAAGGAGAAGATTAATTTTAAATATTCAAATTATTATTTAGATTTATCGAGTAGGTCGAAAAGGATTTCAAAACAAAGAAAGATGTTAAGGTACTACTTGATTATCCTGTCGACCAAAACACTATCCCCAAACTACAAGATTAAATACCAATAACGGATGATCGTGAATGTTACATTCAATGACATTAAACATGATATATGTGTTTAAAACGTCATCAAGGGATTTTTATTTCGATTTTTTATTTGCATTTTTATTAATGTTTTAGTAATTTATTTGTTATTTCGTTATTTAAAATAAAATTTATGTCAATATGAATAATTCGGCAATTAGATTGAAGATGTGTATATTTCGGGAAAATTGGTCGACGGAATAATGAAGTAGTACCAATTTTTCTATTACTTGTATCGTAATAAATTTTAATTTAAAGGGTTAAAAAAATGTTCGAATTATTTCACAAATACTTGCATATACAGTAAAAAATTAAAAAAATCGGAAACAATATGTAAATCAAAAATATTTCTTTTATTTTTTAAGACTTTTTAAGTACGTTTCAAATTAAAGAAGGGGAAGATAGTTCCGCTTTATATCACTCCCAATACTGATGAAGAATGAAACAAATTTTGTTACTTTTTCAAAAGTTTATTAAGTTTACTAAAAATAACAAATAAATTTTAATTATCTATATATTTCAAAGTCAAGACTGTTTTTTAAGTCATCTGGCCTGAGCTTTCAAATGAACCGATTTTGATACTTAATGAAAGACTTTATTTGTAAAAATCCCCGCACTCGCTATTTTTTAAAATTATCTTATTTCTTATATTTTGATTTGAATTTAAAAAGCCCTTTATGAAATTCTTATCAGCTTTAATTGTTTTTTTAAAGTTTTCGTGAATCTTGAATGATTTTTTATTCAGATATATATATATAAAGGGTGTCCCAAAAATGACTGATGGATTTTAAAATTCCATAACTTGCAAACGGCGACAGCTATTTAAAAAAATTTTGCAGGAGGGTTATGTATAATGTCAGGAGTTATTATACCGTAATTTTTTATTTTAGTTCGAATTTCAAACAATAGATGGCGCTGACGGCGATTGAAGGCCATGTCGACGCTTCACTCAGCACTGATCACCTGGCCTCCAATCGCCGTCAGCGCCACCTATTGTTTGAAATTCGAACTAAAATAAAAAATTACTGTAAAAAACTCCTGACATTATACATAACCCTCCTGCAAACATTTTTTAAATAGCTGTCACCGTTTGCAAGTTATTGAATCACTATATATATATATATATATATATATATATATATATATATATATATATATATAGTGAAGTTATTTTTAAAAAAAAAACTTTTTCAGTAATAAAATTTATGAAGTAAGATTGCATTTTCATAATAAAATTTATGGAGTAAGGTAAATTAAGACGAAAAGCCATGCCAGAAAAATAAATAGTGAAGCTGCCATGAAATGCTAAAATAAACAAATAAAAACAAACAAATAAAAAAATCGTCGTGTAGTATATTCCGAGTTTTTTCTGAATTCTTAATGATTATATAGATATTATAGGGGCACTTTAATCTAGTAGTTATGTTGTTTGTAATTATCAAAATGGCAAGACTGAATGTATAATAACAGGTAATCAGCATAAATCCTAATTAGAAAAGGGTTTCAAGTAATTGTCAACTTCGAGTCCTTTTACGAGTTTGTCATTTATCTCCATAAATAAAGCAATTTAATCATTGCAAATGAAGCAGCTTCTCTTTGTCATTGAAAGTGCATGTGGTTAAGACATTCTATTTCTTTTCATCCTTCTTTCAATTTTATCTTGCTAAATATTCATTTGCGGATATTCAATACCGCATTCTGTGCAAATTAACAGAAGAAAAAAAAAGAAAAGACAAGAAAAAGAACAGCACTGTAATGAACGAACGGTGAGGAATTTCTATACCCTTTTTTAAAATAAAATTTCTTGACGTTTTAATTTACGTTTATTCAAACAATCGAAGCACATGTTTATTGTTTTCGTTCCGCTTTAATTGTTTTTAAAAGCGTTTCTGAATCTAGACTGTTTCTTGTTTAGCGTACAATGCCTAGTTTTTTTTTTTTTTTTTTTTTTTTTTTTTTTCCTTTTTCTTTTTTCTCTATGTTTTTAAGGGAGGCAAAAAAAGTGCCAAAATGATGAATAACGGTTCAAACACTTAGCGCTGAGGCAAAAAAGAATTTTGTAGGTGTGTGTGACAGTACGATATACGAGCGATTTATACGATAACTAGCAGACTTCGCCCGCTACGCTGGTCAGTTTTTCTAAAGAAACATTGAATCAAACGAAATTTTCATATATTAATTTTTAGTTTTATATCTTATTTTAGACTGTCTGTCATCGGTGAAAAGTCAGTCATCTAAACGGAAAGTTCAATGTTAGTCAACGATGAATGGAGTAACGGTCAACGTGTTAACACTTTTAATCACATAAAAATTCATTCAGCGGAACCTTTAAACTAAAGCCACCTTTTGTGATTGGGTACATCTGATTTCAAACATCTCCATAACTAAAATATGTTATGAGTTGAAAAATAACTAAAAAATCCGATTTTTAAGGAATTTTTTAAAAGTTCGTTCTATTTTTTAACCCCCTTAGGGATGGAATTTTCGAAAATCTCTTCTTAGCGGCACTCGATGTTATAAGAAGTATTTTTACCCCAATTTTCAAGATTGTTGGTTCGGTAGATTTTTTTGTGCTGTGATTAATACGAAATCCAGACTTTCTTTTACATATATAGGATAAGAATTGAAAATTTCAGGTTTTTGCGCCGAAGAAATCGCCAAATTAGAAAAATTTATAGTATATCACGAACTACTGGGTTTAAAATAATTTGCTTAATACGG
Source organism: Maratus speculifer (assembly GCA_964019185.1). Taxonomy (NCBI): domain Eukaryota; kingdom Metazoa; phylum Arthropoda; class Arachnida; order Araneae; family Salticidae; genus Maratus; species Maratus speculifer. The sequence continues at coordinate 73,412,886 of OZ025303.1, forward strand.
ATTCAGCATGAAAAAATACACTAAAATATGTTATCAGTTGAAAAATAACTACAAAATCCGATTTTTAAGGAATTTTTTAAAAGTTCGTTCTTTTTTTTTAAATTACTTAGGGGTGGAATTTTCCAAAATCCCTTCTTAGCGGCACTCGACGTTATAAGAAGTATTTTTACCCCAATTTTCAAGATTGTTACCAAGATTAGAATTACCAAACAAATTAATATTAGATTATTTAAACAAGCGAACAATTAAAATACTTTTACAAATACTTAATATTTAATATTTAAGAGTGGACTTTATACTGTGGTTCACTATATGAATATTGAGACAAGCTCAGAATTTTATTTATAAATTTGCTAAAACAGTGCACATTGGGATAAAATATAACAGTTTAAAATCTACATACCATTTCGTATGACGCTTAAACATTTTTAAAAATGTTTTAATGATGTTTTTTATTAATGTTTAAACGTCATACGAAATGGTATGTAAATTTTAAACTGTTATATTTTATCCCAATGTTTAGCAAATGTATAAATAAAACTTTGAGCTTGTCTCAATATCCATCATAAAAATTACACCTAATTTGATGACAAAATGAAAATAATTTATTTATATGTAGTATCAAATTTCTTGAGTTTTAATTTACTTTATTGTGCAAAGTCAAATGAATTACAGTTGAGTCGCTCTATAACGAAACTCCAAACATCGAATTTCTCTATATAACGAAATTTGTAGGAACAGACCCCTTTTCGCATGATTACATTAAAAAAAGTCTCTCTATAGCGAAATATCTATCTCCATATAACGAATTTTTTCATAAATTGGTCTTAATTTATTCACTTTTAAAAAAGCTTCGAAATCATATGGAATCAATTTTCCATCACTTACTTCTGATCTACCGTTCAGTGCTGAATTTTTTTTTTTATATTACTTCTCTCCTTGTTCTTTAAATCCAACGAATTCATCCCACCTCCCACACACCTTTCAACATCCTTCTCAAAACAGAGTCAATTAGATTGTTACACATATTAGACAAGAATCAATGAGAGGCACATAAGAGAGGCCTTCAAATGGAGGAAAATGTTAACTACAATTTTTCGTTCCTTACTAAAATTTGAGCATATTTTTGAGAGCGTAACAATTTTAAAATCAAAACAACAAAAATTAGATTTTTTTCGTCTGAAATTAATGAAAGTCTTCCTTATTTGATTTTCATTAAACTTTCAAATAAATGTGTCTGTTCTCTTTTTTGAAACTGCTTAAATAATTAAGAAATAAAATGTTAGGTTAATATTTACTTTTAAACATTTTAAATTCTTAATTAAAAACATCAAAAATAATATTTGTTAAAAATTTACACATTAAATACGATTTTTAACATCATTTTTCATACATCGAATTTCTGTATACATAACTATTATTTTACTGGCACGATGGATTTCGTTATATAGAGACTCGACTGTATTTTGAAATTGCATTTAAAGGCTCTTTATTAAAATATATGCTTTGCATTTGCATAATAAAAACATCAAAAACGAACAGTTGAATAAACAATTTTACATTACTTGAGAGAGACGTTACAAAAAAATTAAAAACAAATAATACTGACATGCTTCGGTCCTATTCTAATAAGAAACATGATCATAAGAAAAATACAAATCGTTTCAAGGTCAATACAAACGGCATGCAACAATAAGATGTAAACAAAAAACACGCGCTCTATTGTAAAACCAATAAATTAAAAATAGACCATGATAAAAAATTAAATGAATGGGATGAACCAAGTTCAAAATTTATAAAGCAGGATAACAAAATTTTGAGTTAGAGCAATAGTCCTTTACCTTTTACGATGAAAATCTAATTTTTCAGAAAACGCATTTAATGTTTTCAATTTTTTTTAAATGAATGTCGTTTAACGATCTCTAATTTCCTTTCTAATAGTCGCACAGGAAAAATAAAAACAGATTTAGAAACAGAAATGTTCATTCTATAAGAAAACAAAGTAAAAAAAAAAAAAAAAAAAAAAAAAAAAAAAGCAAATTTATATAGAAATTGACGTTTTAAACGTAGACGGATATCTTAACAAAGCCACTCTAAACTGTATACGTAAGATAATTTAAGGGAAGAGCTTACTACTGCAGATAATACAGCATCAAGTTTGAAAACAAGATCTTGAGGGAAAAGGTTTTAAAAATCCCAACTCCTACAGATAAATTCTACTTGATAAAACTTTCCATCGATCTCGAGGGGTGCCCCGTAATGGGAAAGTAGGGAGCACTGAATCTTGTATGCGATGATGGAGAGGCCTTTTTAGAAGATTTTTAGTTTAAAAAAAGGATTATTCATGCATCTGGTTTGCGTCATTGTAACTCTTAGCCTGACACGCTTTCATCTTTTTGTTCTAACTTTTTCTTCGGAGTCTACGGCCACTCGGCGTGTAATCAGCATCGTACAAGAAAAACAGATGACAAATGACTCAAAACTAATGAACTAAAGAACTGAATAACAGAATTTGATGATGATGTTGAAGACTATTTTTATTTCAAGTTTAGCTTATTAGACATGAGTAATTGCACGCCGTATATACAGGGCTGGTAAAATGCAGCATTTTACTCGCCATTGGCCTGTTTATTTTCGCACAGGGCGAGTGAATTTTTAGGTAGTACTTAAAAACTGCAAACTATACAAATGTGCTAAAGTTTTATTTTATTTTTTATTTTATTATTTTTTACTAGTTAACTATATTTTGTAACTTTTCAAATCATGTATATGTTAATATACTAACAAGAAAGGACTCCATATTGGGAAAATTTTGAAATCCATTTTGAAGAAACAATACTAGGATGTTGCCTTACTCAAAAAGATGGAAAGGGTCAGTATAAACCGATAGCTTTTGCCAGTCAGAAATTGTCAGGGGCTCAGCGTGCTTGGCCGAGTATAGAGAAAGAGGCTTGGAGTGTTCTCTTTGGGTTGCGAAAGTTTGAAAAGTGGACCTATGGATCTCAAATTGAGATCATTACGGATCACAATCCATTAAAATTTCTCTCTGAAACAACCCCAAGATCACCCAAACTCACTAGATGGGCTCTTGCTTTGCAACGCTGGAACCTGAGTATTTCTCATCGTCCAGGAGCTCAACATTTAAATGCTGACGCAATTTCTAGGCTACATAGAAAGAGCTGGGAAGAACAACCAGTTGTTAGCCCATCAGTATCAACGACCCAGTAGTGGACAACCTTAAAGTGATGTCGTCACACATTTAATTTTTTTTGGGTAGGTGTAAATATTTTTGAATTTTTGCGTTTATAATAGTGTATTAGTACGTGTATTGTTTATGTAATATTAATATTGGTACAAGGTTCAGTAGAGATGTCAGTAGATAGTGTTCAGACACCTGGAAATACCTATGTAATAAGCATAATGAAGAAATCTGTAAAGAGACTATTGAATTCTTCTTCAATATTACTATATGTTTGGGGAAAATTAGCCCCTAAAAGGCATATTTTCCGCTAAGGTGGGGGGTGTCAGGTTCTGATGCCACCTAGGCTAAAGAATGGAATTTCTACTATGTCTCTATTTCAATATTTCGTATTGTATGGTTGTGTACAGAATTTTCAAGGTGACATTCCTTCTTCGTGGAAAGGGGAATTGCCAGCTAATCCTTTGCAGGTGGTGAACAAGAGAAAGAGAAGATTGCTCAGAGGCATGTCCATCTGTCAGTGAAGTATGCGGATGATGAGCAGATTAGCAACATGTCACTAGGCAAGAAAGGGTGGGGGAATGTGCCCAATGAGGAAGCTCCAGAGGGGGTTGACATTCGTATGACCCAGTGAGTTGAGAAGGGCATGTTTGTCTCAGAGAAGTCATTCCGTTCCTGGGTCTCGTACCTAGAAGGTGTATGCCAGCGGTTCTGGTAAAGTGTGCTCTGTGTTGTAGAGCGTAAGCAGTGCGTTTTCTGGTGAGCAAAGGACACAGACGTCCTGGTGTTTAGTGCTCTGGGCTAAGAAGTGCAGGCCTAGTATACTCGTGTTGGGAGACTCAAGGTTGAGCTCCGATAAAGTGAATTTAACGTGTATTGAGTGTGAGGTGGAAAGTGTAATTTGGAATAGTACACAGCCAATCTTTACTGTATCTAATTTAATGTTGAACCGGATCACCTATATCCGAGTTGTAATTGTATATATTTGTAAATAGCGTATTTAGTGTGTACATATATTCTTAATAAACTGATAATTCAGTTACCTGACGGCGTAAGTCTTCATTTACACAAACCTCACAGTGGGTGACCGATATCACCTAATAATATCGGTGGTGGCAGGTATATCTACCACGGACATTCTTCAAAGTTGTGTGGGCTGAGGGGAACGTCCGACAAATTGGTGGCAGCGTCGGGATAGAATCGCCTGAAACCAGTGACCAGCGAGCCGTGTTGCAGTCTGTTAATGCCGGATCGTCGAATGTGTGCTTATAACTTGAGGTCAAAAGAAAAAACGTTTGAAGTAGGCGATAAAGTAATATTGTTAATCCCCGATTCAACTAATAAGTTATATTCTAGGTGGCAAGGGCCGGCAACCATAGTCGAAAAACGAAATCAGCATTCGTTTATAGTTGAGTTAGCCGACGGTAGTAGGAAGCATGTGCACCAAAACAAAATACGAGAATTTATTGCTAAATGTAATATACAGTAAAGCATCGTTTATACGACGATCACTTATAAGACGTTTACATTTATACGACGTTTTAATGTGGTCCCAATTCGTTCCTATTCATTTTAATGTAAAAATATATCTTTTATACGTCGCCCAAAATCGTTTATACGTCGATTTTTCGATTTTGTATAGGTTTATTTTTGTTCATTTTTCTTGTGTATTTTAAGAACGAGTGGAAATTTTCAGCTATGGATGACACCAAAGAGCGTGTTTAAATGCACTCCACATTATAAAAATGTGGGCTGCTGTTCGATTTGTCTGAAAAATCAGCTTACGTGAAACAGATTACACTGGAAGGGGTCGTTCTTTTTTCGAGGATGGTGACAATTCCCGATCTGTTTTAAATTGCAAATAGACTATCCTTCTAACTGTTATCAGTATTAGCGACTTTTAATTGGCCACGCGAGGTTTTTATCTTTGACTTTAAATGGAAAGGAAGTGATGTACTGCAAATGAGGAACATTTCGGTGAAACATAAACATAAGTGAAACATAAATAAAGGTACGCAAATTTAATTTGCTTACTAATTCCGCCCCCCCTTTTTTTGTTTAATTTACAAATTCATGCAAATCAGCACGTTAAACATTAAAATTAAGTGAAAACAACATTAATCCTAGTTTTAGAAGTGAAAATCGATTATACGTCGTTATCGTTTATACGACGTTTTTCGGTACTCCCTTCGGCGTCGTATAAATGATGCTCCACTGTAGTTAATATTGTTTTTGAGGGTGATGAGGAATTTGGAGAAGTTGGGGAAATTCCTATTTTGAACCGGGATCAGGAAGTAGAACGAGATATAGAGAGATTCGAAATAAAAGGGTTATCTAATAGTCAAGTCAAAGATATAAAGTCTATTTTGAGGGATAATAAAGAGGTGTTTATGGGTCCTGTACGACCAGCGGATGTAGGAGAACACCGTATTGATCTTAAACCGGGGGTGGAAAGGAAAAAGCCAAAGCTATATAGTGTGCCGGTAGCTTATAAAGAGGAAGTAGATAGGCAGATTCAGGAGTTATTAGAATTAAATCTAATTGAAGTGTCAAATGCTGAAATTAGTCATCCAATTGTTTGCGTGGCGAAAAAAGACGCAACTGTTAGACTTTGTATAGACTATAGAGCGTTAAATTCGGTAACTCAGGTGCAAACCTTTCCGATGAAAGATTCACAAGAAATCATGTATACCGCAGGGGCGGCTAAATATTTATCATCGATTGATTTATTGAGGGGTTATTGGCAGATTACAATGGCTGAGGAGTGTAAACATTTGACAGCTTTTACAACGCATAACAGAACTTATCAGTGGCGTACAATGCCATTTGGATTATCAGGGGTGGCTGCCACGTTTCAGAAAGATATGAATGAGGTTCTTTAAGGTCATCGGAGGTATGCGGAAGCATATACTGATGATGTTATCATTTTCTCCGACACCTGGGAAGAGCATTGTGAGCATGTTAGGGATTTCATGGAAGAACTTAAAGGCAGAAATTTTACGATTAGGCTGGATAAATGTAAATTAGGAGAGAAATTGACTAAGTTTTTAGGTCATGTAGTTGGGGATGGAACGCATGCACCTGATGAGGAAAAGATAGGAGCAATAAGGGATCTAAAAAGACCAAAAACTAAAAAGGAAGTCAGATCTATTTTGGGATTAATGGGATTTTACCGATCTTATATTCCAAATTATGCCGAAATTGCTATACCTTTAACCGAATTGACTAAAGGGAAGGTTTAAAATACTGTACCGTGGGATGAAAGGGCAGAAAAAGCATTTAATACTCTTAAAGATGAGTTATGTAAAGTGACGAGTTTGGCTACACCTATCGTAGGCCGGGAATATCAGCTCCACGCAGATGCTTCCGACATGGGAGTAGGATGTTGCCTTACTCAAAAAGAAGGAAAGGGTCAGTAAAACCGATAGCTTTTGCCTGTCAGAAATTGTCAGGGGCTCAGCGTGCTTGGCCGAGTATAGAGAAAGAGGCTTGGAGTGTTCTCTTTGGGTTGCGAAAGTTTGAAAAATGGACCTATGGATCTCAAATTGAGATCATTACGGATCACAATCCATTAAAATTTCTCACTGAAACAACCCCAAGATCACCCAAACTCACTAGATGGGCTCTTGCTTTGCAACGCTGGAACCTGAATATTTCTCATCGTCCAGGAGCTCAACATTTAAATGCTGACGCAATTTCTAGGCTACATAGAAAGAGCTGGGAAGAACAACCAGTTGTTAGCCCATCAGCATCAACGACCCAGTAGTGGACAACCTTAAAGGGATGTCGTCACACATTTAATTTTTTTTGTGTAGGTGTAAATATTTTTGAATTTTTGCGTTTATAATAGTGTATTAGTACGTGTATTGTTTATGTAATATTAATATTGGTACAAGGTTCAGTAGAGATGTCAGTAGATAGTGTTCAGACACCTGGAAATACCTATGTAATAAGCATAATGAAGATTTCCTTAAAGAGACTATTGAACTCTTCTGCGATATTACTATATGTTTGGGGAAAATTAGCCCCTAAAAGGCATATTTTCCGCTAAGGTGGGGGGTGTCAGGTTCTGATGCCACCTCGGCTAAAGAATGGAATTTCTACTATGTCTCTATTTCAATATTTCGTATTGTATGGTTGTGTACAGAATTTTCAAGGTGACATTCCTTCTTCGTGGAAAGGGGAATTGCCATCTAATCCTTTGCAGGTGGTGAACAAGAGAAAGAGAAGATTGCTCAGAGGCATGTCCATCTGTCAGTGAAGTATGCGGATGATGAGCAGATTAGAAACATGTCACTAGGCAAGAAAGGGTGGGGGAATGTGCCCAATGAGGAAGCTCCAGAGGGGGTTGACATTCGTATGACCCAGTGAGTTGAGAAGGGCATGTTTGTCTCAGAGAAGTCATTCCGTTCCTGGGTCTCGTACCTAGAAGGTGTATGCCAGAGGTTCTGGTAAAGTGTGCTCTGTGTTGTAGAGCGTAAGCAGTGCGTTTTCTGGTGAGCAAAGGACACAGACGTCCTGGTGTTTAGTGCTCTGGGGTAAGAAGTGCAGGCCTAGTATACTCGTGTGGGGAGACTCAAGGTTGAGCTCCGATAAAGTGAATTTAACTTGTATTGAGTGTGAGGTGGAAAGTGTAATTTGGAATAGTACACAGCCAATCTTTACTGTATCTAATTTAATGTTGAACCGGATCACCTATATCCGAGTTGTAATTGTATATATTTGTAAATAGCGTATTTAGTGTGTACATATATTCTTAATAAACTGATAATTCAGTTACCTGACTGCGTAAGTCTTCATTTACACCAACCCCACAGTGGGTGACCGATATCACCTAATAATATCGGTGGTGGCAGCTATATCTACCACGGACATTCTTCAAAGTTGTGTGGGCTGAGGGGAACGTCCGACAGGACTCTTATTACATACGCCACATTCTGATCATCATAAAAATGTTTATTATTATTCAATATAGAATTTAGTTATAAGTCTAAAATTTTAGTCTTAGAAATTATCGTTTTGCAAACGATCGTTGTAATTTGTTAAATTACATTGAATTGTTAAATTTATTTTATTTATCTATTTATTTTATTATTATGATTACTATAATTATTTTCTTTATTTTTTTTGTAGAACATAAATATAAGATCACAAATGGCAGACATTTTAAAAAACTTTAATTAATTCTAGGGGGGAAAAAAGAAAAAAGTGAAAAACTAAAATTTAAAATAAAATGTTTTTGTCATAGAAAATAATTGTCCGCCTTAAATATTGAGTATAATACAATGAAAATGGGTTTCAAATTTCCCCAAAATCGGTTGGGTACTTTCCGTAGAAAGGAGTCTTGACGCTGGTATATTTTCATAGAACTACACCCAATCTTGTGTTTCATTAAACCCCATTAAACAAGCCACTCTCAATTTTACACGTAAGATAATTTATGAGAAAAGCTTACAACTGCATTCATGCAGATAATACAACATCAAGTTTGAAAACAAGATCTTGAGGAAAAAGGTTTTAAAAATCGCAACTCCTACAGAGAAAATTCTACTTGTATAAAACTTTCCATCGATCTCGAGGGGTCTTTTTTCTGGAAGTATGCCCCGTAACGGAAAAGAAAGGAGCATTGGATCTTGTATGCAAATGATGTAGAGGCCATTTTATAAGCTTTTTTGTTAAAAAAAAGAATTATTCAAGCATCTGGTTTGCGTCATTGTAACTCTTAGCCTGACACGCTTTCATCTTTTTTGTTCTTCAAACTTTTTCTTCGGGGTCTATGACCACTCGCCGTGTATCAGTATCGTACACGAGAAACAAATTAAAATGACAAAGGACTCAAAACTAATAAACTAAAGAGCTGAATAATAGTGTTTGATGATGATGTTGAAGACTATTTTTATTTCAAGTTTAATTTATTATATATAAGTAATTGTACACCGTGTATACAGGGCTGGTTTCATGCAGCATTTTACTCGCCACTGTCGAGTTTATTTTCTCACAGGACGAGTGAATTTTTAAGTAGTATTTGAAAACGTCAAACTAGACAAATGTGCTAAGTTTATTTTTTATTTAATTTTCATTTTTTATTTTTTATTTTGTAACTTTTCAAATCATGTTGACGTTGATATACTAACAAGGAAGGTCTCTATATTGGGCATACTCAGAATATATTGAACAAAAAATACTAGTTAAACTATTCACGTAATAAAGGATCAATCAAATTTAGCGGCGGAATTACAGTAGAAAATCTATAAAAAATAAAATAGTATCGAATATTTGGCGTGAAAAGCGAAAGCATTATGCAATTTGGCGAGCTGCACTTTTCCTTGCCAAAAGTTCATTACACTCTAGACATTATCGAAAAGCTACATAAATTTCATGGTTAAAGGATAATAAAATTTTGAGTTAGAGCAACAATCGTTTACCTTTTCCGATAAAAATCTAATTCTTCAGAAAACGCATTTAAAGTTTTCAACTTCAGTTTAAATTAACGTCGTCTGCTTTTTTTTTTTTTTTTTTTTTTTTTTTTTTTTTTTTTTTTTTAAGAGCTTTAATTTTGTCTCTAATAGGCATATAGGAAAATTAAAAAAGATTTAGAGACAAACATTCATTCTATAAGAAAACCAAATAAAAAAAAATTTGCAAATTTCCTTCAAAATTGACGTTTTAAATGCAGGCGGACCTTAAGAAAGACACTCTCAACTTTACACGTAAGATAATTTATGAGAAGAGCTTACAACTGCATTCATGCAGATAATACAGCATCCAGTTTGAAAACAAGATCTTGAGGAAAAAGGTTTTAAAAATCCCAACTTCTACAGAGAAATTCTACTTGTTAAACTTTCCATCGATCTCGAGGGGTCTTTTTCTGGCAGAGTGCCCCGTAACGGGAAAAGAAGGGAACATTGAATCTTGTATGCGAGTGATGTAGAGGCCTTTTTAGAAGCTTTTTAGTTAAAAAAGAATTATTCAAGCATCTGGTTTGCGTCATTGTAACTCTTAGCCTGACATTCTTTCATCTTTTTGTTCTTGAAACTTTTTCTTCGGGATCTACGACCACTCGTCGTGTATCAGCAAAAAAAAAAACAGATTAAAATGACAAAGGACACAAAACTAATAAACTAAAGAACTGAATAATAGTGTTTGATGATGATGTTGAAGACCATTTTTATTTCAAAACTATTGTATTAGACATGAGTAATTGTACACCATGTATACAGGGCTCGTGAAATCAGCATTTTACTCGTCACTGGCGAATGTAGTATTTGAAAACTGCAAATTATACAGGTGTGCCAAAATTTTATTACAATTATTATTATTATTATTTTGCTGGTTAGCTCTTTTTTGCAACTTTTCAAATTATGACGAAGTAAACATTATATTAAGTTTTATCCTATAGCTGTAGATCGCAACTATTTTCAGGTTAATGGTACTCTCCCATACACCTTTACATATAGAATTAGAGTACGTACAAACTGAACTCACAAGAATTTTTCCACTATGTTGGAAACTGTTAAAAAGGGGGAAAAAATCTCACATTGGAAACTAAATTTAGTACGTATGCATTTCATAAATTAATTTTTGGCCCAGTTCTTAGACTCAAGTTGGGGAATCCAGACACGCTAATGCTTTAAATAAATTATTTATTTTTTAAATAAATTTAGATGTTACCGCACCTTTCTGTCTTGGCATCAGTACACGGAATTTGAAAGTTATGTAATATGTTCAAGTTTTTCTTTAATGTGTCTGTTACATTAAAATCTGACAGTCTGTCTGAATCCTCCACCTTGTATGTTGAATGCAGAACGCTCAAATTAACACCAGTTATCAGCGCGGATACGAAAATGTCATAAAAGCTCTCGCTCTCAGAATTTTAAAATTTGACAAAGTTTTTATTAAATATAGCAGCTAAGTTATTACATTTTTGTAGGGTAAAACATGAAAGAAAAGGATAAATAATGGAATATTGTTCGCTGTAAGGAAATAAACAGCATTTTTTAAGGGGGTCCGGTAGACATTTCAAAATAATTTTTATTTATTGGGTTAAAATTTTGATTTTTTTGCGATGGTTAACCATATTATTTGTAAAACAAAATCATATAATAAAACTTTTTTTTTTATTTGAAGTTTATTAAAAAAAGTGGGGTAATTTAAAATCGTTATAACTCCAAATATTATTTGTAGTATTTCATTTTTTTCATTTAAATAAATAGAAACACCTAAATTTTAATTTTGATTCAGCATTTTTAAAAATATTTAAATTAAAAATTTGAAGAAAAAAGATTGCATCTTTTATTTAAAAAATCCTTTTTTCAAAAGGATTTTTTTTTTTTTCGAATTTTCTGAATGAAAATTAAAGTAAAATAATCAAGAAAGACATATTCCAAGTTTGAAGCATTTATATTTAGCTATTCTAGAGTTATAACTATTTAAATCTGAGAAATGGTGAAAAAATTCATCATGAAGTACACTTCGGAACATTTTCACGAGTAATCATTTCATGACAACCATTGCTTGAAAGCTACATTTTGAAAACAAACCAAAACGAAAAATATAACATTTCCTCTTCAAATTAAGATAGGAATATAATTTAAACGTCATTTTAAGCTTCTTCTTTTTTTTTTTTTTTTTTGTATTTTATACCCCATCAATAAATAAATTCACATGACTTAAACCCACATTCACTAAAACTATTAAAGATGAAAGATTTTAATATTATTGATCGTATTAAATGACATCTTTCAAATTTGTATAAAATGTAATTGAATAGACTGTGATAGAACATGGAGTTTTGAACATGGAATATAAATAGGACATATGCTCAAATTAAAAAAGAAAAAAAAAATGTTCGAACCATAATTGCCCAACTCACATTACAGAAGTTGACAATACTCCCCTGGACAAGCAGAAATTTTCAATAATGGAACATTCTCAAAATTTCTATCCAAAATCCTTTGAACCAGGGGTGTAGTCATGTTTAAAAAAAAAAAAAAAAAAAAAAAAAAAAAAAAAAAAAAAGCGCTTTAAGCAGAGAGTATACGCCCAAGGTAGAGGATATACCCGAGAGTGTATATACTATAACTTTTTTGAGAAACAGAGGGTATACGGTATACCTTAAAAACTTCCAGAAGGTATATGGTGTGTACCCCAGTTAGAGGTCTGCACGGGCCGGAATTTCCAGGCCCGGCCCGGCCCGGCCCGTTGCAAAACTCAAAAGTTCGGCCCGGGCCCGGCCCGGCCCGTACAAAAACCAGCGAAAACAGGCCCGGCCCGGCCCGTTTTGGCCCGTTAAAATTTCTACGATTTCAAAAAAATTCATATTTTTATCATATAACTAAGATTCCTTTAAAGAATACTGCATACATATCTATGGAATGATTTTACAGTACATTTTACAGCAAATACACATTAACAACGTTAATGATTACTTAGATTCTTAGGTTTTTAACATTCGAATAAAGATTCATTAAAAAATTAATATGGCTTAGAATAAAAGAAAAAAGAAAGAAAGCTAAAAACATCGTTAATTTTGAAGCTGTTTAATAAAAGAGGATTTATAAATATATTTCTATATCATTTTATTATAGATTTCAAATCCAAATTCATTCTTAAATTCAAAGAAGCTCCTTTCTGATACATTTCTAAATTCATTTTTTTTCTCAAAAACGCATAAGATTAGCAGATATCTTTATTCAGAAACTATATAATCGAATGGCGTTATCCTTTTTTTGATACAAGCAATTTAAGAATACTGCAAACAAATAAAATACTGTCATAATTAGCATTTTGAATAGAATTTTTGGAAGCAATAGCAAGGGAAGGGAGAAAAACCTGCAATCATTTGAGAAATTATTATATCTCAACAAGGTTATACAAGTATTTTATTTACCAAAAATGAAAAACGCTATTCGATTCCAAATCCCTTCAATAATTAGGCTTATCACTTTTATACTTTTACAATTTAAAATTAATCAGAAAATATGTCAAACTTTCGCACTATTGAGAAATTAATTTAAAAATCATCAAGAAGTATATATCCAAAGACTAAGCTAACATAAGTTCTTTATCGCTGTTAATTTTACAAATTATGTTTTCTGCCAATAATTAAGTCTAGACCGGTCCGTCCAGTCTATATGTAGAAAAATAATGCAAGCGTGATTTCGGACCGGCATGAGTCAGTTAAAAAAATATCAAAACGGGTTACACATAATGTAATTCTCCGATGCCGATACACTGTGCATTTTTATATTGATGCTGTCAAACTAGTATGGCCACATTTATACTTATTCTCGTTAAAACCATTTTCGTTGAAAATAGCTCATATTTTATCGTGTCTGCTTAAATCTTCAGAACGGGCCGTTAGGCCCGAAAAAAAATTTTTCGGCCCGGCCCGGCCCGTCTGGCCCGTTCAATTTTCTTGCCGGCCCGGCCCGGCCCGTTGAAAAAACTATTCTAAATCTGCCGGCCCGGCCCGGCCCGTTAGAAAATTTGGAACGATTCCGCCGGCCCGGCCCGGCCCGCGGGCCTGGCCGGGTACGGGCCACGGGCCAGGCCCGGGCCCGTGCAGACCTCTAACCCCAGTATATCATACACTACATCTCTACTCAGGAACAATAAAATCTTATTACCCGTTTGTGGCTATTTTCTTATTTAAAAAAAAAACTAGTTGCGCATTAAAATGATGCAACTTACAAATAATGGTTTTCGTAAATTTTCATTTCATTTATATTGTAAACATAGTAATTTTTTATATTAATTTTACATTGTAAACATTTGCAGTTTTATTTACATTGTAAGATTTCTTGGTGAGTATGAAAAAATTATTAAAATAAATATTATAATTCTTTTTCAAATGTAAAATTCTATTAAATTTATTTTTTTTCTCAAAAAATCGAAAGACTGCCAACAATGCAAATGCAACGCGTCGTTTTTTTATATTATAAAATGTGAAACATTCAACTAAGCAAAAATAATAACAGAACAGCTTTCTAACCAGCGTAATTTTCATTCCTGAAAATTTCACATTTTTCTCTTTCCTTTCCTTTTATTTACTAGCTTTACCTACTTATTGGAGATGTTCTGCAAAGAAAAAATAAATTATTTAATTTTGGTCGAAAATATCCGATTATGCAAAATGAAGAACCGGAATTTCATAACTCATTCGAATGTAGCAAGGACTGATTGGTATCGATTTCCATTTTAAAATCAGATTTGATTCTAAGAAAAAAAGAAGAGAAATTCTTGAATTTTCATTTTAAGGGGACTGTATCAAATAAATTCATTTTGTAACTGGTTACCTACATTATACTTTCATATTCATGTGTAAATAAAGCTCAGTGATAATAGACAATTAAAAATTTTAAATTCTCAATATACACTGTTGAAAATTTGCTGTAAATTTTCCAATCATTTGACCGTTTTCATAGAAAATTGTAACACAACCTTAATTTAATTGTAATCTAACCATATTATCGCTCATATTAGGGTCAGAATACAGTTAAATTACAGTTATGTGAGCGTTTACTTTAAAAATGGCAAGCAGGCTGGAAACTTTTCTGCAAAATTTTAACAGTATATGATAAAGGAACTGATCCTTGAGGCTGCTCAATTATCGCCTCATCGAGTTGTTTTCAAGTTAGTGACTGAAAATACAGGATTAGTTAAAACTGGATTCGCATATTAAAATGCAGCTGGTCTGCCATATCATATCTTGGTGAAAACACTTGCAAAACCGATTTCATTAGTTAACTGGCAGGTTTGCTATTCTGTTTCAGGTCTTCCATGTTTTCATACCTTTTGTAGGGAAAAAACACAATAACAAATCTACCACTAAAATTGGATCTACAGATGGTTTCCATCAAGATATGACTTAGCACACCAGTTGCATTTTAATGCGCGAATAAAATTTTAACTAATCCTGGATTTTCACCCATCAACTCGATGAAGTGATGGCCTGTGCAGTGCAGCTGTCTCCAGGTCTAAAAATTGAAATCTTAAAAGAAAAAAAAAAAAAATACTAAACCTGCGGCGCTACAATAAATTAACGATCTTGGCTTACATTATTTTGCCCTGTTTTCTTGATCATGAATTTCGAGGTGAACGCAATAAATGTTTTTGCCAGATGGTCAGCCTAACATGGCACCATCGGTTTTTAGCTCACAGGCTATCATAGCCTGAGAGCTTATGTGCCCGTCCGTTCTGTATGTACGTTCGTTCGTGCGTAACGCTATAACTCATGATAAAAATATCATCCACTTGAAATTTTGTTTATAGTTATATCATAATAAGGCGCTTCCCTGATTAGTTTTTGGAGTTCATTCGATATGTATAAGAGGGGGAACGGGGGGCTCATGCCCCTCCCCTTAATTGATATAAATGGGTTTTTCATGTAGAAATATTAGTTTTTTTTTTTTTTTTTTTTCAAAATTTACACATAGGATTATTCTGATGAAGCGCTTCCGTGATTGGTATTAAGTGTTCATTGGATAAATATAAACAGGGGAAATGGGGTTCTAATGCCCCTACCCTTAATTTATATAAATGGGTTTTTCATGCAGAATTGTCAGATTTCGTCCAAATCTCTGAATAGTTTTGGAAGTTTAGTGGTTAAGTATATAAAAGATAAGGATAACTCTTCTTAAATTATATAAATGGGTTTTTATTAAGAATTTTCCGATTTGCTCTAAATTTTGGATATGGATTTTTTATATGATAAAGCATGTCCCTGATCAGTTTAGAGCGTTCAATGATTAAGTATAAAAAGGGGAAAGGGGGGAGCTGATCCCCCTCCTTAATTTTTTTTTTTTTTTTTTTTTTTCAAACGGAATTAACCTTTGAAAATATAAGGATCTCATGTACAATTAGTATGCGTAGCCTGTGAGCTCAATGCCATCAGTTTAACTGGGCAATATTATTTTTATTAATTCACAAGTAAGCCTGATATAACTATTTCTATTGAAACTGAAGCGATGTAATAGTCCGGGGCCTGTGACATCGAAAGTGCGTCATAGCAACAAATTCAGGTAAGTATGAATAGGTTTGACAAGCCGAAAATAAGTTTTATTAAATTAATTTTAATTAAAAAGATGTAATGAATTACCGTTTTCGCGGAAAGCCGGTAAGTATCGTTCAGACACGAAATAAAGTCAGCCATAATGTTCAAAGCAAAACAAAAGTGTAATTTTATCACACCGTTCATCTCCTTAACCCTTTCGGGTCTGAATTTTTTTTCAGTTTTTAGAAAAAATTACTTTGACGTTAATAACATTAACACAAGCAATACAAATAGATTAATTAGCATTTAACGAATATTTCACAGTCTGAACGATACCGAATGTTATTGTTTTGTGTGGTATTCAATTCATATTCATATGACAATAGGCCAAGGAAGAATTTTTGGAGATGTTTAGAAAGTATGATATTACAACAAGATTTAACTTATATTACAAATTTCCAATAATTTTTGTGCTTTATTACACACGATTCTTTCATGAAAGTAACTTTAATTTTAAAGAGTGAAATATATGTTTAAAATAAAGGAATCGCAAAGGGCGCGAAGAGGAAATAAACAAATAATTGTTATTTTTGTTATTGTTAAATACCTAAACATAAATGAAGTCATGTAGTAAATGCATAGACATAATACTAACATTATCATTTTTAAATAGTAGCAAAAGTATTTCTTAAAACAAAATAATACTTCATTAAAATACATGTACTATTAATAGTACACCAGACTTGAAAGGGTTAAAATAGGTATGGCGTAAGTTTGTCATGCCAATTTTTTTCTGAAAAAGCAGAAACTTTTCAGTGAAGAGTAATTAATATCTGCGATGATGGTAACACTATAACTTTTAATAGTAATTAATTTAACTTATTCTGTGCTTGTCAAACCAAGTCATACCTAGCTCATTTTGTTCGCATGGCTTTTAACTATCGATTTACATTAAAATTATTCAATTTCGCGATGACGGGGCTTTTCATGTCATCGATTCCCAGAATTTAAAGTTGCATGATCCTTGTCCAGTCCACGGCACAGAATCGAACTACGAACCTATAATGCAGAACACAAGCATGCTTAAGAATACGCTACAGGACATCAACTTTTCATTTTAAATTGTCTAATGTCAACAGACTCTTCGGGATTTTCTAGACTACAAATACAGTAGGTGAGCAAATTATTAGTTACACACATAAACTTTACATTACAAGGAATATGAAGCTTTGTTTTGTTGTTGATTACTGGTGTGTTGTTAAACTACTTTCAATATATTATTGGATATAATATTTATATGGAGTACACTAATGGGATGAAGGATTGAATACTTATGGGTTTATAAATAAAAACAAACTTTCGCTCATAAAGTAGAAAAATACTGTGAAAAAAAAAATCAACATGAGTGTTCCAAGTATAATTCCTCAATATTTCGTCGAACCTCCTTTAAAGTATTGTACTCCTCTTGGCCTGCCATTTATACATTTTTTTTTTCACTTTCCTTTTAATTACTTATTATGATGACGAACCATAATCAGGGCTTCTGCCATGTTTCTTTGATTTGTCGCATTTTCTTTTGACGCATTTCGCGGAGTAGAATTGACCATAAACAATTGAAAACATTTAAAACACAAAGTGTTCCCATAACATCCCTGACGAATTTTATGCACAGAGTCCCTTACCGGTTGACAACACCTGCCAAATGTCAGAATTTCGGATATAATATGGCAGCCGAAATCTTTTGAGTATTCCTGTAAATACTATTTTTTTTCTATTCAACAGGAAGTAACGTGTAGAAAATCTGAATAACGAATATCAATTTTATAAAGTGTGAATGTGAAATAGTTTAATATTATTAAAGCGCGCCCCAAACAAATGTTCTCCCGATACCATTATGTAATGAAATACTTTTGTGTAGCCCTGTAAATTAATAACAAATATTCTTTGCATCACAGATTGTACAGAATGTATATTTCAGTATGTACTTCATAGATGCATATCATTATTATGTTCGAAAGAGTGTAACACCATTAAAATGCACTTGAAATTTGTTTTCACCACGGGCCGTAATGTAACGGAATGCTTTTGATTGTCTCAATAATTAAACTATGCATCCGATTTTCCTAAAATTTGAAATGTCTACACAAAATTATCTAACAATTATACATTTTAAATTCCAAATGATTCGGCTGGATAGTTTTTGCTCTGTTATATGCGGACGGACGGACTGAATAATGACTATAGGTACATATTTACATAATTACGAACGCACCTAAAAACTATAGTGTAAATAAATATTTTATCCACACACTGTACTACCTTGGATTTATTAGAAAGATTAAAACAGAAAAGTCCATTTCGATTTTTGTAATAAGCACATTAAAAATAATAATTGAGCGATGCGAAAAAATAGTAACAGCTTTACTTCAATTTAAAGAAAATTGCTTTGCTTGAAAATAGCAAAACAGTTGGTTCTAATTAACTTTCCTCTGTAAATGTTTAAAAATCCATTAGCTCCCTTTCGTTTTTTCTTGCATTTTTAGTGCAATCGAGATTAACTGAAAATAATTATATTTAGGCAAGGGAAAAAAAAATACATTTAAAAATTGTTTAGCAATACTTTAAGTTGGAGTTTTTAAGTAATTTTTTTAATTCGCTCATGTGTTGTTGTATATTAGGGGAAAGAGAGAGGTCTTTATAAAGCAACTGGAGAATTTTCCATACTTTTAATTTTAAAATTTAAAAAAAAAAAAAAAAAAAAAAAAAAAGGGAGAAAGGTTATTAGAAATGCGCGGTACGTATGGTATGGTAATATTCCGTTAACTTATCATGGCTATAATTTTAAATTAAATATATGTTCCAGTAATATAACGGTATTAAAAAAACAACTACTTAAGTAAACATTTAATGCTAGTTTACTGAAAATGAGATTTGCCTCTAAACTTCAACATTAAGTCTTAATAATTTTTTAACTAAATAAATTCTAATGTAGCATTAAGTTATCTTTAATAATAAAAATAATAATAATAATTTAAAAAAAACTTTAATAATAATAGTAATAATGATAATAATCAAATTTTTAAAGTTACGCCTGACAGATTCGAATCCACAATCTTTCGTGTGGAAGACGAACGCTTTATCACTGTGTTATGAACATCTTATGAAATATACTGAGATTAAAATTATGTTTCGAAATAAAAAATGAACGAACTCATTTAATCAAAATAATATAAGATTTTTTTTTTCAGTTATCTTTAAACAAGAACGAAAAATGATGCGTATAGCACAGATTATGAAACACTTCCCAACACATTCAAAATTCTTAGTAAACTTCACAGGGAAAAAGGATGTCTACTAAGTGAAGAATTTTAAAAATGCATAACGCAATTAAAAACACGATTTCAACTGTTACCATGAATAGTCGTTAGAATATATGATCTTAATTTATCTTTTATTATTATTTTATTTTGTGTATGTGTGCAACCTTATACAACAGATGTATGCATACAACATAGTATGCTAAAATTTAGTTCAGTTAAGCGCATGGCATACCTAAAAATTTCTATGGAGCAATTTGTGCCAATAAACGAATGTTCATAGGAACTTTTGTACGATCCTGTGTATGATCTAATTTACACACATCAAGTAATATTTTAAAAGGCAATAAAAAACTTAAAAAACTCATACCACAACTGAAAACGCACTTCTAGCATTCGTAGGCTTCAAAATTTCAGTTAGTGCTCAATTTCTTCTATAGCCCAAATTCTGTTGGGTGTTTTTGTAAATGAGCTACAAGTTCTTCGCGGACCATATTCTGTAATAAGAACTTTGTAGTGCACCTCAGTAATGTATATCAATTGAAATAAGTTTACAATACTGTAATATCATTAAAATAGAGGACAAACGATTTTTTCCATAAACCACAAGTAACAGAATCATTTGAGAGGTCCTGTAAATGAAAACGTTATGCTCTTCATTTTCAATACCGAACTTGCCATAGTGCAACTCAATAACATATATCCATTTCACGGCAATTGGATGATATTTACGTGAATTTGAGCACGGACAGACAACCAACCGAATACACACTCATAAAAACTTCTTAACTCAGTTTGAAAGTGTTGAAAAGAGCGTTAAAATGCATCTTTTCAAAAGAGAGAGGAAATGGGGGAAAGGAAATGCAACAATTTTCTCTTTTTGGCAGAATTCGGATTTTGAACGAAAATCCATAAAGAAAATTGGCATGGTTTCTTTCTAAATGCATCTGGGGTGTAGAGGAGTGAAGGGTACTGGTAGTTTTCTCAAATCAAAATTCTCAACAGAGAAAGAATTTTAAAAAAATAATAATACACTGTTTACTTTCACGTTGATGCTGACAGCAAACCAAGCAATGTGCCAATTTTCCGCAATAGATAAATAGCTATAGGCAGTTTAAAAGCTTCTTTTATTTTTTCTCCTCAGCATTTTCAATTCTTAGGCCACTAACATTAACGCGTTACTGAACGATTATATATATATATATATATATATATATATATGAAAATTATTTAAAATCTATATATCGGTCAAAATATGGGAAAAATATTTAAAAAATAATAATTTTCAAATTTGCAGCAGAAATTTGATATTTATGGTGGATGTCACCTGTACACAATTAGGGTATTAAAATATTGTATTGCTATATGTTCAACTAAATGAACTTAATTTAAATAATTTTATCTGGTTAACAATCAACAAAGTTTTTTATGTTAATATTTTTAAATATTCAATAAAAGTAATGAAAGTTAATCTTACCTTAATAGCTTGTCCGAAGTTTCTTTTCTTTCCAAAGAACAAATTCTAATTTTTTGTCTAGTGTAGCCATTTGACATGGACAAAATAAGTGTTGTTTCATTTTTAGGTAATCTTGTAAATACGTAGCATCTATTGTCGTCGTTCAGTCCGTCCGTCTATCCGCATATAACAGAGCAAAAACTACACGACCGAATCATTTAAAATTTAAAGTATATAATTGTTGCATAATTTTGTCGAGTCATTTCAAATTTTATGAAAACCGGATGCATAGTTTAATTACAGGGATAATCAAAAGTATCCGTTACAATACGGCCAATGGGAAAAAATTCTTTCAAGAGCATTTTAATGGTGTTACAATCTTTCGAACATAATAAAATTAATATGCATCTCTGAAGTACACACTAAAATATACATACTGTACAATCTGTGGTGCAAAGAATATTTGTTATTGATTTACAGGGCTACACAAAAGTATTCCATTACATAATGGGACAGGGGGAAACATCCTTTGGTGTGCGTTTTAATAATATTAAACTATTTCACATTTTATGAAATTGATATGCGTTGCTTTACAAATTATTTCCTACATAAAAGAAAGCCGATAGTATTTACAGGGATACCAAAATATTTTTGATATTCAACTCTACCTGAAGTATTGCACCAAAATCTGAATATTTTGAAAACTTCCTTATAATAAGAACGCATCTCATTTGCTACGTCTGACGTGCAATTTCCAACTTATTTGAATTGTTCCCGAATAGGGACAGAGATAATATTGGCAAAATTCATGGCACATAATGAAAATTATAATGCTTTTAGATTGTACCGGATGTGGCACACTGCGCAATAAAAGAAATCGGGAACGCTTGATGAAAAGATGCAATTTAAAACATCGTACAATATTTTCGTAGTATTTACATTCCGTTTTGCATTTATTTATTAACATTTATCCACTGTAACTAAATACGGATTTTTATTCAGAAATTACGTATTCATACCAGAAATTTTGGGTGGTAATTTTATTTTATTTTTACTAACGAAATGTCAACCATCGTTATATAAAGCAACAATAACTATTCAAACTTCCTGAAAGAGAATTGTGAATTTCTCAATAAAAAATCCGTCAGATTTGGCGACGCTGCTTTTGCTCCGTTGTAAGCGACATTAGACATGAAATATCCATAGACAATCAAGCTTGAACCATAAGCAATATCAGTATAAGTCTGAGAAATAAAAGTATACAACCTTGACTGTTCGAAACACTGACTGTGCGATGCATTTCTGGTGACATTAGATCATTCTGTAAAGAAAATACTTAAAGTTTTCCATCATCATCCCCAAGAGGTGTTGCCAATATTCGACATTTGTCAAACAAGGATATGTAAATATCGTTCATTGCTTCAGAAATAAACTTATATTCTTCGATTGAACCGTGGCATGATTGGTAAATGAGCCATCTTTCAGTTCCGCGCAGAATGTGAATGATGTGTGAGTTCGATCCTTACAAAGATGTTGATCTTTCTTTCTTTCTTTTAAGTGAAGAAGCTCGATTTAAAATTGTATAATCCATTTCATTAAAAGAAAAAAAAAACTGATAAAAAATCATTCGCATTTTTTTTTTCTTTAACCCTTTTTGGTACGGAGTAAATCTGTTTAAAATAATTAGCTTCCATCAGAATTTATAAACGAGTTTATTAGAAAATAGGAACTTGCTTATTTTCAGGTACGTTCTAAACAGAGCCAACTAGATATATAACGGCCTGTGCATTTCTCTAAAAACCGCCGAAAAAGTGAAGCTGGATTCAGCTTCAAACCCTAAACCATTCCATTGGACCATGTGGCGCAAACCCTTCCGAAATTAGCATTGAATAACCTGATTTCTGTTCTGTGCACATGATCATTGTTTTGGTTCAGGGTTTGCACGATTGGTCAGAATAACTTGGACAGGGTATCACAGTCCTCTGGCGGGAGGCTTCATACATTAATTTCAAATAGATTGGCCATATAGATTTAGTTGGCTATGGTCCTAAGAGAAAAAAATTTATTAAATAGTATTGGTGACAGTAAAATTAAAATTAGGTGTCCTTTTTAGAGACACTGAGCCAGAAAGGATTGATAAAGTTATTCAATTCAATCAATTATCCTTTAACTTATTCTGCAATTTAGTACATTAAAGTAAAAAAAAAAAAACTTTTTTTTTACCTATAATTTATAATTTTTACTTTTGCTGTAATAACTACTAATATTATTTTTAACTATTTATACAGCGAATGTAGAACCTCAGGCATACAATAAAATAATTTAAAAAAATCGTTTAAAAATATTACAATGCAAACCATATATTTTAATCGAATTGTCCCACATTACCGAGAGGGTGTTTACGCGTGAGTGAAGTAGCCCCTTTATACAGCAATTATTTTGCTATAGACGCTTTCAGTTGTGCGTCGGTCATGACGTTTTGCTTCGAAACTGACTCCAAACAAACGGTTGCTATGCTGTAATTTTTATTTTGTTTGTATATTTTAGCTATATTTTATAGCTATATCCACAGATAACTATTTTAGTATTTTATATACAGTGGTAATATTTTCTACGATTTATATTTAATAAGAAATGATACATATAGCAACCGTTTGTTTGGGGTCAGTTTCGAAGAACAATGTCATGGATGTGGTCATGAAAGAATTTAATGGTTAAAATATTCATAAGTTATTGACACAGCAGCGTTCCCAGTAAAGCATAACTGGCAATTTCCCTTATTTCTCATGTCCAAATCTCAAAAATGACCAAATTAGCATACAACGGAATATACTATTTATTTTCGCAATATTTTGTCAAAATTAGCCATTTTTCAGTGATCGCTCTTCGAATTTTTATTTATTTACTTATTTTTGGTAATTATTTGATGAATTTCGTGATTTATTTCCCGATACCATTTGATAAATTTCACATCATTTTACATCCCCTACCTTCTCATCAAACTTCCCCATGACTTTAATAAAATATTTGTAAATTAAATTTCCTGACTTTTCCTATACATTTTGTAATTTCCATGACTTTTCCTGACTACTTTGAAATTCCCTAACCTTCCTTGCCTACTTTGAAATTCTCTAACTTTCCTTGACAACTTCGAAATTCCTTAACTTCCAAATTCCCTGACTACTTTGAAATTTCCTAGCTTTCCTTGACAAATTTGAAATCCCCCAACTTCCAAATTCCCTGACTACTTTGAAATTTCCTAACTTTCCTTGACAAATTTGAAATTCCCCAACTTTTCTTGACAACTTCGAAATTCCCTAGCTTCCAAATTCCCTGACTTTACCTGACTTTGAAATCCCCTGACTTATCCATGTCGCTGGGAACCCAGCATAGATACATAAAAAATCAAAATTCAAACAATCATAAATTATTCTTATGTAAAATGTATTTAAAAAGTCTTTTCTTTTTCAATAATAAATTTAAAAACTTACAAATAGTAAAATAATAATAATAATTTGACCAAGCTTACCGCACAATAAACAGCAATCCATGAGGCTTTCTTCAAGCATTTGTTTGAAATCAATAAAGCATTATACTGCCCATCAATAATGAAATATGTAACATTCAAAGTAAGGTCGGATCGATAGAATTAAAAAGAAAACTTCAGCTTGACACATGAATTAAAAAGAAGTGTTTAATAAGCAAGAAGCGGGAAACGAAATAAGCTTTTAATCGGCCGAAATTTTTCAAAAAAAGCAATGATAGACGATGCCAAACAGACAAAACAAAAATCTGAGATTGAATTCAGAAAAAGTACAAAAATTTGCAACAGTGCGCAAGTTAGGGCGGTTTAAAAGAACTCTTGCTTCCGGCATTAAAAATTGGTAACAAAAATAAATTGAAGAGAAGAAATGAAAGAGAGGGTAGGGGGAGAGAGCGCTACATGTTAACATGAGCTTTCAAAAGAAACATCTGACAAACATAAGAAAAACTGTAGAGTAACACGAACTAGATGTTATGTAACAAGACGAAATGCCGTGTAATGAATCAATTAGTGGAATTGGAGTTTGTATAAAAGTTCTACGCAATTAATATACCACATTTACTAATAAAACTAGTTGTTGAGGGCCATCGTAATACTTACCCATTATGGATATGCATAGTATAAAATATGAATATTTACGAAACACAGTCATACACTACACACAAATGCCACCGATTCCATATTTGAAAAAATAATGCTCTTTCCGAATAGTAATTCACCTTATTTAATGATAAATTGCTATATGTATAAGAAGATTTTAACTATTTTCGGGTTCGGCCGGTCTCAAGCCAAAATTTTAGCTTTTATATAGAGTCGGGAAAAGCTAATAATTTTTTGTACGAGACAGGCTGGAATTCGGACGGAACTGTTTTCTATGGATTGGGCCAGACCCGGCCCTGGAGGTTCGTTTAAAAAAAGCCGACCACCGAAACACTACTAGTATAAAATAAAATATCACAAACACAATCAGGAGCAATTAAAATATAACGTAAACATATTTTTAGTAATTTTTTACCTCCCACCACTTTTGTAAGGAGAAGCTACCCCCCCCCCCCCCCACTGCCATTTGCTTACGCAAGATTTTATGACATTCAAACATGAACACTGTTTGTCATAAAAAAAAAATTACAGTTTGCGATAAATTACGTTATTAATCCAACAAATGTACGTATACAGACATGGGTGGCATCGAAGGAAAACAAAATCGGTTTATTGTATTGTTACTACTGCATTAAACAATTCATAGAATAAGATTTCAATACAAAATAGTTTTAGATATGTTATTATTTATCGTATTAGATAAACAAACAAAAAACTTAACAAATACAGCAGGTCCAAACATATTTAGACACATAACTAAAAGTTTTAGAATCATAGGAATATTATGTGTTTGGCATTCACATTTCTAGTCTGGTGTCCAAGACTTTTGAACCATGCTCGTGCACTGTCTATTATGTTTCTAATGCAGTGGTAGGCTGGAGTGTTCCTCGTTTCCAGGCCTTTTTTATTCCATTTCTTTTTCTTTTCTTTTTTTTTTTTTCTTTTTTTTCAAGTCATTCAACATTCGCAGAACGATCATCCAAATTATGCTATTTTGCTTATTGTTGTTAAACTATAGTTGATATATTATCCAATGCTTACATAAGAAATCTCGTGAACCGCCCCTTGTCCCCCTTGTCAGTTAAAAAATAATAATAATAAATATATATATAAAACTGAACACTGGTTTTGTTAACAGCAATTCTTTCCTTTTCTTAGTCTGCTTTTACAAATAAAAATATATAACAAATTGGGACCATCAGTTACAAAAGAACTGTTGCAATGGCTATCTGATTTGAATTTATTAGTATTATCTATCCAACAAAACAAATAAAAATCGTATGCCCGTATATCACTCGATTAACTCTCTGGGTTACAAATACGTTGTCATGGAGCTCAGGCCAATTAAATGTTATAAAAAAGACAGAAAGGGAATCATGTTGGTACTTAATTGAATAAAGTATTTTGAGAAATTATTGTCGAAAGCAGATGTGACTGTCGTAATAAGCAATAAAGAAAACTTTTATTATTATTATTATTATTATTATTATTATTATTATTATTATTATTACTACTACTACTAAATGGTGAAACATAAATGAGAGATAATAATGAATTCATAGACATATACAATCTTTATTTCATGCAGGTAACAACCAAAATATTGTTAAAAGTCTATACTAATCCCGGGAAGAAACACTCAAGCTAACGTTAATCCTATGGGGCGTTCTTTTCAAATTTATCCCTTTTTATTGCATTTATTTATTGCATAGAAAACCGTTAAGGCATAATTTTATTTATTTATTATTATTATTATTATTTTCATGGACACTTTTATTTTTTGAGCAGCTTGCAAAATATTAAGCTAAGGAGATAGTTTATTTCAAAAGTCAAATTTGATCAAAAAATCGATTTTTATTTTTAACTATCACATAAATGCTTGTTTAATTGTATTTTGACACCACATTCTTCCTCATATATATGCAGCAATTATATCGCAATGTATTGCAAATTTTGTTAATAAACCCAGTGCAATTATTCACACAAATTATAACTTTAAATGTTAAAAACCATACTTGTATTTTTTTCACTTTCATGTTTTAAAAATGCTAAGTTTTTTAATTCGAGAAAGAGATTTAATTTTTTTTCCGTGTTTTTTATTACACATGTGATAAATTTGCGAATAAAATCAGCCGTCAGGTTTTTTTTTTTTTTTTTTTTTCGTTTTTAAAAATTAAAAATACCCGAAGATGTGTTGGATTTCATCGTTTTACATGATATATATATATATCAGTAAAAAATAAATGTATAAATACATATATTAAAGGTAACAGTAGATATATCTAAAAATCCACGCGCAGTCTTGTATAACATACATTTGAAAATCTAAACAAAAAAATTGGGCCAAAAAAATTACTATTTAAAAAAATAATAGGGACTTAAAATATTCAATTTTCTGCAAACGTTTTAGAAATGTTATTTAAATTTGCAATAAAAAAAATTTTCGTACAAAATGTACTTTTAACTGAAAATAGAAATACTCCATTTGAACCGTATTTTTTTTAATAAAAAAAGGTAAGGTTCTTGTAAAGGTAAATTGCACCCCATAAGGGAAAAAAAAGAAAAAAGACTAATTTCTTCTCCCTAATAGAAAAAGGCTTTGCAGCTTACAGCAAAAACTTCACAAAAGCAATGATTTCTTTTTACGCTTGAACACATCATAATCTTTTGATTTCAATATACTCAGCCTGTCAAAGCTTTTAGACATATAGACACACTCAAGATGTGCAACATATTTCAACAATCAATGGAAAACTAATAAAGGTGACGTGGCTTACGATGACTTTAATGCAGGTGTACGCCACCTTTTTTTTCCGCGTTACATAAACTACAATATTTTTGATAACAGGAAAAGAACAAAAAAATTTTTGAATATGTTGAAAGCCTACAAAACTATTTATTTTTTCATTTACTTAAGTTTTAACAATGTAATTTCTTTGATAAATAATATTAATATAATTTTTTTCAGCCGACAGTCAAAATGTTATCAAAAAATGTAGACAGCATTTTATTATGTTAGCTATTTTAAGTTTACAAATATTTGCGAAAGTGCAGTTTTGTCCGCTTCGGTGATCGGTTTTTCCACACGAACCTAAAATTGGAAGGAGCCCAGTAGCTTCGGAAGCGTATATGAAATTATCATTAAAATATTACTGGCCGTTTTATCCCTCTTAAAGAAAAAAAAAAAAAAAAAATATATATATATATATATATATATATATATATATATATATATATATATATATATATATATATATATATATATATATATATATATATATATATATATATATATATATCATTTTACAAAACGATTCTCTATTATGTTAAAGCATCTAATAATCTAGAATGAAGAATTGAAAAAATGATTTTTAATAGATTTAATTTAAAAAAAAAAAAAAAACACTCTAAAATTTGATTTAATGAAATGTGTAATTTTATTATTATAATCTGATATTATAAAAAAAATTTTTAAATTTCAACTATCCATTTTTTTGGGGGGGGGGACTTTTATTTATTAAATTAATTATGGGGAAAATACTTAAAATAAATATATTTTGTTTTAAGTATGGTTTACGGCTAAAAAGCAGTTTGTAGCCAATAGCCAAAACGAAGTTTTAATTGAAAAGGTAATTTTTTCTTGATAAAATTCTATAATATTAAATACGCATGAATTTTAAGAACTATTCATCATTCACTATTCTTGCACACTACAGAACAAATTAGAGTTTCGCAAGCTTCCAAACAAAACAAAAAACACATATAGCAGAAACTGAAAAATAAATCTATCTTTATTCTTAAGGAGCATTAATTCTTCCATCTACATGTTGATAATTGATTTTTTTTTTTTTTTTTTTGTACATACATTTTAGTTACAACATTAAGCATTGGAGTTTCAATATTATGCTAATAGCATTTTAAAAGACGAATATTTGATTATTTTACTTGAGTATATTGCTAAAAGGCAACACACGGGGTACAAAGGCAGCACATAAATTCGGCACTTATGTATTTTTTTTTTTTTTCTTTTCGCCGATTACTACAGAATTACGCGATTTGTGTGATTTTCTTTAATCGAAAGAGGATAATCTCGAGTGAGCCCAATTTAAATTTCAATGGTTCAGTATTATTTAAAAATTCAACAAAAAGCAATGCAGTTTCTCATTCTGCTGTTCATTAGTTGAATGCGAAATGTACGTTGCTGTACAAGCAGCTGATGTACAACAGACCTTACGAAAAGTCGTTCCTTTTTTTATGTGTATTTTCCGATTAGTATGCGATAAAAAAAAATCTTATGAATGGGATAAAAATTGCATGTCGAACTACCTATACGTATAATGATACATTACCATACATCATACTCAAGATTTGGTACATTTTACTAGCAAGAACCCCCTCCTCATTTCGGTCTGAACTTTGGAACAGTCCAAACATAGCTTTCTCCAATTTTCAGATTTGAATTTTGGAACAACCCAACAAGTAAAAATGAATGAACTCGACCTCTGTTTTTGGGCGAATTATATATATAAAACCCTTCCGTGTACGACGATTCCGGGGACAACCCATCCACCAGTAAAAGAAACCTATTGCAATTGCGTCCACGTTAGGCTTAACTATTCCGAGCTGTTCACAAATATTCTAATTGTTCAACTTAGGAAAATATACATGTGAAAGATTTATTCATTACTCATTTTCTCTAAAACCTACAAAAACTATTTAATTATAATGTTTAAGTTCTAAATAAAACAACCAGCAATTACGGAAAAAACAAACCAAACAAACAATGTAAGCAAACCAATACTGTTGCCATTCAAGAATGACAAATTCCGTGATTGAATCTTTAGAATGACTCCTTTGTAACATCACGCCTCAGGAATGATCAAGCGCGTTCGGGATCTATGCGCCCTGAGCGCGCGCGTTCAGGAGACAGAATACGTGGAGTGGATCTTACAGTGGAATAGTACTCGGTGAAAATTGCTGAGATCGCGCGCGAAGCGCGTGTATCTCCCGAACACGCTCATTGTTTACTCTTTATTTTTGACATTTGTTTTCGATCTGATAGTGTTTCTTTTAAGTATTAGCTAAAAAATGGGCGAAAATAGGAAATTTTTTATACATTTTAGATATTTTTATTATTTTCTCTCAGTATTTTTCGATATTTTTTGGCTGTAGTTTCACAATATAATCTTTTATAATTGATTTTTTTTGCCTTACTTTATTCTTTTAAAATTTATGTATTTACGATTTGTTCATTACAATCCCCCCATCCACCAGACAGTTTTATTATAGTTTTAAATGCAAATTTCTGTTAAAATTTCCTTTTTTTTTTTATAAATTTTTTCGCTTATGTTTAACTGCTGTATTTTTAGGTGCGTTCGTAATTATGTAAATACGTAGCACCTATAGTTGTCGTTCAGTCCGTCCGTCTGTCCATCTGTATGTCCGTCTGTCTGTCCGCATGTAACAACCCAATAACTACCCATCCGAATCGCTTGAAATTTAAAATGTTATGTATAATTATTAAATAATTTTATCGAGCCATTTCAAATTTTATGAAAATCGGATGCATAGATCAATTACAGGGACAATCAAAAGTATTCCATTACATTAGGTCAATGGGGAAAAAAGTTTCAAATGCATTTTTATCGTTTGAAATTTAAAATACATAATTATTACATAATTTTATCGAGTTATTTCAAACTTTATCAAAATTGGACGCAATTTCAGGGACAATCAAAAGTATTCCGGTATATTTACGGTCAATGGGGAGGAAATATTTCAAATGCATTTTAATGGTGTTACACTCAATCGAACATAATAAAATTGATATGCATCTATAAAGTACATATTATAATATACATTTTGCATAATCTGTGGTGCAAGAAACATTTGTTATTAACATACAAGGCCACACAAAAGAATTCCATTACATAATTGTATCGGGAGAGCACTGTTTGTTGCGCATTTTAATTGTAGTTAACTATTTACAATTTTATGAAATTGATATATGAGAGTGATATTTTTAAAACTTCGTTATCGTATACGAACGCGCCTCATTTGCTACGCTTCACGTGCAATTTCCAACTTGTTAAAAATTGTTTAAGCCTAAAGTGGCTGATTGACCACAGTTGTAATTTTTTATAATCCTTTTAAAAATGCAAACACGTCATTTTGACGGGCTGTTTTCTAGTTTAATATAGTTGATAAGTACGTGAGATGTTCGAAAGTACTTTTTTTTTTTTTTTTTTTTTTTTTTTTTAGATACACAATATAAATATTTTAATAAAACAATTTTTAATTCAATTTCGAAAAATTCATATGACTTCTCACAATAAGGTGAATAAAAAATTCAAGAAACTTTAGTACATTTTTACCTCTTCATTTTCTTTTCAAATTAAGTACGATTTTAAAGTTAAATATTGAGTATTTATATAGAGTGTTTTTTTTTTTTTTTTTTTTAACAATTTTTATTCTTTGTTTGTTTAATCAGTCTAATATTCTTTCATTTTGTAATTATCGTATCTATAAGTCGCTCATATATCATTGTATTACATGTCTACAAAATTCTTCATGTCTCAGCGCTAAGTGTTTGAGCCGTTATTTATCATCTTGGCACTTTTCCTGCCTGAAAAGAAAAAAAAAACCTAGGCATTGTACGCTAAATAAGAAACATTCTAGATTTAGGAACACGTTTAAAAACAATTAAAGCGGAATGAAAACAATAAACACGTGCAACGAATGTTTGAATAAACGTAAATTAAAACGTCAAGAAATTTTATTAAAAAAAAAAAAAAAAAAAAAAAGGTATAAAAAATTCCGCACCGTTCGTTCATTAAGGAGCTGTTCTTTTCTTCTGTTCATTTGCTTAAAATGCGGTGTTGGATATCCGCAAACGAATATTAAGCAGATGAAATTGGTAGAAGGATGAAAAGAAAGAAAATGTCTTAACCACGTGTGCTTTAAATGACAAAGAGAAGCTCCTTCATTTGCAATGATTAAATTGCTTTATTTATCGAGATAAATGACAAACTCTTAAAACGACTCGGAGTTTATAATTTCTTAAAAAAATTTCTAATTAGGATTTACGCTGATTACGTGTTGTTATGCAGTCAGTCACGCCATTTTGATAATTACCAACAGCATTGACTGATAGATTGAAGTACTTCTATAATACGAGTATTTATATAATGTGTTATAAATTAGAAACAATTCAGAATATACAATACTTCGATTTATTTATTTATTTATTTTTGCATACTAAGATAGCTTCACTATCTAATTATTTTTCTCAAATGCCTTTCTGTATTAATTTACCTTAGTCGATAAATTTTATAATGAAAACACTACTTTACGTCATAAATTTCATTACTGAAATATATATTTTTAAAATAACTCCATTTTATCGAAAGAAAAAATGTAAGCTAAATAAACATTCGAGATTTACGAACGCTTTAAAAAACAACAAGTAGCAAATATAATAAATATGTGCAATGAATGTTTAAAAATAAACGTAAATTAAAACGTCAATAAATTTTATTTTTAAAGAGAGTATAAAAATCCCGCTCCGTTCATTTATTATGGAACTTTTTCTTTCTTTTATTTTCCCCTTTTCTTCATTTGCATAAAATGCGATATTAGGTCCACAAATGAATATTTAGGAAATTAAATTGGAAAGATGAAGAAAAGAAAGAAAATGTCTTAGCCACATGTGCTTTAAACGACAAAGAGAAGCTGCCTCATTTGCAATGATTAAATTGCTTTATTTATGGAAATAAATGACAAATTCGTAAAACGATTCGAAATTGACAATTACTCGAAACCATTTCCAATTATGATTTAGGCTGATTACGAGTCATTACGCATTCAGCCACGGCATTTTAATAATTACAAACAAAATTAACTAATACATTACTTAATTCCTCTATAGATTACTTAATGCATCTATAGTATTTATACAATGTATTATAAATTCAGAAACAATTTAGAATATTTTACACCGTAATTTTATTTATTTTTGCATTCCAGAGTAGCTTCACGTTGTTAATTATTTTTCTAACAAAGCTTACTCCATAAATTTTATTATGAAAGTATACATTTAAATTTACCTGAACTCCATAAATTTTACTATAAAAATATTACCTTACTTCATAAATTTTTATTACTGAAACATATATTTTTCAATAATACCACTATTTCAGAGGAGAAAATATACGCTAATTGAAAAACAGTCTAGATTCACGAACACTTTAAAAAACAATTAAAGCGGAACGAAAACTATAAACATGTGCAACGAATGTTTGAAAATAAATGTAAATTAAAACATCGATAAATTTTATTTTTAAACAGGGTATAAAAATTCCTCGCCGTTCGTTCATTACGGTGCTGTTCTTTTCTTTTTCTTTCTTTTTTTTTTTTTTTTCTGTTCATTTGCATAGACTGCGGTATTGGATATCCGCAAATGAATATTTAGCAAGATAAATTCGAAGAAGGATCAAAAGAAAGAAACTGTCTTAACCACGTGTGCTTTAAATGACAAAGAGAAAGCTGCTTCATTTGCAACGATTAAATTGCTTTATTTATGGAGATAAATGACAAACACATAAAACGGTTCGAAGTTGACAAACTTGAAACCATTTATAAATGCAGTTCATACTGATTTACGTGTCATAATGCATACAATCACGCCTTTTTGGTAATTACAAACAACATAACTACTAGATTACTTAGTGCCTCTATAGATTATATAAATATTATAGATGCACTAAGTAATGCATTATAAATTTAGAAATAATTCAGAATATTTTATACTGCGATTGTATTTATTTATTTTTCTAATCCAGGGTAGCTTCACGTTGTTAATTATTTTTCTGACATAGTTTTCTAACTTAAATTTAATTTAACAAATAAATTTTATTATGAAAATATATTTTTAAGTTTACCTTATTCCATAAATTTTATTATGAAAATATACCTTTTAAATTTACCTTACTCCATAAATTTTATTATGAAAACATACCTTTTAATTTACCTTACTCCATAAATTTTATTATGAAAACATACCTTTAAATTTACCTTACTGCATAAATTTTATTATGAAAACATACCTTTAAATTTACCTTACTCCATAAATTTTATTATGAAAACATACCTTACTCCATAAATTTTATTATGAAAACATACCTTTATATTTACCTTACTCCATAAATTTTATTATGAAAACATACCTTTTAATTTACCTTATTGCATAATTTTATTATAAAAATATACTTTTAAATTTACCTCATCCCATAAATTTTATTATGAAAATACAACTTTACTTTGTTAAGTTTTATTAATGACTATTTTTTTAATAACTTCATTACATAAGGAGAAAAAAATACGCTAATAAAAAAAAAAAAAAAAAAAAAAAAAAAAAAAAAAAAATCGAGATTCACGAACACTTTAAAAAACAATTAAAGAGGAACGAAAATAATAAACATGTGCAACGAATATTTAAAAATTTAAGTAAATTAAAACGTCAATAAATTTTATTTTTAAAAAGGGTATAAAAATTCCGCGCCGTTATTTATTATGGAGCTTTTTCTTTCTTTTCTTTTTCCCTTTTCTTCATTTGCATAGAATGCGGTTTGGATATCCGCAAATGAATATTTAGCAGTTAAAATTGAAAAAAGGATGAAAAGAAAGAAACTTTCTTAACCACATGTGCCTTAAATGACCAAGAAAAGCTGCTTCATTTGCAAGGATTAAATTGCTTTATTTATGGAGATAGATGACAAACTCGTAAAACGACTCGAAGTTGACAATTACTAGAAACCATTTCTAATGAGGATTTATGCTGATTATGTGTCATTGTGCATTCAGCCACGCGATATTGATAATTACAAACAACATAACTAATACATTAAAGCACATCTATAATACAGGCGAGTCTCTTTATAACGAAACTCCATACATCGAATTTCTCTATATAACGAATTTTTAGTAAGAACGGTCCCCTTTTCGCATGATTACATTAAAAACAGTCTCTACAGGGTGTCCCTAAACAAATGGTATATACGCTAGGGGGTGATAGAACACATCAAGGCGAGTAATAGTAAATAGGATACAAAGGGTCCCAAACGTTTTCCAAAGGAGATAGCCGCCAATAAAGTTTGGGGTCTAAAATTTCAAATACACATAAAAAACGGAAAAATTGGTCGATTGATTTGCGGTTTTCACTAAAATTATTCTTTATGTTGGTATTTTCTTGAAAATAAATTATAAAGATAAATTTCGAAAAATGCCGATAGAGGGCG
Source organism: Maratus speculifer (assembly GCA_964019185.1). Taxonomy (NCBI): domain Eukaryota; kingdom Metazoa; phylum Arthropoda; class Arachnida; order Araneae; family Salticidae; genus Maratus; species Maratus speculifer. Next base: position 73,448,291 of record OZ025303.1, read on the forward strand.
CTTTAGACTTTAAAGTAATGAAAAACTATTTTTTGCCGTGATTTTTTGCATCTCATTAAATGGTTTCATAGGCTTAGATTTAAACTTAAATTTTGAGCTCAAAATCTGAATAGTTGGAAGCGGTTAAGTAGCACAAACTTAACTGTGTTCAGAGGGTTTAAATTTCAAATGATTATAAAAAACGGAAAAATTGGTCGATTGATTTCCGATTTTCACTAAAACTATTCTTTATGTCGGTATTTTATTGAAAATGAATTATAAAGATAAATTTCAAAAAATGCCGATAGAGGGCGCTTTAAACTTTGGAGTAACGAACAACTACTTTTTACGTTATTTTTTGCATCTGATTAAATGTTTTCGTTAACTTAGACTTAAACTTAAATTTTGAGCTCAAAATCTGAATAATTGGGAGTGGTTAAGTAGCACAAACTGAACTGTGTTCAGAGGGCTCAAATTTCAAATAATAATAAAAAACGGAAAAATTGGTCGTTTCGTTTGCGGTTTAAAATAAATCTATTCTTTAAGTTAGTATCTTCTTGAAAATGAATTTTAAAGATAAATTTTAAAAAATTCCGTTAGAGGACGCCTTAAACTACAGAGTAACCAACAACAAATTTTAACCGTTATTTTTTGTATCTAATTAAATGCTTTCCAAAACTTGTTAAATGTTTTCAAAATCTTAGATTTCAACTTAAATTTTGAATTCAAATTCTGAATCGTTGGGAGGGGTTAAGAAGCGCAAACTGAAGTGTGTTCAGGAGTTGAAATTTACCCCCCCCCCCTCCCCTTCGAACACAGTTCACTTTTGCGCTACTTAAACACTCGCAACGACTCTGAATTTGATCTCAAAATTTAAATCTAAGCATTTGAAAGCATTTAATGAGATTAAAAAAAAAAAAACGGTTAAAAATAGTTGTACGCTACTCCAATGTCTAAGGCGCCCTCTATCGGCATTTTGTGAAATTTACCTTTAAAATTTATTTTCAAGAAAACACTGAATTAAAGAGTAGTTTAAGCAAAAACCGCAAACGAATCGACTAATTTTTCCGTTTTTTTATAGTTTTCCGTTTCGTTTGAAATTTAAACTCTCTGAACACAGTTCAGTTTGTGCTACTTAACCACTCCCAACTATTCAGATTTGAGCTCAAAATTTAAGTTTAAATCTAAGCCTGCGAAACCATTTAATGAGATGCAAAAAATAATGGCAAAAAATAGGATTAGGATGTATTATTTCGTTACTCCAAAATCTAAAGCGCCCTCTATCGGCATTTTTTGAAATTTATCTTTATAATACATTTTCAATAAAATGCCGACATAAAGAATAGTTTTAGTGAAAACCGCAAATCAATCGACCAATTTTTCCGTTTTTTATAATCATTTGAAATTTAAACCCTCTGAACACAGTTAAGTTTGTGCTACTTAACCGCTTCCAACTATTCAGATTTTGAGCTCAAAATTTCAGTTTAAGTCTAAGCTTACGAAATCATTTAATGAGATGCAAAAAATAACGGCAAAAAATAGTTTTTCATTACTTCAAAGTCTAAAGCGCCCTCTATCGGCATTTTTCGAAATTTATCTTTATAATTTATTTTTAAGAAAATACCAGCATAAAGAATAATTTTAGTGAAAACCGCAAATCAATCGACCAATTTTTCCGTTTTTTATGTGTATTTGAAATTTTAGACCCCAAACTTTATTGGCGGCTATCTCGTTTGGAAAACGTTTGGGACCCTTTAGCCGCGTTTCCAATGCTTTCTTTAATCAAACCGGCTTTTAACGAAGGGGTGATATGCGGGTGTCGTACCTGCTTTCATTTTGCACCCATTTCCATACGCAAGCTTAAAATCTATCCCCCCCAAAGAAACCGGAAACTTCGCAACTTTTCGTTATGACCTTTGATTGGCTAATTGGTGAAATTGAGCATGAACTTCCTGTGTAAACACAAACAGAAGGCTTTTGTTACGTTTGGCGTGTTTAAAACTTATTTTTTTTTCTTTTTTGCTTCTGTTTTCACCTTATTCTTGTTATTGCACACTTTATCGACCTGGAAACAAATGCTAATTTAACATTCTAATGAGAAATGGGTAAAACAAAATAAGTTGTTTTAAAGACTGAATTTTATGGGAAAGGAGAATGTGGAGTTTCGAAAGAGGGGACTTTAGATGAAATTTTAATGAAATGAATGTGAATCCTTAATGAAATTTATGATTAATTGTTTATTTTTGTTATAAAGAAAAATATAAAACAGAAAATTAAATAATAATAATAAAGTATTTTAAAAATATTTAATTTTATTACTTTGTTGAATGTGTATTGGGGGGGGGGGGGGGGAAATCAGATGATGAAGGAAAATTTCGGAAAAAGAGCAGGAAAATTGCACTTACATAATGTAATAACACTAAAATTTTTACAAACAGCTGCTTTAATTTGCTTCGTATGGTTAATAAAATTTCCAGTGTTTTTTTTTTTAATTATTATTTTTATTTATTTATTTTTTTAACTTTGTTTTGCATATTTTATAATCTAGTTATCTTTAAAACAAATCAGGAAACAGAATATTGATTAGGGGAATAGGGGAAAGAAAGGCTGAATTCTTCCCCATTTAAATAAAAACAATTAAGTTATAGAAGTTGTTAAAGGTTTATCATTTTCAGTTTAAAATGTTAGCTTATTCATATCTGAAAATAAAAGAATTGTAATATTAATTAAATTTATAGTAGTAATGAAACTAATAAATTTGCTGATCGATGGTCTGAAATATTAGTTCTGCAGTTCTGTTTTGAAATTATTTTATTTAGTACTAAAAACATTCAGCCTGCAGTATTGTTTGTTTGATATTTGTAATACTAGTTAGTACAAGCAGTATATCAAGTAGTTTCGAGGAGTTTAACTGTTAAAAAGAGCATGAAATACACGAATTTATGCATTAATATTTAAAATTAAAAAAAAAAGTTTCAGAATTTTTTTCTTCTTTTTTTGTATTGTTCTCTAAATCTCTCACGGTCTCAATAATTTTATAAACTATAATTTCCTGACATTTTGTTTTTAAAAATTTGTATCTGAAATTGTTAAAATGTGGATCTTGCGGAAATTACAATAATTAATTTAAAATAAATAATTCTCACAAACATTTTATTAACTCTTGATATCCTAATTGTTAAATTTATTTGGAAATAAGTATTCCTTCATTAAAATCTGGTTCTAAATGCAATCATAAAAACATTTGTATTAACATTTCTTTCCTTTTTTCGAAGGGGGGGGGGGGGGTGGAGAGGAGATGTGTCCGTTTCTGGAATTTTAATTGCTTTGATATATTACTGTTGCTTACAATAAAATGTTGACTAATATTAGAAAATAAGGTATAAAAATGGTTAAATATTGTTGGTAAACAAATAAAATATTGAAAAAAAATCTGAATATAATAATAATCTAATTATTAGAAAATAGTTTTTAATTAAACTCATTAAAGATATCTATTATTGGCACATCTACCCTACATAGCAATATTTAGTTTTAAATATGTATAAATTTTGCTTAAAAAAATTAAAAAAAAAAACAATTAAAATTATCTTTCTTTATAACCAAATTAATTTTATAATATAAATGTAAATGAAATTTTCCGTGTATTATTTACATTAATTACATTGTAATAAATAACACATAAAAAATAAAAATTCAACATTTCCTTAGCGTTGTTTAAATTAAATCTCGAACTTCAAGCAGACGAAAACCTAAAGTTAAATTATTACACATGCGCGTGCATTAAGCTTGTGATTCTGTTGCTGCAATGACCGACCAATCAAAGAATGAAACAATGTCAACAACGCGAGAAATATCAATAGCGCTAACGAAAAACATGCTGACGATAAGCAGAAATCACGGTAAATTGTTTACCCGAACTGAATCATGGGTAAAAGGCGGATTACTGACCTAGTCGATTGCAGGTCTGACTTTGGGGAGAAAATGACCTAGGATCGATTCTCCTTCAAACCGGTTTGTGCACTGGAAATGGAGTAGGGGGTAAAATAACCTTTCTGAGGTGTCTTGAAAAACTGCATTGGAAACGGGGCTTTTGTATCCTATTTACTATTACTCGTTTTGATGTGTTCTATCACCCCCTAGCGTATATACCATTTGTTTAGGGACACCCTGTATATAGCGAAATATCGATCTCCATATAACGAATTTTTTCATAAATTAGTCTTAATTTATTTAGTTTTAAAAAGCTTCGAAATCATATAGAATGAATTTTCCATCACTCTTTTTTGAAACAGCTTAAATAATTAAGAAATAAAATGTTAGGTTAATAAAAGAAATTTAATAAAATATTATAAACATTTCAAAACATCAAAAATAATATTTGTTCAAATTTCACACATTAAATACGATTTTTAACATCATTCTCTATATATCGAATTTCTTTATATAACGAATTTTTTACTGGAACGGTGGATTTCGTTATATAGAGACTCGACTGTATTTATGTAATACTTTATAAACTCAGAAACAATTCAGAATATAGTACACTACGATATTTTTTATTTGTTTTTATTTATTTATTTTGGCATTCCAAGGTAGTTTTACTATTTAATTATTTTTCGGGCATGATTTTCCGTCTTAATTTACTTTACGGCCATAACCTTTATTATTTGAAAATAATAATTAATAATAATAACCTCTACCCTGATTTGCCCCTGCACCTTCCGGGTAACGTGTTTTTGCAAATCATGATTTGTCCATACCACGTACAGCCATTCATATTCCGATCATGATTTATTATGGACGGTATTCTCGTGACGTCACAGTGGGAATCACGTGGTGTAAAAAAAACGTCTGCTAGCGCGTTTGTTTCGTTATTGTGTCATTTGATACAGCTTAAATACAGATAAATACATATGTAAAATACTGCAGATTGATTCTGTACGAATTATTTTTGATAAACATTTATATACATACTAATTAAAACCATATATACTTATTAATTAAAATTTAAAATTTTTTATTTTATAAATAAAATGAAAAATGTGCATGCAATTGCTTTAAAATAGAGATAAGAATTAATGTCTAACTCATACCTGTTCTTGAAAAAATCTAAAACTTCACTTAAAAATAAAATATAAGCATAAATTTTCTCACCACAATGCTTTTCAATGACGCGCTTATGAACGTTATTTCCAAGCAGACGAATTTTCGTAGCCTCGAACCAAAACGAAGAATATGGTCCATTCTCTCCAGTAAATTTTTATTGTAAAGTTTGCATTGTTTGATTCAAACATTTTTCCTGATTAAATTAGTCAAAAAATGTTTGTTTTGAAAAACCGGTGATAAAAGATTCAAAATTCTGTAAAAAAAAAAAAAAAAAAACACGAAAAAAAAGCATTGTTTGAAAGCTTTTTCAGAAAAATTGATCAGTTAAATGATCAAATAACTGCACTACATATAAATAAAAAAAAATTACGCTATAAAAAACATTCGTGATTCACGAACACTTAAAAAAATAATTAAATATAGGGACGAAAATAATAAACACGAGCAACGAACGTTTGAAAATAAACGTAAATTAAAACGTCAATAAATTTTATTTTTAAAAGTGGTATAAAAATTCCACACCGTTCATTTATTATGGAGCTTTTTCTTTCTTTTCTTTTTCCCTTTTCTTCATTTGCATAGAACGCGGTATTAGATGCCCGCAAATGAATATTTAGCAGATAAAATTGAAGGAAGAGGGAAAAACAGGGAAAGAAATTGTCTTAGCTTCATGTGCTTAATGACCAAGAAAAGCTGCCTCATTTGAAATGATTAAATTACTTTATTTATGAAGATAAATGACAAACTCGTAGAACGACTCGAAGTTGACAATTACTGTAAACCATTTCTAATTACACGGTTTATATACTGATTACCTGTAATTATGCAGTCAGTCACGCCATTTTCGATAATTACAAACAATATTAACTGATAAATTCAAGTGCTTCTAGAGTATTTATATAATGTATTTTTAATGCATAAACAATGTGTATTTTACGTCACTTTGTGATTCTTTCCACAGTACAAGATAGTTTCACTACACTGTTAAAAATCTGTGTAAAAAAATATATATCATGTCTTCAAATCAAGGTTTCTCATTCGAAAATCAAGGTCGAGTAAATCATACGTAAATATGTAATCATAAAATCTAAAAAAGCCTTCTGAATTCAAAGGAATAATCTATCGTAAAAATCCACAATGCGTATCATAGGTGAAAATCGAAATTGAAAATATCTTTTTCGAACGTTTCTTTAACTAATTATTTAATGAGATAAAAATAAGTATTTACAGTTCTTTGTACATATTTACACAAGTTTAAATCATCGCGCAATGAATATTTAGCAGATAAAATTGAAGGAAGAGGGAAAAACAGGGAAAGAAATTGTCTTAGCTTGCTACAACTGCTGTGATTGACACAATGCTCCATTACATATCAATTCTCAAATTAATTGTCACATCTTTTCTCGAAATCAAAACATTCGAATCAAAACGGAAATCGGCTACACTCTGTTTACAAACTTCAGAGTGTTCTAAAAGTGGAAGTTGAAGTCAAAGAAATTGCATAGCGCTTAACGCCATCTAACTGCAATTCTTTTTCTTCACATCTGCAACAAAAGTTGCAGATTTTTAACAACTATTTTAACATTTTTTGTTTTATTTTCTGTTTCTAAACCGATTTATAAAGAGACAACCTGGAAATTTTTCATCGTTGCTAGGAAAGAAGATAATGCAGAGGTTGAAATGTCAGATATGACAACGTTAACACTGCTAACAATCAGACAAGGAACAGCCAGAACAGCAGGTCCTTATATATTTAATTTTGATTGTTTTAATATTGCTTACAAATAAATTATGGGTGATTTAAATTTCTATAAATAAATATAAAATGGTTTTCTTACTCATTTTCTATTAAAAATATGCATTGGTGTTATTTTGCCTCCATTTTTTCCAAACGTATCAAAGTGGCCCATGAGCCATGAGGTGTATCAATCTGCCCCGGTGATGGGCCACACTCATACAAATGACTTTTTTAGATTTTTTTTAATTACATGCAACAATACTAAATAAATTAACGATTTTACATTTTAATAACACACTACATAAGTTTTGCTGACACAACAGGAAAAATAACTTGGAAAAAAAAATTCTGGACACCGATTTTTTTTTTTTTTTATGAAAGAACCATATCAATGTGCCCCAGTTTCCTCGATACGATAAATCTTTCGAGTCTGCCATACTATTCGTATATCTGATTATTCATAATTTGTACATAAGCAATATTTTGTCTCAAAAAATTACTTTTTTTACTATGTGCAAATAGTGATAACTAAATAGTGATAAATAGTGATAAGTAGGTACATCGATATATCGTATAGTACATCGATACTTTTTTTTTATGACTTTATTTATGTTTTGGCATTTAGTAGTAGTAGTAATAATAATAAAAGTTTGCTTAATTCTCTTTGCTCCGCTAATGAATCTTTATTTTAAGCATATATTTCACTCTTTAAATTTAAAATATGGGTTACTTATGTGAACGAATCATGTGTGATAAAACGAAAAAAAAATATTATAAAATTGTAGTGTACGTTAAACCCTATTGTAATAATTTTTTTTTTTTTTTTTTTTTTTTTCCGAATGTCTCCAGAAACTCATCCTTAGCCTATTGCTATAGCAATATGAATTGAATAGTACGCAAAATAACTGCATTCGTTAGATTTCAGACAATAATATATTCGTTAAACTTTGGCAAATCTTTTTGGATAACAACTGCTAATAATTATTAACACAAAAATAATTCCCAACCCCTCAAAATTGAAAAAATATTTTTTTTTATGTCTTTTCACTTGAATTTACCTTATTTAGTATATTTTATTATGAAAATATTACTTTGCTTCATATATTTTAGAACTTTTTTTTTTTTTTTTTTTCAAAATAGCTTACTTAATTCTATTATTTTTCCTGAATTTATATATATATATATATATATATATATATATATATATATATATAAAGTACCGGAAATTTTAGCGAGAGAAAGTTTTCGTGTAGAAAAAGAATTATATAATTTATCGCAGGGAAGTCCAATCCTATCATTATTAAAAGTATTAATCTGTTCTGTGCCACGTCAATCACCGGTGACTGATACTAAACTTTCCGTTTAGGCACGTCTATCGCCAGTGAATGACAGTGTAAAATTTGACATAAAACTAAAAAATATATATTGTTTTGAGTAATTACTAAAAATTTAATGATGTAATCCTGTAATAAATGAAAGTTAAGTAACTGTAAATTCTGACGCAGTGTAAATTGAAAAGCCAGTGTCTTTTCCGGCGGCTGACATGGCAATTTTACGAGTTAATATTAATTATGTTCAGCAATCACATGAAAATGATATATTAGTTTTATTTTATAAATTTAAATACTATAAAAACTGGAATCCTAGCATTAAAAAGGAAATAAATACCTAAATTCAGGTATCTGAACACAGTCACTCTTGCAAGTCACTCAACCAGAGTTCCTCCGAGAGCCGGATAAAACAGCGCAAGGTGCTGTCGGTTTGTAACAGGCATTTTTTCATTCTTAATCCCTTAAGGGGCTACTTCAGTCAAATGAAAAGACCCATTCGCTAATGCTAATCCTATGGAAGAAATTTATACAGATATCTCGGTTGCATTTCAATATTTTTAAATGATTTTTTTTGCACCGGATAGCTGAGAACGATCAGTTTGCAGGCCGTTTTTAACTTTTTCGATTTGGGTTGAAGATATTTTTGGTGAGGGTGCTTTCGCTTTCCAAACCGGTTCTGAAAATGAAAGCATTCTCGTATAAAATATATGTAAACGAAATCAAAAAAGTAAAAAACGGCCTGCATTCAGAACAATCTCATCTATCCAGTGCAAAAAGAATCATTTAAAAATATTAAAATGCAACCGAGATATCTTTATAAATTTCTTCCATAGAATTATCATTAGCGTACGGGTCTTTTCATTTGAGTGAAGTGGCCCCTTATCTGGTTAATTCTTTTCCGTTCAATATATTGAAAATAGTCGACTCACACCACTATTATTTAAATAAAATATTCGTAAAATTTAGTCTAAACATTTCCGCCTTTCAATAGTATGAAATTTTTTTAAAAAATAATAGTGGTGTCAAAAAGCTTAAATGATGAAATAAGCAAATTCGTCTTGTCCGAATGGCGTTCGGGCAAACCAGTTAAGGGGTTAAGGCTGCTAGTCACTCACTTTCCGAATTCCCCTCCATAATGTTAAGTCTACGGACGTTTGATGCATTCTTATATTTAAGATATCGCCTCAGTAAATTAATATTTTAAACTTCTTCTGTCGGTGTTCTCTTCTTAAAGGATGCCATTTTTTTTTTTCCTTAGTTCACAAAGTATTTCTAAAATCTGTGCTTAATTGTATATGAAGAGTTAAAATTTTACTTCCAGTTCGTAAGCTTTTAACCCATAAAATATTATATTCAGCATAGATTTTAGAAATACTTTGTGAACTAAGAAAAAAAGTGACATCCTTTAACCCTTTGCGGCGCAGGGTAAATTCGTTGTTCAATTATTGAAATTAATTACTGACACCGGAATTTGAAAACAACTTTATTTGTAAATAACAAAATGCTGTATTTCACGCATTCAATAAACCGTAATTCTTTCTAACAAAATTCTGGTGCCAATGTGGAGGGTGTATTTCGATTCAAACTGCTTATTTTCCGATTTATTTTTAGATTCATTTTTGCCCTCAAATGCATGAAACTGACAAATTGTCTTATTTCGAAAGTACACAAGGTGCTGTGATTGTCGATGCTTTGATAAATGCAGAAAATATTGCAAAAAAAAAAAAAAAAAAAAAAAAAAAAAAAAAAAAAGTAATCAAAAATAGCATTTTGAACCGATTTTCCGAAGCGGGCGATCGGTGAACGAAAAAAAGGGTCATACTGAGAAGATAATTGTTTATAAATCAAATTCTAATGAATTGAGCGTAAAATGACATCACACGGCACCTTATAGTCTCTTCAAAAATCCCCTCAGCAACTTTGATGTTTCTACTCTTAAAAATGTGTCTGAAATTGTGTCGGAAAGTTTCGAGCTGTTGAAGGTGTAAAAGCGTTTTTTCGAATACACCCTTAAATGGTATATCTATGAAACCAGCGCTTCTCAAGTGGTTAAGAAGAGAACACTGAAAGAAGAAGTTTAAAATATTAATTTCCTGAGGCGATATCTTAAATATAAGAATGCATCAAACAACCATAGGCTTTACATTATGGAGGGGAGTTCGGAAAGTGAGTGACCAGCAGCATTAACGGCACATTTTTTTTTTTATTCTTATGGGCACATTTCAGATTCTTAAGAGCATTTTTTAGATTCATAAGGGCATTATCTTTAAATTTTTAAAGGCATTCCTTCGATTTTTAAAGCGACTTTTTATATTTAAAATTCAGGGCACTCTTTTCAGGATAAGACCGAGTCAGTTTTCACTATGTAAGCAAATAATTTAATACAAAAAGAAGAAAAATAACTTTTTCTTTTCTGACAGACAAGAAGAGTTATACTTTTCTGGATGAGATCCAAGAAGGATGATATTTTGTAAACCTTCTTTGTTATGGAGCTAAGTTGTTTGTCAAATAAAGTTACTTACTTCGGAATTTCATGATACCTCCTTTAAATTTCATCCGTATTAGATTTCTAATTAGTAACGATAGTCCGCATAAATAAAATCAACAATCTTTTACTAGAAATTGTACAGTGTTATCTTATCGCGTATAGTTTTAATACAGAGACGCCTGAAAAAAATTTAAATATATCATCATCTACTGCGTGACAAAAAGATCGATATTGGCAATAACAGGTTTTGAAATGAATGCTGATAACAATAAAGATTGACACAAAAACACTCCGTTGTGCCCTGTACCGTTTTCACAAAAATATCCTATAACTGGCGCGCAATAAGTAAATATTAGCTGCCTGGCAACCCGATATTTTTTATTTATCTTACATTAGATGCTCATGTACCTCGTGGCAAAAAGAAATGCAATGTTATTGTACATTTAAAAAATATATAACATTAATCTAAACACTGAATGTCAAAAAGCTTTTTTCCCTTTTTTTTCCAAGAATGAAGTATTAATTGCTACCATTAAAAATTACAAAAAATTACTATCTCGGAAAATTATGTGAATGTTTAAATTCTGTGACATTATGTGACATTTCCGGATCCCTGAAAATAACCAGTGTAAATGTCATAGAGTTGTGAAATATAGACGGATAGTTAGATTTTAACATAATAGACGTGCAATAAAATCTAAAAACATTTTTTGCAGGGATATGGTTTAGAATAGGTCCTTTAAAGGACCCTTCACAAAATAATTTATCTTAAAACAGGAACCTTCACAAAATTCTTTATACCTAAACAGGACTCTTCACAAAAGATTTTATCTAAAAACTGGACCCTTCACAAAATTATTTGTCTCTTACATAGGCCTTTCTCAGAATTTTTTCACCTTCAAATTGAACTTTTCACAATTTTAATCATTTAAACATAAAATTTGATCAGTAAAGAAACAGTTAAACTCGCCAAACAACAAATTACTTAACTTTTTTATATATGAAAAGGCTCGGATTTTCACAAATATAAGAAAAACTTCACAAAAACAGGACCCTGTGAGAAAAGTCTGACCAAACCCCTGCCTTGTGTAATGTCCCTCCACTCCACTAAAAATTACTCATTACTGATTCAGTTACGTTTGAGGGTGGGAGAAAATTATTTTGTTAGTTTCATAGAGGATATCGGATCGATTTCAAATAAAATTTTCCTATTCGGATATGAAACCGATCTCTGTAAAACTATTTTGTAAACAGAAATTAAAACAAGTTGGAAATTGCACGTGAAGCGTAGCAAATGAGGTGCGTTCGTACGATAACGAAGTTTTAAAAACATCACTCTCATATATCAATCTCATAAAATTGTAAATAATTACCATTAAAATGCGCACCAAACAATGTTCTCCCTATACCATTATGCAATGGAATACTTTTGTGTGGCCTTGTAAATCAATAACAAATATTCTTTGCACCACAGATTATGCAAAATGTATATTATAATATGTACTTTATAGATGCATATCAATTTTATAACGTTCGAATGAGTGTAACACCATTAAAATGTATCTGAAACATTTTTCCCCATTAACCGTAATGCAACGAAACACTTTTGATTGTCCCTGTAGTTGAACTATGCTTCCGATTTTGATAAAATTTGAAATAACTCGACAAAATCATGTAATAATTATGTATTTAAAATTTCAAACGATTAAAACGCATTTCAAACTTTTTTCTCCATTGACCGTAATGTAACGGAATCCTTTTGATTGTCCCTGTAATTGATCTATTCATCCGATTTTCATAAAATTTGAAATGACTCAACAAAATTATGTGATAATTATGTATTTTAAATTTCAAACGATTCAGTTGGGTAGTTTTTGCGTTGTTATATGCGGAAGACAGACACACGGACGGACGGACAGACAGACAGACGGACGGACTGAACGACAACAATAGGTGCTACGTATTAACATAATTACGAACGCACCTAAAAAGAGAGAAACCCACACCAACAAAGAATAATGAATGAATAATAAAGTGAAATATAGGCGGACAGCTAGATTTTAATATAGTAGACAAATCCAATAAAATCAAGCAACATTCTTTGAAATGTCTTCCTTCTCCAGTAAAAATTACTTATTACTGATTAAGTCCCGTTTGAGTGCGAAAGTTATTTTGTTAGTTTCACACGAGATGTCGGATTGATTTCAAATAAAATCTCCCGATTCGGATCGGATATAAAACCGATCCCTTCAAAACTCTATTTTGTAAACAGAAATTAAAAAAAAAAAAAAAAAAAAAAAAAAAAAAGCTAGAAACACTTACCAACAAAGAAAAGTGGTAGAGAATATCCTCATTGTTTAGGTATATGTCACAGCGAACATGCAAGCCGCGTTTAACTTTGATAACTAAACAGCCGAGCGAAGAGATGGGAGCTCGCAATGTTCTGGACATATTCCAAAAGTGGACACATTAAAGATTGCCGGAAATGACAGAACCTTTCTGTTGACATACTTGGGAAGAACTCGCGCCTCTGAAACAAATCTGGAATTAGACTGCTGTATCGGGCTCTGTTTTATTCGAATCCGATAAGACTGAAGTCAGATCTAATTTCTTTCATTGCGGATTGGGTTGATTAAAACTGCTCCGGGTTCGGTTCGATTTAGGGTTGAGTTTTTACATCTAATGATTCGAGTTAACCCGATTTTTCAAAAATCTATTTTATTTTAATCTGATAAGACTGAGGTCAGATCTAATTTCTTTCATTGCGGATTGGGTTAATTAAAACAAGCTTCTTGTTCGTGTCGATTTCGGGTTGAGTTTTTATATTTAACGGTTCGAGTTAAATCGATTTTTCAAAAGTAAGTCAAGAATATAGTTTCAGATGAAAAAAAACATGTTTGAATACAAATGAGTCTTAGCATGCATTGCTCCGGATTCAGTCGATTTCGGGTTGAGTTTTTATATTTAAAGGTTCGCGTTAACCCGATTTTTCAAAAGCAAGTCAAGAATATTGTTTTAGATGAATATAAATGTATATATTAAATACAAATGAGCCTTTACATGCTTATTTTTTATGACAGTATCTTTTAGTTGAAATACTTGGAAAGAATTCGCGTCTTGAAACGAATCTAGAACTAAAAATCCCCGATTTTACTCAAATCTGGACCAACCTAGGTCGGATGTAATTTCTTTCGTTTCGCGTTGCGTTGACTGTGATTGTTCCAATTTCGTTTTGAGTTTGTACATTTACGAGTTGGGTACGAGTTCACCCGATTTTTCCAAAGTAAATCTAGAATATTATTTCAGTTGACAAACTACACATTTAAATATGAATGAGTTTTTACATGTTTATTTTTCTATTGCAGAATCTTTCTGTTGACATACTGTGGAGAAACTCTCGCTTCTGAAACAAATTATTTGTACTTCGGGTTGGGTTGGGTTCAGGATGCCGATTCTCTTCCCCCCCCCCCCCCCCCCGAGTTGAATCGACGAGTTTTTCTTTTTGCCTTGTTCAGGTCACGTTTCGAATTGATTAAACAGAATATTAATGTTTACACAACCAGCGCAGGCCTTTAACTGGAATCATCAAACGGAGCTACGGGAAGCCATAGTTCCTTCCGCGCTGAATCATGCATGCCTTGTTATATCGCTCATACAGATATACAGTGTATCCCTTTTTATCGCTAACCAATAGCTAATTCCTAAACAGTTACATTAAAATATCAATTTTTTTCTAACCTCGTTCGACTTTCATATATGTCCAGGGCCCGACTTAGATAGTGGGGGGGGCCCTGGGGGAAATATTATTAAGGGGGCCTTCTTCTATCTTAAATTTTTTCGTAAATTATACTGAAGTGCCTAAACTGATATTCATAACTACTGTATGTGTACATAAGTTTCGAACCAAGTACTATTCACATCTATATACATAATAGCAGAAAACAGACAACTTAAAGAAATTATAGAATAGAGGGGTTTTTTCTTTCGATTACAGAAATATGAGGATAACTGTGAGGCCTTAAGGAGGTAATGGGTGCGGAAACGAACGGGGTAGGGTAAGAGAAATCTATAAAATTGAAAAAAAAAAAAAAAAAAAGAATTTTGGTCACTTTTGATAATTTTTTATCATTTGATACTCCTTTAACAAAAAAATTATATCTGTCCTTGGGGGCCCCCATTAAGCCGGGGGGCCGGGGCATTTGTCTCGCATGCCCCTGCCTTAGTCAGGCCCTGTATATATCAAGCCAAAAAGTGCTTGGCCAGATACATATTAAAATTTAAATTAATTATCAAAATCTGTTTTAATATTTTTTTTAATCTTTGCATACCATAAAAAGTACCCTTGAACACTTATAGTTCAAGAGTCGAAAGCACGAAAACCTAAGGTAACGAGTACAAGAAAACAAATCTTTTTATGGAAGAGTAGAGATCTAATGATCCGTGTCTGCCGGAAATGAAGTGGTGCATAAGCCAAAAAATAATACCACTAGTGACTGACTCGTAGGCATTGTGTTGGACATTGTGTTTGTCCAACAACAGGACAAATACAATGATAAACCTACGAGTGAACCACTGGTGGTATTAGATTTTTGGCTTATGCACCACTTCACTTCGGCAGACATGGATCATTAGATTCCTTTATTACTATTATTTTATAAGATTTTTTTTTTCTTTCGTGCTCGATACTTTAAGTTTTTGTGTTTTCGGCTCCTAGATTATTATCGGAGGAACCTCAAAATAGATTTTTACAGATCTGAACGTAAGTTCAATCGGAGATCAAATTTAAAATCCAAAAAAAGATGCCAAAAACATATCAAACTAAAAATGACATTCAACAAACTGCTTTTTATTTCTTTTTTCTTTTGTTTAAAGGGAATAATAGTATGATACTATGGAATTTTGAGGAGGAATGCAGAACGAGTGTCATCTGTACTCTAAAATTAGTACAGATGTTTAAACGCTTTTTTACCGCCCTCATTTTACATAAATTTCCATTGTTCCCCACTTTAAGAAGAAGTAAAAGATGATGAAATAACTGATTTTAATGTAATGTCAGTATCTATATTTTTTTTTTCCTAGAACATAACGATAGACAATCTTTTTTTTTTTTTTTTTTTTTTTCTAGAATACGACCAGCAAAACATAAAACAAATGCAAAATTTTCGTGAAAGAAATACTACGAACTACGACTATCAATTGCGTCTTGACTAAATGAAGTGATTTTATTATACAATTATGATATGTGTATCTGAAAAGTTTTTTAGCAAAATAAAATATTTTTTAGCAATGTTAATATAAAAAATGTGATAATAATTCATATGGATTAACATACTAACCAATGAAGAAAGTTATATATTTCGTTAGTATTTTTTATTCCCTGTACACCCACGCAAAACTCTTCAACAGATGACCTGAATTTCATACTTTTTTCAGGTAGCTGCAACTGTTGAGAAATACATCCATTTCTAGAAAAATATCGATTTTTGCGTAAAGTAACGAATTAGGATTTTGGAGGTTTCTTCATCAGTCGGTAGCCTGTTGGCTTTCGCCATATGGATGTTCAGTTTTCCCGTGAATCTAATGATGGACGGATCACTGCCTTCGGCAGCGTAGATCCAGCCTTCGTTATTCTTCATACTCATAAGTCATAAATCGTTAATACGACGATCACTGTGTAGTGCGGGCGATATATCGCAATACCGTTACATTTCAATATTTCTTTAGGACCGTGGTTACGATAATGAGATTCCAATCTTACCGGTACATCGTTTCAAACGACATTTCACCCTACGTCTGGAGTTACGGAATTTATGGAATTTCGGATCTACCAAATATTGGCGCAAATGTTGTTTACTTTTGCAAATACTGCGATTTTTTTTTTTTTTTTTTTTTTTTGGGGGGGGGGGGCATTGTAATGAAATATTTAAGAATTTATAGGTAATTAAATTATTTTCATTTAACATATATATTGTCTTAGTTACATTTTGTTGTTTCATTTGAATATTTTATAATGTTTAATTTTCCAAAGGTTTTTAGTAATACAGATTCTAGATTAAATCTGCATTTTTTAAAACAACATATAAAAATTTATTTACCCTTTTCATATGTTAAATAAAGATATTGAGTTTTTATTTTTCCTAGATAATCAATCAACCAACCAACACACACACACACACACACACACACACACATATATATATATATATACGTATGTTTGTAGTATTTTATACCGAGAACAATTACATTTACGACCCTATAATGGAATGACATATATTAAAATGTATCGATATTTGGTCAGCGATATATCGTAATATTAAAATTCTGATATCGCCCAGCCCTAGTAGAGTGTCGATTCGAAGCTTTAGCAAGTCATTTGGTCCTCTGTTGGCTTCAATTTTTAAATTAGCATGCAGGATACGTGCTTAAAGATAGTCTTGAAATAACTTATGCAATAAATTTATCTCGTGGTGATGCAATTAGACATGGATTATAAGCATGTGTATTTTTAAGCTAACTTGCTTTATAATAGCTAAATTTTAAAACAGGAATAACAACATATTCTCTGAATAATAACAAAAAAAGCTTTTTCGTTGATGTTTTCTTACGAACACTTAATCACAAATTTGCTTGAAAGTAAGATTCTGGACAAAGCCAAAGCAACACACAGTTAAAGTTACAGCTTAATTTATATGAGTGGCAAAAGAATTTAGAAGCGAAGAGCTTGGATATTAGCTTTTTGCAGAAAAAAGGCAAAAAGAAGACATGAAGCTTATTTAAAACAAACTAAAGTAAATTTGCCTGCAATACCCAAGTTTCTCAACCGCTGCTCCACTAAAGAGAAGGATATGCTCCGAAGGCCTTGAAAAAAATAAAAATCAATCATTAGTAACAGAATATTAATAATAGTGTCTAATTTTGTTATTCATTAGTTTTACCTGATAGGCGGTTTTGTCTCTTACTTTGATAAATAAAAATAACACATTATAAAGTTATTTTTCAAAGTAATAATGATAAACCTATGCTCTAATTCACTTACGCCATCAATACTTAAGGTAAGAAATAATACCAAAGAAAAATATTCAACTTGAAAATAGTATTCGTCGAAAATTCTTATTAAATTGCGCATATCAACAGTATTGTAGTCGTAAAAAAAAAAAAAAAAAAAAAAAAAAAATTAGAAGGTATACGCTATAAGCAGAGGGTATATGTGAGAATCATGAACATTCATGTATACAGAATATGCCAGTGCTTTATTTGAGAAATAAAAAAGTATACGCTTTAAAAAAAAAAAAAAAAAAAAAAAAAATCAAGTGGGCATACCTCCGTATACCCTCCACTACACCCCTGTATATCACATCAAAATTTATAAATACGGAAAAGATATAAAATATTAAGTTGTTTTAAAAGTGAATATTTTTGAGTCAATTTAACTTTTCTAATTCCTTGAAATTTATAATCTGAATACATCAGAACTTTTAGAATGCAAAGGTACAGGGATGGAACAAAAAATAACAAGTAGTAAATTATATAATCCCGTGTTATAGCACTCAATCGGAATCATCGCTCTTTTTACACTTCTGCTCAAATAAAAATAATACTTTAACCATACTTTTTATGTAACTCATATTACGTAATTCGATTATTAACGGACTATTTTACCCATAAGAAAACATCTGCTCGCTAATGTTAATCTTATGAAAAAAAAATTAAATATGTTATACGCTTTTCAATACTTTTTCGAAAACAAAAATATCACAGTTAAAAAAAATCGAAAAGTTAAAAAGGATTTTTTTAGAGATCGACCACAGCTATACCATGCAAAATCATTTAAAAATATTAAAATGTGAATGAGATATATTTTTCATTTTATTTCATAGTATTAATATTAATCAATGAGTTTTTTCATATGAGGTAAAATAGCCTAAGAAAGGCAAGATTATGACTCTTTCGGGTTTTTTCTTCTCCATTTTGGATGGTTTGGTTGTTGATTTTTTTATGAAGCTTGAGGCATGATTTATTAGGATAGAATATTACACCGTCAAGGAAAAATTTCACGTGAAATGTGACATGGTCACAAGTAAAATACAAGTGACAAAATCGGGACGATTTTCTTCACATGAAAAAATATTGGTTAGCAATTCTTAGCTTGTACTAGATCTTATAAAAAATAAAAATTCTATTTTTTTTTTTTTTTTTTTTTTTTTTTTTTTTTTTTTTTTTTTAATTTATCTTGATTTGTCGATAAAATTGATTATTTTATTAATTTAATAATAATAATTTGTTTCATTTTATTAATTTATTAATAATTTATTTATTTAATGAATCGTTTAAAAAATCACGTCGAAGTAATTTCATATATACAGCATTGAAAATACATGCTAATTATTATAATTATGCTTCGATTTCCAATAAATTCAGAATGTGATATATTAATTTAAAGATTATCTTAATCTAACTATAAGAATATAATGATTGAGAAATGGCAGATAGCGAAGATTTACACGCAAGCGTATAATAAATCGGGATTGAAGCCAAATGAAGTATAGCTGAGTTATTTATAATCAGAGAATTTATAACCACCCTCTAAAGCAATTAGTTAAAAGACGGTGAAAAAAGAATAATTTATTCTGAAAACTTTAACTATGCATCCATTAAGAAAATGGAAGTTTTTAAGGTATTTGATAGCATCTATCATCTACATATTTAACATACTTGGCGCCTTTTGGCAGAAATTTTTTTAGGAACTAATTACTCTCTTTTTTTAACTCTTTTATGTGGATAAATTTATTTTTGATTCCAAATTTTTAAAAAAGAAAAAAATATGCGCGTTTATATCTGCTTAAGAAAAACAACGAAGCCCCTTTTAAAAATGATACAGAAAATTATACATTTATATGTTAAGACTCAATTTTTAAAATGGTCATACTTTTCATTTCAAAACCTTAATTTTATATGATAAATATTGCGAATGTTTCAGATAAAATCTTTGTTGGATAACTTGCTAATGGTATAAAGGCATTTTTTTTAAAAGTATTTTTTTCGTTCAGTAAAACGACACATTTTCTGGCTCATATTCAGATGAAAAAGTGCGATATTTTCAAACATGAATATGGAAGTGATTTGCAATCGAACAGTTTTTTTTCCCCATTAAATGAATTACAACTTTAGTTATAAGCAACTGTTGTCTCAAAACAGTATTTCCCCCCCCCCCCCTGAGCTGTAGTTTTGGAAAATTCAGTTCAAAATACCCACTTTGACTGCATTTCCTGAAAAATCTTCTGTGCTTACGGAAAAACATCTCGATAGTTTCTGAATAAATTTAAAAATCCTGCAAATTTCATGCGTTTGCAAACAAAAATGAATTAAAAAATGCTTCGTAAAATGTTTTTGTTTTCATGATCTTAAAAAGCTCCAAGAAGAATTGCAAGTGATATATATATATATATATATATATATATATATATATATATATATATTTAAGAATAGTTGCGGATTTAAATCATGTAACACAGTTTAATAATTAAAAAGATACGAGATTTCAATGATATAACACAGTAAATAAGTCGCTAAAATTTTCTCTACCATATTGTATAAAAGGCCAAATCAACAAAATCACATAAACTAACACAAATCCGTATAAAACGGCAATGTGATATCTTGTGAGATAGCCTTTACTTTTATCGGAAAAAAGAAACACACCATTCGATTTCATAATATCTGAATGCGAATATCTGAAAATTCGATACATTTATGAATAAAAAAGACTTCATAAAGGAGTGAGCTTGGATTTCAGTAAACGTCTAAAGGCGTGGAGCACATTTGTATTTTTAAAATATATCCTCGGAAAATAAATATTTGTAACTTCTTTTTTATTTGTATTGTTGTTCTTAAAGGACATATATATATATATATATATATATATATATATATATATATATATATATATATATATATATATATATATAATGAGCTAATGTGTGTCACTTTTATGTACATTTCTCATTGAAATAACATGGAAGTGTTAAGGAAAGGTTTCAAAATATGGGGTTAGAAAAAATCCAATTAAGCAAGATACAATTTAATTTATCAACGTTAATGTCATTTTGACGCAATTTCTCATTGAAATGACATAATATTAAGGAAACGGTTAAAAATGTGGGGTTTAAAAAAACTTAAGTTAAGCAAGATAGAATTTAATTTACCAGCTCTAGAGAAAGTTAGTGTGTATTCTTTCAACATACATATCTCATTGAAATAACATGGTAGTGTTAAAAAAAGAATTAGTTCAAGTTAAAATTATTTAAAAACATTTACATTAAATCGAAGATGCTCTACACTTCATTAAAATTATTTGTAATTGATATATGTACACATGTTTTAAGTTTTTTCAAAGTTTTCGGGTCAGAGTTGATAACTTCTAAATTTTGTCACTAGGTCAGTGTCATTAGTGGTCCCTTGGTCACTAGTGGCGCTGAAACCACTCTAATATGACGGTGCATAGTAGTTTTACTATATGTAGATACTTGTTCACATTTCAAGCCTTTCTGTTAAAGAATTGTTTCAAAATAAAGACTTTTTCTACGCTCTCTATAGACTAACTTTCACGGATGCTATAAAAGAAACTCAGTTATTATGAAATCTAAATTAGAATGACAAAAACTGACATAATCGTAAATCTGAAATAAATTTCGTGACTTTGACTGAAAATTCTCATTCTAAAATGTGTCTTTTGATTTTGAGAACAATCGAACTCGTGTAACCTTCATTGCAAAAAAAGCGCCTTGAAATGCTATGATGAAAGCTAAATTTAAAACGAAAATTCATAATCAATACATTGATTGATCTAATCGAACCCTTGTGTAGAATATTATATAACAAAACTTTCAAAAATAACTGTATAATTATTCTCCTTTTCAAAATACATTATATTTGCGTGTTCAGCTTGCGTAATAATAAAATTAAATCTCGCGTTACTGCAGTCTAGAAAAATTAATTATTTTAATGTGATGTATTAATACCGATTTTCAAGGGAATTGTAAACCATTAAGGTTAAGTGGAAACAAACTATTAAGTTACGGTAAAACAACACTTATTTCATTAGCGAATAAATTTTGTATTAAAACAATTACGACCCAATAATGAGTTGACGTTTAATTTAATAGCTTGCGTTTGGATGTATAAAATTAATACCAATATTAAGAAAACATTGGCATAACATCTGAGGAAGCGAATGTAATTTAAAACCATTATTGAGGAAATATAATTTTCTATAGCAGAAATTTTTCAAGTTTATCAAACAAAGGGTGCATCATTAGTTTTTACAATTTTCATTATTATTTCTAATTGGATTCATATTAACATTGGCTGAATATTTCAACATTGCATTGGCTAAATATTGGGTGGTAATACTAGTGAAATATTTCCAGTACAAACACAAACAAACGTAGTACTATGTCAGGTAATCAAATCAATATTGTACCGATATAACAGTTTGCTAGAAAGTTTTGCATCGAGCCCAACCAGACCTGACCCGAGTGTTGGGACAGATCTAATTGTTTGCTGAGGGTCAAACCACCTTTTTTTCTGCTGCTACTGATTGGTTCGGGTCGGGTTGATTGATTTTTTTTTCTTGTTTATTTATTTATTGTTCGTTGTTGTTATTGTACTTCAGTTCTTGTTGATTGCAATACACGTGATTTTGTACAAGTAAATCAAGAATAATGTTTCAGATGAAAATAAATATACATTTGAGTATGAATGATTGAGCAAATATAGGGCTATTCCATGAAAAACTGAGAAAATGTCCTCAGCGTGATACTTACATAAATATCTAGATATCACCTACTTATGATAATACCTATATAACTTAGAAGTTATTAAAATATAAACTATACATTAAAATAAACACAAAACCCTAACATAGTTGTCTAATTCTGAGAATGCTACAGCATTGTTAAAACAGCTATAGATAATGCAGATAGAGCAGTAATATATAGAAAAGAAGTTCTATGCATGACATGGAATGGCTTTATTACACTCACGTAAAAGGAATAAATATACTAGGTTCAGCAAAAAGTTCTAGGAAATTTGTGAAAGTTGCGTTGTTATGTACAAATTAACAACAAAAACAACAAGGAACTATTCTTCAAAGTAAAGACCATCATAGTCCACGACTGCCAATAGCGCTCCTTGGAATCGAAAATCTCTTGACATGAGTCTTCAACTTCATTAACCCTTTCCGTCACACTGTCCCCGGTCTGGGATACCTAATTTTAATTACAAACCGCCCCAATAATATTTTAGTAAAACTTTGCTTTTATAATAAAAGCTTAAATTAAGGATTTTAAAAATCTAAAAAATTCGTTCGTGAATTCCTATGTCAGTTGATAATTTCTCAGTTTACAAAGAGATTTTGTCAGCGCCGAAAAGGGTTAAAGGATTCAAACCAACGGCCCTGGAAAATGTATTGCATTGATCCAAAGAGGCCATAATCGGATGGAACCACGTCTGGGCCGAAATGCCTGAACACCTATAGATACACATAACACTAGTGCTCCTATACACGATACAACTTTTTGCTCAACCTAATAACAGGTATTGAAGATATAACTATTTTTTTTCATGATTTTTTTTTTTTTTTTTTTTTTTTTTTTTTTCTAATAATATGTAGAATTTATTTCATTTCGGATTTTGAGTCGAAGTCGAGTTTTAGAATTTTGACTTCGAAGAGGATTGATTTCAAATCAAATTTTGGGGTTCAGATCAATTTTTTTTCATTTTCTGCACGATTCTAGTTCGTTGTTCTGGAATGCCGATTTTCTAATTTAAAAGGTTTCTAAATGCTGTTTATATGAAATAATAATTTGAAATAAATTCTATATATTTGAAAGAAATTCGAAAATAAATTCTATCTAAAAATCGCTATTACTAAAATACTAAAGTACTAAAAATACTAAATACTATGAATTTCATTTTAACAAACGCTTCAATGGAAGAGATTAAATTACCATTTCCCAACACATTCTAGCCAGATAAAGAAATATTTTTTTTAATAGTATATTCTGTATTGTATGGTTAACATGATGAAAGGGACTTTAAAATTATCATCATGTAAGACATTTGATTTTTTGAAGCATTTCTGGTATTGTACGAAGTCACAGAAACAGACGTTGTTATCTCCAAGAATTTTACTATCAGAAGGAAACATGTTTGATAACTTTTTATTTAATAAATGGCGCAATTTTTCTTTCTTTTTTGTTACAGAAAATAAAACAAAAAAATTAATCAAAAAAATAAAATCTGAAAGTTATAAAAACATAAAACTTACTTGAGAAGAACACAGAGCTCGAATCTTCTAGCTTCGAGTCCGGAGCTGCAAAAGTAAAATTTAAAAATTGACAAAACAGTTTAAAACCGTTAATAACATAAAAGTTGCATATTTGTAACAGCAATCTCTTTCAACAAATCAACAACTACAATAAAAAAGTATTTTATTTCTATAGCAAAAATGAACAACTATGCCTAAGAATAGCATAGATTATAAAACTCCTTCATCACGTTATCGGAATATTGTTAAGAAATTTAATTTTCTCATTCAATAAAATAGCTAAATAAATAAATAATAATAATAATAACACAAAATGTCTGCTAATTCTTTCGTACGTACCTGTATATAACATACACACCTCATAATTGAGTTAATTTATATGTACTTTACACCTCGTGAAAGACTAAGAATTCAAAAATGCAAAGCACAGCTAAAAACGTGTATCCTTCTTCTGTTTCATTTTAAAATTCGACAGGTTTTAGATTGTTATTCGCGCATTAATGCTCGTTTAATACTGAACTGAAATTTTACCGTAGCGTTTTAATATGTATGATAATTACTAAATATAATTTCGAGTAGCAAACTTTCATATTTATAGAAATAATACAAAAAAAATCTCAAATACTATGAGATTTCCAACTGTAGCTTTTTCTAACACTTTTGTAATATTTGAAGATCGATATATTTTTATAGTAAAAAAGTATTCCATATTGATTGCTTCAAATTCTATCACTTTATATCGGTTGGATTTCATTTCATTCTCGCCGGTCTTCGAAACAATTCAAGAATAAAAGGAAAAGACCATCCGTTTCTTAAATACCTAAGGCAATAATATGACTCGGGAAAATACCACTTCGTTATCCTCAAGAAATGAAAAAAAAAATATTTTTAATGCATTAGAAAATTCCGATCGAGCATTTCTTCCATTGACAAGGAAGAAGAGGGGATGAAGTTTTTCTGTTTCATAATAACGGAATAAAGCAGCCATTTTATACGCACATTAAAAACGAAAATGTTCCTTTTAAAGAGATAGAACCCAAAATTATTACAAACATTCTCATTCTCGGATACAGAGAATGTATATAAACGCATAAAATATTTCATATTTTATGCGTTAGAAATTTCTTTCTTTATTTATTTGTTATTATGTTAGGAAGATTTTTATTTAAAATTTAACTACATAAGTAGCATATTCAAACAGCGATCTTTTTCAATAAATCAACAACAATAATAAAAAAGTGTCTTATTTCTATAACAAAAACGAACAATTGTGCATTAGGGCATAGATTATTAAACACTTACCAACATTGTCAGATTATTGCTAAGAAAACTTAATTTTATCATTCAATAAAATATTTAAATAAATAAATAATAATAATAATAATAATAATAACACAAAACCCATTTTCTGCAATTGCTGAATACACTCACAAGGGCACCACCAAACATGGTGCACACAGATTTTGATGATTTCAAAGTATGTTGTAGGGGTCATACCACTAATTATTCAGCTGAAAGGATTCTTTCAAATGGGCCTTAGTTTTTGAGAAATTGGGGGTCAAAGTTCAGCGTATATTTCAAATACTTATTAGTACAAGCGCTGTATGTGAATCGGTGGCGTCGTGGTAACTTACGAGCCTGCAAGTCGAAAGGTTGCGGGTTCGAATAAGTCCTCGGCCTTTTACTTATTTTTATGTTTT
This sequence comes from Maratus speculifer, assembly GCA_964019185.1. Classification (NCBI taxonomy): domain Eukaryota; kingdom Metazoa; phylum Arthropoda; class Arachnida; order Araneae; family Salticidae; genus Maratus; species Maratus speculifer. The sequence goes on from OZ025303.1 coordinate 73,473,963, forward strand.
TTCACACTTCGCAAATTATAAGCAGAATTGAAAATTCTACAGCTTTGAACCTTTTGATATTTTCTGAAGAGGACAGTTTACTTTGTCAACATTTTTTTATTATTATTTTTTCAAAACATGGTGAACTGACTGCGCTTCAGGGTTCAACTAAAAGTACATTTTGCAACAAATAAATAAATTAAAATTTGTATTTAATTAAAATTTTGAAAAAGTACAAGAAAATTTCAATATTTTAAAATCTTTACTACTTTAAATATTAATATTTTTAGATTAATCAGTCACTTTTTTTCTTTTCAAATGTGTAATACACTATATTGTGCTTGGATTTTTAGATAATTTAATGCTGCATTTAATATAATTTATATTACTAAAATACTTAATTCGTGATAAATATGTTTAAAAATATATTAAAAGTAAAAAAAAAAAAAAAGGTTTAATTATCATTTGTAAAAGTGCAAAAATAAGACCAATAACAAGAAATCTTCATTTATTCTGATAATTACGGAGAAAAGCAGACGATTAAAAAAAAAATATTTTTATATGTATTATAAATTTTATCTCATTAAACAGACGATTTTCGTACTTCAGTTGAATTACGGAAAGTTTGTTATAAAAATAGATGTAATCTGTCATTTCTTATTTGTACAAACGATAACTTATGTTTATGTTGAACTTTGGAGATAAATGTATTTACAGAAAATTGGAAAATTGAAAACTTGGATAACTGGTAACAACTTGCATTTTAACATTATTGCATGAATATTTTATTATTTTTTCGAAGATACGCATTACTTGAATAATCTAATCCTAAAGGCATTTAAAAAATTTCACCCGAAAATTATTTTGTATTATTTATAAATATACAAAAAAAGGCAAGTTTTTATTTAGAATGCTATAAAATAAAAAAGCGATAGGCAAAAAAAATCATTATTTTAGGATTGTGCTTAAAATAAAAAACGCGAATAATAATTAATAAAAAAAAAGTTCTAGGCGTAAACTAGTTTTGTAGTTTTGTCAATAGAAATATTCGTTTAAAAATTGCAGAAAAAAAAATAAATTTTCATGAAAAAATTTAAAAATGTAAATGTAATTTATTAAGAAAATATCAAAAGCTGTAGCAATTTTGTAATAAAAATACTTAAAATTTGTAACGTGTAAAAATACAAAAATAAATAAATAAAAGCCGATGACTGATTCGAACCCGCAACCTTTCGACTTGCAGGCTCGAACGTTACCACGACGCCACCGATTCACATGCGGCGCTTGTACTAAGTATTTGAAATATACGCTGAACTTTGACCCTCAATTTCTCAAAAACCAAGGCCCATTTGAAAGAATCCTTTCAGCTGAATAATTAGTGGTATGACCCCTACAACATACTTAGAAATCATCAAAATCTGTGTGCACCATGTTTGGTGGTGCCCTTGTCAGTAATGACTGCTAATTCTTCCGTTCTTACCTGTATATAACATACACATCTTGTAAAAAAACTAAAAATTAGTTATTTAAAAAAGCATAGCATAGCTGAAAACGTGCATCCTTCTTCTGCTTCACTCTAAAATTCAACAGGATTTGTCCTTTTCCTTACGCATGTGCATTTATGCTCATTTCATACACAACTGAAAGTTTACCTTGGCGTTTTAATATGTACGGTGATTATTAAATATAATTTCGAATACCAAACTTTCATATTTATAGGAATAATACAAAAAAATCTCAAATGCAATGAGATTTCCAATTGTAGTTTTTTCTAACACTTTTGTTACTTAAAGATGGATATATTTTAATAATAAAAAAAAATTCCATATTAATTGCTTCAAATTCTATTACTTTACATCGGTTGAATTTCATTTCATCTCTCGTCGGTCTTCGAAAAAGAACCGACAATTCAAAAGTAAAAGGAAAATACCATCCGTTTCTTAAATACCTAAAGGCAATAATATGACTCGGGAAAATACCACTTCGTTCTCCACAAATGAAAAGGAAATATTTTTAATGCATTAGAAAATTCCGATCGAGATTTTCTTCCATTGATTATAGCAGAGGAAATAAAGTTTTTCTTTTTCATAATAACGGAATAAAGCTGCCATTTTATACGCACATTAAAAACGGAAATGTTCCTTCTAAAGCTACAGCCCAAAATTATACAATTCATTCTTGGATACAGGGTAAAATCTTTCATACTTTATGTGATAAAAATTTCTTTCTTTCTTTTTCTGTCAGGAAGATTTTTATTTAAAATTCAACAACATAAGTTGCCTATTTAGACACAGCGATCTTTTTCAATAAATCAACAACAATAATAAAAAAGTATTTTATTTCTAAAAAAAAAAAAAAAAAAAAAAAAAGAACAATTATGCATTAGGGCATAGATTATTAAACACTTACCAACGTTATCAGAATATTGTTAAGAAATTTAATTTTCTCATTCAATAAAATATTGAAATAAACAATTAATAATACAAAATCCATTTTCAGCCATTGCTGTCTACAGTCAATAATGTCTGCTAATTCTTCCGTTCTTACCTCTATATGACATACACACCTTGTAATAGACTAAAAATTAGTTATTTAAAAAGCTGAAGACTTGTATCTTTCTTCTGCTTCACTCTAAAATTCAACAGAATTTACCTTTTTTTCACGCATGCGCATTTATACTCATTTCGTACGCAATTGAAATTTTACCTTAGCGTTTTAATATGTATGATGATTACTAAATATAATTTCGAATACTGAACTTTCATATTTACAGAAATAATACGAAAAATCTCAAATATTATGAGACTTCCAAATGTAGCTTTTTCTAATATATTTCTATATTAAAAAATATTCGATATTAATTGCTTCGATTCTGTTGCTTTACATCGGATGGATTTCATTTCATCTCTCGTCGGCCGTCGAAAAAGAACCGACAATTGAAGAATAAAAGGAAAAGACCATCCGTTTCTTAAATACCTAAAGGCAATAATATGACTCGGGAAAATACCACTTCGTTCTCCTCAACAAATGAAAAGGAAATATTTTTAATGCATTAGAAAATTCCGATCGGGCATTTCTTCCATTGGCTATAGAAGAGGAAAGAAAGTTTTTCTTTTTCATAATAACGAAATAACGCAGCCACTTTATAAGCACATTAAAAACGGGAATTTTCCTCTAAAAGCTACAGCCTATAAAATTGAACAAACATTCTCATTCTTGGATACAGAGTAAAATATTTCATATTTTATGCGTTAGCAATTTCTTTCTTTCTTTATTTATTTGTTAGGAAGATTTTTATTTGAAATTTAACAAACAGATGAATTTTAGGAATAACGGGGAAAATAAAAATAATGAAAAATTGTTAAAGTCAATACTTTACAAAAAATTAAAAACTAGGGAGCTTCTATTAACCACCACTGAGACATTGCAAACTCTGAAAACACGCTAACTCTAAAAAGACTGCAAAAAATTGAAATATAATTAAAAAACAGTTGAGATTTTACTGTAAGCTAATTTCCATTCCCCTTTGATAGGAGAATTTTAAAGCCGGATCAGCTGCTGTTAAATGTCTACTGGCTGTTTTCATGTTTGATTAAATAAGATCAGATGGACATTTGAAAAAAAAAAATCTAATATAAAATGAACTATGTAAACAGAGTCTTTGTCTCTTGGTATTTATTTATTTATTTTTAAAAAATGCCTTGTTTTAAACAAGACATTTTAAATGCATCTTTTTAAATCTGATTTCAATTTCATCAAAGTTTTCTTTACCGTTTTAATATTCACGTGAAAATATCCCACATTATTCGTTATTTTATCTCACATTATTCGTTTAGAAAAGTCACCAATATTTTTAATTTAAAGGGTGAAATATATGTATAAAATAAAGGAATCATCAAAGGCGCAAAGAGAATAAAGCAAACTTTTATTATTATTTCTATTACTAAATGTCAAAACATAAATGAAGTTATATTAAGAAAGGCATAAGAATGTACTATCATTTCTACATGTAGGAAATAACAAAAGTAATTGATAAGATGATATAATACTCGACGGTAGGACATGTACTATTAATAGACCAGACCCGAAAGGGTTAAAAAACAATAATAAAAACTACAAGAAAGTATATCAATTTATTAGAAACACATGCGCTTTTACCTCTTTTTCGGATTTCATTCATCTAACAAAACTTAAAACGTTTCCCTCCTCTGTTTTTCTGCCTGTCACAAAATTCATTCTCGGAAACGTTATAAGTTAGAGATTTGAAAATTTTCATGCCTACATCAGCTGAACACCTCCGAACAAATGACAAAATCATGTAATTTTGAAAACGTTCTTATATAAGTTTAATCAACTGAATTAGTTTAATGGCATAAAACCAATTCTCCGATTTAGATTTTAAAACAGAAACATAATTTTAAGTCTTTTTGGCGTAGACTAGGTGCCTCAGTGTGGTACCGACTTTGAGCTCTGTTAAAATGGTTCCGGATTCGAAGCTGGGCGTTGCAGTTAGAATTTTTTTAGGTTCTAAGCACATCAGTGTAGTCCAATGCATCTTTGAAAGAAGGTGGAATAACTCACTTTCTTTTTCTTCTTCGCTAGTTAATATTGCTAGAGAGGGGGGAGGGGTATTTTGTGACAGCCGATTATCTATTCGAGGGATATAGCATATAGGCTTTAGGGAGAATGCCCTCTGTGGGGTGTCTTTCAAAGGAAACCTAACTCGTTACACAAGGTTTCCCAATGTTCGAAAAAAAAACTCCGAAAACTCTGAACGGTTAGGCCGACGGGCGCGATTGGGTTCGAACCTGGCACTTCCCGTCTATCAGTTTCAGAGGCAGAACCTCTCGGCCACTTGTGGAGCGAGAGGGGGGGAGGGAGAAGAACCACGCTGGAGGAAAAAATTCTGTGAAAATCAAAGCCAAATTATGCTTCGTATAATTGAAATATTACAACATTAAAATACATAGAAATTAGAGTTGACTCTAAGCTGTTTTGAGAGGGCGCAGCGCCATGCGGCCCTTTTTATTTATTTTACGAGTCCGTCGCGTCGGCTCTTTTAAACCATTCTGATGCACTCGGTGGCCCTTTTAAATATTTCTTATGTGCCCCGTGGCAATTTAATTGGTCCTGGGAAAATATCACGAATTCTTTGAGACTCTAACAAATCAGCTCAAAATGTTTTTAGTGAACAAGGTACAAGTGTGCCCTTCTTGCAAAAAATGTGCCCTTTTTTAGAATAGTGTTTCCTTTTTGAAAAATTCCCACCCGGCAGCCCTTTTATTCTAGAGTCAAACACTTGGAATGTATAGGAACCGCATTGAAACGAAGTACAAATATAAAAGACGTATAAACGGAGATTTACTGTATTATCTATGAAGGAATTAATATGAATAATATATTTTTTACCATGACTGTACAGGTGATCAATCAGAAGAAAAAAAGAAAGAGAGAGAGAGAGAACAACCTCATACATTTTAATCGCCAAATTGTCAAAAGGAAAATAATGGACTGGATTCGACTGGAAGTTGTACCGTCTTTCAATTGTATTGAAAAAAAAAATAACTTTAAGAAGAATACACTGCAATTCTACTAAACTCTGAATTTTTCAATACGAAAACATTTGACACTTTACCTGAATTTTTATGATACATTTTATCTTCCGGAAAATCACTCGATCAAACAGTTTAAGAATGATGACGGTTTCAAGTTTAGAACTGCTAATGTTAAATTCATTCGCTGTAAAACATATCGCAATGCAGGTAGTTTTTTAATCCTAACTCAAGAACTATACTTAGTGGAATGAAATGGAATTTTAAATTTGTACTCATGAAACGTCTAGGAATCAATTTCCAGGGATCTGTCCAGACTTTTCTCATAGGGTCCTGTTTTTGTGAAATTGTGAAGTTTTCCTTATATTTGTGGAAATTGTAGTCTTAATTTTGTGAATTTTGAATTATCGATGTCTTCAAATTCTATCCTTCATGCATAAAAGGCTAAGTAATATACTCTATGGTGAAATCAACTGCTTATTTACAGGCCAGATTTTATTTTTAAATGACTATAAATTTGGGAAAATTTCAATTTGAAGTTGAAAAAGGTTGAAAGTTGTAAAAGGTTCTTTAAAGTACCTAAAATTTCTTAAACATATCCGTAATTTCTGATTAAAAAAAAAGAAAAAACTAGTCGTTGGGGGCCACCGTAATACTTACCCATCATGGATATGTATATGAAAATAAAACATGTGAAACTATTTATACAATGCATTGCAATTCATAAACAAAATTTAAATATTGTAATATACATAGTAATGCTATATTAAAGAACTGCTGATGTACCAATTTCGACAAATTATATAAAACGCCAAACTACTCAAGTAGTACCGAACTGCGTAAAAGAAACATCCTTATAACTCCAAAAATAATAATTCTATTAACTAACAATTAACTGCGTCGGATTAAGCGTCTCATTTCCAATTAAAATATACTTCTGAATTGAAATTTGAATGAAATAGAGGGTCATGAAAAATCGAAGAATGTGGAAAACAAGATTACAAATATCTCGGCAACTAATAATCCGATCGACTTCGTTCTATATGCAAAATGTGTGTTATTTTATTGCCTTTTACGTCCATTCCTTAGAACAAAAAAATTCGAAAATTTTTATGTACTTTTCATCAGAACGAATTTTTCGAGAGTCCGAAAAAAATAGTTCCGGATAATCGAGGTTGCTGATATTAAATAGGGTTCGTCCCATTCTTACATACTAACTACATACAAAATTTCAAGTCTCTATCTCAATTTGTTCGGGAGATAGAGCGTTTACAGACAGACAGACAGACGGCAAAATTTTTTTTCTAAAAATATGTTTTTCGGTATCTCCACTATCTAAAACGTGTAAATCCGTCAAAAAAAAATTTTCGATTTTCAAAACGATTGCAAGACTTACCCTATACTACGTATGATGGGTAAGTAATACAGGTTTATAATTTGTAAACGTTCGTTGTCGATACTACCACTCTATATTAGATTAATTTATAACACGAATATTCAATCGGCAAATTAAGTATAACGCATGTATATGTGTGATCCTATTAGTCCTCCAGTATTCGTCTGAGATGGCTCAGTCGGAACAGCATTGGCATTCGAATCCTGGCCCGGCCTTTTTTCACAGACTTGGAATATTTACATGTATCACTCTATATTTCAAATCCATAACACGTAAAGATGGAATTAAACACAAGTTAGCTGACATACAACTATCACCAGTATAGACGTGTGATACCGGGCGCGATGTAGGCAGATTGAGAATTAATAACTAGGATACTCTAAATAATACTATGTATTGAAGATTCTTTTACAAAAATAGTTATATAGAGGGGTTTCAGGACTCTTGAAGCTGCAAAATTTTTTATATTTTATAATATGCATATCCATGATGGGTAAATATTACGGTTGCCCCCAACGATTAGTTACATAAAATTTTCAAAACATACATTTCATGTTAGTCTGTATAAATTGAACCAAAAATTTCCTTTTTATTGTTCAAAAAAATACTTTTTTATGTGATTATGTTGTTGAAATTTTCAAAATTTTATACTTGCTAAATACAGCTTTGTATCAATAGATAAAAAAGCTTTAAATACAAACTTGTTTAGGTTTAGGGTAATTATTACAATCTGAAATATAAGAGACACCAATATTTTCATTATAGTTGTAATATTCATTTTGTAATCGTGCGCGTAAGCTGTTATACAAATTTTCTAGGGTCGCAATTTCTAGACCCGAATCCAACCTGGTCCATAGAAAAAAAATCGGCCCGGCCCGAACAAAAAAAATATTGGCCCCATTCGGCCTGTTATAAAAGTTAAAATTTCGGTCCCGGCCCAGCCCGTAAAGAAAAAATTAGTGGTCCGGCCCGGAAAAAGTTAAAATTTTGGCCTGGCCCGAGTGAATGCTATAGAATATTGATTTTTACTCTAACGGAAAAGTTCTGACAAAGTTTTTTTTTTTTTTTTTTTTTTTTTTTTATTCCTATGTTCAGAATCTTTATTTATGCAGAAGTGTCGTAAGCTGCGATATTTACGTTTTTAATGAAGTTCTGTTTATTTTTATTGTATGTAAATGTTTCAGTTATTATTAATATTATTAACCCATATTCCATGTGATAGAGATATAAAAATCTAAAAAATGGTATATGGTAAAAGTAAAGTCTTCTTAAACGGAATCGCATTGGAAAGAAAAAAATGCATTGCAGAAAAGTTCCCTTCTTAGCAGTTGTATAAATGTGTATATATATATATATTTTTTTTTCCTCGCGTATTTTTTCATTCATTTTGCATGGATGAACCGATTTCTTTTAAAAGAAGTTTAAAAGAAATTTTTAGTTTTCAGTTTAAAAGAAGATTCCGCCTTAGGCAGTTCTTTTTTCATGCATTTAACTCTGTTCTTATAAGCTTAGAAATCTACGATTCTTTAAAAAGAATAAATTTTAGTGACTAAATGTAGAAAAATGGCAATTTAATAGTATATGCCTTTTTTTCAAAAATTTTTGGACCAAGCCAAATTTTACTGATTTTTGAATAGAGCCACGCCAGAAAATAATTTTCATACGTGATGGTTCAACCAGCACAGAATATCTTTATCCGTGAAGACTTGGAAAAATGAAATCAGTCCTGGTTTCGTGCGGAAAAAACAAGTTAGGCCCGACCTCGAACCGAGTCTTCAGAAAAAAGTAAAGCTCGGGCTCGACCCGGCCCGAATCAGGTCCGTGGGCTGGGTCGAGTTTCAGACCGAGGCCTGGGCCGTGCAGATCTCTAACACAGATGATCAAACTTTTCGCGAACAAAATTTCAAGACAGACATTCAGGAGTACCGGAAATTGGAAATTTTACTCAAAATATTGAAGAGATTTTTTTTTCTCGTTTACCGCCTCTTATGTTTTTATTTAAAAGCTAATTATATCTTTCAAAATTATTATTCGTCTCTGCTACTCAACATATGAAAAGGGAAACATTTTAATTAAAAAACTAGTCGGAAGTGGCAATCCCAAAACTTCTTTCTATTTCATACATGCTAATGCTTCAAAATTCGCTATCTCAGTGCCAAAATTAAATGACTACATTCATCAAGAGTTTATCAATCATACGTTCATCAATCTAAAGGCATGAAATTCCGTGCATTACTCCTTGAAGTAGAAATTTTGAGGATATCGGGAAAAAAGCAGCATAAAATGCCACATGTTGGGTGATTTACACCAAAACGTAATTAACAATAATATTTATGAAGATATACCTAAATCTGAAGATTGATGAAAATTCGTGAATTAGTTCTCGAGATAGAGCTATTACATGAATCGGGGAAAAAAACAGACAGCAAAGCTACCTTTTGTGCGATTGACACCAAAACATAAACAGAACCAACTCAACAAATTAAAGATTAGCTGAATCTGAAATTTGATGAAAATTCGCGCATTAATTCCCGAGACAAAGCTATTGCAAAAATCGTGAAAAATGCAGCAAAGTAACGCTACCTGTTGAATGATTTACACCAAAATGTAAACAGCATCATTCATGTCACAGGGCTCCCAAATGGTCCGCGAACTGAACATCAGAATTTTCTTAGAGAAATTTTCTTTTTAGATTTTTCTTATAGATTGTCAAGAAACAGCCTTTGGAAGTTGATTCTAGCGCAAACATATCATGAAATTTTCTGTAAAAAAATACTGATGTTCAGTTCGCGAACCATTTGGGAGCCCTGATGTCACGGACTAGTCTAATTTGAAGTTTGATGTAAATCCATGCATTAGTTCTTGAAGTACAGTTATTGTGGAAATCGGGAAAATTTCAGCTTAGCAGCGCCACGTGTTGTGCGATTTACACCAAAAACTAATCAGCATCAATTTATATCATGTACTATCTAAATATTTTTTATTATTAAATTCCGTACATTAGTTCTTGAGACAGAGCGCCCCAAAAGATTGTGCCACTTGCAGACAGACAGAGTCACAGACTCACCGACAGACACTTTGTAAAAACATGTTTTTTGGAATCTGTGTCCTTAAAAAAACGTATAAATCCGTCAAAAACTAAAATTCGAAAATTTTCACGAATCCAATACTTTTTTTTTTTTTTTTTTTTTTTTTTTTTTTTTTCAAAGATAGAAGAAAGTAAAAAATATCACAATCAGTAATTCAAAGCCCCCTTTTTTCGCTCCAGAACTTAAAGAGAAAATAAAATACACACAATATTTTATTATAAGATGAATGATGCTTTCGATTTCGGAATAAAATTTAAATAAAGCCGTACTTTCATCTTATGGATCATAAACACGGAGGTCGTAAAAATTCATTTATTTAAGCCAATGAATTATTATTGGAAAAACACAAGAACTTCGGCAGCTGAGATAACTTTTTAAGAATACCAAGTTAATATCTCGTGTTTATGTAAGTAACAATGAAAATAGATTTTAGTTTTAAAATAACTTTTTTTTTAAAAACACAAACTCTATCTAAAACAAACGCCATCGTTTAAAGTTTTGATTTATATTTGTTTTGCTTGTAATATTTAAAGTTAATAAAAGTATTTAAAACACCTTCAATGTAATGAATTATGATATTTTTATCTAAAAGTCACAAATAACCATAAATCGGAATTTTTCAAAACTTAGAAATGTTAATTATTAATAGATTGAATAAGTTCGCGCTGTTTTCTAACAGTTGGCACTATCAGAATTGCTCGCGTGTGGTATAAGATGATAACGCACCAATAAGGAAGCACTATAAGCGTGTGTAAAATTCAGTGTATGTAATTTCGCCGAAGTGTAAACAACTTTTTTTTATAGTGTTAAACATGTCGAATTTCGTGCAAAAAGAAATAATATTTGCAGGAAATTTTAATACATTACTTTATTAAAACAAAATCTTCAGTTGAAGCGCACAGAATTCTTGTTGAGACTTGCAGCAACCATGCTATGTCGGAAACAACATGCTGAAATTGGTTAGACAAATGTTGCAAAAATAATGATTTTGAAATTAATCCAACGAATCCACCACTAGTTGTATCAGTTGTTGGCTTATGCACCCCTTCACTTCCGGCCGACATTGGATCATCAGATTCCTCTATTACTACTCTTCCATATTTTTTTTTTTTTTTTTCCTTTTTGTGTTCGATACTTTAGGTTTTTGTGCTATCGGTTGTTAGACTAACAGTAGTTATGTGACAATTTCTGTCAGATCATTAAAGGTTAAACAAAGTGCTCTCGTCGCAAAGGGGTTAAGAGTGAAAAAAAAAATAATTAAACAAAATAGATGAATCGAATTTATTACATATGAACTACGTTAAAAAAGAATATAGGACTAGCTATCTGTCTAAAAACAGGACTAACTTCATAACTCTTATAATATAGAAAATATAAAAAAAAAGTTATATCACATTGCTCAATATTTTCAAAACAATAACTCATTTTAAGAGTTAAAAAATATATACATTAGGGTGGTTCACAAACCTATGGAAAAAAATAAACTTTTTCGTACAGACCAGGACACCCCCTCATTTTTTTACAGCTGACCATATTATTATTCTGGCAAAGTTTTAATCTCCTACTGCAAATAAAAGATGGTGCTCAATGAACTGTCAACTTTTGACTTTTGGCGATATTTAAGCATTTGCATATGAATTTATTAAAAGTTGAAATAAAAGCCAATTTTTAAAAATATCTTTTATTTATATTTTACATGATTAGTAAAGCCTATCAAAATAGTTCACATTGCTAGTTTTTTACATTTACATTTTTGAAACAATATTAACAATTGATTTCTTATGAAAGTGAGAAAGAAAGTTCTTATGAAAGAGGTAATGAGTCGTATTTTCTTCAATAACTTGCAAAAGACACTGCCTATCCTCATCATTTGTTAAAAATTTGTTGAATTCTTGAATCAGCTGTACACCTCCATCAGCAGTATCAATCACCACCCTTAGTTCTTTTAAATAGTTTCTGCAATTTTTGCAATTGATGATGTCCTTCCTTTTTCCGATGAAAGTTGTAGAAAACTGTCATTACTAATGAGAAAAGAGTTCAACAATATTATTTCTTGTTGCTAAATCTTCAATGATTGAATCTTATTTCAATAACTTTGATTGTCGTCTTACATTTTATGAACATTTATGGTTGTTCATTCCTGTAATAATTTTTGCCTTTTTCTTTTTTTGGTACTGTGTCTGAAAATAAGGCAAGACCAATTAATTCTGAAACGTACCACATTTGACTTTATAAGACTTTCCTTTTCTTTGCTCCTACTCCAATCTGAGAATCATTAATCGCATATTTTCTAAGATCTTTTTATAATTTTAAGACAACTGCAAGAGCTTCATATGCAAGTGGAGCTTTTATCCAGCCTTTGCTGAAGAGAGAAGATTGACTTGCACAAATCGTTGGAGTTGCATCCCCCTCTCTTAAATGGAAAACTTCTGGTTGATTCCAGAAGAGAAAGATATTGAAAGTAAAAGGAGTTTAGCCATCCATCGAGCATGATGAATAGCATGTGGTGCACTCCAGTGGTTTTTCTCAGGTTCCTAAAGTATCAGGAATCAGCTCAGTCATCTCTTTATAATCATCTCTGATGACCATAGAATAGATTTATCTACAGGTAAAAGAAAGTCAATAGTTGAATCTTTAAAATCTTTAGTGGATTCTTTCAATTCTATCCCCAAAAATTTGTTTGTTCAGTTCCTTGCCAAACAGTCTTAATTCTGTTAAAGAATGGGATTTCTGGAGAACCGGACAGTCAGAGATGCAAGCTAAAAACCTTTGTCAAGATTAAGTTCAAGACATGGTGCCTGTTGGCTAGCCACAGTAATTCACATTCAATTTGTTTTATTAAAACGAATGCATGTTCTTTTTACATAATCAGTGTTTACACTCATCGTATCAAAACATTCAGTTTGAATGTTTATTCCCTTTAGTGTAATAGGTTGAAAATAGAATTCACTATATTTTCTGCTGTTCAACCACACTACTAAACTTACGCACACCAAGAAGTTTTTCAATAAAAGCTCCTAAAACTGATCAACATTTCTTAATTCAAAGCATTCAGATAAAATTTTGCCATTTTAATGGAGGATAATCTAGTTTGAAATCATGAATTGCTGCCTCAACATATTCTTTTATACCTTTTTTTTGACAAGGTTTTATCTTGATCGTTGTATGGTACTTCTTGAAGAAAGAAGAAGCGTACAATGCCCCAGAGCTGGAACAATCAAAAGCAGAGTTTCACAATCAGATGTCTTGTTACGATCTAAAGCACTAGTAACATGAGATGTGCACAGTTGTGTTTTAGACAAATCTTGTTTCGTTTTAGGATTGTGAATAAGTTTTTTCTTTATATTGGGAAGAAAATATCATAAACATCTAATTGGGAAGTGGACTCTGAGTTTTCCGAATCAGTCACAGAATAAACAGCTGTGAATGAAGTGCCCACACCTGTGACTTTTTCTTTTTTACCATTCTTCCTGTTTTTTTCCCTTTTAAGAATTCTCTTTTTTTTTATAATTTCTCTACGTTCATTAGCCAAACACATTTTGTGTCTATCTCATTGATCTATAAAAATATCGCATTCTTCTTTTTTGTATTAGAAACAGCTTGTAGCTTATAGAACTTTTTCAATATCCCTTGCTTAGAAATTGGCGGCTTCTTATGTCAGAAGTGTTGCAATGTTGCAAGATGCATTATATAGAAAAACTGTTACCAAATATTAAAATTTAACTTTATATTATCTACTAGGAATTATCAAAACTTAAAAAAGTCAGTTTTTATTTAAAAATTATGCATTTTAAACATATATTCCTATGTTATTCTAAAACTATAAAATTGCATAAAATTACCAAAAAGTGTCAAAATGAAGGGTCGTTGAGCACCATCTTCTTATAAGTGTAAACAGCTAAAATTTTAGGAGTGAGATACTATGAGTAAATGTAAAAAAAGTAGGGGGTGTCTTGGTATTTATCTCGAAAAAAGTTTTTTTGAACCACCCTAATATACATGTATAATTAAACAAAATGGATGAATCGAGCTTATAATGTTTAAGTTACGTCATAAAAGAAACTTGACTAACTATTTGTCTAAACACAGGACTTGATGCATAACCTTTCTTGGATAGGAAGTATAAAAAAGGCTATAACACCTTGGTCAATATTTTCAAAGATAAAAAACCCGTTTAGATTTTTAAAAAAAAGTATGTAATTAAACAAAATGGATCTTATCGAACTCATTACATCTAAACTAGGTCATAAAAGAAATCTGGACATAAGAAGATCGAACGTCTTCCGAACAGAATTTCCAGAGAGACGCTCAATAGAATCAGAGATTATATTCAAAATATTGAAGAATAAATTTTTCCCGTTTTCCGCGTCTCATGCCTTTGTAGAAGGCAGTACATCATTCAAGATTATTATTTATTCGCCTCTCCCACACAACACAGGGAAAAGGAAGCATTTCACTCTGAGAAAGAATTTCGGAAATTCTTTCGCACTCGAGAACTGGAAGAGATAATAAAGGAATTGTCCTTTATTATAGGATGGACGTATAAGCTATTGATTACTGCATAAAATTTAACTAGCTGTATTCCCTCATCACGGGATTCGTAAAAGTTTATATATTTAAAAAGACTAGCAAGATTTGGTATGATGAAAAAGAATATACAGCCGAGTCTCTCTATTACGAAACTCCATACATCGAATTTCTCTATATAACGAATTTTTAATAGGGACGGTTCCCTTTTCCCATGATTACATTAAAAACAGTCTCTATATAGCGAAATATTAATCCTCCATATAACGAATTTTTTCATAAAATGATCTTTACTTATTCAGTTAAAAAAGCTTTTCAAACAGTGTCAGTTAGATTCTTACACATATAAGAGCGGGACCAATGGGATTAATTGAAGAAAAACAATTTGCAATTGCTCCAAAAAGGCCGAATTTTCTGTACTAGAGGACAATGTGGATTCTGAGGACGAAGAAGACGTGACTTGAGCAAACTTAAAAAAGAAATAGAAATTAATTAAGGAACGCAAGATGTCGAAGAAAATGTTGCTCACTCTGATTTTTTGGAAATGGCGACAATCTCATTATTGCAGTATCTTACTGATAGTGGTATTTTAAGCAGAGTTATGAACATGGTGAGGTTGAGATGTTACGGTGAGATTAACCATGAGCATGAGAACGAAAATCTACAGCAAGAGAAAAAACCATCACGCAGTGAAATGATGAGTTCTTATGATCTTATTTGGAGAGGACTTCAAATAGAGGAAAATGCTTCCTATACAATTTTTTATTCCTCGCTAAATTTGAACATTTTTACGAAAGTTTAAAATTTTGAAATCAAAACAAAATTACAGATTTCTTCGCCTAAAATTAATCAAAGTCTTTTTTATGTGATTTCCATCAAGCTTTTAAATAAATGTCGGTTCTCTTTCTTGAAACTGTTTAAATAAATAAGAAATAGAATATTAGGTTAATATTTAGAGTTAAACATTTCAAATTCTTAATTAAACACATTAAAAATAATATTTGTTAAAAATTTACGCATTAAATAGGAATGTAAACGTCATTCCCTATACAACGAATTTCTCTATATAACGAATTTTTTACAGGAACAATGAATTTCGTTATATAGACACTCGACTGTCTTTATAATTTATTTGCATAATTTCAGAAGTTGCATCATTCATAAAATTACAGTCGCAAACGTTGAGTTTCGCAGATCGGCGGTTAATACAGATAAAATAGTTTTTAAAAAAAACTGATGGTCATTCATCAAAATTTGGGAAACATCTTTTCAGAAATCTGCAAACCATTTATTACGACAAGTTTTATGAATACTAAGACAAAAAGTATACTTTATGCAGATACTTGGGTAGACTATCTTTTTGTAACTTGAAATAAATATATGATTAGTCCCCCCCAAAATAAATTTGTTTTACCGTGTTTTGATAGATGGGGAAAAGTAGGCATTTTAACTTGAGGGATGGGGGGGGGGGGGAATTCAACTTTAAAAAAAAAAGTAATTAAACAAAATGCATGAATCGAATTTATTCTATTTAAACTACGTCATAAAAGAAAACTGGACTAACGGGACTAAATATATAACAAAAAAAAAGAACTACTTAAAAACAGGACTAACTTCATAACTTATATTGTGAAGAAAGTATAAAAAAATGTGTAATAATTAAATAAAAGGAATAAATCGAACTTATTACATATAAATTGTGTCATAAAAGAAATCTGGTCATAAGAAGATCGATCGTCTTTGGAACAGGATTTCCAGAAAGACGCTCAATAAAATCAGATATTATATTCAAAATATTGAAGAAGAAATTTTTCCCGTTTTCCGCCTCTTATGCCTTTGTAGAAGGCAGTACATCATTCAAGATTATTATTATTATTCGCCTCTCCCACTCAACGCAGGGAAAAGGAAGCATTTCGCTCTGAAAAAGAATTTCGGAAATTCTTTCGCACTTGAGAGAGGGAAAGAGATAATAAAGGAATTGTCTTTTATTATAAGATGGATATATAAGCTATTGATTTCTGCATAAAATTTAACTAACTCTATTCCCTCATCATGAGATTCGTGAAAGTTCATATATTTAAAGAGACATGCAAGATTTGGATTATATTTCTTTATCAATTTAATTATATAACATCTTGCAGTTGGAACATTCTTAAAATTATAGTCGTGAAAGTTGAGTTGAGCAGATCGGCAAATAAGTACAGATAAAATAAGTTTATTATTATTATTTAAAAAAAAAAAAAAAAAAAAAAAAAAAAAAAAAAAAAAAAACTGATGGTTTTTTACCAAAATTTGGGACGAACACTTCATTTCATAAGATGAGTCTCCAAAAAAATAAAGAGGATTAACCACGTTTTCGGAAAAAGATGGACATTTTAAACACGATTCGAACATTTTTAAGTAGGCAAAATGAGTTATCGTTTACTACGCATTTTTTTAATTCTGAATCAAATGACACTATCTGCAAGTCGATACGATCATTTTTTTTTTTTTTTTTTTTTTTTTTTTTTTTTTTTACAAAATTACAAGTTTTATGACTGCAAATTATACTTTCTACGGATAAAATAGTGCTTTACCGAACAAATGATGGCCATTCACAAAAATCTGGAAAGAACATCGTTTTGAAGCGTGAAATAAATATCTGATTAGTCCCTGAAAAATAAAGTTGTTTTACTGTGTTTTGGAGGTGGGCAAAAGATGAATTTTGGTGGTGAGTCTTTTAACTCGGGAAGTAGTGAGTATTCAACTTTTTCTAAAAAATGTAATTAAACAAAATGCATGAATCGAATTTATTACATTTAATCTACATCATAAAAGAAAACTGGACTAACAAGACTAACTATCTAACTAAAAACAAGACTAACTATATATATAAAAGCAGGGCTAACTTCATAACACTTCTTGCGTAGAAAGTACAAAAAAATTACATCTCTTTGATCAAAATTTCAAAAACTGTAAGCCACTTTAATAAAGTCTGTAATTAAACAAAATGCATGAATCGAACTTACTACATATAAACTGGGTCATAAAAGAAATCTGGACATAAGACGATTGAATGTCTTCCGAACAGGATTTCCAGAGGGACGCTCAATAAAATCAGAAATTATATTCAAAATATTGAAGAAGAAAATTTTCCTGCCTCTTATGTCTTTATAGAAGGCAGTACATCATTCAAGATTATTATTATTATTCGCCTCTCCCACTCATCACAGGGAAAAGGAAGCATTTCACTCTGAAAAAGAATTTCGGAAATTCTTTCGCACTTGAAAGCGGGAAAGAGATAATAAAGGAATTGTCTTTTATGATCAGATGGATGTATAAGTAATTGATTTCAGCATAAAATTTAATTGGCTCTATTCCCACATCACGGGATTTGTAAAAGTTAATATATTTAAGAAAACCAGCAAGATTTAGAATGACGAAAAAATACATTTCCTTATAAGACATTTTTATTTATTTCTGGTGTTAACATATACTTTTCCTCTGCGTATATTAAAGAGACAGCAATGAATGCGGTGTTTTCAAAGAGATTCTACAAGCAGCTTTTGACGTAGTATACTTACATATTGTTAAAACATGTTTTTTGGTTAAAACAAAACCGCACTTCCTCAAAAATTAAAGAAAAAACGTATGAGCAAATAATATCAAAGACTGTAGCGAAAAAAGCTCGAACGGATCTACAATAAAACTTTCCTAAATTGACTACGATACGTTCCAATAAAAAGTAATTGCTCTGAGAGGTGGTCTGTTAATGGAGGTCATGTTTAAATTTTAATTGTTGAAAAAAGGGTCACAATGTTACTAAGATTTATTTTTCATTCTCCTGAATTCAACACTGAATGAACCGAATAGAGATTTTGTCTGAATACCAAATATTCGGCCCAGAGATGAACCAAATACCGAAATGCGGCTAGCCGAGTACTGAACATTCGGCCAGTCGAATAGCAACTACTTGCCGAATAGCTTTTGCATTTTAAAGTTTAAAGTTATTAAAATGTTTTATATTTAAAAAAATCTGCTTTGTGTTATTTAAGAAAAATAATTAAGATAATTTTTTAATTAGAAAATTTCTTAATTTCGTGGCTTCTTCTGAAAAATAAATAAATAAATAAAAATAATTAAAAGAGAAATAGTGAAAAAATTAGAAGAAAAACTTAACAGGGTCATATAGGTACTGTTTATTTGTCAGAAAGAAACTAAAGTAAAAATAAATAATACAATCTAGCAAAAAAATGGCAACTCAGCAAGAATAAATTTTCTACTCCTTTTGAAATTTAGCAAAGAAGTTTATAAATACATCCTAGATCTGGAGTGGACGATCATTTTCAGATATTGTAAACATTCAGGTTGTTTTTAATATCTAACAACAAATTCTCAACAGGGGTAATATTATCACTTTTTATTTTTTTAAATCAGAAATCAAAAATCTCAATTCATTTATTTTATCATGGTCAGTGACACAGTTTCACAGTATAAATATTATCAATTGGATTTTGAACACCTGAATGTCTAGCTCATAGTTCTTTAGCTATGAATGGTGGCATTTTCTAAGCACTTTTCATCACTTCATATTTTATATATTAAAGCAAGGCAGTTGAAAATATAGTTATATCTTCATTATTATTAAAGTAACAAACAAAAATCCAAGTTTGACCTTGAGTGAGATAAGATACAATGTATTTCTGACTCAATAAGTGGATTATGATTTCCTGAACAAAAATTGTCTGTCTTGATACTTATTATCAACCTCAAAAGTTTTTCTGTTTTGTTTAGAAACTCTTTTATTACGAAAAAGCAAAAACAGATAATTTATTAAACAAAATTTAGGCTTATTCTATGCCAAATCACCCAGGGCCACATGCCCTTCCGTCTCATATTTCTTCTATGTTTAGATACCTGACCCTGAGAGATATGACCGCAGTAATTTGTTCAATTTTTTACCTCGAAAATTGACTTTAGGAAAAATATTTTAAGTATTCATATTTTGTGCGATGCTTCCAATCATTGTGTTGACACCAAATACATAATATGCTGATGCTCTGTTATTTTTTAAACAATGTAAAATATGTTGGCATCAAATTAAAGCTAAATATTTTCTTTTTAACTGTGCTATAATATTTAAATATATATATATATATATATATATATATATATATATATATATATATATAATACCATTAAAAGTAGACAAGATTCACCAATGGATTTTATCAATAAAACAATAAACCAAAACGAAGAATTAGAATTGAATTGAATTATAATTAAATAAAAAACAGTGTAACGAGTAAATCTGAAAAAAATAAATAAATAAAATGAATGCAAATATAATTTGTAGCTCCAAAAGCAGAATCATCAGGCCCCAAATGCTCTGGAACTACAAATGAAGTGTGCGGTTTCATCCACGTATTAGCCATGAAATAGCAAAATAATACGTATTTGGGGCTACCAGCACACAAAAACCAAATTATTAAACAAGGAACAAAGATATTTTACAAAAGGGAGTTGAAAGTAAGTAAAAATAATAGTTATCCATAACAAACAAAAAAGGATAAAGCTGAATAGAAATATAATTGAACCGGAGAAAACAATTAATAATCGATATTAACATAAAATTAAATAAATAAAATAATTAAAATTTGAATTAAGAGATAACATTCATATTAACATATAACTTAAAATACCATTTTGTTACTTTAATCAGTAACATTTATTACCTAGTGTCGAATTAATAGGGTAGCCCGCAAGGGATTACCCCCCCCCCCCCCCCCAGAAGTTATGAGATTTTATGCTTTTTAATGCACAAATTGCGATTCCCCCTCTCTTACAGAGCTGTAAAACATGATGCCTTCCTCCGGAGTCGCAGAAAAATACCTGCAGAGTTTCCCCCAGAGGGTTTCAGGGGGGGGGGGGCGCTCCGCCCCTCCTGCCCTTTAGTTTGAAAAATAGCGCCCCTCTCGTCCCTCATCCGAAAACTAGCGCCCCTCTTGTCATTCATTCAAAAAAAAATAGCGCCCTTCTTGCCCCACATTTGAAATACGCAGCCCTCCAGCGATGATCCGAACGCGCTAGGACGCGTAAAATTACGCAAAAAATCGGCAACGGAAAGCAAAAAATATCCTCCTACGCGTCCCGTGAGACGGGTAATTTCATCAAAAAATCACTAAAAAACGGCATGTTTCGTTAAAAACCGCGAAATAACGACTAATTTCCGGCGAGATTCGCAAAAAAAAATGGCTAATTTCGTCACGAAATTTCACAAAACGGTAGATTTCCTCAAAAGATTGTGGAAAAATGTCAAATTTCTTCCAAAAACCGCGATTAAACGGAAAATTTTGTCAAATGAGTCGCAAAAAACGGCAACTTGAAGTAAAATTTGACATTTTTCCGCGATTTTTTTAGCAAAATATTCCATTATTTGCGATCTTTTAACAAAATCTGCTGTTTTTGCGATCTTTTAACAAAATTGGCCGTTTTTAAGTGATCTTTTAACAATATTTGCCGTTTTTTTACGATCTTTTAACAAAATTTACCTTTTTCTTCTTTTTTTCAAATTTTTGATGAAATTTCTGTTTTTTCACGACTTTTTGAACCACTAGATTCTAGATTCAACTCTATAAAAGTGCCCTTAAAAATGAAAAAGTGCCCTAAAAAATGTAAAAAGTGCCCTTTTCAGAACAATAGCGCCCTGCCCTTTTTTAAACCTGGGGGAAACTCTGATACCTGCATTCAACACTGATTTAGCCTAGAAAAAGAAAAAAAATCGAAATCGAATCTAAAGATCGAAATCGAATATAGAGATCGACATCGAATCTGAAGATCGACATCGAATCTAAAGATCGACATCGAATCTAAAGATCGACATCGAATCTAAAGATCGAAATCGAATCTAAAGATCGAAATCGAATCTAAAGATCGATCTTACGGGCAGAATCGATTTTACATTTTTACTTTCTTTTGTAACTTTACAAGAAGAGAGTATTAGAAACGTGAAAAATTTTGACTTCCCGTTTTCGATGGATTTATATATTTTAGAAGGTCTTTAACACGATTTCATGGTTTTTAAGAAATATCTGTCTGTGTGTGTGTCTGTCTGTCACTCTGTGAGTCTGTATACGACAAAAATTTCTGACCGTTCTATCTCAAGAACAAATGCACGGAATTCCACTAAACTTTAGATTTAGTTTGACCTTGATATAAACAGAATCTAATTAATTTTTGGTGTATATAGCCTAACAGGTGGCGCTGCTATGCTGCATTTTTTGCGATTTGCGCAACAGCTATATCTGAATAACGAATGAACGGATTTTCATCACATTTTAGATCCAGTTAGTCCTTTACATGAATTGATGTTTTTTGCATTTTGATGTATATAGCTTCCCAGATGGCGCTGCTATACTTAATTTTTCACAATTTCCACTCAGCGCCATGTGAAAGGGGGGGGGGCGAAAGGAAGCGGTCGTTCTGAGCACCGAAATTTAGGGGGCGCCAAATTTTTACTACTAACATCACTTCTAGCCTATCACAAGAAAAAGTTAACAGGGGGGGGGGGCTAAATTGGAACTTTGAACCGGGCGCAGTTCTCTTTTCGCACGCCCCTGTTTCCATTTTAGCTTTATCTCAAGAACTAATGCACGGACTTTCATAAAAATTTAGATTCAATTAGTCCTTGATATTATTTGATGCTAATTACATTTTGGTGGAAATCGCTTAAGAGATGGCGCTGCTATACTGCATTATTCATGATTAACGCAATAGCGCTATCTCAAGAACGAATTTTCATCAAAATTGAGATTCAGTAAATCTCTGACATAGATTAGTGTTATTTAGTTCTTGGTGTAAATTGCCCTACAGGTGGCGCTGATATGCTGCATTTTTTATGATTTCGCAATAGCTGTATCTCGCGCTTTCATGGATTTTCATCAAAATTCCGATTCAGCTGGTACCTAATAAAAATTGATCCTGATCAATTTTTGGTGTACATCACTCAACAAAAAACGCTATTTTGCAGGGGGGGGGGGAGGGGGCTCTGAGGTTTCTTTAATTCTTCTATCTTGAAACTAATACACTGAAATTTTGGAATTGGCACATCCGTCTATTTTATCTTCGAC
This sequence comes from Maratus speculifer, assembly GCA_964019185.1. Classification (NCBI taxonomy): domain Eukaryota; kingdom Metazoa; phylum Arthropoda; class Arachnida; order Araneae; family Salticidae; genus Maratus; species Maratus speculifer. The sequence continues at coordinate 73,496,614 of OZ025303.1, forward strand.
TTTAGGAGGAAAATGAAAATTATATTACCTTCAGAGAAATCGATTAAAAATTTTTAAGTATCGATTAAATCGAGTTGGCCGTAGTATCGATTAAATCGATTTAAAAAATCGAAATCGCACATCACTAATTGAGACTTTACAAGGTAAAAACTCATTATCTTAATATAGGATAATAAAAATTAAAAAATAAAATTAAATTAAATAAAATTAAATTAAAATTAAAAAAATAAAAAAATAAAATAAAATAAAAATAAGTAAAAATTTAAGTAATAATAATAATAATAATAATAGTAATGATATTATTAATAATAATACCAAAAATTATATCAATAACATTAAAATTAATTTGATAATTAAAATATAGCTATTTAACTACAGATATAACTAGACAAATATCCATATATTGGTGTCAATTAAACAGTTTAAAAATTATGTTAAAATAAATAACCCACTCTCAATTTTTTTTTAAATAATTAATTTTTGCGTTTTATATACAGACAACACCACCTTCCTCCGTACTCTAACATCTACCCACCCAACCAACCTATATATATATATTTTTATTACTTTTTAACATTTTTAATTTTTTATTATTATTTTTATGTTTTATAATTTTTTTATACATTTTTTACACAAAGAATTAATTATAAGATCATGTAATATCTAATTATAAATTAAAGAATATATGAATTTTTTAGGATAACCATTATTTATAGCATCATATACAAGCTTTTTAATATTAGTATTAATTAAATGGGAAGAACATAGACATTTTATTCTATATAAATGGTTAAGTAATATATTACGATATACAGAATTATGAAGACATGATTTAAAATTAGTAAAGGTATTAACTTTAAAATTAAATTCTTTCCTTTTGTCATAATTATCAGTTATAAATTTGTTCTCTTTTAATATAATTTTAATATCTAAGAAATTGATTGTATTATTAAAAAGTAGGTTTTTTGAAAGTTCTAGATTAGAAGGATAATCAACAGGGAATTGAGATATACAGGTGTTATCAGTATCAATTAAAATTACATCATCTATATATCGATATAAATGTATTTTATTATTTAAATAATGACGTCCATAGTAATATAAGTCAGATAATACACTAGATGTACTACCACCTTGTGGTATACCAACATTTTGAATATATATATTGTTATCATGTATGATAAAATTATTATAGATAATGAAATTGGTTAAGGTATGAAAATAATCAGAATCAATATTATGTGATATATCCAACTCATGTTGATATTTTTTAAAAAACTCATTTATGATATTATGTAAATCCGATAAATCGATATTATTAAATAAATCCTTAAAATCATAAGTAGTGATATTTTTTATACATTTAAGATTTTTCATAATATGGACCAGTTCATAACTATTTTTTATGCAATGTGTATTATCACTTTTTTTGTAATATTATATATTTGATTAAGTATTACTAATAGAAGTTTATTAGCAGCATTATTGTAAGTATTGCAACCAATTGTAACAGATCTGAATTTAACAGGATGCTTATGAAATTTGGGTATAAGGACTAGATAAGGATATTTAAAGTTAGTAGGGTTAATGTCTAATAATTTATAGAATCCTTTAATTTTACGATTATTGGCAAATAAATTATCATTAATTTTTTGGAATGTGTTATTATTAGATATACTAGATTTAAGCAGTTGATGATAATAAGATTTACAAATAATTGCATAATTATTTGGAGATTTATCAACATAAGTTATTACAAAGTTTTGTTGTAATTTATTGATTTGCTTAAACAGATGCTGTGTATTTACATATTCTAGGTGTGAAATATTATATTTTAAGGGCCTGGTTAATTTATCGATAACTAATATTTTCCATTGATTAAAATATTCAATGGGTTTATTATAATAAATTGCAAGTTTATAAATAAATATATCTATATCATAGGTAAATTGTTTTATGATAGATTTAATGTTTAATTTGGATGGAATTCTGTACTTGGTCCCATAACCCATAATTCGTCTAAGTTGTAAATCATCTACTAGATTAAGATTACCTGTAATAATATGTCCATGATCTTTATATATATATTTTTGTAGAGAGGGGTCATTGCATATACAGGGTAATGTACTAGCATCAAAAGAAGATTTAGAGAAAGAATTATAGTTAAAAATCGTTCTACCGACAGATATGGGATACTTAAAGATTTTAGATATATGAATATTATTAATAGGAAATTGACAGTTTATCATTTAATATGGAATTAATATTGATTTTATTAAATATTGGATTAGAAAAAGTAATTACCATTTGAGTATTAGTTTGTAAATTTTTAGGTTTTTTTTAGTAGATTTATATTGTAAAGGTTGACACAAGTCATAATGAGATCATAAAAAACATCTGAAAAATGTTTAGAGTAAGTTTTACTGAGAAAAATATTTAAATATTGTACTATATGTTTCTTTTTTATTCCAAAAATATATTTACGTATTAGAAACCAATTGTAATTTTTTAAACAATTACAATGCAGATTATTAATTTGTTGAATTATAATGTTTTTAGGAGTAATACTAGAAGATGAACCTTTTCCTCTTTTGTTATGTGTTGTTTTAGGATTTATAAGATGATTTAAACTATGATAAATGGGAGAATAATCTGTAGTATCATTTATAGATGAAAAAACTTTAACAGATCTTTTAAAAACCTCACTATTAAGACCATAAGGATAAATTGTATTATAATATTTCATATATGAAGACTCTAAATATAGACGCTCAGATTTATTTTTCTGAATTTGTATTATTTCAATAGTAGTATTTTTAAATTTATGTTTATGAAAATCATAATTTTTTTTCTCTCTCTTGACGCAGAAAGATAAATTAATGCATACTTGCAGGGTTGGTAAAAAAAACAGGTTTAAAAAAAAAAAAAAAAAAAAAAAAAAACATGGGGTTTTTTTTGGTTTAAACCAGTTTTTTTGGTTTAAACCGGGTTTTTTTTAAAAATATGATTTCCTATTACATATACATGCATATTTATCAATAAAAATAAATATTTTTGAATATATAAGTAATAGCTTGATTTAAAATTAATTCTAATCAATGTAATAATTTAATATACAATAACTTATGTAGAAAATGGAAATCATTTAAATATTAAACATTTTTAGAAAAAGCTATGTCTTTTTTTTCTTAAATAAAATGTTTTACATAATGCAGTTTCATATATATTATTTTCACAAGGCTGTTCAAAATAATTTCTTTGAAATACTTGTTATACGAGATGTCTGATTTTTCTGTTAGAAGACTACATGAATTATCTTTTATTAAAAATAAAGCTTTTTATAAAGAATTTTCGGAATGATTTGAATTTAGCAGTAGAGTCTACACACTTTAAGAAGTATTGTGTATTGCTATTCGACATTTCTCCTCTGAAACTACCAGGTTAAAAGAAAAAAAAAAAAAAGACGACAAGCAAAATTCTTAAAATAAACAAAAATACCTATTTAATAGCTTTTTAGACTATTGAAAACATTGATCTTAAAATATAAAGCAGTTTTATAAATACTGTCTTCCACTAGAGCATTTAAATAGCCATCAGACTACACGCTGAATTTAAAGCTTAGTACTTTTAAATGTCTAAACAAAAAGTTACTTCTTTTTAGGCATTTTTATGAGACTTTGTTTTCTATTATGTCTCAAACAAACCTTGCCTTGTCCCTTTCTCCCCAATTTTCTCAGCTGATCTAAGTTGGTTATGCAATAGAAGATTTAAATATATCTTATTGCATATTTTAATTAAATGTAAGCAGGTGCTTCCCCAGCACTAAATTTTTCCATGTCTTCTTATTTGACTTTATATTTTGAGCTTTTTTTATTATTATTATTCTTAAAGGTAATCCCCCCCCCCCCCCAATCAAGAAAATTTTCTTTTAGAGTTTGATTGATATCTTTAAGGTCATTTTATGTTATTAACTGTAAATCTGCGTTTCTCAAAGGAAAACATTTTTTTTCCTTCTAAATATTACATATTTTTAATCCATTTTGTCTTTTCTACCATAACATAATTTGTTTTCTTTATAGCTTCAGATATGTTCATCATTGCATGAAATTTGCATATTACATGCATACTAACATGGCCTAGACTAGACTCACTATGTCTCATGGTGACTGCTGAGATAACACTTAAAAATAGAAATGACTTGCATGCAATAATTTAGTACACTTAAATTACAAAAATGAGAAAATATTATATAGATTTGTTCTAAAAAACCAATTGGTTTAAATTATGCCAACCCAATTAATAACAGAATAAAATCATAATGCAAAATCCCCATTCCCAATGTAAGAATGCAAGAAAAACAAAGACTTAACCCAATAAACACAGAGCAAAAATCTGCCAATTATTTATTAGCATACATAACAAAAAGAAATCAATGGAGAAAATTACTTAAGAATGTTATATTCGAGGCTTTGGGGAATGATCAAATCCTTAGTAAATCTTAACTAATCAAGCAATTTAAATAATAAAAGTGCATTTTTAACTCGAGTTTGCCCTTCTGGCTATGAATGTTTTACAATTAATGTTATATATATATATATATATATATAAATTTTAACCTTAAGAAAAAGATAGAAATAAAACTAATTTTTTTCTAACTAGCTAATTTTTAAAAAATTGGTTATTCTGCCATGTAGACTTATAGTTTATATGAAAAGCTGGGTTGATTAAAAATATTTGTCATTTTAGAAATTTATCAATTCATCATTTTTCTACAACTTAGCTTGTAGCTTCTGCAGAATTTGGATTTTGCATTTTTCAATGTGTAAAATAAAACAAAAAAACCAGATGAAAAAAAAAACAGCATGGTTTTTTTAAATAACCATTGGTTTAAATCACGGTTTAAACCAACTTTGTTTAAACCAAACAACCCTGTAACATTGTAAGTACTATGTTTCTAATTAAACTGTTATAATAACTTCATTTTATGTGAAGAAAAGAATATAAAAGATAAAAATTTTGAATGTATAACTGGTGCAGTGTTAAATATAATGTTAGCTTCATATGTACAAATAGGATGAGGGAGTGCTGAAATACTTATTTTCGATACAATTCAATAATTTAGCAAAACTGTGAAAGAATCTCAAAACTAAATTAGATTTTTGAACATAATTTCATTTGAATTTTTGGAACAGAAATCCATTTAGTGACCTTGGGATCTTTTCCAGGGGGGCTCAAAATATTTTAGGGGGGGAGGGGCTGAGCCGCCCATAGTGCCCCTTTAGCTACGGCCCTGCTTGCAGGAATGATAATTAAAGGGACTTATAATTAAAAGGTTTTTTTTTTACATTTCGTATAAATGAATTAATCTTTGGTTATAAGTGATTGTTGTTTCAGGATAGCATTTTTTCTTTTTCTTGACCTGTTGCGTTTAAACATCAATTTTAACATCACTTTCTAAAACATCTTTTAGTCTTTGAGAAATAACGGAGATATTAGATCTTACAGTTTTAACCAGTTAGTTTATATAGTTCATAAGAGCAGCTATCAATGATTAAACAACTATGATTTCAATATCAATTAATTATCTAGGCTCATAACCAGTTGAAATTCACAGGATAATTATCTGATCAAGGAGGGAAGTTGGGGGGGGGGGAATTTTACAAGTACATAGTAAATTACTTTTTATGTCCATTTCATTTATTGATAAAATCGCCAATAAAATGATGTCATTATTGTTGACAATGCAATAAAGAATAACATAATTTTATTAGAGAATTTAGCAAACATTGACATCATTTTACAAGAGATTTTATCAATGTATGACATCATTGACATAAAAGTATCTACTTGCAGAATGTCTTTTTCCCCTTCAAATAATTAGTCTAAGCTAATTTCATTCATTGATGATGCAGATAATTGTTATTTTTTAAATACATTTTTTTTTAATACCAGGGATTATTTTTCTTATTATTAAGGCCATATATAAAATGTGACTAATTCAACTTTCAGATTGTCTATATTATAAGGGCCAAACGTATATGTGCGTAACGCATACGTCATTTTTGGAATGGCAACACTTTCAAATTTTAAATGAAATTTCTTTATTGCAATTTTTGACCTACTACAAATTTTTAAACTTTAAAATATTACACAGTTTCAATTTTTACATCATCGTGTAGGGAAAAAAATGTACTTTTAAATGAAATTTATTTGAAAACTGTATATTATTTTTTTTTTTTTTTTTTGAAATATTATTTTTTTTGTAGTTTTTAATACTGCTTTTTTAATTGTGGCAACAGGAGTACTCCATTTCTATTATATGCAAAGAAAAAAGGGGAAGAAATTGATTACTGTATCTTTATGTTGCAATTTTCTCATTAAAAGAGTAAAAATTGAAATATAAATATCTTCTGTTATAAAACCAGGTGAATTTTGATTTCATTTACAAAATTTGGCTTACGCATAAAAGAATGTCAACAGCTTAATATCTGTTTCTGCTAATAGCATTGAGACTTCAAGTTTTGAATCAAAATGATCAAATTAAAATGCCATTTTTTTTTCTGAAAAGGTGAATACAGGTACGGAATGTGCATTTGTAAATTTTGATATGATAAAAATGATGCCAGGTTTAGATTTCATGGGAAAAAATTCTATAATTAAGTCAAAGTTGAATCCATTTTGCTTTTTTTCATTTTGGAATACTAGCATCAGAACCTAAATTGATAACTTTATCATAATAACAGATCTTTATTATTTTTTACTGCTTACATGTACGATTAAAGTTTAAATTTAACAATTTCTACAACTGAGATTAATAGAAATAGTATTTTGTTGATTTGTTGTTAAATATCGTTTGTTTAAGAGTTAGACTTACCAATATAAAATGCACTTTTTATTATAACCAATTTTGTAGGTTTGTTATAAATCAATGAAACAGTTCCTTCTTAAATATTTACTTTTGTCGAAATTCGACGGATTCCACCTTGTTACTTTAAAAGTGCAATTATAAAAAAAAAAAAAAAAAAAAAAAAAAGAAAACACACAAACATTTGAATTTAAAATTCAAATAAAAGAAAGGAGCAAATTTAAAGCATACAAGAAATGTTTTAAGTTAGAAAGCATTCCCGAATGCTGTGTACAAACTTGGAGGGAAGGTAGAAAACATCATTAGAAATCATAATTACATAGGAAAGCATGTGCAGAAACATAATTCTAACAGGATAAGGGGACACAAAGATAGTAAGGTCACAACACAGAATGTAGAGTAAAGTGTGTTATTACACATACACAAAAAAAGTAAATAAAAGGTATGATATAAAAGCATCACAGGAAACATTTGAAATTGTGGCCATTGGTAAGTAAACACACATATAACACCAACATGCCATGGATTGACAGGCATGTTTGAAAATACTGGGCATTTCATGGATCACAGCAGCAGAGATGGACATTCGTATAACCATGTCCATTTCAGAGCCAATGTGACATGTATTAGCAGACATGTTTGAAAATACCGAGCATTTTGTGGATCTTAGCAGCAGTGATGGATATTCATATGACCATATCCATTTCAGAATTTAATAGGCATGTCATACAAAGGGCTTTTCTTGGAACACCAGAGAAAAAAAAAATCTAGAGGAGATAAATCAGATGATCTGGGAGACCAAGTGACAGGACCACCATGCCCAATCCACCTGCTTTGAAACAGAGTACGGAACAGAGAATCAACTTTCATACACTGTAATGGCAACTTGTTTAACATGGGATTACGCATAGACAGTAGCAATACGAGCGGATGACTCTGAAACTACGATCATAACATAAGAGAAGTTGCTAATTCGGCGAAACATGGCTTCCTTGGCTACAAATGATAAGGGAAAAAAGCAAAAAAAAATACAGCGACGGCATGCTGCTTCTTGTTTTGAAATTTATGAAAAAATTATTTTAATATGAAATAACTTTGACGTATTCGTCTTGCAAACAATATATGTGTCTCTTCTTAACATAAAGCCCTAATAATCTAAACTTGAAAATTCAAGAACAATAACAGTAATAATTACGAATCAATATAAGCGCGGAAATCTAAGATCAAATAGCATAAGCACATGTGCAAAGATAATCAAATCAGCATTCAGCAAGAAGTGCCAAGCCAGAATAGGGTTACAGTTAAACAGAAATCACGAGGATAAAAATCGCCAACGCGATGGTTTAGTTTTTAAGTGATCCACTGAGGGCGTTCTTTTCAAGCCGAGTTGAGGCTCTGTCCGTACTCTGTGCTTTGAAATGTCCAGTTCAAATGATTACGTACACACTTTCCATAATGAGATAGCACCTGTTCTATTGAAACCATATGTGGCGCCAAGCAGGTGCAGGAACATCGGTAAGCGAATCAAAAAATCTGAATAAAGGAAAAGTAACCATTGACAACATTGTGCTGATCTTGAGAGCTTGCATATAGCATCTGTTATTGATTTTCATCCATGCTTTCCTATGTAATTATGATTCCTATTGATGTTTTCCACCTCCCCTCCAAGTTTATACACGGCATTTGGAGGCACCCTGTGTACTGAAGCTGCTTCTTTTATTCTAGTAATTAACATCTAAACTAAACATTCTAATATGAATGAAATAGTACCAAAAAACTAGTGATAAAACACAAAAATTAAAGCTTTATATAAATCATCATATAAATATAAAAATACACAGGATGCATCTCAAGCTAAAAATTGTAACAAGCTATCATTAATTTAAAAAAAATCCTTTTTTATGTTGTTTATTTTTAATTTTTGTTTATCCCTTTTATTTCTATTTTTTTTTTTTTTTTTTTCTATCATTTTCACAACACTTTCTTCTTTTGCATGTGTTCCTTGGGATTGGTGTTTATCTTTCAGCTAGCACCACTTGTTACATAATTTGTAAGGTCTATTCTTTACCTTTCTGTTCATTTGTTATCTTGTCCCCTAACTGAGACATATTTAATTTGGATTATTATTAAACATTAAAAGACAGTTAAAATTTTCTTCTTGAAATGCATCCCAAGTGTGTTATTACTATTATTATTTAGTTCTATTATGAAATTTATCTTTTAACTAACAAGGGCACCACCAAACATGGTGCACACAGATTTTGATGATTTCAAAGTATGTTATAGAGGTCATACTACTAATTATTCAGCTGAAAGGATTCTTTCAAATGGGCCTTGGGGTTTTTGAGAAATTGGGGGGTCAAAGTTCAGCATATATTTCAAATACTTATTAGTACGAACGCCGCATGTGAATCAGTGGCGTCGTGGTAACGTACGAACCTGCAAGTCTAAAGGTTGCGGGTTCGAATCAATCGTCGCGTTTATTTATTTATTTTTGTATTTTTTTACACGTTACAAATTTTAAGTATTTTTATCACAAAATTGCTACAGATTTTGATATTTTCTTAATAAATTACATTTACATTTTTAAATTTTTTCATGAAAATTTATTTTTTTTCTGCAATTTTTAAACGAATATTTCTATTGACAAAACTACAAAACTAGTTTACGCCTAGAACTTTTTTTTTATTAATTATTATTCGCGTTTTTTATTTTAAGCACAATCCTGAAATAATGATTTTTTTTCCTCTCGCTTTTTTATTTTATAGCATTCTAAATGAAAACTTGCCTTTTTTTTTGTATATGTATAAATAATACAAAATAATTTTCGGGTGCAATTTTTTAAACGTCTTTAGGATTAGATTATTCAAGTAATGCGTATCTTCGAAAAAGTAATAAAATATTAATGCAGTAATGTTAAAATGCAAGTTGTTACCAGTTATTCAAATTTTCAATTTTCCAATTTTCTGTAAATACATTTATCTCCAAAGTTCAACATGAACATAAGTTATCGTTTACACAAATAAGAAATGACAGATTACATCTATTTTTTATCAAATCAAAACACTCTTTCCGTAATTCAACTGAAATACGAAATAGACGATGGGAGGAAGCCTCAAAATATACTTAAAAATGAGATTCCGTTTGCCATCTCATAGGACTACCTAAATTTGTTGTTAAAATATTTTAACATCCATATTTTATCGAAAATAGCAATGTTCCCACATTGAAACTTGCACATTACTATAAAATACAGAAATATACTCGGAACTATATCTTTTAACCACTTTGCAGCCATTTTTAGAATCGGCACTAGATGGTGCCACCAAAATCCATTAAAAAGAAACAAAAATACAACAAAACAACTTTTAAATCACAATACATGCCTTTTTATTTTATATTGTGTCTAAAAAGATATTAATTCTGAGCTAAATAAGCATATTTTATTTACATTCATATGGGTTTAAATCCTTTGTAGATTTTGAAACGAGAAATTATAAAAAATAATATAATTGCTTACAAACAGATAGGATGTCAAACATGTGTCTGTGTTATGAAAAATGTATAAATATTAGATTTTCCCAGAATATTCAAATTTCCATATCAAAAATTTTTTTCCTAGCAGAAGTGCCTAATTTTTTATATTCTGTTTAATGAGATAAAATTTATAATACATATAAAAATACTTTTTTTTAATCGTCTGCTTTCCTCTGTAATTATCAGAATAAATGAAGATTTCTTTTTATTGGTCTTATTTTTTCACTTTTACAAATAATGATTAAACCTTTTTTTTTTTTTTTTTTTTTTTTTTTTTTTTTTTTTTTTTTTTTTTTTACTTTTAATATATTTTTAAACATATTTATCATGAATTGAGTATTTTAGTAATATAAATTATATTAAATGCAGTATTAAATTATCTAAAAATCGAAGCACACTATTGTGTAATACACATTTGAAAAGAAAAAAAAGTGACTGATTAATCTAAAAATATTAATATTTAAAGTAGTGGAGATTTTTAAATATTGAAATTTTCTTATACTTTTTCAAAATTTTAATTAAATACAAATTTTTATTTATTTATTTGTTGCAAAATGTACTTTTAGTTGAACCCTGAAGTGCAGTCAGTTCACCATATTTTGAAAAAATAATAATAAAAAAATGTTGACTAAGTAAACTGTTCTCTTCGGAAAATATCAAAAGGTTCAAAGCTGTAGAATTTTCAATTCTGCTTATAATTTGCGAAGTGTAAAAAAACATAAAAATAAATAAAAGGCCGATGACTGATTCGAACCCGCAACCTTTCGACTTGCAGGCTTGTACGTTACCACGACGCCACTGATTCACATGCGGCGTTCGTACTAATAAGTATTTGAAATATATGCTGAACTTTGACCCCCAATTTCTCAAAAACCAAGGCCCATTTGAAAGAATCCTTTCAGCTGAATAATTAGTAGTATGACCTCTACAACATACTTTGAAATCATCAAAATCTGTGTGCACCATGTTTGGTGGTGCCCTTGTAAGACCTGATATAAAACAAAGTTTTAAGCTTTAAAACAAAGTTTTAAAATATTTTTTACAAAAGATTATAAAATATTTTTTTATTATAACTTACTTTTTAATTTTAAAATATTTTTTGCAAGAGATTAGAATAGTTATGGAACTCATTTTTAATACATAAGCTGAATCACTTATTCTCTTTTGTAATTATGAAGATTTTACATCTACAAGCACAAAAATGTCTATGATACATTATCGATATTTAGCTATATATGTCTTCTTATATTATATAAAACTTTTTCATTACAGATTTATAGTAGAAAATTATGATAAAATATTAAAAACTTTATTTAAAAAACTAAATTGCAAGACAAAAAAATCTTTAATGTGCTTTAATAATTAAAATTATACAAATAAACTAGCATTACAAACACAAAAGAACATACAATACATAAGAATAATTTAACTTTGAGCAAACTGAACAAATAAAATATTTTTTATAATATATCCATGATGTAGAAAATGTCAAATTAAAATTACATAGATTTTATTATGAAAATGGTTTGTAAATTCTCAGAAAATATGGAAAATATACTATCATAAACTCTTAGAATCTATTCATTGCTATTATACCTTGAGAAAATTTAGGAAACAGAGATAAATTGATAATGATGCTATAAGCGATCTACCCTACTAATGTATTTTTGTGATTCCTGCACAACAAAATTCTGCATCTAGTAATTTCTTTTCATAGGTTTTATTTTCTTAGATTTTTAAGTCTTTAAGCCTTGGAATTAAAGATCAACTGAAACAGGTTTGTAAGATTGAATACAAGATGAAAAACTGAATTTGAGGAATCTTCCTATTTTCAAATAAAAATAAAAATGTATATATATATTTTATTTTTTTATTTTTTCTTTTTTAATAATTAACTAGTTTTGGCTCTGTTCTCTATGAGCTAAGGACGCCAACCCTAATTCAGACACAGCAGGCTCTAAAAATATTCCAATTTAACCAGCTTTAAACAGATTAAGGAAGACTGAATTATAATTAAAAAACCAGCGACGATCTTCTTGCAAAAGGTTTCCATTAATTTCTCTTTGAATGAGGAATTTTAAAGTTGAATCAATTTCTGTTTAAGAAATTCAATGGCTGTTTCCATCTTTGATAAAATAAGATCAGTTAAGCATTTGCTAATAAGCTAATACAGCATAAGTGAAATAAACAGAGTCTTGGTGTCTCAGTATTTTTGAACAACACTATAAGAAAGCTGCTTTAGATAAGAAATTTTAAATGTATCATTTTAAATCTAATGTAATTATCTCTAAAGTTTTCTTTCTTTTTTTTTAATATCCAAGTAAAAATATTTTTCTTGTCAGAAAGGAAATATTATTTGTGCTGCTTTAGACCATCTCAAAATAAAAAATAAATGTCTTGTGTAAATATATTTTTTAATTTAATTTGTTTTGCAGTTTCCTTGTTTGGTCATTTTAAATCTGATATAATTTTTTTTATTTATCGCTTTTAAAACTTATTGATTTTATAACTTCGAATTTTTATTTCTCTTTTAAATTTTTTGTGAAAATACTTTTGTTGCTAAAAAGGAAATATTTTTATTTGCACTGCCTTAGAGATGCCAACAACAGTTTAAAATTTTATCCAGAAATGTGACATAAATGTGTGCTGTAATTTTTTTTCTTTTAATTTAAACTGTTTGACAATATTATTATATGGCATATGATGTAATTTCTCCCTTTACGGCTTTTATTAGTGCATTTATTATTTTAATATTTTCTTCCTCTATAAAATTCACAAGAAAATATAGTTTTTATGACAAAACTTCAATATTTTCTTGCTTTTTATATGTAATATTTAATTTTAATTTTTTTTTCTGTTTATAACAGTCACGTGCAATTTTTTTTATTTGAAAGAAGTATTATTCTTTGCGTTGATTTTACAAATTGGCAACAACTTAAAATAATAACCATTTCTAAAATATGTAAAAAATCTCTCTTGAAATGCAGAAAATTTGAATTTAAAATGGATATAAAATGTCAAAATATTAGTCAAATAAAAAAAAGAATAATTGTCTGCACATGGGAACTTCTAGTGTATAAAATGATCTAAAAATGATTAAATTACTATGCATAATTTTTGCAGCTATAAAACTTTTTTAATTAAAATATTTTGACCAACTTAAACATTAAATATCTCTTAAAATAATTAATCCAAAAACTGTCTGCATCAGTAAGTTTATCCAGCATTTTTCTATTCTGCATCAGTAAGTTTATCCAGCATTTTTCTATAATATTACATATTTTCATACTTTTGTGTGCAGTAGTTTTCTTAATACTAACAAAGACAGGCCCCTAGTCACAAAAAATTCATTGTCAGTGGTGGTGACAATGTTAGTTATATTATTTAGAATAGAGATATACATATGCATGAATATACAAAATTATTAATTAATTATACTGGTAATGATATTTGTGGCCCAAGTTGTCTTTCTGTGCGTCTGACCAAAACTTTTTAATTTCATATATAGTAAAATGTAATTATCTCATCAACAACACAAAACGATTTTTTAATTATACAAATTTCATCTAATTAAAAAATTTTTATCTCCTTAATATTTTATAATGATTTTTGTAAATAATCATGAGTTTTACTAGAACTCTCTTAAAGAATATTCAAAACACTTTTACAGTACTAAAAAATTTCTGTTATTGTTAAATCTGCATTTTTTTATAATCACGTGAAATGTATCTTCAAAGTTGAGCCCTATATACATTTCTTACTTTATAATTTGCACTCAGGTCTTGAGTGAATCATGACTGATAATTATAAAGAGTGAAGTTCATAGCAATAAATAAAAATTGTCTCATTTGAGCGGCATTACACATCTCAAATCATTTAGCAATGTTGAAAATTTCTGAAGGAAGAAACGAGATTTTTATAATATAAACAGTTTTGGTCAAGTTTTGCTACAGCCAAGTTTTTCACTAAAAACTAAATTTTCGGTTGTTTTTTCCTTGAAATATGGTTTAACAATCTTAATGACAACTCAGTCATTTATAAACAAACAGAGATTCCTTAAGAAATCAACATACTTTACACAGGAATGGGCAAAACGAAATTTAGAGAAATGCAGCAGAATATGCCTATACTTTGCAGCCAATAATTTTTTTTTTTTTTTAATGAAGAAAATAAACATAAAAAATCCAAAAAAGATTTAATAAGCATTTTTGTAAGAACTCCTCATTCTCATATAAATATTTTTAAACATATTGGCAAAAAAATTTATAAAGAGCAATCAAAGCACCTTTGCTTTCAGAACAATTAAGAGGGCTTGTCCACTTAAGCCCATGTTTAAGATAAATTTGAAATACAAAAATGTAAAGAAAAAAAAATTAAAAATTATCTCACATACAGGGGTAAAACACACAGCATCCCATGTAAAAAAATTCTTACGTCTAGTTTCTCTTAGTGTTTAAGCATTATGCTATCTATGAAGAATAAATTTTACTATTTTCTTTTTTTTTAAATCAAAGAGCTAAAATAATTTCAATTAAATTTCAGTATCTAATGAAATGCAGCTGTTTTAAAAAGGGTTCTTTCTTGCTGGCTTTCAACCAACATTAGTGATTTCCACATAAGAAATTAAAAACTTGGCCAAATGAAAATAAATGTTAGCAAAATAGATTTGGTCGAAAACACAAAAAACGTATTTTTATTGTATCCTTTTTTTCCAAAATGCTCTAAATTTATTTATTTATTTATTTTTATTTTTATTTAAGCAAAACAGCAAAACTCTTATTTACTTTGTGCTTAATCCAAATAAATTTATTTATGTTTTTACCGGTGTGATGCCATAAATAGATAGTGATTAATTGGAATTATATAAATATACATTGCATAATCATTTCTATCTTTAGATGTTGCTAAACTGAATTGTAAAGTCAAAGTCAATTGTAAGTCAAAATTTTATGATTTATGGTGTGACACGAGGTATTCAGCTGAAAGTACACAAAATTTGAAGTCTCTGATTTAAACAGTTTTTGTGTACAGACTTTTTCACAGACTCACAGGCAGAGGACAGAAACAAATAGGGTTTTGTCAGATTAACGAAACCCTAAAAACATGTCAGAGAGTTGTGCTAACACCATAATAATGATGCAATACTTGACCAATAAATTATGTGTTTGCTCTTTTTTTTTTTTTTTTTTCCCAAACACTATACAATTTAAATTTTTGTACCATCAAAAAAGAACAAAAAGTATTCTTTCAAATACAGTTTGTTTGAAAACTGTATCTCAATTAAATCATTTTTTATGGTTTTTAAATAATTTTCAAGCATGATTTTTTAAAAAAAGATAAAAAATCCATCTCTATTGCATATAGCCTGATAACAAAAAATTGTTCATGCATAAAACAATATAAAAATATAGCATTTGTCTCTGACTAACATTCTATAAATGAAATTAAAACTTCATCAATAAATTTAAATAATAATATGATTAAAACATAAATTTAACATACATGTAATTTAACTATATGAAAATCCACCAAAATTATCTAAATCATAAAGGCTACTGTAAATAGTGAAATCTTAGGCGAAATAAAAAAGTGTCACTTTTAATAAATTTCAAAATCTTGAATACATAATTGATATATTTCATATAAAAAATGCATTATGGCATTGATGGTGGTCTTATCTAAAAAAAATATATTAAATACAAAAAAAATCTATTAAAAAAAGAATTTCATTTATATCAAGTCAAGAAGCAGGACTGTAGTAGGATTCCTGTAGTTTAAATAAACAAGTAATAATGATACATAACTGCTTTAAATTATTCTTTACATAAATAGTGAATTAAAAAAATAGTTCAATTATCAAAAACTCTTTGACTAATAAAATCAGAAGTAAATACAGTGGATTATAATTCAAACTTCAAAGGAACTAGTAAAATTTATGAATAAAATACTCAAGATTCTATTTTTTTAAATCTTTTAAACTAAATGCTTTGTAACTTAAAATAAATTAAAATTAAAAACTGTTGAATGTACTCAGAGTACCTAATCAAGCATTTCACAATGCTATTGATTTTAATCTGTAGCTTCAAATGACTTATCTCATAGCTAAACTAACATTTCTTTCTCAAAAAATTTTTCTTTTTTATCAATTCAGTTTATTGATAAAGTTACCAGAAATTTTTCATAAAAGAATCAATAAAAAAGAATTTTAAAAAGAGGGGAGTTAAATTATTAAAAGGCATAAAATTATGAAGGAATTTCATCCTTGTATACAACAAAAAAATTTCCATTTTTCAAATATTAATAGCTGTGATTTTCAAATTAAAAAATTACGGGACTTATGGGCAATGATGTAGAATTAAGTGAATAGCTAAAGATATTTATTGGGGCAGAGGGGTGTTTGAAAATCCCCCATCTTGAAACATATTACTTTAATTTCCAATTTAAATGACTTATGTAATGCATATATGATAGGATAGTATAAAATCGTAATTTCAGACTTCAAATTTTGTGTACTTTCAGCTGAATACCTCATGTCACACCATAAATCATAAAATTTTGAAAAAGCCTATTATTTTAATTAAATTAATTTTTTCTAATGTTATCTGTTAATTTTTACAATTTAAATTTTAAAAGATAATCTTAATTTCAACATTTTTCATGTAGACATTATACCTTGGAGATAAAGCAGCTTGCTAGCAAACAAAAGTTAGATAGCTTAGTTTAAAGAAGAAAAAACTTTTTTTTTTCTTTTTTCTAAGTTATTTCATTTCAACTTATTTTAATAGTATTTAAGATCAAAATGAAGGGGAAAGAGACATCATGTTTTTCTTCTCTAGTATAGAATCAAATGCTATTTTAAAAGAAAATCTGTGAAATTTGTAGATTTATGTCTGGCTTTGATAGCAGCGACTAAGAACCTTGCATAACCACTCTGGTGACAACCTACTGATACAACGGCAATGATTTTATATAACAATAGAATATTTTTCATTTAGAGAGTTTATTTGATTTTTTATTTTTAGAGATCTAATGTAAAATGACTATTTCCATTTTATTTTCAGCCAACTAGCGTTAGTTTGAGGTTTGTGAATTCTTTGTCTTCTGTTGTGTACAATCATAATGAACCTTTATATGAAAATAATGTCAAATAATGACTAATGTTATTTTGAAATTGTTGAGAAAAGAACAAAGTTTTTGGGAAAATAAACAACATGGATTAGAGTCAGATATCGAAGAACAGGGGGTCTAGCAGATGTTGATATTTTCATAGTACAGAGAAATACAATAAAAGATTGAGTCTGGCTGCTTTCTTTTTAGATGTGTTCGTAATTAAATAAATACATAACACCTATAGTCGTCATTCAATCCATCTGTCAGTCCGTCCGCATGTAACAAGCACAAACTACCCAACTGGATCACGTGAAACTTAAAGTTCTTTTTAGATTTTTTTCTAATCATTTTTTCTAAATCGGATGCAAATTCAATTACAGGGACAATCAAAAGTATTTTATTACATTACGGCCAATGGGGAAAAAAAATTTTAAGTGCATTTTAATGATGTTACACTTTTTCATACATAATAAAATTGACATGCATCTATGAAGTATGTACTAAAATATACATTTTGTACAATCTGTGTTTTTTTTTTTTTTTTTTTTTTTTTTTTTTTAATTTATTTACAGAATCACACAAAAGTATTCCATTACATAATGGTATAGGAGGAAACATTGTTCAAGGAGTGTTTTAATTATATTAAACTATTTCATGTTTCATGAAACTGATATACATCACTGAGGTTTACTAAAGGTTACTTCCTGTATAATAGAAAGCAGATAATATTTACAGGGACACACAAAAGATTTCCGATACTTATACAGTATCCAAAGTACTATGTACTATTACACCAAGATCTGAATATTTTTAAAACTTTGTTATAGCATAAACACATCTCATTTGCTATGTTTGATGTGCAATTTCCAGCTTTTTATATTTCTTTTGATTAGCTAATTTGTTTACAGATACAGTTCAGAGAAAAGAAATCACCAAAGCAAAACAAAATTCATATTTATTTTTCTATTATTTAAAAAAAAAAAAAAAAAAAAAAAAAAAAAGGAATAAAAGTTTTTCAAAATTCTTGAATTTCACAAGTTCACAAATATCAGAGAGGGACACTCTCCCCCATAACGATGCCTCTGTGAGGAATAGATTTCAGGAAATGAGAAAAAAGGTGAAAAATTCTTCCCATTTATACAATGACACCAAACTTTTGTGATTTAAGTGTCATTTTAGCAGATACCTATGCAATAAAATTAAATTGAAATCTACATGTATGATTGCTATTTTTTGTTTTGTTTTTTTACTTTGAAAGTATTAACAATGTTAAACGTGTAAATTGAAACATAACTGACCAATTCATGTGAAGTGCAGTCATTGATTTTCCAAAACAAATATTATCCTGAATGATTTAGCTGTTAAATTCCCTCTTCCACCCCCTTTTTTCAATAAAAATAATCTCCCATCTAAATTGATCTTTGCTTCAGAAATACATCTTGAAAAAAGATATAGAAATTATCAAAAAGTGTTGTATAAATAGTACAAAATATTCTATTCAAAAAAAAAAATTTCTTCACTTTAAATTTTTAAAATCTAAAAATTCATTCTTGAAAGACATTTGGAAAAACTTCATTAAAACGACTTTCAGATGCTTATATGACATAACCTCACCTTTCATTTTATGTCTCTTTTGCACAACAATTCAAGAACAAACTCCAAGGGTTCGAATAGACAAAATGTCAAATTACTTAATTTTCTAGGAACCTCCTCCCTCTATTATCCTTCCAAAGTTTTCTTTGCATTTTTGCATCAATCCAGAGAAAGTCCAAAATTGTTTTTAAAATGGTGGAATTCCTCCTTTAGAAGGAACTCTTTCATGCCTGAGATTTTAAATATGTGCGGCAATTTGAGATACTGAGCATCTCTTTAACAGGTAATATAATTTTATACAATAATTTACGGTGCATCTAGAAAATTTAATACACAAGTCAATCAAACCTTCCACTCGCACAAACATAGATGTGCCATATTACATCATACCTTAATTTCTTTTGAATGTCGAATTTTTTTTTAATTTTGTGGATTTTTGGTTATTGCTTTGTTTACATTTTTAAACAGTAATTTGAAAGTAATTAATAATGAAATCGAAACTATAATGAAAGTTTACAATATAATTAAATATTAAAATAATTAAGAAAAATAAAAATTTAAATTTAAAAAAAATTGATTTTTTAAATGATTAAAACATTAAAAGCAAAAGTCAAGTTAATAATCAATAATGTATAATTAAATATTAATTATAAAAATGAATTTTATTTTTCCTAAATTATTCAATGAAACAAAAAGGTACATTAATCAAAACCATAAGATAAGGAAATTTTATTTCAGGTTTAGCCAATCTTAATAATCAAAAAGCTTGATTAATACATAAATACATTTGGCAAAAAGATTGTAATTATGAGTGATATCAGCAATATCTTGAATTTTTTCAGAAATAAATTTATACTTCCTACGTGAACAAACATGAATTCTGTACCAAGAATGAAAATTACAAATTAAAATATACATCTGTAAATTATGTGCAGATTCTAGAGAGTTGTGGAGTTTTGGGTTGAGTATTTGAGGGAATCTACTGTATTTGATATTTTACCATTAAATTTTCAAGTAAATAGCACTTTTAACATTAAACTAAAACTAATTACCTATGTACATATAAAAAAGTATTTTATTATATACATAATTACACATAATCAATTAATTTTCTGACATGTTTAATATGGAACTATAGTTGAGAATATTTGAGTTGCAAAATATCTTTTATGATTTACAAATTGAAACATAGTAAGAAAAAAGTTTCATAAGGGGAAAAAAGACATTTTTAACCCCTGACTGATTATTATTATTTTTTTTTTTTTTTTTTTAGATTAGTCTTGAAAAGTAAATTTGGAGGCCCCTTTGTATTTCAGTGTATAAGCACATGCTTCATCTGCCTATTGAGTAATAAGGCTCTGGCTCACAGCAGTATCTTAAGCAATTATGACCATTTCTGAGTAAATACAAATATTAAATTTAAAAAAAAAGACTTTCATAATTAAATTCTCGATTGACTTAACATTTAGTAGTTTAGTCTTCACACTTTCTTTCGAGAACTACTCCTGTATACTGTCACTAAAATGATGCTTCTCCTCAAAAACTGCTTAAAAAAATAATAATAGTAATAAAAAAAGCAGGAAATAACCTATTTACCAACTTTCAGACTTGATTAATGTACTTTCTAAGGTTTGTTATAATGCACATTTCTTTTACATGACTAAATTAAGCATTGATGAAATTATATATTTTTAGGCATTATCTTTCATAAAATCTTGTCTTAAGCAAACCTCATAAGATTTTTTCCCACACAAGCTTATGTGCTTATTACACAGAATTTTCATCTAAATTTTTTAAAAAAAGGAGATGAACTTGTTTCCGGTTCTTTTATGCAGCTATCATGCTGCTATCCTGCTATATGTGGTCAAACCAATCAAATATTTTCTTTACCTTGATTGTAATAACTTTTTGCAGTGACATTCAGTGTTGAATTCAGATACTTTCCTCCAGGAGGGACTTCAGTGGCTCTGGAAAGGGGGGGGGGGACATTATAGAGTTCTGGGAGGGAAATTATACCTTTTGACCATTGAAAACGCAAAATTTAAAAGTTGCCAGGGGAGACATTTCATGGCTACGGATGGGGGGGGCACCCCCGGAATTCAACACTGGGGATAGTTCATGGAAACATTTTAATATTTTTGTTAATCTAATCATCATCTTAATTTATCATCAAAACAGTATCTAAACAATAGTTAACCATTTTTGCAAATCTAAATAAAGTTGTTAAAGAAATTTTTTTATATTTAAATATTTTTTGTTGTTTTGCTTTTTCAGAAATAACATTCATTCAATAGCATCATTTCGAAGTAAGCCTTTTTTTGGGCAGTTAAATTAAGCAAGAATCAGAAAATACAAACTGGTCCCAAATATTTTAATGTCTGCTTGCTCAAATTCACATATTACATATAAAAACATTTTCTCCCAATCATTATTATTATTATTATTATTATTGTTGTTATATATATTGGGGGAGGGCGGTTATGGCAAAAATTTTAAGATCTGATAATGTTATTTGCAATACATAATTTACATTTTTTTAATAAATGATATTTTTTCAGCTTTGTTACTTTCAGGTATTCACATCTGTTAACCATAATTTAAGATAACTCCTTAGAGCATCAGATATTTTCATAAGCACATGTTAATTTTCAACCCAGACATATACAAACCTGATCTGAATGTACTATATCTCATAGTGACTACTAGTGGTTTATGCTATTTTTAAAACCATAAGTTTAGTCATGTTAGGGGCCATTTATAAATGATGTCACACATTTTTTCCATATTTTTTACTCCCCTCTCCCCCCACTCTTATGTCACAAAGTGTCACACATCACTTTACCCCTCTCCCCCTCGCCACATGTCACACTATATTACATAAACATATACTTGCTGTTCAGAAATAAAGCTTTAGGTTTTGATCACATTTCAAATTTAAATTTTAAACTTTAACTATGTATTTTAATGACATTTGTGAGCTGAACAATAAAAATGATTCGAATTTTGTTTAAAATAAGGTTTACAAATAATAATAATAATATAGAATAGTGATAAAATATTAATATGAATAAATTTAACTTTTTCAAAAAAATGTATAACCGACTCCAAAAAAAAGCGCTAAAAAGAATTAAATAATTCTATAAAATTCTCTAATGACAAATCGTTATCCAATAACCACACATTGACTATCATGTACCGGTATAAAACGGTTAAATTTAATATATAGAATTTAACATCCACCAAACATAGGTTTTCCAGAGAATATTTTTTACAAGAGATTAATTTACATATTTTTGATTTAATTTTTGAATATATACATATAAAAAGTAAGGAATTACTTTTTGAAGTTGGTGCCAAACAATCATAATCGATAATGATTTCCCCATTTTATTTATGGTACTAGACATAATATATCCACAATTCTTACTATACTTAAGATAGTTTGGCACCAACTTCAAAAAGTAATTCCTTACTTTTTATATGTATATATTCAAAAATTAAATTAAAAAATATGTAAATTAATCTCTTGTAAAAAAATATTCTCTGGAAAACCTATGTTTGGTGGATGTTAAATTCTATATATTAAATTTAACCGTTTTATACCGGTACATGATAGTCAATGTGTGGTTATTGGATAACGATTTGTCATTAGAGAATTTTATAGAATTATTTAATTCTTTTTAGCGCTTTTTTTTGGAGTCGGTTATACATTTTTTTGAAAAAGTTAAATTTATTTCCTATTTTTTAGTTATTTAAACCGTAATACATAATTATATGTACTGACATATGATGGCTCTTTGCAACGCATTACTAATGAACGCACTTTGCTGAGTTCTGATGTATTCGCTTTACTTGTCACTGTTTCATTGTCAACTTTTCAAAAGACACTTACAATATCGGTTAGTATCGTTGTGAATCTTTAGGTTTTCTGGATGTGGTAACTTCTTCAGATCTGGCACGACGAAAAGCTACCGCATTCATGAAATCTTAAAGTCAACATCTAATCGTACGGACATCGGAAGTGGTTATCGAAAGGTGACAATGCCTCAAGTAAAGTGTCCTTACACATAAGCGCGCGGCAAAGCGCTTCCATATATGAGTAAACAGCAAAATGACTCCATGTATCAATGAATAGTAAAATGCTTTTCTAGTGTAGTCAACAGTACTCCCCCTTCAGTCAGAAAAAGCAAAAAGAAAGATTTTAACAAAAATTGCTCTATGATTCAATAGATAAACAACAACAATCTAATTCCTATAAATGCAGTAAAGGCATCGGAAATGATTCGACGAGGAATCCGAAAATCATAACCTGTACTTGGCTGCATCTATAAGAGAATGGCAGCATTCGATGCCCAAATACTTTTTTCACGGACGCTTTTGTGTCAACTAAAAATTTGAAACTCACTCCAGCGCTTTTATGGAAAACGATTATTTCAGCCTATCATGGAGCATTCTCATGGGTCAAAAGACAAATATTTTATAAAAGCGGGGGAGTGACGATGCAGCAAAAGGGTAAAATTTTTTACAGTGTATGTATGAGATATTCCATAAAAAAGATGGAGTGAAGATGCAGCAAAAAATAATTTTTTAACAATGTATCGCAATGCTAGGCATTTTCTATCATAAAATTTGATGATGATTTCCTGGTAGAATTCAATTGTACGCCGAATGATCCTTTCTTTCTACACAGACATAAATACATAATACATATTATTTTACAAATTCGTGGACATACAAGGACAAGATAGCACTAGGAAATATTACGACACAAGAAAAGTACAACCGGGAGCTACACATAAAGAGTGTGTGTAACGGAGCCAGTGGCATTCGAACCTACAATCTCCTATGCTCTCAAGAGATTAGCAGCATGGTGTCTTAACCACTCGGCCACAAGAACCCCCTCGATGACTCATTTTTGTCCAGAATCTTTTCAATCAATCGTATACTGTGCTCCATGTGTCGTCATATTCCCATCGAGGAATCCTATATGAACAAAATCTGAAATCATTCTGGTGTCTAATTCGGTAACCAAATCTGAATCTAAAGATAATTTTGCTACACATACCTATGCACTTTATTTTGCATTGATATGTAGAGATAATTTTTTCCTCCGGAGCAAAATATATACTAAAGGATTTTCATCTTTTCAACAACTTAAGGATGTCGATTTGTATCGATGTCTATTTCCGCTTTAGTGGATGCGTGAACTTGTCCATTTAAGCTTTAACATTTCGGAAATTTATCGCATCCAGCAAACTTTTTCTGAGACTAGTGTAGTGCCTTAAGGTCCACATTGAAATCTACAGACTTCGTAAATGGACATTGAAAAGCTGACAATCCATCAGTACACGTTAAAATTATTGTGAAAAATTACCTTTGTTTTTAAAGACTATCTATTTTCTGACTAATGAGAGCGATCTAAAAACGTCTATGGAGCGTTTTCATGGGTCAGAAAATAGATAGTCTTTAAAAACAGATGTAATTTTTCAAGATATTTTAAACAGTTAACAGACCACTGTTAAAAATTTTACCCTTTTGCTGCATCGTCCCTCCACCGCTATTATAGAAAACGATTACTTCAGCCTATTGTGGAGCATTCTCATGGATCAAAAGTGAGATATTCTATAAAAGCGGGGTAGTGACGATGCAGCAAAAGAGTCAGATTTTTTACAGTTTAAAATACGCGTACACAATCAGAACGCGTCAAGTTGCTTCTATGATTCAATGCATAGCAAAGTAATTCTAAATGTTCGTATGTATTAAAATACCCTTTTCAGTCATAAAAACTAAAAAGGAAGATATTATCAAAATCACACCATGATTCAACATGCGTCTATATGAAAGTAGTAATATTTGAAGTTAAGAATGTTCTTTGATAAAAGCGGTTTTCCAAAGAACACACTGTTAAAAATCTGCTGCATTTTGCTGCAACGCACTCCACCGCTTGTATATAATATCTCTATTCCAAACAATGAGAAAGCTCCATTTCACGGCCAAGTAACTGTTTTCTATACAAGCAGGGGAGTGCGTTGCAGCAAAATGCAGCAGATTTTTAACAGTGCAGAAAATTTAAGAATTTTTATTCCAGAACTTGGCGATAGTCGCCTGAACGAGTTTGTTTTATGGGTGAAAGAAGTTAACTAGCTTAACTTTAATGGTAAGCTTATCAAAATTTTTCGTCATTTATATTTGTCCAAATGTAAATGTAGCACATAGCAATGTACTTTAATCATTTTGTGAATCCGGCATAACAAGCACCCTGATACACAGACACTATTGCTTTAACGTGTAAGGCTCTTTAGAGATGAATTTTCAGCTTTTCGATATCGAATTCTCATGTCTGGATCGATGTGGATCTTTCACTTTGGTGGATACGAGAATTGTTCCAGCTAAGATTTCGTACTTTGAAAAAAAAAAAAAAAAAAAAAACTAGCATCTCTGCAACAGTTGTTAGGATCCAGAAGGATTATTCGGTGTTAAGGAAAACAAGATTGACCAATCATAAGCCTTCATTTTTGAGAACTTTTCATTGTTCGAAGGAGAGAGTCTGGAATACATGGTGTGAAAATCTGCTATCGACACTGTAAAAAATTTCACCCTTTTGCTGCTTCGTTACTCCATCGCTTTTATAGAATTTCTTTGTTTTGACCAATGAGAATGCTCCATAATAGAGCGAAGTAATCGTTTCCTATAAAAGCGATGGAGTGACGATGCAGCAAAAGAGTTCAATTTTTTACAATGCAAGCAGTGCTAAAAAGTTGTATCCTTTAAATGTGCAACGATGCTACTGAATTCCAAAGTGTCGATCACAGCGAAATCTGCGGCATTTTCGTGAGACATTATCTTGTCTTGCAATAATTCTTGCATTTTTAGAAAATATCCTGCAGATGTCGCTTCTATCTTTAAATTTCATTAGCATTGTTGCACATTTAAAGAATAGAACATTTTAGTGCTTTTTTAAGTGTTACAGAGGGCGTGTTCAGCACAACTTACTGGTTACTTACCGACCACTTACCGATTGTAGACAAGTATGAAATGAAAATCAAAGCGAAGTGTGACGTCAGCTACAATTCAACAGAATAGTTTTCGTTGATGCCACAATTTGCTTTCGTACTGCCCTACAATCGGTCGGTAACATTGGTTACTTTTGTAAGTTGCTCTGAACACGCCCTGAGATAGCTGATTTCCACACTATAAGGAAAGGGCATGTTTACAAACAAACACTTCTGTCAACCAATCTACCGCTACATTTTTATCATAGCAATCATTGTAGGAATCATCTTGACGACGTAGTCCAATCATAGCAAGCAGACAACCATAATAAAATTTGTAGACCAATCAGAATTCCTGAATTCATATGTAGGGTGGGTGCTCTAACGAAGCATGGGCGAAAACAGCTTGCCCACAGTAATAAGAGCCCACAGTGACGTCAGCTGCCCTTTCCTTATATCCCCTAGATGCTATATTTCCGGTTTCTTGCATAAGAGAACTTGTCCGGAATCCAGTTAGAATTTACGCTGTTAGCGAAACCAGATTAATGAATCAGAAGCCTGAATTTTAGCAAATTTTTCAATGTTTTAAATAAATTTTCTTGTTAATAAATCTCGTTTCGCAAACAGCGCAAAATTTATGGGAATCCTGGCCCTCGTCCAGTTAGGGTTTTGCACTTTGAACACTGTTAAAAATTTGAGACTTTTACTTTATCGTATATCCATCGCTTTTATAGAAAATGATTACTTCATTGTGTTATGGTGAAATTCTCATTGGTCAAAATAGAGATATTCCACAAAAGCGGTGGAGTGACGATGCAGCAAAAACTTCAAACTTTTAACAGTGAAAAGATCGTATGTCTATGTAAGTGTAACATAAAAGCATGCGAAAGGAACACTTCTAATTGGTCGATTGCTTCAAAATGAATTTGAAATTTAAAGTTTTTATTTTTTAAAAAAGTTCTAATTATCAGATTTTTATGAAATTTGAATGGGACCACATGGGCCTCATACGCTTTCAAACAAAAAAAGAATTATCAAAATCAGTTCATATTTGCAAACGTTATGCGTGAACAACAAATACATACAGGTCGAAATCATAACCCCCTCCTTGAAGTCGGTTAAAAAGCAATTGAAAACAATAGTATTTTGGAATTTGAAATAGAATTTAATATGTTAACATATTTGGCTTTAAATCTTATCTTTATGAACGCAAAATACTCCAATTTTAAATAACTTTATACTTAATAATTTAATCTACTGAATTTTAATGTTTTTATTTTAACCAAAATGTGTGATGTCACATTTCTTCTTAACCCCTTAACGCGCAGTGTTGCCGGGTCGACAACACCTAAAGTTCCCCCTGTTTAGAGACACAAAAACTCCATGAATATTTCAAAAACTACTCTAATAGCTACTTTAAATCTTTCTTATGAGTTCTGGATGGCAGCACCACAGAGATCAAACTCTACTGTTTTTAAGTAATAGGTAAAATGTTTTACTGTAATACGCGCTTCACAGCAATGCTCTTCTCACTGTGCTTATCAATGCTTTACTTATGGGAGGTTACCACTTCGGCAACAGATGTATAATTAAAATGGTTAGTGCAATCTTTACAAAACAATGCCTGTGTACTCCTCTAGGCCTAAGTAGATTGCCTAATTTTTTTTTCTTTAAATTCCAACTTTAAAGAGTAGTGCGCCGGAAAGGGTTAACCCCCCCCCCATCCGCTTGTCACCAACTGTCACAATTACATGAACTCCCCCCCCCCTTCAAGCATGACATGACTTATGGACGGCCCCTTAGCAAGAATTACATATTAAAATACAGAATAAAAGATAACTGAAAATTTTTGTAATTTTCTCCCCTTCCCCCCATCTGAGCTGAAAGTTTCATTGTTTAGATCTGTGATGATGTGCAAATTTTAGGTGTTTGTCGATTTGAAGGAGGCTACTGTATTAATTTATTGCATTTGAAATCAGTAATTATAAACAACAAAACCTCTATAACTATTTTTAAGCCCAATAATTATTCAATAAACATTTATTAACCCTTTCACTGACAAGCCCATGTCAATACGTTCATTAAGCTCCAGGCTTCACTGCAACATGAGCAATATTTAAAGTAATATAAATCTAATGATTTAATTGATTTTTAACACATTGTGGTATGGTTAATATTCTCAAGCTTAACATTCAAAATTGTAATCAAGTAATTTTATATAATGTGAAATAATCATGTTTTATAAGCATTTAAAATGAAATGCAGTGAAAACAACATTACAAATTTGCTTTTTTGCAAGACTGTCAGAGGGTTAAGTTATCATACAAAACTGAAGTTTAAACATCATAAACTACTTACTGGTTTAATTACAAACAAATCACAACTATCAATATGCAATAAAGTAAATTATTTCAAAACAAAAAGTTTTTAGTAGTAAGAATGCTTTTATTTTTCATTATGCAGCAGAAATACATAGTTTTATAAGAACAAATAGTGACAATCAAATTGATTTTACAGTTTGCACATGGACTGTTATTAAGAATAACAATTTTATTTTCATCACAGAATAGTACACAAATCTATATTTAGCAGAGAATAATATTTAAAAAAATACAATAAAACAAACACAATTTAATTTTTTCTTTCTTTTTCTTTGTGATGTTGACTCTACAACTTAGATATTAAATAACCAATGCCTTTAATTAAGGGCAATATAAATAAATAATTTAATTATTACAGCATGAAGTTTTAGCTTTGTACTTTCTTCTTTAAAAATAATTGACAGTTTTATAAAAAAAACTATTTGCCACTCACTCCTATCACAAAAGAAAAATGATTGATAAATATTTAATGCGTTAAACTTAACCATTTTTTTTAAATAATTATAATTATTTGAAACATTAATTACACTAATTAAATCCATTATTTTGAGATTTTGATGAAATTTTGTCAAAACATCATCAACATCCATTACAGCAGGATCAAATTGCATACCAATTTATTATAGTATTGTAAATAATTTTCTTACCAGGCTTTGTTTAATGACTTTTGGGAGGGGGAGGAGAGTTGAATTGGAGGGATTTTCTTTATTACTAGCCGCCTTTGGCGACCAGTTTGATCTCCTTTAAATTTATACTAAACATTGCATCATAATACGTTTATTCATAATTTAATTTTACCCACTCAATTGTGTGCGAAATCAGAAAATTCTGCTAAAAAATTCAAAAACTCAGTATTTTTATACTGATCAGGCACAGGTGATAATTCACTGAACAATCTTCCTGTGGCATTTTTTCGTATTTCATTAATTTCATTTAAAATATAATCCTTTCACTCATTTCATTTATATTGCATAACTGTAATTTTAAGCTGAAACACTTAAAACTCATGACTTGTATTTTTTGTTGTTGTTGTTTTTAGTAACAGGAAACTGAAAGTAATAATATTTTAAAACTCCATAATTAAGGCGAAAGAGAAAAATATAAATTAATCAGATTTACCTTGGTCTACATCCTTCTAAATTACTTTTACACAATAACCGATGATTTGCGTTTTATTCTGATGTTGCCAATGAACAATTAACAAATAATCGTGATTTTTGTGCCTCATACGTTAGCATAATATATATATGTATAAATTTTTATCATTTATCAATTTTTAACAATATAAACAAATAATGATCAAAATAAAAGGAAACAAATTGTTTTCTTTTATAATATAAAACAATGATTGGTGTTTGGCTGGCACTGAATGTAGTCAACACATTAAAAAAGTTGCCAATAAGCACACATTTTAGTTATTTTCATCTCTCTTCATTTCGAATAGATTATACAGGATTGCAATTACAGTCATTTGTCTACAATATGGCATAAATGTACTGATGAGAGAAACTTACAATCAGTTTCCTTATTATCTAAGAAATTTTTGATAGAGAAAACTCTAAAATACAGCAATATTTATTAGTAAAATAAGATTTATAAGAAGATGTCAGAAATGATGGGAATTTAGATGCCAAAAGCTAATGAGAATAAAAACACTAGTAGTGATGCTATACATGGGAATCCATGAGATGATAAAAATTACACATATAAGGACTATAGGGAACTAGTGATAGAGGTACTTACGGGGAGATACAGGTGAAGATGAAAATTCAGACACATAAGAACTACTGGGTACAAGAACACTAGTATGACGACGTCTGCAATCTAATAAAAAAGTAGTAAAGCAAAATTAAAGACAAATTACTATAAATAAGAGATCTTCAAAAAATGCTATCTCTTGAAAATAAATATAAAAATGAGCATAAAAGTAAAAGTTAATTAAAAAAAAAAAAAAAAAAAAAAAAAAAAACTTTTTTAACATGATGAATACCACGTTAGTCACCAGTGACTAACACTGAACTTTCCATTTAGGCCGAGTCAATCACTGATGACTGACAGTCTAAAATATGATATAAAACTAAAAAATGCCCATTGTTTTAAGTAATTACTAAAAATTTATTTAAAATTTACTTAACTTTTACTTATTACAAGATTATACTTTGTTAATAATAAATGATGTTATTGGTGTCAAATTTTTTTTAAAAAAATACTTTAATTTTTAGAACCGGTTTGAACTGGTCATGAAACTAAAACTATCCTAATATAAAAAGAATATAACCAAAATTAAAAAAGTAAAAACTAGACCGGTTGTGGATCATCCTCAGCTATCCTAAGCAAAAAAAAAAAAAAAAAAAAAATCACATCAAAATATTAAAATTTGAGCGAGATATTTGAAAAAAACACCCCCCATAGACTTTACATTATCATTCAGGTCTTTTTCCATCAGTAGTATGGGCTCTTAAAGCTTTTCTCAAATCTAAAGGGACTCCTTTCTAACACTTTTTTAATTCATTTTTGTTTGGAAACACATGAAATTTACAGGTGCTATTATTCATATGTAATTAACTGTCTGGTTAATGTAAAAAATCTTTCAGAAAATACTGCCAAATTGGGCATTTACTATCAAATTCCTCACACAACAGCTTGCAAAAGGCAAAAAACTAGTTGTCACATGACCAATATTAGGGGTGCAGAATATGTCCAATCTGGTGATCTAGGATCAGGGGAAATTCCTGGTTATCTGTTGAAATTTTGCAAAAAATATACAATTGATTTTGATTTTAACAATGAATTACATAATTACTCAAGACAGAAAAATTTTCACTACAAATAGAAAGATCCGTATGGTGAGTTATACAAAATTGATTTCTGAATATGTACCATATATACTCGCGTATATGTTAAAATATTTTGGGGGGAAAAATCTATACCTATGGTAATACAGTAGACTCCCTCAAATCCGCACAGCTTGGGACCAGAGGTTTTGCGGATTTATGGTCATTGCTTTGTTTACATTTTTTAAACGGTAATGTGAATGTAATTTACAATGAAATTGAAACTATTATAAAGGTTTACATAAAGGTATTATAAAGATATAAAACATTAAAATAAGTAATAAACTAAAATAATAAAAAATTTAGATAATTCTTAACATGATTAAAATATTAAAAGCAAAAATCAAGTTAATAATCAAAAATGTATGATTAAATATTTATTATAAAGATAAGATGCATTTTTCATATGAAATTTGTTTTATAAAGATACATTACTAATTCACATCAAGACTATAAAATACCATAACCAAAAAATTTTGGTTAATACATTAATATATTTGGTAAAAAAAATTGTGATTACCAGTGATATCAGCAATATCTTATTTTTTCTAAAATAAATTTATTCTTCCTTCATGAAAACACATGAATTTAGTAATATTAATGAAAATTACAAATTAAACTACAGTCGAGTCTCTCTATAATGAAACTCCATCCAACGAATTTCTCTAGTTAACGAATTTTTTATAGGAACGGTTAATTTTTTTTCATGATAACATTAAAAATAATCTCGATATAACGAAATATATAACTCCATTAAATGAATTTTTTCGAAAATGTTCTATCATAAGTTCAGAAAACACTTCAAATTATTTGTAGAATACTTTTTTTTAGTTGATTTCTGGTTTATGTTTCATAGCTACATTCCTCTACCTTATTCCTCGTGTCCAAAAAAAGACATTCAACTCCCCCTCCCCTCCCCCCCCCAAGAAAAACATCTTTTTGCATGGTTACACTTGACTTTGTATTAGCCAAGATGAACATGCGTTCTTGGAAAAGATTGAGACATTTTCCATTATTGTCTTTAAAATAGTGTTTGTTTCTTGGTTTGGTTAGTAAGGCAGGAATAAGGGGGAATTACAGAAAAAGTCGTTTTTCAGCAGGTTTTCATCTACCTAAATTAACTCTCATTACTTTTAGAGTTTAGAGAGGATGCTTGTTATTTGTGGCGACTCGGAGCCTTTTTTGTTGTAAGAGATCATTTGAATGAAGAATTGTTACTAAATACCATCTTTGCTGGTGTTATCTTCTACTGCATTTTCACAAAAACGCTTCTAGTTTAAACACAGCTCTCTTTGATAAATTAATAATTTTGAAAATAATCAATCTGACACTGGGGAAAAAGAGAAAGTGGTGAAGATGTTTCAGATTCTGAAAAAAATTTCGTTAAATATTTCAAAAACTTAATTAAACACCTCAAAAACAATTCTGTTTCAAAATTTAAACATCAAATGAAAAAAAATTTCCGTTCTCTATTCAATGAATTTTTTTATATAACGAATTTTTTGTCTGAACAATGGATTTCGTTGTATAGAGACGACTGTATATATGGAATTGATAGAAAAATAAAAACGTCAAATTTTGTCCCTACATATAAACTGAATGTTTCATTGTTTACATCTGTAAATTATATGCGAATTTTAGAGAGTTGTGGATGGCTACTGTACAGAACTTATGTAAGCCTATAACATATCATATCATAAAATTTTGGGAAAATTTTTACATGGATTGGGGAAGAATATTGGGAGTAAAAACATTTTCTGCCCCTCTGATCAGAATCAGTTATAATTTGATAAGTAGTTTATTTATCAAAAAATGGAAAGATAGTTTTGATTTGAAATTGCTTCAATAGTCAGACATGTCAATTTTATGCCTTTATTTTTCAAATTGAGTCAGAAAGTGTATCAGAAATTTTTGCATTGTTGGGCAGGAAACTTGAGAATTGCTTTAACATAAATAAGAGTGTGTACTTTCTTTTAAAAGAAAAGGAGAAAGGGTTGGGGTACTTTCAATTTAACAAAAGAATTTTATTATTTTAGCAATCTGTCTTTGAGCGATTTCAGCCCAACATAATTGTATCTTTTAAAAAATAAAAAATGATCAAAATAAGATTAAATATAAATTTCATGTAAAATATTAATAGCTTAAATAAGTGAAACTGTTTTAGTGAGAATTCTAAAATTATTTTAATTTTGTCTGATTAGATTCACAAAATGTTTAGGCAATCGCACATAATTCAGTATATCAGATTGAGTAATTCAATTTTAAAATTGAAAACCAGAAATTTCTATCATAGTCAGAGGGAAAAAAAAACAACATCTCATATAAAATGCACATCAAGAATAATCTCCCCCCCCCCCCCAACACGCACCTCATGCAATTTTCCTTGAAGCACAGTTGTTGTATTTACTTAGGTATTTTAAGCCTTTCAAAAAATACCAGCAGACCCAAGGCTTGGGATAATAATCTTAAAAATTTATGACACTATATCTCACTTTGATACAAAATAAAAATAATAATGTGAAAGCATAATAAGGAGTATTGAATATTAAAGCATAGATATTTCCATTAATTATTATAATTTTGATATCAATATAAAATTTTTGTGACACAGTTCAGGTATTCTTATGGCATACTGGTGGAAAACAATTGCTTTAAATATTCATCTTGCATGCACGCTTGCATCTTGCATACATTCATCTTGCATGTGCGAATTAAAGAAGAATAAAAAAGGCTCGTGATTACAGTGTCATTTGTATCATTATGGTGCTGAACAAACCACAGCAGGAATTATTTTCCTTATTTTCTTCTTTGTGTTTGGAAGAAAAAAAAAATCAATATTCTTACTTTTCTTAATTAAAAATAAATAAATAAAAATATCTATATATTTAATACATCATACCTGGAAGTCATTTTCATATTACAGGGATATGAAACATAAGAATGGATGAAAAAGGTAAATGCAAACTGGCTGATAAAAAATAAACTTTTCGTTATAAATATATCACACAAATTGAATAATCACTGTACAAATTATGGATATACTTGATTTATAGGACAAATTTTATTACATCTGACTAAAAGATAGAAATTAGATTGCTTTTATGAGTGTCTTAGAAGATCAGACAAGTACATATATGGATTTTTTCATTCAAGAAATACAAACAAAAGAACTAATTTTTAAAAAAAATCTAAAATTGCAGCCTCAGGTGCCTCCAGATCTGTTTTCATATTTGGAGTTCTTTATGTATGATAGATTTCATAAACCATTGCCATAAACAAACAGGCAATTAAAATAATAATAACAAGATTTCTGCAATGTGTCTTTCTCATATTTGAAACTTTGTTTTAAAACACCCAACAACATCTTATATTAGCATAAAATATAAAATTTAGAGAAGGTATTTTAATTATTGTATACTTGTACTTTTTTGTGAAATGCTCATGTTATATTCAGTACCTCAGTGAAAAAATGATTTCATATAGCTATTGGACATATTCTGTGTATAGTGCACACCCCATTTTATAGATCAATAGTTTAAGTACACTTTATGCATGAGTAAATATAATAGGGATCATATTTGTATACCACTGATCAGAATTAGAAGAAGGGGAAATAAAAATTCAGCTTATATAATTAATTCAGGTTGGAATAAAGAATAGGCTACATTTCAATAATTAAAGAAAGAAATATATTTTTCGAATTCCATAACATTAGGAAAAGGAACTTATTTTGGTAAGGTACAAATGTAAAACAAGTTGATTGTGAGTTAACACTGGTAATTATTTCAATTAGATTAAAACAGCCTGATAATATTTTGAAGTGTGAATAAAGGTTGCCAGAAAATGTTTTTGAAAATTTTGCTTTTCTTGCTGAACTTGCTGTTTTATCTGTGCCAAGCTCCCTTTAGCAAAAAAAAAAAAAAAAAAAAAAAAAAAAGCTAGTATTCTGTTAAAGGATTCTGAAAACCAACTATAAATGATACAAACTGCTTTTTAAATTAACACACATTTTGTAGTAAATCTCAATAGCATGTAAAAATTGCATGATAATCCAAGTACATTTAAGAGAATTGGAGCAAAGACAGACAGATTACAAACAAAGAAAAGTCATAAACACTTTTGAACTATATTCAAAGTGTTAAATATGTTGAAAGAAGACTTAAAGAGGACTCTTTACTCATTTGAAAACACCTATTCCATAATGCTAAACTGATGAGCAGGTTGTTTTTGAATTTCTCATTAAAAGTAAAATATTTTTACATATTTTTTTAAGTACTTTCAGTTTTAAAACCACTTCTGTAAGTGAAAGTATCTTTATTAAAACAAATCTACAACTGAAATTGAAAAAGTAAAAAACAACCACTTAAAGATCAAGCTCTTCCTATGCATTTCTTTTTACTTATTTAAATTTAAATGACAAATTTGAAAACAACCTACCCATTGATTTAACATTACCGAATGGGCATTTTCAAGTAAATGAAGCTCTTAAATAAAAACTCTCTCTCTCTCTCTCTCTCTCTATATATATATATATATATATATATATATATATATATACATAATGAAGCAAACAAATGAAAAATAATATAGAAACACTAAAAATCATTAAACATTAAAGAATAATGAATAAATGGACACATTTTAAAAATTCTACTCTGTAACAATTTACAAATAAATGATGTTAAAACAAAAACAATTTTTTCATAACCACTGAAATAATGTGTTTAAGCTTCTGAAATATGAAAGAATGATATAACCAGAGATTGTAGCATTTTATATTTTAACTACCACTATTTTCAAACAATCATTGAGGTCGATATTTATTATAAAAACTAAAGAAACCTATCATAGTGATTGTTTGACAATAGTAGTAGACAAAATATAGGATACTGCAATCCGTATTTATATGTATTTGCATCTCCCTCCCATATGATTTAATATAAAATCACATGGAATCATTGTAATTGTAATGGAATCATCACAAAATCATTACAAAAGAAAATAAAAAATACCATTCAATTAAAAATTATATATGTATTTTTTTTTTAATTTATGTAATTAAAATAAGCTTAGAGAGGAGGGTAGGTCTCATTTTGAAATAGGAACAACAATTTAAATTTGCATAGTTAACACCAACTACCAAATCAAAATTTGCCCATAAGAACAAGAAAAAAAAAAAAAAATTGCATTAAAAAGAATCTTATTCCTATAAAATTAATTATATTTAAAGAACAAATTTTTATTCCATTTTTTTATTTACTAATTTAACTTGATTCATGTAAATGAAAACAGAATTTTGCAATTGATTTTTCTCTTCATTTTTTGCTAGTATAGCATTACCAAAATTATGTGTATGGTGTGTTTTCCATGACCATACAACATTTTCATATTTTTATAACTCAATTATAAATTAATTTCAATGGATTTTCTGTTACTCAGCATCAGGTGATAAACCGACAAATATTTTTTTGAGGTTATAATTGCATAGAAGTTACAAAATTGATGTTAATCATTCACCAAACTACATTTGCTAAAATAAGTCAACTGGCTGGGAAACTGCAGTACTATTTAAAAACACTAAAAAGTAGAAAGTATATAAATAAAAAATAAAGTGTATAATATATATATTTTTTAAATATGCTTTCGTATATTAATATGTTTCTACATAAGGAAAAAAAAATGTATTTTTCTATTGAAACTTTCGGTGCTCAAGAAGGAGAACCCAGGTTTGGCTTCGCAGGCTAAATTTAAATGTTAAAAAGGGTGAATTCAGGCAAAATTTAAGGCTTTTTTAGAACCCTTTCACCAAAATCTATTCAATAAAACAGATCCCTTCACAAAAATGAATTTAACAAAATGGACCCTTTCACAAATATTAACTTTAATAAAACAAACCCCTTCCCCCTTCAATAAATTCCTTTTAGTAAAACAAACTCCTCCCACATTAAATAAATTCCTTTTAATAAAACAGGCTCCTTCACAAAATTCCTTTCCATAAAAACTTAGTACTACTTATCATTTTTATATTGTAAGATTTCAAAATGCATTGGTAAATAAACCAGCTCACCAGAAACAAATGCATTCTGTTTAAATTTATTACAGAAATACACTTATTGATTACCTTTATCGTTTGAAATATATAACTTTAAATATATATATATATATATTGAAAAAGTTACATATGAGAATTGTATAAAAATCAAAGCTAAACAAAATGACAAATTTTACACATCATTACAAGAATTTAAACTGCCTAATTAATACATATTGAGTGAAAAGTAAAAACATACCTTTTGCTGCAGTCTGACTAGGATTTAATTCATTAGATTGGGTTGATTTAGCAGAAGGATTTTTTGTTTGATCATTAGAATGAGATGCTAAAGGAGGCACACCTGAAAAAATATGAATAATTTTAAACAAAATAAGTAAAGAAAATCTACAAGGATTTAAAATGCAAGTAAATTGAAGCATTAAAGAAAAATCTTCTATCAAACATAGATTATGGGCAATGTAGAAAATTAATTACTGTTAGCCATGAAATGAAACAAAATTATTTAATTTGATGACCAGAAAATTATTCTCTGTCATCATACTTTATGCTTAGCTTTTGAAAAGTATATTTAACATTTACAACATGCAAAAATAATTAGATTGTCATTTGATTCCATGTTACGGGATTCAAATGTAGATGCATTATGTTTTTATTATTATTATTATTATTATTTTACTAAATTTAATTGTAATTCACTAGTTTACAAATTTCAACTTTTTTTTATACCCCAAAAGAAATATATATAAATGTATTAGTCTACCTTCCTTAAACCTAAAAGTATCAGCAGAACGTGGTGATGACAGTTTAATGTTCATTCGTTCGCTTCAAACAAAAAATATTTTGTTTTGGGATTGAATTAAAATGTCGAGTGCTATGTTTGTAAACAGTTTATATTTTCAAAAAAAAAAAAAAAAAAAAAAGAAGAAGAACCATTGTAAATTTGTTAAAAAGTGCATATCTTCATTAATTTGGATTTCCTATTGTAAACCAAGATAAAAAGTCAGTGCCTCATGTGTTTTGCGAAAGCTGTAGAACCGTTTTACTCCAGTGATCATCAGGAGAAAACGTACACCTTCCATTTGGTTCACCAATGCTATGGAGAGAACCTAGTAATCATGATAATGATAGTTACTTTTGTGTTATAAAGACAGTGAGATATAATACAAAAAATAAGGCAAGTATTATATATGCCGAAGCTCCGTCTGTTACTAAGCCCATTTTACACTCAAAAGATCTATCACGTCCAGTTTGTCCCGATAATTTCAGTATAAATATACTAGGAGATGACAATGAAAGTGATATTGAATTCAAATCGATTTCAAGTGATTCTGATGAGTTCTCTCTTCAAGAAAAGACTCCACATTTAATTAACCAAGCTGAAGTAAATGATCTTATAAGAGATTTACAATTATCAAAATCTAAAGCAGAGCTTCTTGGTTCTCGCCTACAACAATGGAAACTTATTAACATCAAACACGAATGTTACATTGTCTAGAAACAGAAGCAAAGTTTACTCAAAATTTTTCAAAAAAGAAGGTGAATATTGTTATTGTACTGATATCCCGGGACTTTTTCAAGCAATGAATCAAAACTACAATAAAACAGAGTGGAGCTTATTCGTAGACTCTTCAAAATAGTCTAAAAGCTGTTTTATTACATAATGGAAATAAGATGCCGTCTATACCAATAGAACATGCAGTGAATTGTAAAGAGAGCTATGAAACGATGTGTATTTTAATTTAATAAAGTATAATGAACACCAATGAAAAGTGTGCAACGACCTCAAAGTCATCGGTTTGTTATTGGGATTGCAGGGTGGTTACACAAAATACTCTTGTTTCCTTTGTTTGAGCAAAACAACATCATTATGTAAGAAAAGAATGGCTAATTCGGAACGAGTATATATTCCGGGAAAAATGAACATCAAACACTAGCTATTGGTAGATCCAAATAACATTACTCTACCCCCTTTACACATCAAATTGGGATTCATGAAAATCTTTGTGAAGGCGTTTGACGAAAAGAGTGATGCTTTCCAGTAAGAAGGGGGCAGGATTGTACTTTGTGCTTAAATATAACTAAATAAATAAACAAAGTTAAAGAGCAAAAATGTTATAAAATAAAAGATGTTAAATGCATACAGCTGTCTCGGGACTTCTAAAGTCCCATCATCAGTGCTAAAAAAATGTAAAACGTAAAAGAAAGTCACATCTTTAAATAAAATAAATAAAACAGTGCATCTGAGCTTGCCGCTAAGGTGAACTAACCATGAAACGTCGCAAAGCAACAGTAAAAGTAAACTGGCATGCGCACTCAGAAGGAGACCAATCATATGTCTCTTCCCACTAGATGAGTCCAAATCATGGTGAAAAGGAGGGGGGAGAAGGAGTGATATTACAGGAATGGAAACCAGACATCAGAAAATCTTGGAGTACTGGACATGTCATTAACCAAATTACTAGAGTTTTACCATATATGAAAAGCTTCCCAAAAGTCTAAATCATAAATAGATGAACAATATAGTATTATTGGGGCTTTGGAAAATTTAAAATTTTGACTATTGGACCAGCAATGGTTGACGATAGCGGAACGTTTTATTTCACAATTTTTAGCACTGTGTTCTCCCACACATTTTTTCAAGGCACGCTTCATCTGATCGATGTACATTTTATCGCATTTGCAAGAAATCTTATAAATACCCCAATGTGATAAATCATCTATTGGATCTTTGAGATTTGAGAATTGTATTTTATTGAAAGGAGTAAAGGTTATTTTAAAGTCAAATTTTGACAAAATTTTTGAAATTTGATGACTGATTTTTGGTAAATATGGAAGAATAATTGAATTGACATTGCGGTGTGAGTTGACGTACTCCTTCGAACTTTGAAAGTAATTAATATAAATTCCATTATGTTTGAAACAATGTAACATCATCATATTATACAGTTTATTACCATACACCATTATATAATAATACTCATATCACATTTAATTTCATTAATCAAATGAGACATTTTCTTTCAACAAATGAAAATTTGAAAATTGTTTGATTTGCTATAGAAAAGCATTATTGCAAAAAATAAAATATTCTATACTTTCTGTACCAATGAACCAAATATACCAAAAAATTATACAGCTAAATTCAGGTACCTCACCAACATGCTCACTTAATTTCAATCAATCAGATGCTTTTTGCAGCAGTTATCATAAAACAGACAGACAGATGGAAACAAAAAAATTTCATGTCTCCACAGTAAGCTGCCATTGACATTTCAGCAATTCATTGACATTCTGTGACCCTATAAATGAATGATAACTCCATATTCAACAGAAAACAACTATTTATGCTCCTGAGAATTTCGTATCAATTTCGTTACATTTGTTATAATGTAAAATCATTAAAATACACCACAAATCATTTTTTCTTGTAAATTGTAAAATAAGGAAACTTTTTTTAGTGTCCTACAAACCAACAATAAATGCTACACACATCATTCTCAATAATGAACATGTTATAGTAAACATTAATAACATATAACAATTATATACGATCTGACTATATTTACAAAAGTTAGAACACATACAGACAAACTGAAATCATACACATTTTTCAACAAAATTGGATTGAAAGATATACTATAATTATGCTTATAATCAAAATAATTTTTTTTTTTTTTTTTTTTTTTTTTTTTTTTTGAAAAATGCAGAGAATTATAATCGATTACTGCCTCACGA
Organism: Maratus speculifer; assembly: GCA_964019185.1. Lineage (NCBI taxonomy): Eukaryota > Metazoa > Arthropoda > Arachnida > Araneae > Salticidae > Maratus > Maratus speculifer. The sequence continues at coordinate 73,537,713 of OZ025303.1, forward strand.
GGAATTTATCAAGTTGTCATGTCCTGAAAATAGACTTAAAACAAAACAAATTTCATGTAATTTTTTTTAATTACTGAAAAATAGAAGATGCTATTCAATATTTTATTTTCTGTCAGTTTTGTACATTTAAGGAAAATAAAATCAAAATGTATTAAAAAAACAGATTATAAAACAATTCAAACCTAAAAGCCTTACATTAAAGACCATTTGTAAACATAGTGATATTTTCTATTTTAATATTTTCTATTATGCAAAATACATTGACAAATTTGTTATGATAAAATCTGAGTATTATATTTTTTGCAGTAAATATATTAATGATATTTTGATATATATATATATACATAAATATATATTTTTTTAGGAGCCACCTCATACATATTAAATTACATAAATATTTTGGTATATATTATTAAAAATTCTAAAATGAAATATTCTATATTTACCAGCTGGAGAACTAACAGAACGCATGGTCTTTATATGCTTCTATAAAAGAAAAATAGACAATATTTAATTATAATTATCAATCCTAAAAAATACAATCATTCTAGCCAATATTATACAGCAGTGAAAAAAAAAATCAAAATACATAAAAAAGTATTATGTGAACTGTGTAAGTTTTATTGTTCGAAACTGTAGGAAATCAATTCTACTTTAGTTGTAAGTAGTACATGAATTTTAATTAAAAAAATTTAACATCTAGTATACACTGATGAGCTGAATTTATTATTTGTTATTATTTGTTACATAAAAAATGCAGCAAAATACATGTTAATTTTGCAAAAAAATTACAATAAAAATAGAGAGACAAAATGGCAAAATTTTGTAGAAAAATTCAAAAGAATATAACTACAAAGTTTGCATGATCAAAAAATTTTATGCGACAAAAAATGCATTGTGAATAAATAAAAAGAATAATATTACTCTGCAGAAAGAGCAAAAAAGAATCTGATATTTTCTCAAACTAGGCATTCCATTAATCTGTTTTCATTATACAGTTTCATTGAATTATGATTAAAATTTTATTAATAAATAAAAGGTACTAGATAGACTACTACATTGCCTAGATATTGAAGCATCTCTCAAATTAACCATTTTAAATTACAAGAGATCAGGCCCAAAGAGCCAAATTGATCCCCATTCAGGGCCGTAACTAAAACGATGCTAGGGACAGCTCAGCCATCCCCCCCCCCCCCTGAAAGAAATTTCGAGGTCATTAAATGAATTTCAGCTTTAAAAATTCAAATGAAATTCTGTTAAAAAAAATCTAATTTAGTTTTGAAGCTCTTTCACAGTTTTGCAGAAATACTAATATTTCAACACTCGCTCATCCTATTTGCACATGAGAAGCTAACATGATGTTTAATATTGCACTAGTTATACACTCTAATTTTTCATCATCCTATTCTTTTCTTAGCATAAAATGAAGTTATTACAACAGTTTAATTAAGAAACCACAGAAAAACCACAGAAGCAAATTGGATGTAATTTCTCACACCAACTTACACAAAGATACGATATGATGGTAACATAAACGAGTATTACTTGACTATCTTATCAATCAATTTTGCCAAACAATACAAATCTTCTAGATACTCGCCAAATTATGGTGACACAAATTGACATACTTTTCATTTTAAATAAGAAAAGAACAGATAAATTAGTAACAATAATGAAAATGCAAATAAAACATTGAATTAAAAAGCAGTGGGTGATGAAACAAACACATGTAATGTGCTTAAATGTCAAATGGGGTTGGCACAGTTTAAACCAATCCGTTTTAATCAGAGTTTAAACCAACTTTTTTTTTTTTTTTTTTTTTTTTTTTTTTAGAAGAAGAAATCTAATGATATTATCTCCTTTTTCATTACAATTTACATACTTCAGATTATTGGATATAAACAATTTCTATTTTTGATACTTTATTTCAGCAATAAGCATCAGATATGTTATTTTTTTATGTAAGGATTAAAATTGGTAAGCATTGAGTGTTGGTGAACATATCTATTGCTCTAAAAAAAACTTTAAACATGTGAATTGATCAAAGATAAAATATAATAAAAATATTCAATAGTTAGTATAATATTTTAATTTTTCTTTTTAAATGCAGATTATTTAACAAAATTAATAACATAACACAATGATCTTTAAGATTTTGCTCAAGCTGTAAAAGAAAATTTTCTTCATTGGTCCAATCTGCAGTTGAAAAAAATTGTTGATCTGTATAAACTTCAAATAATATAAAGGAAGATTATTTCAAGAGTCAAAAGTAAATTTGATTCATATACTTTTTATGTTTTCTTAATATTAATAACTTGTTCGTGCATAGATGTAATAGTTTCAATATTTATGGAACTTATACTGCATATATTGTCCATAAATTAAACTAAGTCTAACATTTTAATAAGATGAATGTAAATTGCTAACATGCAAACATTTTTAGAAGATAAAATATTAATTACAATAATGATAATAGATTCATTTACTTCAAAATGTAGATAAACTGAACTGATGTTTTTTAAATATCAACACCTATGACATACAATCCTGAATTTTCATTGCAGTCATAAAAGTACGGGAATTTTATATTGTGGCACATACAATATCAACCTAAAACCTTCGGCTGATTGTATATCTAGCCAACACTAAACTATTGCCTTATGGCTTTGTTTTATTGCTGTCCGATACTTTTCTGTTAGTGAAGAGATATGGGACACATTTTTAAATTTACATTTTTTTAAAATTATAAAATACTTTTTGCATGTTATGTTTCTATATTGTGCAGGGAAATTAAAAAGAATTTCACCTTGCTCTTTATAAATTAAAATTTTAGTTTTTGTGTCAAACAAAGATTTTCTTACTTTTGTAAAAAGTGTTTCACACCATCCAATCTCCCCTATATAACTTGGTTGACAGGATAATATAGAAGTACCCATATTTATTGGGTTATTTAATTTTAAATTAATAAAACTTATTATTAAATTAAGCTAGATTAATTATACTTTAGATTAATAATATTAGGAGAAATTTTGGAAACTAAAAAGATTAATTTTTAAAACAAAAATTTATTGTTTTATAGTTAAATGAAAAAATGGCCACTAGTTTTGAAAAAGTGACCACTTATAAAAAGTGCTGCCAGAGGCTACTAATAAAATTTCCCAGTTTTGTCAAAATTCTGCATTGTTAACTTAAATTCTGTTAAAACTGAATAAGCACTCATCAGTTATTTTTAAATATTTTTATTATTAAATGATGAACAGAAAGACAATAAAAAAAAAAAAAATGGCTACACAGTGAAATACATTTTAAAGTGCAAAAACAGAGGTTTTTTTTTTTTTTTTTTTTTTTTTTTTTTTTTTTTTTAGGAAATTTTAGATTTAAAATTCTTCTGAATAACACAGGTTCCTTCACAAAATTTCTTTTAATAAAACAGGTTCCACCACCAAATTCCTCTCAGTTAAACAGGCTCCTTCACAAAATTCCATTTATAATAAAGCAGGTCCCTCCAAAAAATTTCTCTCAAGGCACCTTTACAAAATCCCTTTTAATAAAACAAGTCCCTTCACAAAATTCCTCTCAATCAAACAGGTCCCTCCGAAAAATATCTCTCAAGGCCCCTTTACAAAATCCCTTTTAATAAAACAAGTCCCTTCACAAAATTTCTCTCAGTTAAACAGGCCCCACAATTTCAATCCATAAAACATATTCTTCATTTATTATTATTATTTTGCTAGGTTAATCTTTGATAGATGCGCTACTGGATTTTAGCTTTAGTTACAAAATGATATTTTCACAAAATGTCCCCTCCTACACACACACACACACACACCTTTTGGAAAAAAAAAAAAAAAAAAAAAAAAAAAAAGCTGCATCGATTTTTTGCATTCCATGCATGCAATTTTCAAAAAATTATCATACTACATAATGATTTCTTTTCAACATTAACTACAAAAGAATTAAGTTATTGCACATGCATATATAAAAAACGATTAAACCAATTTTTTACTTAAAAGAAAAAAAAAAAAAAAAAAAAAAAAAAAAAAAAAAAAAAAAGCCCACAAATTTTTTAATAATTTATTTAGTACCATAAATAATTTTTTTACTATTAAAAAATCAGACTCCAAAAACCCTGCTTTTACACATAAATTAAATGAAATTGTTTACAATACTATTAAAAAATCAATAACTGTGATTAAACTCGTTAAAACACAAAGAGATAAAATTTGGTAAACGGGCGAGAAAATTATCGATTTTCTATGCATGCATTATAGGAAACTTTTCTACGCATCATTTCTACAAAATCAGCCTAATATATGCTATAATATTATATTATTCTATAACATTAAAAATAATAATAGCATTTAAGAAATAGATTTAGCAAAATGAACGATCTATCTGACATGCATAGCATTACATAAAACATCTACAAGAAAACAAACAAAATATATGAAGTCGGACAAGATATTGAATACACTCTGGATAGTAATTTATATAATGTAAATTTCTGAATAAACTTACTGGTGGTTCCATGATAAAAAGCTTGCGACTAATTAGTGAAGTAAAAATGCAGTATAAGCAATTCAGAAACTAAAAGTGAGGAACCAGAATTTGTGTAGGAAAGAAAGGTCATGCACGCTAAATAAATAATGCAAAAAAAGCAGTGAATACTAAGTCTATTATGTGCTTATTATAAATCATTAAACCTGATTAATATTCTTGACTTAAGGGTATTTTATTTTATTTTTTTACTATCTCAGCCGGGGAACTTACATGTTGACAAACACAATAACAGCGAGTTGAGAAGCATACTTGTTCTGCTGAATAAAAAATTCAGGAATTCCAAAATGCAGTTTGTCTTGATTAAAAAAGACTATAGATGGCGCTGTCAGTATCGGATAATAATGTGAACAAAATTTAAATTTCTTAGACGAAGCTGACTACGCTATCGAAGTGTGACGTCATTCATCTCTTGTCGTCTGCTCTGGTCACATGAGATCAATCGCCTAGTGTTCAACGCCTAAAGAAACGCTTTAAAAATTCATTCTAAAAACAAATATAATTTTTCTAAACCTTCTATCCCTTGATTTGGATATATTTATACAAGATGTATCAAATGCATAAGTGTAATTAATGTATTTTTAACTCAGATTTGTGTATATTTATTTTAAAAGTCAAAAGGCCTGATCGAAATCTAATCGTGATCCAAAATATAGTTACTTGAGAAAAGGAATGGCGCCATCTATTATCAGTAAATGTCATTATTACAGACTTTCTTTATATGATGAGATTAAAAAAAAAAAAAAAAAAAACTTATTTAGATATTTTTTCCTAAATATTTATGATCTTCAATCATTTAAATTTTTTTCAAAGATTAGCAGAAAATGAGCATTTTTATTAATCTGATTATTAAATAAAATTGATTTACCATGAATATTGTGCAAAGTTTGTTGTTGTGTTAATTGTATATATTTATACAAATAATTATTAAAATAAACTTTATAAGAATTTTTTTTCAAATTTAACAGGCTAAATAAATAAATAACATATCATGTTTGTTAAAAAAAAAAAAAAAAAAAAAAAAAATCATGGATATTTTTGCATTAATTAGTTTTCTTTTAAAGTTTTTAAATTAAATGTTATAACAATATTAAAACTACTCTTATGTTAAGAAATTTTGAATGATATATATATATATTTATTTATATATTATGTATATAAGAATTTAGTACATAGGAAATTTTGCATATCTGCTAAGTACCAGAATCTTCGCCATACCTGAATCAGTTTTGAGCAATGAAAATCAATAATTAATTTATAGTGCAGATACATAAATATGTAAAAACTATTACAATATTTTTAAAAAAATTCCATTTTATAATCCCATAAATATTTTATTCTGCTTCTCCCTCAAACTAACATAATATTAAAAATATACTAATGTCATAATTTTTTATTTAATAAAAAGCTAATTAATCTATCCTTAATAATATTCATCAAAAGAAAATTTATAAGCAAACAAGATTTAAAAATATAAAGTAATCTCTGAGTTTCAACATTCTCATATTTCAAATCTGGAAGTCATCATTTTTTAGTTGCTAAAGTTATAACTAAAAAATATATATATATATACATTATTATACAAGATAAATAAATCGTATTTTATGATGAGATTATTAAAAAATTGATTTTTTCTTCTATAAAAAAAAAAATAAATAAATAAACGATTGAAAACACAAATATTCGGTAAAAAATATATAGGCAAATAAGATATTTTAAAATTATTTCATATAAATAAATATATATTCCTAGAAATTTGAAAAATATAAAATCTCTACTCGTAGATGGCGCCAGTCCTAGACTGAAACAGCTAGGATTTGTGTATTAACACAGGCCTTTTTTAATTTAAAAATTAAAAAAAAACTTTATTCGAACTCAAAATAACTGAATTAAATTTATGCAAATAATTCATCTTATATCAATGTATCCAAATCAAGGGATGAAAATTTCAAGAAAAAAATATTTATTTTATAATGATTTTTTTATATATTGTCTATGGGCGCACTTACTAACACTACGCACTTATTACAGCGTTTAGAAATATCTGACAGTCGTGTAAAATTTATAAAAGACACTGAAAAAACGAGATTATCCACGGAGTAAGAAGCAGGAGGGGAAAGTAGTGTTAAAATTTTGCCATGCGAATTTTTTGACGATAGGGGGCGACACCGCTGCATGTGGGCTGTCGATCGATGTTTCTGCAATGCTTTTCAATGGAAAAAATGGTCAATTTTATAATTTTTTTAGGAAAAATTTAAATTTTTGGAAAGTTGTAGAAATTAAAATCTGGTTAATTGAAGTTTTCTTCACAACATACATATTTTTTTAAAGGTATTCGGCGCTTCATTTTCTGTTTTAAGCGATTTAAAATACGAGATCATTCTGATGAAAACCAAAGGGCAGGCCATTTAAAACATTTAATATCGCGGATTAAAATGACTGTTGTAAGTAAGTTGAATATCGCAAAGAAATAGACTTATGATTTTTAGAAATTAAGTATTAATCAAATATTTTGGAGTAAATTTTAATTTCATGTATAGTTTTTATAACCTTGGAACAATTTAATAATTCATAACTTTGGATATTTATGCAATAAGTACATGTAGAATTAAAGCAAATTTTTATTTTAATTATTTGGAGGGGGGGGGAAATGTAAATTATAGGATCTCCAGATTACACATTTAAAATAATTTAAACATAGTTTTTTTTTTTTACTTTGTTTCTCTTTTTTATTTGTGACTGAGCAGTAAAAATAAATCTATTAATCAAAATTATTCTTAGCTCATTCAGGAACTTTTGCTTTTAAATCCCCATCTTCTCCATCCGGACAATTCAGGCTTGTGTGAAATGGGGGGGGGGGGGGGTCGCCCCGTCCGAGGAGATTGAGGGAGCACCAAATTTATTCTACCAACACCAATTTCTTTTTTTATTTCCTGCTATTGTTACAAATCACGTGTGAAGCAACCCAAAGGCGCTGTGCGGTTGCCAATGGAAAGCCACCTGTGGCGCAATGTTTTGTTTTAAAAGGTAGAAGTTGTTACGAATTCTCGATGCGAGGAAGAATATTTTACTTCCCCGTAAAAATATGTATCTTTTTTATGTAAATATTAGTGTTAGTGTCTGTTCAACTATATATGTGTGTGTCGTGGAAATAAATAGAAAAAATGCCAAGTGGAATATTTTTTAAAGAAAACAAAAACGAACTTATATAGCTCGAATATAGCTTCTAGGATTAAAACTGTTCTCTAGAAATGAGCAGTGTCAACATGGTGCCGAATTCCCGGCAAATGGACTATTAAAATGGAACATTAATATGATTAAACAAGATTTCCCGATTCGGCAGTGCGATTTCAAGAATACCGAAAAGAAGCTCGAAATCTCGGCATAAAAAAGGTACTGTAATTTTTTATTTCTAAGCATGAATCTTGAAAAATTAAAGGCTAAGCGTAAAGTTATGAAAACGTCATTAACTAAACTAATAACAAAGGTCGAGTCGTTTATTGAAGATATTGATTTTGAAAATAAAGATAATATTGATAAGCTTTCGGAATTTTTGATAAATTTGGAGGAAAAACAATTAGAATTAAAGGAAATTAATTTGAAAATCGAAGAATTGATCACTGATAACACGAATTTAGAAACGGAAGTTCAAAATAGTATCGATTGTAATGATTCTATTAATGAAACTAAATTTAAAATAAAAACAAATTTGAAGAAATTTAAAAATGATGTTGAATCGAGAAACGCTAGTTCGTTGTCAAAGGCTAGTACGGTTCCTTATCTTAGTACACGATTGCCTACTGTAAATTTGCCAAAATTAAATATTCCGAATTTTAAAGGCGATCCTAATACGTTTCTTGAATTTATCAATAGTTTTAAAAATACTATTGATGTTAATGATAATTTGACAAAAATAGAAAAATTAATATATTTGAAATCATTTTTGTCTGGTGAAGCCTATAAAACGGTATCTGGATTAGCCCTAACAGAAAGTAATTACGATCACTCGCTAGATTTACTAGAAAAAAGATATGGTAAAACGGAAATTTTAATTAGCGATTTTATAAATAAATTATTAGAAATCGAACCGATCAGGTCGTGCTCGAATACGAAAATGTTGGGAGATTTGTATGATGAATGCGAAATAAGCATTAGAAATTTGCAGGCGATAGGAGTAGCTACCGACAATTTTGGGTATTTACTAATCCCTATCATTTTAAGGCAATTACCTCATAATTTGGTAATTGAATTTCAAAGGAAAAAGGATAAAGAAAAGCCAGGGGATGTTAATGAATTAATGAAATTTATAAAATTTGAGATTGATTCAAGGGAAGCGGCAACTGTTATATCAGGAAATTCCTTAAAAAGTCCAGAAAAATCTCGATGGGAAAAAATGCTCCTACCAGAACAAAGGGTAATTTTCCCACTTCAGTTGTGCTGAACACGGTCGTAAAAAATGTTTGTGTATTCTGTAATTCGAATCATAATAGTTTAAAATGTAAGGAAATGACGGATGAGCAAAAGCGTTATAAGTTAAAAAAAAGAAGGAAGATGTTACCGATGTTTTTATAAGAACCACCTATTATCTCTATGTAAAGCTAAAATACAACCGTGTGAGTTATGCAAGAGTTTTCAACATAATTATTTGTTTTGCCCCGCTAAGAAATCCTCTGAAATTAGTCCCATTGAGAATACTAAAAAATCAGAAATTGTACAAAATCAAGAAAATCAAGCGGTTGTATCATCTGTTATTAAAACTCAAAATTTTCCAGAAAAATATTCGACAATTTTGCAAACGGCGTGCGTACAGGTAATGGGTGATTCCAAGAAATTAAGTACAAAGCTATTATATGATTCTACATCTTCGCGCACATTTATTGCAAAGAATTTAGCAACTGCTTTAAAACTAAAACCAGTAAAAAGAGAGAAATTGCTAGTTTATACTTTCGCGAATCGTAACGCCATAGAACAAGAGTATGATTTAATGGATATTACTAGAGGATGACAGTTCAGGCGCTCGTGTCAGAAATAATTAGCGCGACTCAAGTAAAATCGCACATTGATTCGCAGCTCATAAATAAATTCCGTTTAGATGAAAATGAGTTTGCTGACAGATTTATTAATGAAAAGACTGTACAAATATTATTGGGATGTGATTATATGTTTGCGACAATCACGGGAGGGGTAGAGAAAATCAATAAATATTTATTTATTCAACCAACAATATTTGGAAAAAATTTAATTGGACGAATGCATAGCAATAATGTAAATGGAGCTTCTTGTTTTAAGGTCATTTGTACATCAACAGACAATGATTTAAGAAAATTGTGCGATGTGGATAATTTTTTATCCTTTCCTACTGATATTCAAAACGACGAAAAATATGAGGTGGTTACGCAATTTCAGAGGGAAATAATTTTCGAGAATCAAAGGTATATCGCGCCACTTTTATGGTCGTCTCAAGTAAACAAACAAAGTTTATCAAATAATTACGAAGTTACGAAACAGAGATTTGTGGGTCTGGAAAAGAGATTAAGGGGTAATAAATCTTTATTTCAGAAATATAACGAGATTATGAAAGAACAATTAAGTGAAGGTATTATTTAAAAGTGCGATAATGATTGCTTTTTTGGTTACGTAATGTCACACCAAATTATTTTTAGACCAGATTCTTCTAGTACAAAATCAAGAATTGTTTATGATGCTAGCAGTAAAAGAAATAATGAAAAAAGTCTAAATGATTGTCTTTTCGCTGGAAAAAATTTAAATCCTAATTTAATTGACATAATATTAAATTTCAGGTCTCATAAAATTGCTTTTTTGGGCGATATTGCTAGAGCATTCTTGCAAATAGAAGTGTCTAAAGAGGACAGGAATTATTTGTGTTTTTTATACTTTGATGATTGTGACATAGATAAGCCTGTGACTTTATATCATTTTAACCGACATTGTTTTGGTGTCACGAGCTCCCCGTACGTGCTGGCTTCGACAATTAAGAAACATATTAGAAAGTACAAAGAAATTAATCCTATTGCTTATAATATGTTAGACAATTTTTTATATGTGGACGATTTGGCATATGGGACTCCGACAGTTCAAGAAGCTTTCAATTTATCAGCTTCTGCTGTCTCAATACTTAAGGATGCGAATATGAACTTGAGAAAGTTTAATACAAATTCTTTAGAATTAAGGGAATTATGGAAGAATGGTAACCCAGTTATAGAAAAAGACGAAAGTCATTCAAAATTAAAAATTCTGGGACTTAATTGGGATAATATAAAGGACGTCCTGTCAATAGATTTTAAGGCGTTTATGTCAGATGGTGATAATTTGGTATACACCAAAAGGCATGTTTTGCACAGCGTTGCCAAAATATTCGATCCTATCGCCATTCTTAATTAGAATTAAATTACTTCTTCAAGAGTTATGGGAACGCGGTTTAGAATGGGACGACACACTTCCTAAAGAATTAAAAAAAAATACGAAAAATGGTATAGCGAAATAAAACTGTTAGAAAAGATTCAGATACCCAGGTATTATTTTAATACAGATAATATTTTAGATGATAAAGTTCAACTTCATCTTTTTTCTGATGCTTCGTTAAAATCTTACGGGGCGGTGGGCTACTTCAGATACCAGACTTCCGAGGGCTTTTCTAAAACTTGTTTTGTAATTTCTAAAGCTCGTGTGGCCCCTTTAAAAAGAATCACTTTGCCGAGATTAGAGCTTCTAGGTGCATTAATAGCTGCCAGAATAGCCAGTCATTTAAAAAATGTTTTCAATAACATTCAAAGAGTAGTATTCTGGACGGACTCCACAATAACGTTGAACTGGATCAAAAATTCTGCTGCCAAATGGAAGCCTTTTGTTGCAAACAGGGTAGCGGAAATACAAGAAAATTCTGACCCCAGTGCCTGGAGGCATGTCAGCAGTAAAGATAATCCAGCTGATATGCTCACTAGAGGACTCTCTTCCAAAGAATTAGCCAGTAATAAGCACTGGTGGCATAGCCCGGATTGGCTAAGTAAATCCGAAAATTTTTGGCCAAAACTTGATAATAACGTAAAAACTTCTTTTTCTAACATTGAAATGGAATCCAGAGATAAAATCGTCGTGAACTCGGTTATTACTCGTGAAAGAATCATCGACATTAATAAATAATCTAATTTAAATAAATTGTTGAGAATAACAGCCTATGTATTGCGTTTCATAAATTTGACTAGGCATAAACAAGATAATCGAGACACTTTAACACTGGAAGAACTCCAGGAAGCGGAAAATTATTGGATAAGACAAATTCAAAATGAAAAATACTTTGTAGAAATTAAATGTTTGGAAAAGGCAAAACCCCTTCCTAGAGATTCTAATCTCATGAAATTAAATCCTTTTCTGGATGCTGAGGGCATCTTACGTGTTTGCGGGCGACTTTCAAAATCTAACATCTTACTAGAAAATGAAAAGTATCCGATTATTCTGCCGCCCAAAACTAAATTAGCTGAGTTAATTATTTGGAATGCACACGAGAAAGTGTATCATTCTTCAGTGACACATACGCTTGTCGAAATCAGAGAAAGGTTCTGGCTTCTAAAAGCTAGAAAAACGATAAAGGATCTACTCAAAAAATGTGTTGTCTGCAAACGATTTTCTGCGAATCCAGGAGACCAGACAGTAGCTCCGTTGCCACCTGATCGTACTGAACAGTCTCCACCATTTAATATTCTAGGATGTGACTTCGCAGGTCCCTTATTCGTAAAAGATAAGACAAATAAACAATATATTTTACTTCTTACCTGTGCTGTAACAAGAAATGTTCATTTGGAACTGGTAGACAGTTTATCTACGCAAGCCTTCTTACTCGCATTTGGAAGGTTTATAGCTAGACGGGGTTTATGTTCCGTAATTTATTCCGACAATGCACGTACATTTAAACGTGCTGAACTAGAATTAAAGAAACTTTGGAGCTTAGTAGCTCATCCAGAGGTGAAAGAATTTTTTGCTTCCCATAAAATAAAATGGAAATATATAGTAGAAAAGGCCGCCTGGTGGGGTGGCTTTTATGAAAGGATGGTGCGAAGTGTTAAAACAGCACTACGAAAAACGCTAGGCAAAGCATCATTAACATATAACGAATTGTCCACCATAGTAGCTGAAATAGAAGGCACCATAAATTCTAGACCCATCACTTACATGAGTGATGAAAGCCAGGACCCCGTACCATTGTGCCCAGCACATTTTTTGATAGGGAGAAGAATAACTTCTCTTCCTCCAGCACGCCTGCACCTTGACTCGAAATTCTCTTCCAGGAAAGAATTGCTTAAATCATATAATTATCGAGAAAAATTGATGAGATTGTTTTGGTCCCGATGGAAGGAAGAGTATTTATTAAATTTGAGATCAGCCCACCAAAGTATAAACAAAACTAATATTCCCCAATTTAAAATAAACGATATTGTCTTAATAAAAGACGATAGTTTACCCAGAAATTTCTGGAGTATAGGTAAAATTATAGAAACCTTTCCTGGAAGAAACGGCAAGGTGAGGGCCTGCAAAATAAAAACTCAAAAATCTGTTTTGAGAAGACCGGTGCAATTACTCTATAATTTGGAACTCAATGACAGTTGACTGTTTTAGTGAAATTTGCATTATAATCTTTTCTTTTATTATTCTAGTTGAAGTGTATGTCCAGAATTCTTACAGTGTTTAAAGTATGTATATTCTTATTATATTTTGAAATTTGTATTTGATTTAATGTATCGTATTGCAACATGTATTGTGATGAACCCCATAGGTTCATGGGGGGGGGGCAAGGTGTTACAAATCACGTGTGAAGCAACCCAAAGGCGCCGTGCGGTCGCCAATGGAAAGCCACCTGTGGCGCAATGTTTTGTTTTAAAAGGTAGAAGTTGTTACGAATTCTCGATGCGAGGAAGAATATTTTACTTCCCCGTAAAAATATGTATCTTTTTTATGTAAATATTAGTGTTAGTGTCTGTTCAACTATATATGTGTGTGCCGTGGAAATAAATAGAAAAAATGCCAAGTGGAATATTTTTTAAAGAAAACAAACACGAACTTATATAGCTCGAATATAGCTTCTAGGATTAAAACTGTTCTCTAGAAATGAGCAGTGTCAACAGCTATCTTTACAAGAAGAAAGTATTAGATTTGTATAAATTTTCGAATTCCGGTTTTCGATGGATTTTACACGTTTTAGGGTGTCAGAAATTCCAAAAAAAAACATGTTCTTTTAAATTTCTGTCTGTGAAATATATTTTGTGGGTGCTCCATCTCAAGAAAAAATACACGGAATTTAATAAAATTTGATATTTAGGTAGTCCTTGATATAAATTGTTGCTGATTAGTTTTTGGCGTAAATCGCTCAACAGTTGGCGCTGCTATGCTGCATTTTTTACAATTTACGCAACAGCTATACCTTAAGAACTAATGCACGGATTGTAATAAAAATGTAAATAGTATAGTCTCATAGGTAGTCCCTGATATAAACTGATGCTGATCAGTTTTTCGTGTAAATCGCTCAACAGGTGGCGCTGCTATGCTGCATTTTTTACAATTTACGCAACAGCTATACCTTAAGAACTAATGCACGGATTGTAATAAAAATGTAAATAGTATAGTCTCATAGGTAGTCCCTGATATAAACTGATGCTGATCAGTTTTTCGTGTAAATCGCTCAACAGGTGGCGCTGCTATGCTGCATTTTTTACGATTTACGCAACAGCTATATTTTAAGAACTAATGCACGGATTGTAATATAAATGTATATAGTATAGTCTAATCTGTAGTCCCTGATATAAACTGATGCTGATCAGTTTTGGTGTAAATCGCTCAACAAGTGTCGCTGCTATGCTTCATTTTTTACGATTTACGCAACTGCTGTATCTCAAGCGCACGGATTCTAATAAAAATTTAGATTTAGGTAGTCCCTGATATAAATTGATAGGGCTTGAAAATTCTGAAAATTTTAAGGTTCCCAGCTGGGAACCTACATGAAAAATATAGGTTCCCAGATGAAAAGTACAAGTTCCCGAAAAAATTTATATGAGTATTTTAACAAAATTTTCCGTTTTATCGCGATTTTTAAAAAGAAATTTGCCGGTTTTTTTTCGCGATTCTTTGACGAAATCTGCCGTTTTATCGCGATATTTTAACGAAATCTGCTGTTTTTCAATTTTTTTTTTTTTTTTTTTTTTTTTTTTTACGAGATTTGCCGTTTTTGTGATTTTTTAATGAAATTTGCACTATTTCGCACGATTTTTTGACGAATTTTGGAGCATTTTCACATTTTTTTTTTGACGAAATGTGTTGTCTTTTCGCTATTTTTGGACAAAATTTGTTGTTTTCCATGATTTTTTTTAACAAAATTTGCTGATTTTTGCGATTTCTTAATGAAATTTGCCGTTTTTTCCGATTTTTTGACGAAATTTGCCGTTTTTTCGCGATTTTTTGAAGAAATTTGCCGTTTTATCGCGATGTTTTAAGGAAACTTGCCGTTTTATCGCGATGTTTTAACGGAGCCTGTTGCTTTTCAAAAGAAAATCTTTACAAAATTTGCCTTTTTGGGGATTTTTTAATGAAATTTGCGATGCTTCATGAGATTTTTCAACGAAATCTGTTGTCTTTTAGATACTTTTAGACGAAATTTGCCGTTTTTCCCGATATTTTGACAAAATTTATTGTTTTCCATGGTTTTGTTAATGAAATGTGCCGCTTTTACGCGATTTCTTAACGAAATTTGCCGTTTTTTGCGATCCTTTAATGAAATTTGCGTTTTTTCTACGATTCTTTTGTTGAAATTCGGGCTTTTCCTGTAATATTTCGACGAAATTATGTATCCCCCGGGCCGCTGAAGAGCTATTTTTTGCCGATTTTTTGCTTAATTTATGCGTTATAATGCGTCCGCGGCATTGCTAGCGGACACGGCAAAAGGTTAGGTTCCCGGCCGGGAACCTTAGTGATAAAATATGCGTTCCCGGAAAGGATTTCTGGGTTCCCCGGGATCCCGGGAACTCTATTTTTCGAGCCCTTGATGCTGATCAGTTTTTGGTGTAAATCGCTCAACAGATGGCGCTGTTATGCTGCATTTTTTAATGATTTATGCAACAGCTGTATCTCAAGAACTACGCACGGATTTTAATAAAAATTTAGGTAGTCCCTTATTTAAACTGATGCTGATCAGTTTTTGGTGTAATTCGCTCAACAGGTGGCATTGTTATGCTGCATTTTTTTACGGTTTACGCAACATCTGTACCTCAAGATATGTATTAAAGCTTGTGTAAAATTTCTAGAAAAAGAATCGGAAACTTCAGTTGGCGAGATGAAATCGAAACAGTTTTATATTTTATGCAGTGTTAAATTAATTGGGTGGCCCAGGAGGATATCCCCCCCCCCCGAGAAATTTGAAATTTTGTGTTTTCAATGGTCCAAAAGTACAATTTCCCTCCCCGGAACTCTATAATGTCTCCCCCCCCCCGGAGCCACTGATGTCCCTCCCGGAGAAAAGTGTCTGAATTCAACACTGATTTTATGGACCAATAAATTTGTATAATATTAATTAATCCATAGACAGTGGATAAAGAAGTAATTAATGCTGCTTACAAATGCTATAAAAATGTATAAAAAAATCTTTAGCTGATTAATCTTTTGTAAAATGTACACCTCTTTTTTCACATTAAATAAGTTTGTATTTAGACACAAAACAAAGTCTGCGCTTTTTTATTCCACATAACATTTAAAAAAACATATAAATTAAGATCTATACGCAATGAAAACTTCTCAATTTAAATATAATTACAAGTAAATAACTTTATATTAAAGCTTAAAAAACAACACTCACTTGTGGAGTACGGAATAAACTTTTTTTTTTTTTTTTTTTTTTTTTTTTTTTACTATCAAAGACTGTTTTTCATCCACAAAAACAGCATTTATATCCCATCTTAATTTATTTTATGAAATATCAATATGAAACATAAACGGATAAAATAAAATATCTTTTAATTCGAACATATGCATCTTAAGCATACAATCATATTGAAAGACTGCTAAAAAACCAGCCTACATCGTATCGCAGCCCCCTCATTATTTACCAAAATTTCACTTTGTATTTTCGAAGAGTCATGCGCATTAAGTTTCCCCTCCTGTTTCTTACTCCGTGATTTTTATTATAGTGAGTTTAACCTGTTGCCACTCTTTTGAAGAAATGTCACAAAAAAAGCTTTTAAAATTAAAAATAAAATATAAAAATGGAAATAAAAACTTAGCCAGAATGGGCACATCTACACATAAATAGCTTTCATTTAAAAAAATAATTATCAAAATCGGGCCAGTAGAAAGCTCAGGGCTGATGACTAAAAAAACAGCCAGGTCTTTTAAATATATAGATTATCAAAATCGGGCCAGTAGAAAGCTCAGGGCTGATGACTAAAAAAACAGCCAGGTCTTTTAAATATATAGATTCTTCAATGCCTTTTTTTTTTTTTTTTTTTTTCATACGTTTTACATGTGTTTCCTAAAATTCATCCAATGTCACAGAAAAAAAAAAAAAAAAAAAAAAAAAAAGGCGCAAGGATATGAACAGCCATTTTCGAAACATGTGAACAATTTTCATTAAATGTAAGGCGACATTTCATTATTAGGTGTTTTACGTAAAAAAAAAAAATTAATCTTAAAAAATATTTTTCTTTCACTCAATAACGAGAATTTTCATTATGCATTATTCAAGAAGTAATTTTCTTTCCATTTGTTTAAAAATTTCATATTCTCATTTTCAGATGCATAATAATTGAATACTGTTTCCCGTTTTCTTATAAATGTCATATAACATTAGTTACAATCGTTTACTACTCGACGACTAGTATTTTGTCCTTAAATGGCATGAAAATACACAGACAACGTAAAATCTGCCATCATTTTTTGACAGATTATTTTTCTATAACAGAAAAACGTAAAATGCTGTTTGATTTCTTATTGTCTAAATACCTGCAAATATTTTTATAGATAAAATTATTTCGCGAATGTGTCAAAAGGTAGCTTTTTTAGATTGGAAAACAACCTTGTAAAACACAATTACACAGTTTTATTCTTTGAGACTGAATAACCATATCTGTTAATTTTATACCTTTATTAATAAAAATTATTCTGCAAATGTGTTAAAATGTAGCGGATTTACGCTTGAAAATATATTTAAAGCACCGTACACCAAATAATTGAAGATATTTTTGTCGTAATCTTATAATAAACTTAATACTAATCATGATTTTATGCTTAACTTTTTTGTTATTTGGCAAATTAAAAAAAAATGTTTTCATTGAACACAAGAAAGAAGTTAGTTGAAAATTCAAAAATCGAACAACAACAACAACAAAAATAAACCCCCCTTTCCTAATATACCCTTGCCAACCCCCATAACATGAAACAATTGCTGGCTTTCAAACAATTATTTTTCTTATTCACGTGTATAAACTGACATTTTTTATCTTTCTAATTTTCAAACATTCTTGTTTCCAAATGATATTTCATTATTAACTAAATCTACTGACAAGAACACATTGTCAACAGGCAAACCATTAAAATTTAGAGGCATAGGTTTTTAATGACTAGCCAGGGACGTAGCTTTACGGGGGGGGGGGGGAGCCTCCCCTCCCAATATGTTCAGGTAGCAGGGCTCCAAAGAAGGTTTAAGGGCGCCGTCAGGCGCCCGGAAAAAAACCGCTTTGTTAGTAGTAATAAGTAATTATAAAATAACTTAATTTGAAATGTAAAATTACAAAATAAATAACTATTCGCTTACAAAACATGAAAAAGGCACTTAATTTTAGATTTGTCACTACCTCTATTCCCCCACTCCTATCCCGAAGAAAATTCATGCATCCAAAATAAAAAATTTCAAAAACAGGCTTGTAATGAATTCCAGGATAAATGTACAGTTATTTCCTTCTTATAGTAGTTGTTGGTCACCCTTAGAAATAGATAGAAAGGGAAAAGAAGTGTGGAAACGATTGTAGTGCGTTTGAATGGTTCTATAATATGTTTTAGTAGTAGGGCGTCACAAAAGGTTTAGAGGTGCAGCCAGGAACCTAAAAAAGAGGGTTTCAAAAAGGGCGCCATGGAAGGTTTTAAGGCGCCGTTAGGCACCTAAAATTTTTATTATTAATGTGGCATTCTTAGATTATTTTTCACACACACAAAAAAAGAAAAAAAGGAAAAAGAAAAAATAATGAAATAGCAGTAACATGATTTGGAATTAATATTATTGTAAATTTATAAGAAAATAAATTATGGTTTCAAAAAAATATAGGCAATCCATTATATTTGAGACATTTTAAGGTTACTACTAGGCCTATCCCCAGTGCGAAAACAAGAACACATTCCGGAAATGGACATTGTTCGATCACTACTTGTAATGTGATTTTTCGGAGAAAAGCTCTCCCCTTATTCCAATTCAAGGTTGGTGGTCCTCGACAGGGTCATCTGACCTTAATTATTTTAACTCCCCTCTTATGTCCTTCCTTGTGTGAGGTTAGATAATTTCCGGGCGTCACCTACATACATCTTTGTTGTCCAGTGTCTAGTGTTGTCAGATTGTACTGAAGCTAATAACGCGACTTTTCAAAACTAGCGATTTTTTTTCGTTCAATTTTTAAAATAAAAATAAAAATAAAAAGCTGTCTTTCGTAGTCGTCCAGAGAGAAGAAATTCAGGCATGAATGATGACTGAAATAAAACATAAAAATAAAAAACCAGGAACAAAAGAGAAAAAGAAGTTATGAAGCGGAAAAATGATGCAAATTTATGAAAAAGTGGATGAAAAACTATGATGCAGTCGAAGGTAAAAAATGTACATATTTTCCTTTAATTAAGCATGTTCTTAAAGTACAATGTTTATATATCTGACGCAATTGTGAGTTCATTTATTATCAATCATTGCTATTATTGTAGGAAAAAAATCGAAAAACATTCTCAGTTTTCCGGTAAATTTAAGTTTTAATGATTTTTATTATTTATTTCCTAAACAGATAGCTATTTTTTGATTAATGGTGATTTCTGAAACTTTCACATTATTAGTAATAGACCTAGTTTTAACCCAGGACTTGGCAGGAATGAAGCTTTCCATAAAATTAAAAGAAATATATGTTTAAGGGTGTACTCGAAAACATGCTTTTCTACCTTCAACACCTCGAAATTTTCTGATAGAATTTCAGGCTCATTTTTAAAAATAGAAACATGAAACTTCCTGGAGTGATTTTCGAAGAGATGTACAAGGTGCCGTATGATCTTATTTTTCGCTCCATTTATTAGAATTTGATTGATAAACAATTATTGCTTCAGCATGGTTCTTTTTTTTTCGTCTCCAGGTCTTCCGCTTCGGAAAATTCGGTTCACAACGCCCACTTTGACAGCATTTTCACACTATGTTCTGTGTTGTAAAATGAAATGAAGTGAAACTAATTGAACGCGTAAATTAAGAAAATGAAAATATCGTCTGATTTTATTTATTATCTTTCGAAGAACTTTGACAAGTGTGTGAGAACGATTGAGTTCTCTGAATGTAATGAAGGAATGTGCCTTTTAGATGGAATTAAACTACATTTTTTATAATATATGGACTTTTAGATGAATTTGAACTTAGAATAAGTTTATCTCAACAGATGATTTTCGATTTTAATTCAAAGCTCCGCGCATCGCATAGATGCAACCCGCAAATGAAGACTTGCATGGTTAGTAAGTAATTTTTAAACTAACCCTATTTTCGAATTCTAACATTCTGGTACCCTCGGTTCGGGACAGGAGTTTTTGAATTTCAATTAATTTTAAATGAAAAAATGGATCTGAGTAGTTTGAAAACTCAGAGAAAAGGACTGAGAGCTGCTTTTACTCTCACGTTTAAGAAAATTGAAACTGAATTAACTAAAGAAATATGTGAAATTAAAGAACTTTCTATTCTGAAAACTCAACTGTTTGATAAATTTCAACGGATGGACACTTGTCAAAGTAAAATTTCGGAAATATTGTTACAAGATAAGGACGAAAAATTGTTTACCGAAGATTTTGAAAGTGCAGAAGAATATCGAGAAAAATATATAGAAATATGTGCACGTATTGATGAAAAGATACAGGTTTCTTCATCTCCTGGCGAAGAAGTAAAACGCAAATTTAAATTACCGGAGATCGAGCTGAAAAAGTTTAACGGCGAACCAAAGGAATTTTTATCGTTTTGGAGCCAGTTCAAGAAAATACACGAAGACGATTCTATTGCCGCTGAAGACAAGATGCAGTACCTATTCCAATGTATGGAACCGAAATCAAAAGCGGAGCGTTTAATATCAAGTTATCCAGCTACCGCGGAAAATTATCCGAAGGCTATCGATCAATTAAAACAGAGGTTTGGACGAGATGATCTTCTTGTGCAAATTTACGTTAGGGAATTATTAACCCTCGTAATGAAAAATGCCACTGCGCCTAAAATGAAAGTTAACTTAGCCTCTTTATACGATGAATTAGAAAGCAAACTTCGTGCCTTAGAAAGTTTGGGAAGAACTCAAGAGAAGTATGGAGACTTTCTCATGCCCTTGGTTGAGAGCTGCCTGCCTGAAGAAGTTCTTTTGACCTGGGAAAGAAGTCGAAATCACGATACATATTCCAGTGAGAATTCCAGGACTTTAAAAAATCTGATGGACTTTCTACGCCAAGAAGTTCAAGGAGATGAAATGGTGTTTTTAGCAAGAAAAGGTTTTGATTCTATTGTTAGAAAAAAGAACATTTTATCTGAAATTATTAGCAAACCTGATCCAGCCACCGCCTCTGCATTGGTGAGTATAGAAAATAAAGGTAAGAAAAACAATTGCATATTCTGTGATAGGTTTCACCCCTCTAATAAATGTTTTGGGGCTAAAAAAATGTCTTTAATTGAAAAACAAAAAATTTTGTTAAAAAAGGGGATTTGTTTCACTTGTTTGCAAAAAGCTGGTCATCTGAGTAAGAATTGTAATATTAAAAATAAATTAAAGTGTAATTATTGCCATAAACATCATTTTGAAATAATGTGTCCAGAACAAAATATAAATAATAATCAAAATGATACTTTGAAATCTGAAAATTCTCTTTCTAATTGTAGTAGAAATAAAGTTGTGTATATGCAAACGCTTGGCGTGCGCATTCGATCGCAAGGTCGCCAAAAAGTCGTACGCGCACTGCTAGATTCAGCGAGCCAAAGTAGTTACGTAAGCGAGAGAATAACGAAATCACTAAAAATGCATCCTATAAGAAAAGAAATAATTATTCACGCGCTGTTCGGGGGGGATGAAACGAAACCTATAAAACATGATGTGTTTTCTGTAGAAATTAGTGAATTAGATGGAAATAATGCGTTTTGTTTTGAGGCATTTTCCGAAAAAAAGATTTGCGGATTTGTACCTAAAATTAAAGATTATAGAATATTAAATGAATTAAAAGGAAATAAAATAAATCTATCTGATGATTTTTGTAAGGAGTCTGAAATTGATCTTTTGGTGGGGGCTGATATGATAGGAAAATTATTGACAGGAAATTTAATTCAATTAAATTGCGATTTGACTGCCATAGAAACCAAGCTCGGTTGGACAGTAATGGGGAAACAAATGTGTGGCAAGAAACATAACGTTTTGACAACATTGTCTATGCACGTTAGAAATATTCCTTTGAATGAATTATGGGAACTTGAAACCATAGGAATTTCTGACCCCATTCAGAGTTTTGAAAAACGGGAAAACTTTGATTTAAACGATTTTAAGGAAAAAATGAAAATTCTTCCCGATGGCAGATATGAAGTAGGGCTTCCATGGAAGTGTAATTTTAAAAACTTGCCCGACAATAAAGTTTTAGCTTGGAAGAGATATGAAAAAATGATCAATAAATTGAAATGTGGGGGATTTTTCGATGAATATCAGGAAGTATTTAAGAATTGGGAAAAAATGAATATTATTGAACGTGTTCCAGAAAATGAATTAAGTAATAAATGTCATTATTTACCGCATAGGCCCGTTATCAGATTAGATAAGGAAACCACAAAAATACGCCCTGTATTTGATGCATCTGCTTCTGAGAAAGGGAAACCCTCGTTAAATGAATGTTTGTATAAAGGCATCAATCTTATAGAATTAATACCTGATATTCTTGATCGTTTTAGAATGTATCCTATCGGTATAACTGCAGATATAGAAAAGGCTTATTTAATGTTATCTGTTATGCCTAAAGATAGAGATTTTCTTAGATTCTATTTCCCATGTAATGAAGGACAATTGATTTATAGACATTGTAGAGTTGTATTTGGTGTCTCTTCTAGCTCTTATTTACTAAGTGCATCTACAATGCATCTTTTAGAAAATAGTCCTCCTGAATATAAGGAAACTGCTGAAAAATTAAAGTGTTCATTTTATGTAGATAATTGTGTATCAGGTGTTTCTAACATTAATGAAGCTGAAATGTTTATTGAAAATGCAAAGTTATTAATGTCTAAAGGGTGTTTCAA
Organism: Maratus speculifer; assembly: GCA_964019185.1. Taxonomy (NCBI): domain Eukaryota; kingdom Metazoa; phylum Arthropoda; class Arachnida; order Araneae; family Salticidae; genus Maratus; species Maratus speculifer. The sequence goes on from OZ025303.1 coordinate 73,560,793, forward strand.
TTTGCGTTGTTTTGAAAGCAATGTAGCTTGCAAGAATGTTGATAAATATTCTGGGGATACTTCAGTTTTGGGGATTATTTGGAATTTAGATAATGATTCTTTGAAATGTTGTTTAGATTTAGAAACATTAACGTGTGAAAGGAAAATTACTAAGAGATTAATTTTGAGCATTGTGCAAAAGATTTTTGATCCTATCGGTTTATTCTCTCCTGCTACATTGCTTCCAAAATTATTGCTACAAGACTCATGGAAACAGAAAATTCCATGGGATCGAGAATTACCTTGTAACATTGTGAGTGCTTTTTTGAAATGGTTGAAGAATATTGATGTTTTAAAAGAAGTAGCTATACCTCGATACTTAGAAATTAATGCTTCATCTGAACTTCATGTTTTTGTTGATGCGAGTAAAGGGGCATATGCAGCATGTGTCTTCGCTAGATCAATAATTGATTCCGATGTCAAGGTTACGCTTGTTAGAGCGAAGTCTAGGGTTGCTCCTCTCAAAACTTTGAGCATGCCGCGTTTAGAGTTAATGGCTTGTTGTATAGGTACTCGACTTGCGAGTTCTATCATCAAGGCAATAAATATGCCAGGTCTGAAAATCGCATTCTGGTCAGATTCTACTACCGCAATTTGGTGGATAAAGGAACATGGGAATTGGTCGGTTTTCGTGAGCAACAGAGTCAAAGAAATTCGACAGATGTCCAATATAGAGTCATGGAAGCACGTTCCAGGAAATTTGAATATAGCTGATATACTTTCACGTGGATGTTCTCCGCAGAAAATGCTTGATTCGCGATGGTGGGAAGGTCCTAAGTGGTTAAAAGAAAATCCTGAATGTTGGCCAATTGGCGCGATTGACTGTCAGCCAAAAGATGTTGATTTAGAAAGAAAAAAGATCGAAATTACGAATATTGATCTAGCTAAAGACACACCCCTTTGGCTCTTAGATAATATATCTAATTATGATAAGATGATAAGAATATTTGCTTGGATTCTGAGATTTGTAAATAATTGCCGAAATGTTTCTAATAAGTGTAAATATTCTAATCTTACTCAAAATGAAATTGAAAATTCTGAAAAATATCTAATCCGTTTAGTTCAGAGCTGTTATTTCTATAATAAAAGGTCATTAAATGATATTGTAACATTCACAGATGATAATGGAATTTTAAGAGTTAAAACTAAAATAACTGAAAGAAATGACCGAGAATCATTTTTGTATCCAATATTGTTACCAGGCAAATGTGAATTTACTAAATTATTGATTAGATCAGTACACCAAAAGAATTGTCATGCAGGTATAAGAACAATGCAATCTTTAATAAGAGAAAGATTTTGGATAATTAGAGCTAGAAGAACTATTAAAAATGTATTGTACGACTGTATTGCATGTAAACGTTTTAAGGTAAAGTCTTTGTCAAGCGAACCAACACCTTTGCCACCAGATCGCGTTACAGATTGTGCAGTCTTTGAAGTTATTGGAGTAGACTTAGCCGGGCCGTTATTTCTAAAAAATGGCGAGAAAGTTTGGATAGCATTGTTTACTTGTGCCGTTTATCGCGCGATTCACCTTGAACTAGTCAATTCGCTATCTTCTGATGCTTTCCTGCTAGCACTTAGACGTTTTATAGCTAGACGCGGTAGGCCCAGCACTATTTATTGTGATAATGGAACAAACTTTAGGGGGGCTTCCAATGAACTTTCAAAATTAAATTGGGATAAAATTTTAAAAGAAACCATGACGCATAAAATTGTTTGGAAATTTATACCTCCCACCGCAGCTTGGTGGGGAGGCTGGTGGGAAAGGTTAGTTCGCATTGTAAAAGAATTGTTAGTACGTACTTTAGGTAGATCTGTATTGACTTATGAAGAATTGAATACACTTATATGTGATTGTGAATCTGTGATTAACTGCAGACCTCTAACCTATATCTCAGAGGACCCACTGGAGCTAGTACCTCTCACACCCGCTATGTTTCTTACTGAAAACCGAAGTTTCAGCAATTCGGATATTATCGAATTAGATTCTCAAAGTTTAAGGAGAAGGTTGAATTACAGAGCTAAACTTCTTACCGATTTTAGGCAACGTTTTAGAAAAGAATACCTCAGCGAATTAGTTCAAAAACATACTGAAAAATATACACGTGAACCGCGAGTGGGAGAAATAGTCTTAGTTGGGGATGATAACAAAAAACGTTTATTTTGGCCTTTAGCAAAGGTGATTCATTTAATTCCAGGACGGGATGGTAAAGTTCGTGGTGTTAAGTTGAAAACTCAGCACGGCACGGTTTTACGTCCGGTGCAGCGCATCTTTCCTTTGGAAATATATTCGAATGAAATAATTGAAATTGCATCCAAACCGTCGGGTGAAGAGAAAACTAGTTCCAGTGAGCATGATGATCATGAAAATGTGTCTTCTCCTGATAGTGTCATACTTAAGAAATATACCTCTTCTGGAAGATGTGTAAAAGCTCCAAAGAGGTTGGATCTTTTTAATAATAATTGTTATGTATTTGAAACTCTCCCCAAGTTTCAAAGGGGGGAGGATGTTGTAAAATGAAATGAAGTGAAACTAATTGAACGCGTAAATTAAGAAAATGAAAATATCGTCTGATTTTATTTATTATCTTTCGAAGAACTTTGACAAGTGTGTGAGAACGATTGAGTTCTCTGAATGTAATGAAGGAATGTGCCTTTTAGATGGAATTAAACTACATTTTTTATAATATATGGACTTTTAGATGAATTTGAACTTAGAATAAGTTTATCTCAACAGATGATTTTCGATTTTAATTCAAAGCTCCGCGCATCGCATAGATGCAACCCGCAAATGAAGACTTGCATGGTTAGTAAGTAATTTTTAAACTAACCCTATTTTCGAATTCTAACATTCTGCTTTTATCAAAATATCGAGATTTACGGCACCTTGTATAGTTTCTGAATAAGAGAATCTGTCAGTATGATGAATTTGAGAGCAAAAATTAATTCAAAATTAAATGCGAAAATAAGCAGTTTGGATCGGAATACACCATTACAGCTTAAATTTGATTTATCTGAAAAATAACAATTTTCAATTAACTATATAAACATCACGATGTACCGACGTGCAAAGTGAAGTCTTCTATCTGAAATTCCAAAATATATGTGTATGTCTTTATTTTAAATCCAGATTGAAATATTCTATGCATCTGAGTTTTTTGCGTCGCTAATTGCTATTGTGATAAATTACTTTTGAAGAAATTTAATGATATCCGGTATTCAGCATACTATTGCTAAATTGAGCATGTTGCTTAAGGGGTTAAAAATGTTTTTGTTCAAGTGATTGGATAAAGGGATTTAGAAATAATTGATTTTTGCTTTTAAAGTAGCCATTGTCAAAAGAGAGAATTAAATTTATTTGGAACGACAGTCTTTTAATGTTAAAAAGTGACAGGAAAAAAGTGTTCTTTAATGTACTGTATAATTAATAGAATAATCATGCAACCGATTTAAAAAATGCACATTAGAAAAAAATAACTACTTTAAAGTTTTGTGTTACAATTGCAGTACAATACAGGTTATTTTTTACTTATCTGTATTTACTGGGGAACTAAGATTATAAAAGGGAAAACACGTTATTTCATTTTACAGACACTGGAATATTCAGTATATTTGGTATATAGACCACCGTTACTCCCTTGAAAAAGGGTCGAATGTTCATCCAGAGATTTAACATTCCTTTTTTACATAGTTCCTTTTTTACTACTATCACTACTACTATCACTCCCACCACATTGGTGGGAGTGATAGTAGTGGGCCCGATCTCGGAGGATGTCACCAGAAAAAATTGAAGGCTAAATTCAATTATATTGCCAGTAAGTTTCGGGCAGAAGCCAGAGCCTGATTACTAACGGGGCACTCTCTCCCCAGTAAAATTATATAGAAATTTTCGCCTTGTTTAAACGCCCTTTTCAGTCAAAATTACTATCATGAGTAAGGAAAAATTTTCTATTTACTTTTTCTGGTGGGAGAGTGCCCCTTTGATAATCAGGCCCTGGCAGAAGCTGCGGCTTTGAAACCACTATAACTCTATTGTAATTAACTTTGTGTTCTGTATTTTTATTTTTCTTCCAAATACAATTGTTCTTATCATGTCAGGAAAATGAATTTAAGGATCCAGGATTCGGATTCTCTTTAAACATTCTACATTGCCTTTTTAGACCTTGAAAAAACAAGAGCTGGGATAGATATTTTATCAGCACATGTGCATGCACGCTGGAAATGGAAGTTTAATCATGGCTGCATCACTTATATCACCTAAATAGATGCCATTGCCATGAATAATTAACTAAACATAAAAAGTAGCATAACTACCCCCGCCTTCTAAAAAATGTGCAAATAATTCAAAGGCGCCAAAACATTAAAAGGCGCCAAATTTTGGTTCTCCCCCCCCCCCAATAAAAATTTCACGCTACGCCCCTGTGACTAGCCAGGTTTTTTTTAGTCAAGACTTTGACCATTCCTTGACTAATTGACCACACGCATGGGGAGGAGCTTGCTATGTTTCCCACATGCATTGCAGTATTTGATTGGCTTCTGGTGAACGGTTGTGGGATAAATTGAGAAGCTGATTAGCTAGAATCCATCGTGATGTTCTTTGATGTCAGAAATACTAGTGGTCCATTATCGGTCAACTTGAGTAGCATTTGTCCGTTTCCATTCATCCTGTGTAAGATCGGGTTATCGTTGCTTTGAAAATATAACGATGTACTAACACATGTGGTGGCTAGTTAATGCATATGAACTTAATTTTTTTTCAGGAGAAAGAAATGTTACTTTAAAATGCGTTTCGAGAATTGTATTACACCGCTAGCAAGATAACACAAAACAACTAATCTAATAAAATTCCGAATACAAAAATTTTGACGTATTCCCATTATTATTCAAAACAGTTAAAAAATCTAAAAAAAAAAATCTTGCTAGGTTTTTTTTTTTTTTTTTTTTTTTGAAAAAAGTTAAAATATGCATTTTGTTTAAAAAAAAAAAATAGATAGTTGAGAAATCATTAGAGGGGGGGTGGCTAGAGGATGATAGAAGGGGCTCAGCCCCCGTCTGGTTACGGGCCTGGTATATATCTATAAATTGTGTTTCTTTAAATTATTATTCTTTTGGTGGATCGTAGTTCTATTGGAGAAATCAGTGCACCAGTAAGCGGTGTTAATTGCAAAATCACTACGATATCTTCTACGAAATAACAAGAAGTATTACAATATAAATGTCAAAACGTGCAATGCTATCTTACACAAGATGGTTACACTCCTTGTAATTGCAAAGAAGTCCGGCTACACTGTTAAAGATAAGAATTGTTTTCCTTTTATGTTTAAATCTGATATTTCGTAAGTGCAGCAGTGGGCGGAGCTAATTACAAAAGCTATGATTGTTTCTGTGAAATAACAAGAAATAGGTATTATAATATGAAGGTTGAAACGTGCACTATTATTTTATACAAGACGCGTGCTTTCCTTGTAATTTGAAGGAAGCTTGACAATAGTATTAAAGACAAAATTTGTTTTTGTTGTATGTTTAAATCTAATATTTCGTAACAGCAATAACGGGCGGAGCTAATCATAAAATCTATAAGATACCTTTTGTGAAATGACAAGAGATAGGTACTACAATATGAATGAAATAACACGCAGTATTATTTTACACAAAATGCATGCACTCCTCGTCAGCGCCGTGCGAAAGGGGCGGTCGCCCCGGGTACGAAAATTTAGAGGGCGCCAAACTTATATTACCAACGTCATTTTGACCTGTCACAAGAAAAAGTTGGAGGGAGCGGCGCTAAATTCTAACTTTGCTCCGGGCGCAATTTTCTTTTCGCCCGCCCCTGCTCCTCGTAGTTGAAAAAAGCGGGACAGTGCTGTTAAAGATAAGAACTGTTTTTATTTTATGTTTAAATATAATAGAGTGATTTCTCACTTATGCGTGCTCTCTTTTATACGCGTTTTTCACTTAAGGGAGTTTTTTCGTGGTCCCGACCAGAGGTATAGGAAAAACAATAACTGTAATTCCTTTATACGCCTCACTGTAAAAACACCTCCCACTTATACGCGTCGCAAAAGATATTGAGAATTTTGAGAATGTTCTGCTTCCGAAAAACATCCCCATTCGTGATAAAAGTGGACTTTTTAATAAAATGTTGCCCTGAGAACAGTAACATTCAAGGGAGAATCATATTAAAGTGAGGGGAAAAGTTAAGAAAGACTGTCTTGCTGTATTGCAACGCTGTGTTGTAAAATTCCCGTAGTTGTCAATAGCAGATCAAACAATCAATGCTTTGTAAAGAACGTGGAGAGGCTTTCTTTCCTTGCGACTACTTTATTAACAAGACGGTGTAGATGACATAACTCAGTTTCTTGGATTTCCTTCATAAATTAGACAGGAAAATGGAAAAAGAAAAACGGGAAGTCATGGACTAGTGTTCAATGATCCTTCGTGGGAAAAGATTTGACATTCGTGGATATTGTGTGTCCTGCTTACCCACAAGATCGTCCATATTTCAATAACACGAAATCTTACGAATTGCACTTTGAATCTGAGCCTCATTTGTTGTGTGAAAGGCTACAACAGAAAAACCTTAATCCGCCGACTTCTGGCTGCGTCAGAAACAAAGCATGCAACGAAAGACGAAATGCAGCAAGTTATCGTCCTCGATCCAATTCATAAATTGTGCTTATCATGGAGAAACAATGCTGACAGGTGTATTAAAAACTACTTTAAAAAAGCAGGATTTTTATTTTCAGTTGAGAATTAGTGTGAGAAGCCAGAAAATGACAGTGAAAATTATGAAAATGACATGACAGGAAAAGAATCATAATGTCTTTTGTGGCCATGCTATGTGTAATTTCGACGAATTCGTTGATGCTGATAAATTTAATCACAACTCATTTAGAAGAAATTAGAGAAATTGCAGGTAAAAGGAATAGTGACGACAAAGAAGCAGGGCCGTAGTTAAGGAGGTGCTATGGGCGGCTCAGCCCCCCCCCCCTAGAAAAGATTCCAAGGTCGCTAAATGAATTTCTTTTCCGAAAATTCAAATGGAATTCTGTTCAAAAATCTAATTTAGTTTTGAGATCTTTTTAACAGTTTTGCAGAATTACTAAATTGTATCTAAAATAAGTAATTCAACACTCCCTCATCCTATATGTTCATAAGAAGCTAAATTAAGCATAAAGTTTAAATAAGTTCATAAGAAGCTAAAATAAGCATAAAGTTTAATTTAGCACCCGTTATACATTCTAAATTTTCATCATCATGTACTTTTCTTAGTATAAAATGAAGTTATTACAACAGTTTAATAAGAAACAAAGTACCTACAGTGTAAATATGTACTAATTTATCTTTCTGTGTCAGAGAAAGAGAAAAAAAAAAGTTATGAGCCTCCCCCTGCAATCTCTTGAGCCCCTTCCCTCCTGTAGATCACTTCTAGCTACGGCCCTGCAAAGAAGAAGATGCGGCAAAAGTATCTCCAACTCCACAGTCGCATTAGTAGCATTAAAAATTATGCGTGATTACTTTCAGTGCAATTCTGGAAGCGAAGAAACATTTCCACGCCTTGATTAACTTGAAAAATCACAAAAACAAAAACAATCTTCACTATACATTATTTTGTGAGAAAATAATAAGAGTAAAACCAGGGGCGTGCGAAGAGAAAACTGCACCCGGGGTAAAGTTTAAATTTGGCGCCCCCCCCCCCAACTTTTTCTTGTGACAAGCGAAAAATGACGTTGTTAGTATAAATTTGACGCCCCCTAAATTTCCGCGCACATGGCAAAGTTTCAATTTGGTGCCCTCCCCCAACTTTTTCTTGTGACAAGCCAAAAATGACATTGGAAGTATAAATTTGGCGCCCCCTAAATTTCCGCGGCCGGAGCGACCACCCCCTTCGTCCCACTCCTTTCGCATGTGGCTGAGTAAAACGAAATTTGGATGTGCAATCATTTTCATTTTTTTAATATTCTTCTAATGTAAAATAAATTAACGAAACTTAAACATGTAAACTTAAGCACAAACTTAAACACACTAATCTACATCTTAAAACTTACATTTTTAGTAGTATATACAAAGTATTGATTAAGAATACATATATGCTGTCTTAATGTTTCACTTTTAACCTGGCTTTTGTGATTTTTCAATTATGTGCGTTTTTTTTCAATATCCCTTACGCCTGCGCATAACTGAGAGATCAATGTATTTCGCAAGTGTAGCAATGGGCGGAGCTAATCCTAAAATCTATAAGATTCCTTCTGTGAAATAACAAAAGATAGGTACTATAATATGAGTGTCAAATTTTATTTTACACAAGATGCGTGCATTTCTTGTCATTTGGAAGAAGCCTAACAACACTATTAAAAATAAGATTTTATTTTTATTTTATGTTTAAATCTAATATTTCGAAAGTGCAGCAGTGGGTGTAGCTAATCGTAAAATCTAAAACATTACTTCTGTGAAATAACAAAAGACAAGTATTACAATTTCAATGTCAAAACATGTAATTTTATTTTACAAAAGATGCAACCACTCCTTGCAATTTGAAAAATACTTTGCAACATTATTAAAGATGATATATATATTAAAATTTTACGAATATTTCATCATTACACGTCTATTCACAGAATTTGTAACATTTTTACAACTATTGTTTTGTAATTGTAACATTTTAACTATTACTAATTTGTAGCATTTTAACTAACTCAAAAATCATTTTAAGTAGCTCATAAAAGCTACTGAGATTCTAATTTCTTGTAAAAAATAAAATAAGATAAAAATAAATAAAAAACGGTTTTGATGTCTACTAACACTTCTGAAATTTTATTCCAGTTTGTTTAGAAAAAAATCAAGGCTATCATGTAGTATTCACCCAAAGATGGCGGCCATTTTTTTCCGATTTTAAATTTTTGCATTTGGATTTTTTTTTATGTTTAATTTTTGAAATATCCTTGACTGTACTTTTGAAATATATACATCTTATACTATAATGCGAGCAAAAATTGTGTGTGTGTGTGTCTGTATGGGTAAATTTTATCTCAAAAACGGCTCTAACGATTTTCGCAAAAATTTGGATTTTACTATTTTCGGGCACGAGAAGACCATTGGGCTAGGTCACATGTTCGAGAAAATTCGATTATAGGGTCGTTTTGGGTCATAATGGGTCAAGATAAAGCTATTTATATCTAGAGAACGGCTGGATAGATTTTAAGGAAATTTTCTATCCAATCGTTTTTTGGCACAACAAAACTATTGGGCTGGGTCACATGTTCGAAAAATTTCGATTAGTGGGTCAATTTTGGGTCATTATGGGTCAAGCCATTTTTATCTAAAAAACGGCTCTAACGATTTTGACCAAATTTTGTATTGTATCGTTTTGGATTACAAGAAGACCATTGGGTTAGGTAACATGTTCGAGAAAAATCGGTAAGTGGGTCATTTTTGGGGTCATTGTGGGTCATACTATTTTTATCTAGCGATTTTCTCACGCAATTTTGACTAAAAATTGCATTCTATGGTTTTCGGGCACGAGAAAAACATTGGGCTAGGTTACATGTTCGAGAAAAAATTTCACTGGATCATATTGAGTCATTAAGAGTCTGGGTCAAGCTATTTATATTTAAAGAACGGCGTGATGGATTATAACGAAATTTTGTATGTAACAGTTTTTTGACATGAGAAAACTAATGGGCTAAATCACATGTTTGAGAGATTTCGAATTATGAGGGTCATTTGTGGGTCATGATGGGTCATAATGGGTCATGGTCAACCTATATCTAAAGAACAGGTGGATCGATTTTAACGAAGATTTGTATGCAACATTTTTTTGGCACGATAAAATCATTGGACTAGGTTACATGTTCGAAAAATTTCGATTAATGGATCATTTTGGGTCATTAAGAGTCTGGGTCAAGCTTTTTATATTTAAAGAACGGCGTGATGGATTATAACGAAATTTTGTATGTGACAGTTTTTTGACATGAGAAAACTAATGGGCTAAATCACATGTTTGGGAGATTTCGACTATGAGGGTCATTTGTGGGTCATGATGGGTCATAATGGGTCATGGTCAACCTATATCTAAAGAACAGGTGGATCGATTTTAACGAAGATTTGTATGCAACATTTTTTTGGCACGATAAAATCATTGGACTAGGTTACATGTTCGAAAAATTTCGATTAATGGGTCATTTTGGATCATAAAGGGTCTGGGTCAAGTTATGTATAATTAAAGAACGGCAGGATCAATTTTAACGAAATTCTGTATGTAACAATTTTTAGAAACGAGAAAACTAATGGACTAAGTCACATATTCGAGAGCTTTCGATTATAAGGGTCATTTGTGGGTCTTAATGGGTCAAGGTCAAGCTATATCTAAAGAATGGGTGGGTCGATTTTAACGAAATTTTGTATACAACATATTTTTGGCATGAGAAAATCATTGGGGTAGGTCACATGTTCGAGAAATTTCGATTAGTGGGCCACTTTTGGGTCATTCTAATTTTATCTAGACAACGTTTCGCGCAATTTTGATTAAATTTTGTATTTTATCGTTTTCGGTCACAAGAAAATCATTGGGTTAGGACAGATTTTTGAGAAAATTCGATCAATGGGTCATTTTGGATTATAAGGGGTCAGGGTCAAACTAACTATATCTAAAAAACGGCTCAATCGATTTTATCTAAATTTTGTATCTAATGTTTTTCGGCATGCTAAAACTAAAGAGCTAGGCCACACGTTCGAGAGATTTCGATTATAAGGGTCATTTGTTGGTCATGATGGGTCATGCTAATTTTATATAGAAAATGGTACTCACCATTTTGACTATGCTTTGTATTATATCGTTTTTGAGCAAGAGAAAACCATTTGGCTTGGACACATGCTCACGAAAATTCTATTAGTGGGTCATTTTGGGTCTTAATGAGCTAGGGTCATTCTAATTATATATAACAACGATTCAATCAATTTTACCTAAATTTTTAAACAACACTTTTTTGTCACGAGAAGACTATTGGGCTGAGTCGCATGTTAAACAAAATTATATTAGTGGGTCATTTCGCTTCATTGCTGAATGCTGCCAAGCTAATTTTACCTAAAAAATGGCTTAAACGATTTTGATTCAATTTTATATTCTACTGTTTTTGATTACCTGAAGACGATTGAGCTATGTCACATGCTTGATCAAATTTGATTAGTGGCTCATTTTGAGTAATGCGGGTCAGGGTCACGAGAATATGGCAAAAGTCAATAACTCGGTGATATTTGACAAAATATTGGCGACATATGTCCAAAAAATCGACTATAAAAATTACGAAAACCAAAACAAGTATTTGGAGCCAAATGGAAAGAATGCTTCCAAATTTGGCTATATCTAGCAAAAAATATTGTCTTTCAGAATGTAAAGAATTTTTTTATACATTCTTACGAGGATTCGAGATGCATGGTTAAACCAATCAGAGTCGAGCTAAAAAAGTGATTTAGATCGATGTCCTTTCGTTGTAAAATTTAAAATAAAATAAAATTTATAAATATGCGCATAAAAACAAAGTTTTCTTATTGATTGTTTTTCTAAATAATACTATTATAAACATGTTTTACAGTAATAATACAGAGTTAATGATACAGTGAAAATACTATATCGAGTTGAACACAATGTTAATTTTGACCGAGCTAAGCTCGGTCTCCCCTGCTAGTATATATATATCAATGAATATTTGCTTTATTTAATTGTTTTAAATCAACTCGATCAAAAATTCATTTATCAAAAAAAAAAAAAAAAAAAAAAAAAAAAAAATGTAAAACGAAATTAACAGAGATCGCATGATATAGGGATACTTTTTTGTTCATAGAATCATAGCAGATCCTTTAATCAGTAGTCTTCATGATCATTTTATTCAAAGTATATTATAAAAAGGTAAAATGACACTATTTCCAAGATCGAGGCAGGAACAATAAAATTTCCTCTTTAGAATGTAACTCGTGAATTGGATTCTACATTGCTTCATTGTTAGACCTGACAATTTTGTACCTGTAGGGTTAAAAATGAGACCGAGCAAGGGGTCTTGCGTTACCTTATACCAAGGAGCTTAAACCATGGAGAAGCCGTTGTTCCGCGTTTTTGAAGCTAATGACCACGCCCCCTCATACACCCAAAACATTGGATCGCCTAATAGGAAACTGTGTAAATTTTCAAATTCAAAAGCGCCTTATATAAATATTTTTTCTCATTTTCCGTATTTTTTTTTTTTAGTTTAATCTAAAGCTATAGCTTTAAGCATAACTTTTATTTTTGTTCTAAGATGTTTTCACTCTTTATTTTTTAAATAATCAATATTCTTTGAAGCAAGTGTTGGTGGTTGGACGCAGATCGTAACGGAAAAGTCGGTATTTTGATTGTGTTTTTACTTTCGCTGTCATTTTCTTTTCTTTTTTTTTTGTATTGGTATAAATGTTTAAAATTATTTTATTATACTGTGGTGTATTTTAGCGAAATTATGACGGGTTGTTCAGCTTTTGGATGTACTAACCGGGTAGACAAACCCTTGCCTAACATCTCATTTCATAAGTAAGTTCAATTTTAGTATCTGTTATTGTAACCGTTATACTTTATGCTTATTGTCTGAATATGTAACAGAAAGTCGTAGTTCGTTTGCCATGCCAAAATAAAATGAATATTAGAAAACAAATTTTAAACTATAAACGTGTGTAATAAGTTTTAAGTGGATATAATCCACTTTTACATGTATAACATCAGTTTGCTTGGTTTTATCCATTATTATTATTATTATTCTCTTATATATACTGTACTTCAGTTAACAATTAAGTGGAGATAATGAACAAAAATCAAAAATTGAACACATAAAATTTTATATTTCGATGTTAAATGATAAAAATACTTCTTATCGTTATTTAGCCAATCAGTTATTGCAAAACAGATATGTGATAATAAAATCTAGTTTTTCAAAGTGAAATTCTGCTACATTATTTCAGAACAACCAAACCCTTTTATCTTCGCTTCATGTTTTTCCAATTTAAGTTATAATCTTCTTTTTTTTTTTTTTTTTTTTTTTTTTTTTTTTTTTTTCTTTTAATTTATGACTGCTTTTTGGGAATTTTTAATCACATTTTATTGAGAAAATTTGGAATTTGTTTTTTTAGATTTTATAAAATTGTAATATGTAATTGAAATTTCTAAATATTATTGTTAATTTTATGTAAATTTAAAATAAACTGAAAAATTATTTCATACTTAATTCAGTCATTCATATGATTTTCTCAACCCCATCTTTGGTATTGGGCAATTTAAACAAGTTTTAGATGCTTATCTTGTCAAATTTCCAATCACCTTAGGTAGGGAGGTCAGGGTCAAATCTTTGCGAGTCGCAGGGATATTGGATACTTATACTTGGTGAATCAAGTGACAAACCAAAAGGGGCCAACAGAAGTTAATCCAACGTTTAAAATTCTTCAGTTCATAAGTCTGCATTCAACTCGTAAAAAAATGCTTTTATAAAGAAATTCTTGATGTAATGACATGATGTATTTGTCATTAACCTTTTATGGTGAATTAATGTGCAGTACACCAAGAAATTCTTTTCAGAATCATGGATTTGATGATATTCTGAAACACAGTCAGATTTTACTAGAGGGCTGTGTAAACTGAATCATGTCTTTAAATATTTTTTGTAGTTCAGGATAGCAAGAGATCTTTTCTACACTTACAGAACTTAAAATATTAATGCAACATTTAAAATTCTGAAGTTCAGAAGGGTCATATTGAGAAGATAATTGTTTATAAATCAAATTCTAATGAATTGAGCCGAAAATGACATCACACAGCACCTTATACATCTTTTTGAAAATCCTCTCAGCAAGTTTCATGAATCTACTTTTTAAAATGTGCCTGAAATTGTATCGGAAAATTTTGAGCTGCTGAAGGTGGAAAAACATTTTTTTGAATACATCCTTGTACAGTACGTTTTGAAAATTGTTTACCTGGTGTTACCCATTGTTTTGAAAATTGTTACCCTATCAAATAAAAATATACGATAGAACAGGCATTGTTAAAACGTGACTAAAATTCAGTAAACTGCTCTACGTAAGCTAATATTTTTATACTTTGCCAAATTGACAATACTTTGTGCTAAATTTAACTGAAATGGCACAGTTACGATCACATGACGAACAACTTCCAGTTTGTCACATGATTCACCAAATATTAGTAATTAGTATCCAATATTCCTGCAACATTATACATTTGCTGTGGGAAAAGCAAATGAGGCATGTGCCAGAATAGTAAACAATGGGGATGCCATGAAGATTTTGTTTGTCAATTTTTCTCACGTCTATCTTTAACATGGGATTGTTAAAATCATCATGTTCATATATTTTGAACAATCTTTCATGTAAAATAACCTCTGTAATATGATCTTTGGCGAATTGTTGCGATAGGTCAAATTTTATTTGACTTATTGAACTAATTTTATTGAACTGAATTTCAGAAAAATTCAGTTTGGAGATGGAAAAGTAAAAGGTCTATTTTCAATATGTACAATTTTTGTCTTGCTTTTTGAGGAAAAATTTTATGAAGGGTCGTGATTAAAGATAACATTTTTATAAAGAATCCTATTCTAAGATGAAAGTGTTGACGAAAAACATTTTTAAGAGCCCAAATTTTTCCTAATTAAATTCTTTTTACTAAACATTTTTTATTATGTGGAAATAAATTTGTAAAATGTTAACATTTTTTAATTAGATTTCCCTTGGATGAACCCAGACGATCAGAATGGATTAAAGCTGTCCGAAGGGAAAATTGGATTCCTAAAAAACATGCTGTGTTGTGTTCTACCCACTTTGAAGAGAAAATGATTGATAGGTCGATGAAAAGGATTATTCTTGTTAAAACTGCTATACCTACAATCTTTCCAGCTTTTCCTAAACATCTTCAAAAAGTAAATAGTAGTTTCTTCTACCTCTTAAATTATACAAAACTCACAGTCCCAGTCCCTTGGTATAGGACATGTAATGTATTTACCTCTGAATAAGGGACACTTGAAATAGAGATTAAAGAGGCTGGCTTTTGAATTTCAGTTAATGAAGTAGTCTGTTATGAAAATGAAAATACAGATTTTTGTGAACTTACAATTATGTTGATACAGAGGGATACAATACATCGTACGAGCATTTATTTACCCACAATTCTGATTCGACTTCAATGTGTTTATCCCCATTGAAATTAATGCTGAAAATTATGAGGATGATTCTGAAAGTGGAGAATAAAAAAAAAAATTGTGAAATAAAAAACTTTACAGATAATTTAATGCTGTTCTCAAATCCAAAAGGGCAAATTTTATGACAAAAGTTTTAATTTATTTTCATTCAGAAATGCCTGAAACTAACAGGCGTTGTTTAGAAATTATGTAATCGAACTGTTTTTTCTGTTCCTTTTTTTTTCTTTCAAACGCAATATATCTTTTAGAAAATAGCATCAACATCAGGGTTGTTATGATTTTACCCAGCCCAAAAAACCCGGGTGGTTTTTTTTGAAAAAACCCAGGAAAAAACCCAAGTGGGTTTTTTCAAAATTTCAACTTTAAATTACATATATAATGTATTTATATTACATATATAATGTATTGTAATATATTTCTTAATATCAGTACACAACTCATAAAATTAATAACCATCACCCTCCACCCCAAAGAAAAGAAATGTCCTAATTATACCATCACAATTTTTAAAAGAAATAATTGTTAGTTAATCTCTGTAGCATGTGTAAGAAACACAAACAAATTTTTTCCCATTAAAAAAATACTTTCATGTGTAACGTGTTCTATTTTATACAATAGAAACTCATAACAAAATATCATATATGCTTAGAATCCTAATTGAATTATGTAGACATGTAGAATTACTTGGGTTATTCTATTATTTACTAATAACAAAAAAAAAATAATTTATAAATTATTACTAATAATCAATTTATCTAAAAGAAAAGCATAATTTTGATTACTGTCATTGATTTATATATGTTTTCAATTAGCTGCTTTAAATTTAGTAATAAGTACATTTTTTTTTAAGCATTCTGAACCACCTCCCATAACCCCCAAAAAACCTCGAAAAGCCCTGAAAAAACCCGAAAAACTCTGATAAAAACCCAAAAAACCCTGATAAAACCCCAGAAACCCTGAAAAACCCCCCAAAACTCAGTGGGTTGGGTTTTTTCTGAAAAAACCCGGGTATTTAGCAACCCTGATCAACGTGTTCATTTTGAACTGAATTTATACACGAAAGAAGAATAAGTACTCAAGAAAAGGTGAAAAACGTCCGTCATATGATCAAAATCACTTATAACTCCATAGATAATTTATTCAAAACTTGAAAACACAGTTCAATTCCAAATCGCTTCTTTAGTCAGGCATTCCTATTTTATACCTTTCCGTTAAAAATGAATTTGTAAATGTGTAATGTGTGAAAACTTTTTTTTGTAAATACTATGATAATGAAGAACTAAAATTTATAAATATGGTAAATGAACACTTGAAAAATTTATAGTGAAAAATTGAAATTTGCAAAGCAATCATTTTTGATTGATTACTTCAAGAATAACTCTTTAAATATTTTTATACTTTTTGCACAGTTTGTGTAAAAAATACAAATCAATAATTCTACAAATCATTTAATGATTTAGTAATCAATTAAAATTTTTAATTAATTAATTTTCTATTCCTTTTGTGTCTGATTAATGTAATTTATACTCTTCGAATGCATTTAAACTTCGGCTTTTAATATTTTGTTATTTTTATATCCTTCAGGACATAAATAAAAAACTCCGAATAAGAGACACCTCTATTTAAAGGACAAAAGTTCCGGTCCCATAGGTGTCCCTTATTCGGAGGTTTCACTGTATTATCATTATTTTAGCATTGAAAAGCCTAACATTTTATATGCACTTATTTATCAGGAAATAATGATGAGACATGATGATATATGCTGTTTTAATTATTTATTTACTGTTACTTAAGCGAAATCGAAAAAGGGAAATACGGCATTTGTAGATTGATATGAACTATCCAATGAAATAATAATACAAAAAATAAAATTCTTGAAATGCAAATATTTAAAAAAAATTTCACCCATGGTATTAACACTCTTGAGTAGGTATTTTCATTTTTACTTTTAAAAAAATCATGATAATGTATGAAATTTCAAATAAGATATTTAAAAAAATCTCATAGGATTAACATTTTCTTGTAGGTGTTTTCACATTTTTGAAGTAGTCCTTTAAGGAACTCTGCCCGTAGGAACATATGAAGCATAAAGCGAGAAATTGGGTTTTGTAGCAATTGCAGTACTGTTCTGAATTGAAAAGGAATATCTTTGAATTTGCTCTACTTGTCACTGAAGGAAAATAAATTATGCTCATTTGATACCAATTATCATAGATTGGTTTCTATATTTAAAACTTACAAAAAAAAAAAATTCTAAGGTTATTTACCACTGAAAGATTATGATTGAATCAATATAATTTTAGTGATTGCAAAGAATTAAGGATACACTTATTGTTCATTTTAAAAGCATACAATCATTATTCAAATAATCTTTTTAAAAAATATGCAACAATCTAAATATAATCTAACTAAAATACTTAAGTATGTTAAAGCCAATGATGTTTTTAAAAGAAACTACTGGCATCTGGTGGTTGTTATATCGTTTGATATCACATATGTTATTCTTTATAGATAATTAATATTATCTAAAAGTTAAAATTTCATATTAACTATCTAAATAAATACGTCGAAATTTTTGGTTTTATTTGAAGAAATGCAAAGGGCATTTTCAGTTTTTTATTTATCTGTTTATTATTTATATATTTTTATTTAAAAAAATCACCACAACAAATAAAAAGTTTTAATTATAAGTATTGAAAACCTTTACAGCAAGCTTTTAATTTCAGCTATCTTTTTTGGAATAATTTCACTATGCATCAGTTTTTTTAAGTACTGTATTATGATTTAATGTTAATATAACATTTTTATTCTGATTTTCAGGTCCAAAAACCAAGAAATACTATAAATAGCTGTCAGAATGCTTTGAAAGATGCACCATTTGTATATGATGAAGAAATGCCTACCTGCTCAGCTGAAAAATCATATAAAAGAAAATGGGAAGAAGCTGAAGAAAAATTGAATATCAGCAGAAAAAAAATTAAAACCTTGCAGCAAGCCAATCGTAGGTATAAAAAGCGCATTCAAAATTTAAAGCAACTTGTAACATTACTTAAAGAAAAAAGATTTGTTAATGAAGATGAAGCAGAAGTTTTGAGTTTAACAGCAGGACATACAAAGGAAATTTTTCAGAGAATGAATGCAAAAGCAATGAAAAAAAGTCACCCCAAGAAATTCAATCCAAAACTGAGGGCATTTGCACTAACTCTTCATTATTTTTCAACTAGTGCATACAGATTTGTCAGAAAATCATTTGATTTATGCTTACCGCATCCAAGAACAATTGCAAAATGGTATCAACATGTAAATGGCAATCCTGGTTTTACTAAAGAATCTTTCACAGCAGTATCCCATAAAATAAAAGAAGCAAAGCATGAACTGTTGTTTTGTTTAAGTTTTGACGAAATGGCCATAAAACAACATACTGAATTTGATGGCAAGTGTTTCCATGGTTACGTCAATATGGGTACTCATATGGAAAGCAATAATGAAGTTTTGCCTGAAGCAAAAGCCAGTCTAGTGCTTTTACTAACAGCGGTTAATGACCACTGGAAGATTCCATTAGGTTATTTTTTGATCGATTCCATTTCTTCGTCGCAGAAAGCAAATTTAATTAGGCAATGTTTAAGATTGCTTCATCAAATTAAAGCAAATGTTATATGTCTAACATTTGATGGCCTTTCTACAAACATCACTATGGCGAAAATATTAGGTTGCAATATGGAACCTGAATGTTTGAAGCCACAGTTTCCACATCCTACAACTAAGCTTCCAGTATTCATATACCTAGATCCTTCACATATGTTGAAGTTAGTCAGAAATTGCATAGGAGATAAAAAATCACTTTTTGATTCTGATGGAAACATGATTCAGTGGGAGTTTGTAAAAGAATTACATATGTTGCAAGATTCAGAAGGTCTTCATGTGTCAAACAAATTAAGATTTACCCATATAAATTATTTTACAAGGAAGATGAATGTATCGTTAGCTGCACAAGTGCTTAGCAAATCAGTGGCAGACGCTCTGCAAATTTTGAAAGATAAAAATTTTCCTAAATTCACAGGATGTGAGGCTACGATAAAATTCATTAGAATTTTCAATGATTTGTTTGATATTTTAAATTCACATAATACAGATTTACATGGATATAAAAAAGCAGTGAATAAAGATACATATATTGATGTGAAAAACAGGTTGTATGAAATCAAAGCATATATCTTGGGTTTAAAAGAAAGTAGGAATGGAAATCCAATAACCAAAACAATAAGAAAAGTGGGATTTTTAGGCTTTTTATGCTGCATTGAAAGCACTTTAAGTTTAATTGAAAATTTCATTGAAGCTGAAGTCTCCCCGATAGTTTATCTGCCAACATACAAGCTAAGCCAAGATCATGTCGAGTTATTTTTTTCTAAAGTTCGTATGCTTGGCAGATGCAACAACAACCCAACAGCACGCCAATTTGTATCTGCATACAAAAAATTATTGGTTCAATCAGAATTGTCAGATTCTAAAAATGGTAACTGTATTCCTTTAGAAGCAATTAATATCCTTAATGTTTCCAGTTACAAATCTGAAGATATCATAAATATGACCACAAACTTAAAGTCTGCTAATATTATAAATGAAGAGGACACAGTTACAGATATTCCTTTGCCTGATCATGATTATATATTCACACCCACAGCTTTAAGTATTTGTGCTGAACAGGTAGTGCATTATATCTCAGGATATATAGCTAAAAGATTATCTGCAAAGATAAAATGTCCCGTCTGCTCTTCAGCTCTTTTCGGTCCTAAAGTGACATCTTTGATTTCTTATAAAAGCAATGGCCATCTAGTATATCCATCTGAAGATGTTTTCAAAATTTCAAAGAAATGCGAAGCATTGTTCAGAAAATTTGTTAATTTAAGTGGCGGAAAGAGTTTAAAAGAAGGATATAGTTTAGAATATACTTCATCATGTGCATTAAAGCTATTAATCGGAGAAGACTTGTTTCCTTCTCTAAATCAGCATATGCTTTCAAATGAAGCTATGGATAATCACCATCTTCATCTGGTGAAATCGATTATCCATCAATATTTGCTTGTGAGATACCATTATTTTAGTAAGCGCTTAAACAGAAACAATAAGAATGAAAAAAATGTCCGCCAATTGTATACCAAAATTATACAATTCAAAGGGCAGTAAGGATATTTGTTAAAAACTTCTGAACATTTTTGAAGTTTAAGAGGATAAGGGCTCCTGGCGATACCTCTATAAAAAATGCGCGCCAAAAATCCCTACCCCATTGGGTGGTGTGGAAAAGGGATTGTTTATACTTTTCTAAAGACTTAAAGTATTTATTTTTTTGCTCATATAGATATCAATAGATATCAATAAAATGTGATACTTATATACATTATATAGCTCTTTGATTGTGTATATATTTTAACATAGAATAAAATTAACATTTTAAGGAACTTGATCTTTTAATTTTTAAATTTGAAAACGTTCAACTCTCACATTCTTTTCTTTTTGTTGCTGCACGATTATAACTTTGACATTTATCATTATTAGGTAGATTTCGTATGAAATACTACCTATTGCATTGTCTCCCATGTTGGAATTTCTGAAAAATTTTTGCGGATCTACACGAATCATGACTCCTAGACTCCAAAACTACCACCAGTAAAAAAGTTTATATATCTATCTATCTATCTATCTATCTATCTATCTATCTATCTATCTATCGGTGTATATCACTTTCTTCTAGACACGATAACTTCCATAATTATGCTCAGATCTTCATCAAACTTTTACATAAAATCAAGGGGCATAAAATCTCGGTTAAGTTCGTTAATGGGCAAAATCGGACCAAGGGGGTGGAAGTTAGGAGGGTTTTTGTGAAAACAGAAAAAACGCGATAACTTTTTAATTAAAATAGATATCGAATCGATTTAAAGTTTATATTACTTCTAAAAAATGAGGAAAAAGTTTATGCGTGACAGATTTTTGATAAAGTTAAAAATGGGCTCAAGGGGCGAAAAAAACATGGTTTTTGGAAGAAAAAAATTCATAACTTCGTCAATTCTCAAGATATCAAATCCAACTAAATTTTATATAAATGTACTCAATATTATCTAAAACTTTTGTATTTACAAGTGTTTGATAGGACCAATTTTTACCGATGAAAAAAATTAAAAACGAAAAGAAAAAGGGGGGAGGAAAAAGAAAAAAACCCATAACTTACTCAATTCTTAAGCATTTAAATCTAATTAAATTTATTTTACATCTTCACAATAATATCTACAACTTTTATATTGACAAGTTTTTCATAGAACCAATTCTTATAGCAAAAATAAATTAAACAAAAATAGGAGTTGGAGAAAAAACCTCAAATCCAAACTGCTTATATTCTGACTCATTTTAAAATTCATTTTTGATTTTAAACGCATCCAAATGACAGATCCTCTTATTTAGCAACTATATAATGCGACTTATTGGCCAATTTTTTGATAAAGGCAGAATATATTTTTAAAAAGGCTGCCAAAAAAGGTATTTTGAACAGATTTCCCGAAGTTTTCATCATTAAAAAATTCATTAAGTATAACAAATTGCGTTTTTCATGAGTCATTTTTAAATTCATTTTTGTTCTCAAACCCATCCAATTTACAGGTCCTATTATTTAGGAACTATATAACTTGACGTATTGGCCAGTTTTTTGATAAAGGCAGAATATATTTTTTAAAAGGCTGCCAAAAAGGGTATTTTGAACAGAATTTCACGAAGTTATCGGGATAAAAATTTGAGGAAATTTAAGAAATTGCGCTTTTACCGAGTCATTTTTAAATCTTTTTTTTGTTCTCAAACGCATCCAATTTACAGGTTCTCTTATTTAGGAACTATATAATGTGACGGAATGGCCAGTTTTTTGATAAAGGCAGAATATATTTCAAAAAAGGCTGCCAAAATGGGCACTTCGCACAAAATTTCCCAAAGCGAGATGATTAATGAACTGTGGGTATTCAAATAACAAATTGGTTATTTTATGACTCAGTTTTAAATCCAATTTTGCTCTGACACGCATTCAATTGACAGTTTTTTGTTACTTAGGAACTATATAATGTGCGTATTCGTCGATTTTTTGATAAAGGGTGAATATATAAATTTTAAAAGCTGTCAAAGTAAGCATTTCGCAAAAAAATTTCCCAAAGCGATCATGATAAAAGAATTGAGGTTGTATTCAAATAACAAATTGTTTATTTTATGACTCATTTTTAAATTCAATTTTGCTCTCAAACGCATTCAATTGACAGTTATTTGTTATTTAGGAACTGTGTAATGTGCCGTATTGGTCAGATTTTTGATAAAGGCTAAATATATATTTAAAAAAATCTGTCAAAGTGGGCACTTCGCACAAAATTTCTCAAAGCGATCTTGATTAAAGAATTGTGGATGTATTAAAATAATAAATTGGTTATTTTATGACTCATTTTTAAATTCAATTTTGCTGTCAAACGAATTTAATTAACAGTTTTTTGTTATTTAGGAACTATATAATGATCATATTGGTCAATTTTTTAAATAAAGTAAGAATATAATTCAAAATATATTGCCAAAATGGGCATTTAAGTAGAGATAGGCATTTTTTTTTTTTTTTTTTTTTTTTAGATGAAAACTTTTCGAAATCTACCTCCGCCTATAGGCCATGCCGAAAGGGATTTTTTGAATCTAAACCAATTATTCAAGAAAATTAAGTAATCACAACTAAATTTCTCATAATAGTAATCTTATTTTTTATTAAATAGCTTATATCACATTTTAGTGTGGTTTCTTACTATTTAAATTTAAATTGGTTAACAGAAATAATTGCTATTTCATGATTCACATATTTAAAAAATATATATAAAATATGCTGAAAAAGCTCCCTAAGTACTTAAGTCCTTGAATATATATATTTAAGCACTTGGATTTTTAAATGTTTTAAAAACATCTTTAGGCTACAAAATATTATTTTAGGCCTAATATTTTTTTTTTTTTTTTTTTTTTTTTTTTTTTTTTACAAAGTGAAGTAAAAAGTATTAAAGGAAATTATTCAGTTTTTATTTTCCTTTTAACACTACCTTAAACTGTTTGTAGGTACAAAATAGTATTATGTTAAATATAAAAAAAAAATAATGATATTGCTCAATAAGGGGAAACTTGTTCTTTGCTATTTACCTTAATGTTATTTCGAAAGGTAATGCCTTTTATTACTAAGTTTGAATAGTGATAAAAAAATCAATATCATAATAAAAAACAAACTTCATTTGAGATATCACTTCTTCTCTTACAGGCTAATTGCATGTGAACTTGTCATGTTTGTTACATACAACGATTATTAGCTACCAGTATTTTATAATGAAAAAATGTCACTTACTTTATTTGAACTATTTCATTAATTCAATAAAGCAAAGCAAACTCTTCGAGAATAACAAAGGCAAACAAGCAAAGTGATGTCTAGCTGTGTGACAGCCATGGCAACTTTGCATGGAATTTGCCTATAACAATCTCACATCTTCCCTCCCCATTTTTCTCCTTTAAAAAAAGTCATCCTTTTTTTTTTTTTTTTTTTTTTTTTTTTTTTTTTTTTTTTTTTTGTAGGGGGGAAGTGTACAATTTTTTTTTTATAATACATATATCCAATAATTGTCGGCTCTTAAAATCTTTTAACTGTTATTCAGTCGAAATTCTTTTATAATCTTCTGCATGCAATTTACTTGCTTGTTTAACCCTCTCATTCACAATTAATTTATTAAACCATGACAGATTTTGAGTTTAATATGAAAATCCAGAAAGGGACAATTATCCTTCCTTGGCTCTTGCAGCTTTCTATTAAAAAAAAAAAAAAAAAAAATCTTTACAATATACAGGTTATTAAGTCTAAAATTCTCATTATATATATATATATATATACTATACTATACTTTCAAAAACAGGAAAATAAAATTTAATTATTCTAATCTGATTCTGGAAAACTTTGTAAAATGTACCTTTTCTGTGTGAATAAAATTTGACCTTAAACTTAAGAGATATAAATATTACTAAGCCTTTCTTTTAAAATGAAGAGATTGCTGAGATCTATAATACTTAAATAAATAAAGAAGGTATATATATATGTGTATATATAATTAAAAAAAATTGAGCCATTCTTTAATTTTTAAGATTTTGAGTAGCAGTGCATATTTATAAGAAGGAGAAAGTGTCTACAAATTTGCCTAATTCTGTATTTTTCATTTCAAAAGTTTATTTATTTATTTATTTATTTATTTATTTATTTTTTTTTGGGGGGGGGGGGGTGTTTGGTAGCCTCATTTAATAAAAATAAGTTTTGCAAAAACAATATTTTCATAACAGAAATCGATCTATTACGCTTGAAACATTTTTGCTCATATTGTAGGATATTTTTCTCATCTGTTTAAACCAGAGAAATTTTAATATTTTTTAAAATCGCATTCTTACTTCTAATGTTTGTAGAATGAGTGAAAATTGTATTAAATCTAATGTTAGCCGTTTAATAAATATTAAGATCTTTTGTGCCCCCTTCCCTAAAGCCACAGAAGTCCCTCCCGGAGAAAAATGTCTGAATTCAACACTGTAATCATAGTAAAAAACATTTTTTTTCACTTGGTGTTTGAGACGTATGTATGAAAAAATATCTGAAATTTTACGATAAAAAACAAGATAATATGTATAAACAATCTTCTATAAACTTAAAATCATCGAAGAAACCTGATCCGGACTCTAAAATTATTTTTATTCAAAATTTTCGGAACTCATTTTTCAATGTTTCGCTACGCGTTCTTCAATGTTTTGGGAGTATGAGGGGGCGTGGCAGGCTTCACTTTCCTAGCATTGCGTAGCGGAGCGTTGTCTCCTCCATTAGTTTAAGCTCCTTGCCTTATACATTCTAGATTCTATTGGATGATCATGACTGAAAGAAGTCTCATTGAAAAGTGACTCTTTCATGACATGATAATTGATATTGATATTCTTTTCAGTAGGGAAGTATTAGTTTTTTTTACATTAATTAATATTATACTTCAATACTTTTCTGGTGTGAGAGATTGAATATTCTGTTTCACTTTTGTAGTGCGGTGAATTTAAGAAGCACAACACGACGCAGTGTGAGGTTTTGCGAATCT
This sequence comes from Maratus speculifer, assembly GCA_964019185.1. Lineage (NCBI taxonomy): Eukaryota > Metazoa > Arthropoda > Arachnida > Araneae > Salticidae > Maratus > Maratus speculifer. Next base: position 73,586,216 of record OZ025303.1, read on the forward strand.
AACGCGTCAAAATTCAATTTATGAAAATTATCGATATTAAAGTAATAAAATCGACCTTACTTGAGATAAAATGCTTCTATATTATGAAAATATATATTTTTAAATATTACATTGCACAATTTAAGTCATTGTTATTCCATCATCATAATCATAAAAATCTTTATCGGTTTGCCCTACAGACGGAGGTAAATCTCAAAGAGTACTCATTTCAAAAACAAAAATAAAATATGATTAAAAATAAACCCAGTTTAACAACTTTATTTGGTTCCTTCTGACAAATTTTTAATTCCATTTTTATGCAAGAACAAGTTTTATCAGAATAATGTTTAGCGAAATTCGGCTCAAATGCCCATTTTGACAGCACATTTTGAAATATAGCTAGACTTTATTAAAAAATCGACCAATACGGCACATTATATAGTTCCTAAATAAGAAAACATTATCAATTGAATGCGTTTCTGAGCAAAATTGAATGTAAAAATGAGTCATAAAATAAGCAGTTTGTTGTTTGAATACATCCTAAATTCTTAAATCACGATCGCTTCGGGAAATTTTGTACAAAATGCCTATTTTGAAAGCTTTTTTTTTTTTTTTTTTTTTTTTTTAATATATTCAGCCTTTATTAAAAAAAACTGACCAATACGGCACATTATACAGTTCCTAAAATAGAGAACATGTCTATTGGATACGTTTGAGAGCAAAACTGAGTCATAAAATAAGCAGTTTTGTTATTTGAATACATTCTCAATTTTTCATTCACGATCGCTTCGAGTAATCTTGTATAAAATGCCCACTTTAACAGCTTTTTTTAAAAAAAATACATTCTAATTTTATCAGATTTATTTGACTATTAAAATTTTACCAATACGATTATACGGTTTCTAAAAAAGAAAACCTGTCAATTGGATACATTTGAGAGCAAAAACGGATTTAAAAATGAGTCAGAAAAAAGGAAGTTTGTTATTTGAATACTTCCTCAATTTTTCCTTCACGATCGTTTGTGATTCTTCGTGCGAAATACCCATTTTGGCAGCTTTTTTTGAAAATATATTCTGCCTTTATCAAAAAACTGGCCAATAGATCACATTATATAGTTCCTAAATAAAAGGACCTGCTATTTAGATGCGTTTAAAATCAAATATACTAAATTAAAAAATGAGCCTAAATATATTATGTTTGGATTTGAGGGTTTTTTTCAACTCCTATTTTTTGTTTAATTTATTTTTGCTATAAGAAATAGTCCTATAAAGAAACTTGTCAGTATGAAAGTTGTAGATATTATTGAGGAGATGTAAAATAAAAGTAATTTGATTTGATAGTTTAAGAATTGACGAAGTTATGGATTTTTGTCTTTTTTCACCCCTCCCCTTTTTGTTTTTAATTTTTTTATTGGTAAAAGTTGGTCCTATCAAAAACTTGTAAATGCAAAAGTTCTAGATAATTTGAGAACATTTACACAAAATTTAGTTGGAATTGATATCTTGAGACTTGACGAAATTATGAATTTTTAAAACCCTCTCTATTTCCACCCCCTTGGCCCGATTTTTCCCATTAACGAATTTGACCGAGATTTTATACCCCTTGATTTTATGTATAAGTTTGGAGGAGATTTGAGCAGAATTACAAAAGTTATCGTTACCATAAAAAAGTGATACACACACACACACACACACACACATATAAATATAAATTTTTTACTGATGTTAGTTTTGGGGTCTAAGGGTGATGATCAGCGTAGATCTGCAAAAAAATTCCTTTAGTCTAATTTTTTTCAATTTTAAACACGTGGTACCGGGGCCCGACTAGCAAGATTTTGTGCCTAGGGAACTTTCAATTAGCTTATAATTTCTGAACCTAACTGATTTTCTACATATTTTTTTTTAAATCGATATAGTTAAAAATTGTTTCGTATTGACGAGTTCTGACAAAAAATACTTATTATAGCTTTTTCTTTTTTCATGCTTATAATTTTTACTTTTAAAGAAGCACGAAAAGCTGCGATATATTTGTTTTATTAATGAATCTCTATTTATGCGTAACTGTTTCACTTTTCATTTAATATCGTTTGCAGTAAAATCATTTAAGAGGGAATCTCATGAGAAAGGAAAAAATGCGTTATAGACAAGGTCCTTTCTTAGGATGTATAAATGTTATCTATTTTTTTCTTGGGTATTATTATATTCACTTTGCATGGATCTTTTCCGTTTAAGACAGGATTGCGTCATAGACAAATTCGAGCCAGCCTATAGTTATAGAAGCTCTAGTTTTCACTGTATTTTATTTTTTTTTCGCTTTAAATCTACTATTCTTAAAAAAAAAAAAAAAAAAAAAAAAAAAAAAAAATGAATTTTAAAGTTTTTATTGTAAAGAAAATATTGATTTAAAATTATATGCATTTTTTGTAAAAAATTTTAAGGTGAGCAAATTTTACTATTTTTGCATGGATTAGGTCAGTTAGAGAAAATGATTTTAATATATGTTGTGTCGAGACAGGGTCGTACTGGCCCACCGGGCAACGAGGCAAATGCCCGGTGCGCCCCTCGTCACTTTTTTTTTCTTTTTGTTTATGGAAGCAATTTAAGTTGTGGAATCTGAAAGGCATAAAATTTCAAATATTTTCATTTGGCAAATTAAAACTAATGACGCATTTAGCATATTTTCTGTCAATCATTTAACGCCATAGGTAGCTGCTCTGTAGTTAAATATTTATTCTGCTTTTTCTGGAAATACAAACGACAGAAAAAAGAGGTAAAATGCCAGTCTAAAACAAGACATTTTCCTTTTAATTGGTTACATTGTCAGAGGCGCCCTTGTTTAGGTTTTTCAGCGCCTTTGAAAATAACTTTTGAAAAACTAATATCGTGTTTTGTGAAACATGGCGCCCTTGCTTGGATTTTACCAGCACCTCTGTCAAAAAAAAAAAAAAAACCTAATTTTATGTTTTGTAATTATGGCGCCCTTTGATTTTTTTCAGCGCTCTTTAAAAATAACTTTAAAAAACTAATATCATGTTTTTGGAATTGTGGCGCCCTTGGTCAGATTTTTTTTTCGGTGCCTCTATAAAAATAATTTTTAAAAAACTAATATCGATTTTTGTAATTATGGCGCCCTTGGTCAACTTTTTCTAGCGCCTCTTGTAAAAATAACTAACAAAAAACTAACATTCTGTTTTGGGAAACATGGCGCCCTTGGTCAGACTTTTTCAACACCTCTGTAAAAATAATCTAAAAAAACTAATATCATGTTTCTGTAATCATGGTGCCATTGTTTAGATCTTTTTCAGCGTCTTTTTAAATATAACTTAAAAAACTAATATCGTGTTTTTGGAATCGTTGCGCCCCTGGAGAGACTTTTTTCGGCGCCTCTACAAAAATAACTTTTTAAAAATTAATATCGGTTTTTGTAATTATGGCGCCCTTGCTCAGCTTTTTTCAGCGCCTCTTGTAAAAATAACTTTCAAAAAAGTAATATCGTGTTTTTGGAATTGTGGCACCCCTGAACAGGTTTTTTCGGCGCCTCTTGTAAAAATAACTCTCAAAAACTAATATCATGTTTTGGGAAACATGGCGCCCTTGGTCAGACTTTATCAAAACCTCTGTAAAAGAAAAAAAAAATTATGTTTTTGTAATCGTGGCGCTCTTGTTTAGATCTTTTTCAGCGCCTCTTAAAAAAAAAAACTTTTAAAAAACTAATATCGTGTCTTTGGAATCGTGGCGCCCCTAGTCAGATTTTCTCGGCGCCTCTACAAAAATAACTTTTAAAAAACTAATATTGGTTTTTGTAATTATCGCGCCCTTGGTCAGCTTTCATCAGCGCCTCTTGTAAAAATAACTTTCAAAAAACTAATATTGTGATTTGGGAAACATGGAGCCCTTGGTCAGACTTTATCAACATCTCTGTAAAAAAAAAAAAAAAAAAAAAAACTTTAAAAAAACTAATATTATGTTTTTGTAATCATGGGGCCCTTGTTTAGATGATTTTCAACACCTTTTAAAAAATAACTTTCAAAAAACTAATATCGTGTTTTAGGAAACGTGGCGCCCTTGGTCGGATCTTTTTCAGCGCTTCTGTAAATATAACTTATAAAAAAACTAATGTCGTGTTTTTAGAAGTGTGGCGCCCCTGGTCAGATTTTTTTCGATGCCTCTATAAAATAAGCTTTTAAAAAATTTATATCGATTTTTGTAATTATGGCGCCCTTGTTCAACTTTTTCTAGCGCCTCCTGTAAAAATAATTTTCAGAAAACAAATATCATGTTTTGGAAAGCATGGTGCCCTTGGTCAAACTTTTTCAACACCTCTGTAAAAGTAACCAAAAATAAACTAATATCATGTTTTTGTAATCATGGCGCCTTTGTTTAGATCTTTTATAGCGCCTCTATAAAAATAACTTTTAAAAAACTTATATAGATTTTTGTAATTATGGCGCCCTTGTTCAACTTTTTCTTGCGCCGCTTGTAAAAATAATTTTCAGAAAACAAATATCGTGTTTTAGGAAGCATGGAGCCCTTGGTCAGACTTTTTCAATACCTCTGTAAAAGTAACCAAAAATAAATTAATATCATGTTTTTGTAATCATGGCGCCTTTGTTTAGATCTTTTTCAGCGCCTTTTTAGAAATAACTTTTAAAAAACTAACATCGTGTTTTTGGAATCGTGTCGCCCTTAGCCAGGTTTTTATCGGTGCCTCTACAAAAATAACTTTTAAAAAACTAATACCAGTTTTTGAATTAATGGCGTCCTTCATCATCTTTTTTCAGCACCTCTTGTAAAAACAACTTTCAAAATACTAATACTGTGTGTGTGTTTGTAATCATGGCGCCCATGGCAGGATTTTTTTTTTTTTTTTCAGTGTTTCTTTAAAAATAACTTTCGAAAGACAAATATCATGTTTTCATAATCACAGCACTCTTGGTCAGATTTTTTCCCGTGTTTTATGTAAAAACAACTTACAAAAAACTAATATTGTCTTTTTGTAATCATGCATCCCTTGGTCAGATTTTTTTTTTTTTTTCATCGCGACAGAAAAATAACTTTCAAAAAACTATTGTCATATTTTTGTAATGGTGGCGCCCTTGATCATTTTTTTTCAGCTCTTCGATAAAAGAACTTAAAAAAATTATTATTTTGTTTCTGTAATAGCACCGCCCCATACACATACATAAATTTGTGCCCCTAGTTCTAATAAACTGAAGTACTCTATAATTTCTGAATGTTAATATATGTGTTAATGACCTGTACTATCATTAATTTCTTAAATGATATTATGCGTCAGATTACGAAGAATAATTTTTGAGGAGAGTTTGCAGTGGAAACTTATCGTTATTTCGCTTTTGAAAGAAGAATAGGTTAATTTTTTTTATATATCTTTGAAAATTCAATAATTTTTTAGCATCAAAAATGCCATTATCCAAAAACTTTTTAAAAACTGGATCTGATCTGCTTAACCTCTCTAAAATTCAAACACCACCGCAAGTTACAAAATGAAAAGTATATAGGTAATTAAAAAAATATATATAAACTCTTGAAAATCATTAACGTCGTTTACAAAAGTATGGTTGAATGTAAGTAAATAGAAACGCAGATGTGTTTGTGTTGTGTTTTCAAAGCTGTTAGTCAATGACGTGGAAGTTCCAAAGAAGACAAATTACCATTTCAGGGGGGTTTCAAGTTAACTAGATATGGATTCTGAAGGTAACCACTGGTGTCTGTATTAATACCAGATGTGTCGTTTTTTATTGATTATACCGTATTCTGAGATTTCTGGATCTGTATATCTTTCTGGGGAAAATAGAAACAAATCAATTGATCAGCACAGCCTTTGTAAATATAAGTCTGCCTGTTTGAAATACTACCCTCCGAGGGAAAAGAGAGTACCGAAATCAGTCATCTATTGTACACTCCACAGAAATTGGAAATACATGTGTTTCTAATTTTCAACCGATAAGCCGGTACAGTATAATAAAGTGCTCCTGGGGCAGGGAGCAACGTGCTTTGTTTTTCTCGTTCCATCCAGTGTCAAAGAACAACTCCATCTTTACAATATTTACCTGTGTCCTGAATTATTTACCTATTTAGTTGTAATCCGGTCCTAGGCACCTCGATAAACCGTTCGTACTGCTGCTACTGTAATCTTAAAGCTTTTTCTTTTAAAAAACTTGTGCTTCATACTTTTTAATAGTGTATGATTTGTCCATAGAAAAACAGTATAAAGTAAGATTACTTATTATCACTTTTTTATTATTAATATTTGTATCACTTTCACAAGATTGTTTATATCTATATAACTGTTTAAAAAGTAGGATTCAAATCAAAACTGCTGTATAATATCATTTTATTGTTAAAAAAAAATAAAGAAACAGAAAACTTTTTTTTTTAATAATTTACATAAATTGACATCCTTACCCCGAGCTAAAATAACTTACCTCAAAATTTTTACCCCATATTTAGTATTTTAGTACATTGCATTCTTAAGAGTGTATTACATAAAATATTATTGAATTGTGTAAAATAATAATTTGCATTTTTGAGTTCTTATTCAATGAAATTTTTATAATTTGTTTTATTTTAATATTTATTTTCGATTTGAAAACAATTGTATGGCGATTGTTATTCGGATAATCGGCATAATATTTGAATTAACGAAGTAAAGTAACATATAGTTAAATTTTACTTCTTATTAGTTAATTAATTTTTAATAAATAATATTAAAATATTTTAACATAATATTTTAATGTCAGCTTATTTTATTTTTTAAAAGTTTAATTATTTACAAGGGGGAAAAAAAGAAAAAGAAAAAGAAAGAAAAAAAAACTTGTTATGTCACATTATCATTTTATCAACTTTTTAAAGTAGATTTTTTTTTTTTTTTTTTACTAATTTGAAATTGATTTACATGTTATATAAAAAAACAAACTTTTTAAAAATAATTCTTGTAAAATTGATGCAATTTTTACCACGATTTAGAAATTTTTTACATTTTAATTAGTATTTGTATCCTAGAGAATGTATTATACAAAATATTATTGAATTTTATGAAATAATATTTTGAAATTTTGAGTTTTGAGCCGATGAAAATGTTTTAATTTCGTTTTATTTTAAAATTTTATTTGGAAATAATTTTATGGATATTGTTATTCAGATATTCTGGATAAGGTTTGAATTAAATAAGTAAGTGTAAAATATAGTTGAAATCAAATTTTACTTCTTATTAATTAAATAATGTTCAATAAATATTAATCCATTCCACATTTCTTGAGATTGGTACTATGAAAAAAATTCTATAAGGCGCTTCTGAAAAAAAGTAATTTCTTTTCTTTTTTTAATTCTAATTGTTTTAAAAAAAAGGAAATTTCTTAAGTTATATTGTTATTTTATTAACTGATTTCATAATAGGAAAAAGAAAAATAAAGATCCCCTTTTCTAAAAAGTAATTCATATAAAATAGACGTCATTTTTTATAATGATTTGGAAAATTTTTGCACCATAATTAGTATTTATATCCTAGTGATTGCATAACATAAAATATTATTTAATTGTATAAAATAATGTTTTGAACTTTTTAATTTTTGACCAATAAAATTGTTTTAATTCGTTTTATTTATTAATTCATTTTTTATTTTGAAATAGTGATGTAATGGAGTCTGATATTCAGATATCCGGAATAAAGTTTGAATTAACTAAGTAAATGTAATATTTATTTAAAATCAAATTGTATTTCTTACTAGTCAAATAATTTTCAATAAATATTACTTCTTATTATTTAAATAATTTTAAATAAATATTAATTTATTAAATAGTCATAATATTTTATATTTTTTGGGATTTGTACTGTGAAAAAATTTCTATGTAGCGTGTTTCGAACAAAGTGTTTCTTTTCTTTTTTAATTTTAATAGTTTACAAGAAAAAAGAAACTTTTAACTCACATTGTCATTTTATTAACTAATTTTAAGATTAATATATATATTTTCCTGGTGTCGGAAACAAGCATCATTCTTAAACGATATACAACCCCCTAAACAAATCTTATCACTGCGATCTTTTTACCGTGAAAGGTTATCATAGTTATCGTACGCATTTCATACGAGCCAAGTAAAACGCCAAGGACATCTTGGAGGGGGAGATCGTGCATTGCAGGAAAGAAATGAATGAAAACCCTAGCTCCGAACGGACCGACTAATGTACCCGTTCCATATATATATATATTGCGTGTATAGTTTATACTTGTGTTTAATTTGAAACTAATTTATATATTATTGAAGAAAAGAAAGAAAGAAAATCCTTTCAAAAATAATAATAATTCACATAAAATAGACGTCCTTCTTACCACGATTTGGAATATTGTTAATCATAATTATTATTTGCATTTTAGAGATTGTATTATGTAGAAACTCTCTAAATTGGCAACGCTTGTTTAATACCAAGATTTTTTTTAAGTGCAATGTTTTGCGGAGAACTTTTTTTTATGTGTTTATAAATATATATATGAATATATATATAAATATAAATATATATATATATATATACACACTTATATAAAGTCAAAAACTTTCTGCGCACATAATATTGGGTCAAAAACTTTCTGAAAATTGATTTATGTTTAAAAAAAAATTAAATATTATGTTATTTTGGCATGGGCGAAATTTTCTTTTATTATGTAATTCTCGTTTTTTAGTGCTTTATGGACGCATTTCGCTTTTTTATGAATTTCAAGGTCGTAATTTGCGTTTATTGAGCGATTTATTGATGTTATTCACCAGTTTTATGCAATTCATGAACGTAGTTCGCTATTTTTATGCGATTCATGGGCGTAATTTGCGTTTTTCGAGCGATCTGTCCACGAAATTCGCGTTTTTTGAGAGATTTAGGGACATAATTCGCATTTTTTTGCTATTCATGAACGTAATTCGCGTTTTTTACGCGATTTATAGACGTAATTTGCTATTTTTTGCGATTCATGGACGTAATTTACGTTTTTAGAGCGATCTGTCGACGAAATTCGCCTTTTTAAAATCTATTTATCGGACGTAATTCGCGTTTTTTGAGCGAATTATGGATGTAATTATCATTTTTTATGCGATTCATGACCGTAATTCGCGTTTTTTATGCGATTCATGAACGCAATTCGCATTTTTTACGCGATTTAAAGGCGTAATTTGTTATTTTTATGTGACTCATATACGTAATTTGCGTTTTTTGAGCGATCTGTCGCCGAAATTCTCGTGTTTTGAATAATCTGTAGACAAAATTTGTGTTTTTTGAGCGATTCATGAACGTAATTCTCGTTTTTTATGCCATTCATGAACGTAATTTACGTTTTTACGGATGTTACAGATGCAATTCCCTATTTTTATGCCAAGCATGAACATGATTCGCATTTTTTACGTGATGTTATAGAGGTAATTCGCTATTTTTATACGATTCATGAACGTAATTCGCTATTTTTATGCGATTCATTGTTTAATTTCCGGGGTTTTTTAACAATCTGTCGACAAAATTCGCGTTTTTTTTTTTTTTTTTTTTTTTTTATCTATGGAAGTAATTCGTGTTTTTATGCGATTCATGAACGTAATTTCCATTTCACACAATTTATACACGTAATTTGTTATTTTTTAACGATTAATGGATGTAATTTGCATATTTTATGCGATGCATGCACGAAATTTGCGTTTTTTTGCGCAAATTATGCACGAATTAGCGTTTCTTATGCGATTCATGGATAGAATGTACGTTTTTAGCGCGGTCTTTGGATGAAATTCGCGTTTTTTACGCCGTCTTTGGATAAAATTTACGTTTTTCGCGTGTCCTTAGTCGAAATGTTCGTTTTTACACTATTCTTTGTTGAAATGCACATTTTTTACGCGATTTTTTGTTGAAATTCGCTATTTTTTCGACGTTTATTGATGAAATTCGTGTTAACAGAAAATAATTCCAACATAAAATTGGTGGCTATTTTTATTTTTTGGTACTAAAAAAAGTTACAAAAATAAAAATTGTTTCTTTCCTAAAATTTTTTGCTAAGTTCGTAAAATTTTCTGCGCACAGCGTGCGTTTATATTATACAACTTTGTATATGTGTATATATATATATATATACATATAAATATGCGTGTGTGTAAGGATTTGCGCCCTTTCGTAAGACGATCGGCGCCCTTGTTATCCATTTTGCCACCGCCCTCTCTGTTATGCCAGTACGACCCTGTGTCGAGACCTGAACTAAAAATTTAGCCCCGTGCAGACCTAGGAAGAAAGAAGCCAGTCTCGATTCAGAATGAAAAAACATGTTAGGCATGGCGGAGTCTTCAGAAAAAAGTAAAGTCCCATGCTTGGTCCCAGAATACAGACTTTTTTCAACGGCCTCGCTGGGACGATAAAAAACCTGAAATTGTGAGGACTAAAGTTATGAAAAAACTCCTAATCGGCATATTAGAAACAGCATTGTTTTAAATAATTGACAGACATTTAAATAGTACAGGAAGAAGCTGGAAACGGCAAAAGTGAAATTGAATCGGAAGTTTAAGCTACAGAAATAAGTTATTTTTTCATATGCAATTTTTTATTAAAGCGTTTGAACATTTTATTAGGTGCCAATCTTTGTTTAAAACTTTAAATGCGTTTTTCTGAATGATTTTTTTCACCAATTTCTGTCTTTAAATTATTTACTCAAAAATCGTCAAAGAAATAAGGTGCAAACTTGAATTTTTTCTTTTTTTATTTAATTTTACATTAATTTTGCTTCGGAAAATTTGCAAAAATTTTTACTTTTGAAAAAATAAGTTACATATATTTTTTTAAAATAAATATTGGTAATATCTTTAAAATTAATATTAAAAAAAAAAAAAAAAAAAAAAAAAAAAAAAGAAAAGAAAAAAAAAAAAAAAGAAAAAAAAAACATGAAACAAAACTAAAATTATATTTTCCTCCTTAATTAAACGAACAAAAATTGAAATCCGATGGATAATGTTTCGAGTTATATCTATTTTAAGTTACTGCCCTTAAAAAAAAAAAAATTATAATTAATAATGTAATTTTTCTATTTTTATCTTTTTATTATATTTGTAATATCTCTTATATTATGGCAGTACTTAGTAAAAATCTCGATCCTGGCAAGATACACAATGCAGTGTAGTGCCCGGTACAGGAGCAATAATAGGGTTACTCCTGGATCGTCATCCAGTTACCATATACATGCTCCTCCTCCTCAATTATATTTTCAGAAATGTTCTGATATTCGATGTAAAACTTGTCCATCTGCTTCTCAGTCACAAATCGTATCAGATCCTCATATTTCTATTTTTTGTAAAGCTTTTAATGTAATTTATAGTATAAAGTGTAACATTTGTAATTTGAAATATATTGGTGAAACTTCTGGTCCTTTTCATATACGCATGAATCAACATCGGTCAGATTCTGATAAAAATTTAGCAAAAAATATACATTTTACCGCTGAAATACAGCATTTTCATAAACATAAATTTAAAAATACTACTATTGAAATAATACAAATTCAGAAAAATAAATCTGAGCGTCTATATTTAGAGTCTTCATATATGAAATATTATAATACAATTTATCCTTATGGTCTTAATAGTGAGGTTTTTAAAAGATCTGTTAAAGTTTTTTCATCTATAAATGATACTACAGATTATTCTCCCATTTATCATAGTTTAAATCATCTTATAAATACTAAAACAACACGTAACAAAAGAGGAAAAGGTTCATCTTCTAGTATTACTCCTAAAAACATTATAATTCAACAAATTAATAATCTGCATCGTAATTATTTAAAAAATTACAATTGGTTTCTAATACGTAAATATATTTTTGGAATAAAAAAGAAACATATAGTACAATATTTAAATATTTTTCTCAGTAAAACTTACTCTAAACATTTTTCAGATGTTTTTTATGATCTCATTATGACTCGTGTCAACCTTTACAATATAAATTTACTAAAAAAACCTAAAAATTTACAAACTAATACTCAAATGGTAATTACTTTTTCTAATCCAATATTTAATAAAATCAATATTAATTCCATATTAAATGAAAAAAACTGTCAATTTCCTATTAATAATATTCATATATCTAAAACCTTTAAGTATCCCATATCTATCGGTAGAACGATTTTTAACTATAATTCTTTCTCTAAATCTTCTTTTGATGCTAGTACATTACCCTGTATATGCAATGACCCCTCTCTACAAAAATATATAAATAAAGATCATGGACATATTATTACTGGTAATCTTAATCTAGTAGATGATTTACAACTTAGAAGAATTATGGGTTATGGGACCAAGTACAGAATTCCATCCAAATTAAACATTAAATCTATCATAAAACAATTTACCTATGATATAGATATATTTATTTATAAACTTGCAATTTATTATAATAAACCCATTGAATATTTTAATCAATGGAAAATATTAGTTATCGATAAATTAACCAGGTCCTTAAAATATAATATTTCACACCTAGAATATGTAAATACACAGCATCTGTTTAAGCAAATCAATAAATTACAACAAAACTTTGTAATAACTTATGTTGATAAATCTCCCAATAATTATGCAGTTATTTGTAAATCTTATTATCATCAACTGCTTAAATCTAGTATATCTAATAATAACACATTCCAAAAAATTAATGATAACTTACTTGCCAATAATCGTAAAATTAAAGGATTCTATAAATTATTAGACATTAACCCTACTAACTTTAAATATCCTTATCTAGTCCTTATACCCAAATTTCATAAGCATCCTGTTAAATTCAGATCTGTTACAATTGGTTGCAATACTTACAATAATGCTGCTAATAAACTTCTATTAGTAATACTTAATCAAATATATAATATTACAAAAAAAAGTGATAATTCACAATGCATAAAAAATAGTTATGAACTGGTCCATATTATGAAAAATCTTAAATGTATAAAAAATATCAATACTCATGATTTTAAGGATTTATTTAATAATATCGATTTATCGGATTTACATAATATCATAAATGAGCTTTTTAAAAAATATCAACACGAGTTGGATATATCACATAATATCGATTCTGATTATTTTCATACCTTAACCAATTTCATTATCTATAATAATTTTATCATGCATGATAACAATATATATATTCAAAATGTTGGTATACCACAAGGTGGTAGTACATCTAGTGTATTATCTGACTTATACTTATATTACTATGAACGTCATTATTTAAATAATAAAATACATTTATATCGATATATAGATGATGTAATTTTAATTGATACTGATAACACCTGTATATCTCAATTCCCTGTTGATTATCCTTCTAATCTAGAACTTTCAAAAAACCTACTTTTTAATAATACAATCAATTTCTTAGATATTAAAATTATATTAAAAGAGAACAAATTTATCACTGATATTTATGACAAAAGGAAAGAATTTAATTTTAAAGTTAATACCTTTACTAATTTTAAATCATGTCTTCATAATTCTGTATATCGTAATATAATACTTAACCATTTATATAGAATAAAATGTCTATGTTCTTCCCATTTAATTAATACTAATATTAAAAAGCTTGTATATGATGCTATAAATAATGGTTATCCTAAAAAATTCATATATTCTTTAATTTATAATTAGATATTACATGATCTTATAACTAATTCTTTGCGTAAAAAATGTAAAAAAAATTATAAAACATAAAAATAATAATAAAAAATTAAAAATATTAAAAAGTAATAAAAAAATATATATATAGGTTGGTTGGGTGGGTAGATGTTAGATTACGGAGGAGGGTGGTGTTGTCTGGATAAAAACGCAAAGGTTAATTATTAAGAAAAAAATTTGAGAGTGGGTTATTTATTTTAACATAATTTTTAAACTGTTTAATTGACACCAATATATGGATATTTGTCTAGTTATATCTATAGTTAAATAGCTATATTTTAACTATCAAATCAATTTTAATGTTATTGATATAATTTTTGGTATTATTATTAATAATATCATTACTATTATTATTATTTTTTTTTAATTTTTACTTATTTTTATTTTATTTTATTTTTTTTTAAATTTTTATTTTATTTTATTTTATTTTTTAATTTTTATTATCCTATATTAAGATAATGAGTTTTTACCATGTAAAGTCACAATAAATGTTACTGATTAAAGTAACAAAATGGTATTTTAAGTTATATGTTAATATGAATGTTATCTCTTAATTCAAATTTTAATTATTTTATTAATTTAATTTTATGTTAATATCGATTATTAATTATTTTCTCCGGTTCAATTATACTTCCATTCAGCTTTATCTCTTTTGTTTGTTATTGATAACTATTATTTTTACTTACTTTCAACTCCTTTTTGTAAAATATCTTTGTTCCTTGTTTAATAATTTGGTTTTTGTGTGTTGGTAGCCCCAAATACGTATTATTTTGCTATTTCATGGCTAATACGTAGATGAAACCGCACACTTCATTTGTAGTTCCAGAGCATTTGGGGCCTGATGATTCTGCTTTTGGAGCTACAAATTCTATTTGCATTCATTTTATTTATTTATTTTTTCAGATTTTCTCGTTACACTATTTTTTTTTAAATTATTATAATTCAATTCAGTTCTAATTCTTCGTTTTGGTTTATTGTTTTATTGATAAAATCCATTGGTGAATCTTGTCTACTTTTAATGGTATTATATATGTAATAATAATTCGACGAAGGCTATGTTCCGTAAACTTCCAAGAATGTTACTTCTAAGAATCAGCAGCAGCACGAGCAGAGTAGTCGCTCCGGCAGTTGGCAAGCAGTGGAAGAGTTGCATTGGGGAATTTCCCCATTATAAAAACAAAATCCATGAGTCTTTCAATTCCTTTATTTATTAACTCATAAACTACGTAAGTTCTTCCCCACATTCACCTTGGCCTGATCATCAAATATTCCAAAACTTCGTGATTAAGCTGCATTCCAAGATATTAGAATTTTTCGGGGAAAAAGAAACAGCATCCTAATATTTTAAAAGTCAATCGCACGGAGTAAGAAGCAGGAGGGGAAAGTAGTGTTAAAATTTTGCCATGCGGATTTTTTGACGAAAGGCGGCGACACCTGCTATTAGCAGGCTGTCGATCGATGCTTCTGCAATGCTTTTCAATGGGAAAAATAGTCATTTTTAAATTTTTTTTTACGAAAAATCTGAATTTTTAAAAAGTTGTAGAAATGAAAATCTGGTTAATTGAAGTTTTCTTCACAACATACATATTTTTTTATAGATATTTGGCGCTTCATTTTCGTTTTTAAGCCATTTAAAATACGAGTTCATTCTGACAAAAACCAAACAGCAGGCCATTTAAAAACATTGAATATCGCGGATTAAAATGACTTGTGTAAGTAAGTTGAATATCGCAAGGAAATAGACTTATGATTTTTAGAAATTAAGTATTAATCAAATATTTTGGAGTAAATTTTAATTTCGCGGATAGTTTTTATAACATTAGAACATTTTAATAATCCATAACTTTGGATATTTATGCAATTAATGCATGTAGAATTAAAGCAAATTTTTATTTTAATTACTTGGAGGGGGAAAAAAATGAGATAATTATTTTTTTCAACTTTGCTTCTATCTTTTATTTGTGTCTGTGCAGTAAAAATAAATTTATAAATCAAAATTCTTCTTAGCTCATTCAGGAATTTTTGCTTTTAAATCCCCATCTTTTCCATCCTTACATTCAGACCCACGTGAAAGGGGAGGGAGGCGGGGGAGGGGGGGGGGTCGCCCCATCCGAGGAGATTGAAAGGGAGCACCAAATTTATTCTACCAGCACCATTTTTTTAAAATTTATTTCCTTCTAGCTCTACAAGAAGAAAGCATTGGATTCGTATAAATTTTCGAATTCTGGTTTTCGACGGATTGTACAAGTTTTAGGGGTCAGAGATTCCAAAAAACATGCTTTTATAAAATATCTGTCTGTGACAAGTATTTTATGGGTGCTCTATTTCAAGAAAAAAATCACGGAATTTAATAAAAATTGATATTTAGGTAAGACCCTGATATAAATTATTGCTGATTAGTTCTTGGCATAAATCGCTCAACAGGTGGCACTGCTATGCTTCATTTTTTATGATTTATGCAACAGCTGAATCCAAAGAACCAGCGCACGGATTCTAATAAAAATTTAGTTTTAGGTAGTCCCTGATATAAATTGATGCTGATTAGTTTGTGGCGTAAATCACTCAACAGGTGGCGCTGTTATGCTGCATTTTTTACGGTTGACGCAGCAGCTGTATCTTAAGAACTATGCACGGATTGTAATAAAAATTTATATTTAGGTAGTCCCTGATATAAATTGATGCTGGTCAGTTTTCGGTGTAAATCGCTCAACAGGTGGTGCTGTTATGCTGCATTGCTTTACGATTTACGCAATATCTGTATCTCAGGAACTACGCACGGATTGTAATAAATTTTTTTATTTAGGTAGTCTTTAATTTAAACTGATGCTGATCAGTTTTTGGTGTAAATCGCTCAACAGGAGGCGCTGTTATATGCCATTGTTTTACGGTTTGCGCAATATCTGTATCTCAAGAACTACGCACGGATTGCAATACAATTTTTTATTTAGGTAGTCTCTTATTTAAACTGATGCTGATCAGTTTTTAGTGTAAATCGCTCAACAGGTGGCACTGTTATGCTGCATTGTTTTATGGTTTATGCTATATCTGTATCTCAAGAATTACGCACGGATTTTAATAAAAAATTATATTTAGGTAGTCCCTGATATAAATTGTTCATGATTAGTTTTTGGTGTAAATTGCTTAATAGGTGTCGCTGCTACATTGCATTATTTATGATTTATGCAACAGATGTATCCCAAGAACTAATGCACAGATTTTAATTTAAAAAAATGATACTCAGGTAGTCTTGATATAAATTAAAGCTGATTAACATTTGGTGTAAATCGCTCAACAGGTGGCGCTGCTATGCTGCATTATTTACAATTTTCACAACAGCCACATCTCAAGAACTAACACATGGATTTTCAAAAATTTTGTATTCAGTTAATACTTGATATAACTTGGTGCTGATTATATTATGGTGCAAATTGCTCAACTGGTGATGATGCTATGGCGCATTATTTGTGATTATCGCAATAGCTCTATCTCAAGAATAACTGCACAGAATTACACAAGACTTTAGATACTGTTAGATCTTGATTTAAACTAGATCTGATTAGTTATTGATGTATATCGCTCAACAGGTGGAGCTGTTAAACTGCATTATTTACAAGTTCCACAATAGCTATACATCAAGAACTGATGCATGGATTTTCATAAAACTATAGATTTAGTTAATCCTAGAAATAGATGAGTGTTAGTTAGTATTTTGTGTAAATCACCCTACAAATGGCGCTGTTATGCTGCATTTTTAATTTCGCATTTCGCAATAACTGTATCTCAAGATTTAATGCATGAATTTTCATCAAACTTCAGATTCAGTTAGTACCGTAAAATGGGGTGAATCGGAACACTTTTCAACTTTAACGTTAAAATAAAGCAACAACTGATTTTCTAATTTTTATATTTTTCTACTAGAAACTTCGGTCTTGTTTTGTTCTTTATTTTTTAAGCAAAAACGAAACATTTTTACTGTTTATATATGTATTATTTATTTTTTTAATGGTGTTCCGATTCACCCCGCAAATAGGGGTGAATCGGAACAAATACTATGATCTTTTTTTATTCCGATTCAAACTTTAATAGGGTTAATAAAAACAGGTAATAATGATAACGGAGTAATAGGAACACGTAGTAACTGTGAAACCAAGCCTTTGTTTTATATACAAGTAAAGATATGCCTTTTTAAAAATTAGAAAACAACTTTGAAATCAAGAAAAATTAAAATTTATTTTAAGAAATTATATTTGAATTGCAAATGTAGAATTTAATACAAATTCATCCTTGTTCTGTGTTATTCTTTAATAGTAGTAATTGGGTAAGTGAATCTATTGAGTAGCCTCAATCGCTGCTTATATTAATACGATTTACTAATACGCCTTCATCCCCAGCCCTTAGTACTATTTGCACACTTTTCTTTTTGAATTGGTTTTTCATTTTGACATGTTGGTTTAATGTTGTGGATCTCACAGAATAATTCTGTGCAGTTTTTCTAACTAATTTGCTGTTTTTAAATTCTTTTGTTGTGTGTTCCATGTCTGTTGGATTAGGCGTTGACTTTTTTGTTTAACCAAGTAATTTCTTGGCACCTTTAAACTCTTCAAGTAATTAGAACAAACAAAATATTGTTACAATACATATTATTACATATGTTTTCATACATTACATGAAACTTACTGTATAAAAAAAAAAAAAACCATGAGAGAAAACGTGTTCCGATTCACCCCATAAATCTTAAACCTCTGATGTTACAAGCCATTTTTTATTTTTTCATTATGTAGTTTAGAAATAAGTAGAATTTAATACAGCATATCGTTTACAGGTCTGTCATTAATTAAAAGTCCCAGTCTTAGGTTTAGAATGTGAAAAATTCTGTAGTTACATACAAAGTTTTGAAGACGTTGAAAAAATGAGGTTTTTGAAGATCCTCTTGAAGTTTTTTATGTACTCCAGTAGTGGTGCAAACACGTCAAAACTGAATTTCCTTACCCTTAATGGTATTACCTTCTTATAAAAAATTGGCAACTAAAAATATGATCACATATATTTATAATGTTTTTTTTTTTTTTTTGTATGACCAGGAAGTTTCGTTCCTATTCACCCCGCTGTTCCTATTCATCCCATTTTACGGTATCTGATAAAAAATTGATCATGATTAGTTTTTGTCCTAGGTACTCAGGTTTGTCTTTGTATGTTTCTGCATTACTAAAAGTACAACTTCAGTAATGTGCATCACAGCATATATAATCCCTTCATTTAAATGAAAGCTATGTAATCAACTTTTTAAGTAGTACTTTATGGTGAGGGGGGGGAATCTTTTTTTATCAAGTTCTCACATTTACACTTCTAAGTGAAGCCCAAAAATATTTTCTACTATACAATTGAATTATATTAATTGATAAAATAGTGACTTAGATGTCACAGGGTGCCAAATTGATCCAGAACTTCATTTTTTAAAAATTTTTACATACAGTTTTATTAGACTAAATAAAACATTTTAGGTTTTCTTTCTTTTATTAAGATGAAGGTTTTATGACCTCTCCCCTTTTTTCTTTTAATAGCACTCAGTTTTATACGATAGGTTTATAGTTTTTCTGTTGAAACTGTCCCTTCATCTATATAATATAAAATCTTTTGAATAATATACTTTTTTTTTTAACTTAAAAAGATAACTAATCAAATTAAAACTTTTACTACATTCTATGAATCTGAAAAGAACAAAATTTTTCAAAAAAGCTATTTTTGATTGATTTTATGCGATTAACAACTTTTTAATTGCCAGATTTGTTTTATTGTCTCAAGTTATAATTTGATAATCAAACAGACAACGAAGCAGAGAGTAACTGATGGGCATAGAAAAAGCAGTTGCTTATGGGGCTCAAATCCTCACTATTCAAATAAACACTTTTATAAGCAACATAAACTGTTAAAATCTATTATTTTCAGTATTAAATGTTTTATCATTCATCTCTGACAAAAAAACTTTGCATACAAAATATTTTTAACTAGCCGCCCTTGGCGACCAGTTTTGTCTCCCTTGAATGTGTACTAAGCATTAAATCATATTGCTTTTATTCACAATTTATTTTAATTGCTAAATTTTTTGCCAAATTAGAAGACTCTGCTAAAGAAATAGACACAGACGTCATATATGCACCACATTGGCATGACTGCAACAAAATGGTAATAATATGTGCTTCATATGGTAACCTGAATACTGTTATTTATTAATGTACTACTGTTTGTTTACTTTTATTTTCTTTTTTAAAATAATATAAACTGTTTTTTTCTATAATTATTAACTAAACTTTTTTTAATTTATTATTTCCTTTTTAAAATAATAGAAAATAAATATATGTATGTAATTGGTATTTGAAAATGAAGTTTTTATCATATTGGTGTCAAAAAAAAAAAAAAAAAGTGCCAATGTGGTGCATATATGTCTGCTGATAAATCAAGAACTCAGTAATTTTATGCTAGTCTGGCGCAGATAATAAATCACTAAATATTGTACCTGTGGCATTTTTTCGTATTTAATTAATCATTTAAAATATAATAATATAACCCTTTCTCTCATTTCTCTAAAATATATAACTTTAATTTGAAATTGAAAAGTTTAAAATTCATGACTTTTATTTATTTATTTATTTTTAGTAAAAAGGACAGAAAAAAAAGTAATGATATTTTGAAGCTCCATAATTGCAGTGAAGGAACAAAACATAAATCCAATTTACCACAGCCTAAATCTTACCAAAGAACTTTTGCACAGTAACCAACAATAAGATTCGTTTAATTTGGACATTGCCATTAAACAATTAACGACTAATCTTTTTTTTTTTTTTTTTGACACATATGTTAGTGTAATATACATATAGATATTAATTAAATTTGTAATGGAAATAACATTAGTAAATCTAAAGATCAGGTGCCAAACATTGGTTCTGCAGTGTTATATTGAAATTATTTTATTTAATATTTAAAAACTCAATTATTATTATTTAATTTATGCTGGCACTCCTAAATGCAGCTCCAAAATACTATTTATGTTACAAATAAAATAAATTTATGTAAATATTAATGATTCTTAAATTATTGGTACTATAGAGAACATTTAAATTAAGAGAACATTTTTAGCATTCTGTCTTTAACATGAAATTTAAGGCTAATAAAATAAAAACTAATAATTATTTTTATGTTGTGACACTTTTTTTTTTTTTTTTTTTTTTTTTAAATGCCTAAATTCTGAAGCACCTTTCATATACTGTCATGTTTTCCATGATTCCAGTAGTGAAAGAGTATTAAAAGATTTTATTGAATTTCAAATAAAGAACATATACTATAATCTTATTATGTGTAAACATGTGGCACAATACAATGTGGATAGATATGGGTGATTCTGATTGGTGCTGTAAGTAAAGTAAAAATTGTAAATAAATCATCAAATGTAAACCAGGCTACTTTTTGAACAACAGTGATTTCATCTGGTTTTTATGCAAGCACATTATTTTAACTTCTGTTAAAATGATGTGCTTGCACAATTATTAAAATAAATAAAAAATAAAATTATGCACAATAATTAAAGTAAAGAAACTAAAGTTTTGATGGAATTTAAAAAGTTTATTAGTCATTTGTAATACATCTAATTTGCAGTACATCAAACATTATTTTCTTTCATAGATAAATCATAATCATACATCTTCTTTCTTTTTTCTACATTTTAAAAAAGACAAGTTTATTAATAACTTTGAGTAAAGTTGTTTGATTTGAAATAAGGTAAAGAAAAAGAAAGATTGAAATATTAAATGCAACTAATCTAATTTATAAGGGGGAAAAAATCCTTTATATTTTTGCATAAATTATACAATTTTTAAAACAATTTGAACTGTTTTGAATAGTTTGATCTGATGACTGCATTTGTCAAGAGCTGGGCATGCATTTGTTAAAAGATTTACTAGCCCTTTGTTTGTTATTTTGTACAAGGTGTGGCTTCTAGCAGTGTTGAAATAATTTTCGAAATATGAGTATACAGTGAATAACTGTTTAATATGTTTCAAAGTAGATTCAATCTGATGTAATACACTTTTGCGTGTGACTGTATAGTTGTTTGAAACAACTTGCAAAGTCTTTAGGAAATTTTCTTAATTTTAAAATTTTTCTTGATGTTATCAATATTAAGAAATTGTCATAAACATCACAAACCATTCAAAAATGCCAGAACAGGGTAATGCATCATCGCCATACACTTGCTACAACATTTTGCTCTTTTGCTTCCCCCCTCCTATTTGTAACAAAATTTAATGTTTATTCTCTGCTCCTATACTTTCACAACATTGGTTTGACAGCAAACAGTTTCTTGTATATTTCAACACCAGAAAATATAATGAGAATGTTATACAGTGCAGATACTTGATTATTAAAATGCCATCATTAACCAGCAAATGGACTTTCAATTCTATTAATTGTTACTACAGTCACGGTAATTAATAGCCACATTTTATATTTCAAATATTGATATTCTCTTAAGTAACTTTTATAAGAATATAACAATGCCATAAAAAGGGAGTTAATACTTTTATAGGTTATTCCTGATAATAAATTAGTTAAAATGATGTTGATTATTTTTTGTCATAAAAAGGAAAAAAGAGAGAAAAGAATGATAAACAAAGAAGAAAATGGGCTTTTGCCGGCAATATTTGCCTGACACCTGGAGGCATATCTGCAGTTTCATTGATCAGGGGTTTAGTTGTTTATCCAGGTGTCAGCCCCTTCCCTGATCTCAACAGCAGAATCTTTTGCCACAAACTTGAGATATCAACGTCTGCAATTCAAATCTTCAAATCACTTGTCATACCTGTAAAAATTGATATTATTGATTAAATAGTATACACAAGTTCATTCCTAATGATTATTTAATGATAATGCCAACAATTTGCCATTTTTTATTAAATGAAAAACAAACGCTAAAAGTGGGCTTTTGCCGGCAATATTTGCCTGACACCTGGTGGCATATCTGCAATTTCGCCAATCAGGGGTTTATTTTCAGGTGCCAGCCCCTTCCCTGATCTTAGTTAAAATTGCAGACTCTTACCACAATCTTGATGATCAGCTGTTGACTGCATAAATCGTCACCTCATTAAGTTCACAGATGAAATTCCACAATATACAGAACCTGATTAGCTTATTACATTGGAATTGGTCTGTCACATCATACATTGCTGGAGTATACGGAGATCTAAAAAGTAACCAGTAAATTTTAGAATCTCTGTCACGTCATATCATCAAGATATGACATGACAGAGCAATCCCATTGTAAAATGCTAACCGTGTTCTATACAATGAAGAAAATTCATCTATGAACTCAATGAGGTGATGATTTATACAGTCACCATTCAATCTAAAAAATACCACCAGCTTTGAATCTAGTCATCCCTGTAAAAAATAATATTGATTAAGTATATCATCTAATTATTTTTAAAAATGCAAAGATAATTTTGCACACAAATGTATAATTACACATGACATTAAACTTTTACTGTCACATGTTAGTGATAAGCCTATGAAAAAAAAGCAATACCTTAAATTTTGGATAATTTCCTGTGTCCTTGTCTTTTTTTCTTTTTTTCCTCATCAATTTCATTCACCCTGTTGCAAACAAAACACAGACGCATCACCAAATAATACTGTATAGCTGTATTAGTAAAAGATAGTGAATGGTCTGTGAATCCAACACGGGGAATGATTTTATTTTCCATTTTCCTTAGTATCTCATTGAGGATATTTATGCTCAGTGGCTGAGTTGCAAGTGTATCTAATACACATTCCTCAATCACTTTTATTAGACTGAATAAGGAGTCAGATGGTATTAATAAGTATCCCTTATTCTTGATGGCAATTAATTTTTCTCTATGATGAGGGACATCATTTGTACTCTTCACAAGGGAAGAAGAGCATGATGGACATTTTGTGGTTTGTAGCCTTCATGCCACAAAACCTGTTACATAGGCAACAACCCAGTCTGAAGATCTTATGAAGCTGTAGGAATTATCATCATACTTCACAACTTCTTCTGGGTCGCCACCTCTATTCAAAATTCCATCAATGAACTCAGCCACTTCTTGCTGGCGGTTATTTTCCTGTGATGCCTCATTATTTTGAATTAATGCTTGAAAAATTTCTGTGCCATCAATATTACAGCCTTAAGGAGGTTTAATAAGGGAGTATACCCCAATGAGCCTATACAGCTGCAAAAAGACCGTTGGATCAGGATGATTATTTGCACCGCCAGCTGATCTGAGAATTCCAAAAAATTTCTAACAAGAGAAACAAAAACAAGCATAAAATATTTATGAAATAAAAACAACTTAACCAAAAGCTAAATAACACAAATTAAATAGTTTGACTTTTATTCAAATAAAGAGAAATTAAGAGAGTTTTTTTATTTTCAATTAAGGAGAAGAATTAAAACTTTTCTTTATCATTAATAATTTCCTTTATCTTTATAAATACTAATACAGTAGACTCCCTCAAATTCGCACAGCTTGGGACCAAAGGTTGTGCGGATTTTAGAATTTTGCAGATTTCTGTTCATTGCTTTGTTTATATTTTTTAAACAGCAATTTGAATGTAATAATGCAATAAAAATTGTAATGAATGCTTACAATATAGAAAAATATTAAAATAATTAACTACTAATAAATTAAAATTATAAAAATTTAGATTTTTTTTAAAATGATTAAAATATTTAAAACAAATATCAAGTAATCGTTATAAAGATGACTTGCCATTTTCCTAAATTATTCCATGAAACTTGTTTTAAATGTGCACAACTAATTCACATCAAAATCATAAAATAAGGAAGTTTTATTTCAGGTTTGGCCAGACTTAATAATAATAAAAACTTGATTAATGCATAAATGCATTTGGCAAAAAGATTGTTATTACTAGTGATATCAGAAGTATCTTGAATTTTTTTCTGAAATAAACTTATTCTTCCTTCATGAAACAGCCCAAATTTAGTAATATTAACAAAATTTACACATTAATATATGTATAGAATTGTTATAAAAATAAAATTGCTAAATTTTATCCTTACATCTTAACTGAAAGATTTATTGTTTACATCTGTAAATTATGTGTGGGTTTTAGAGAGTCTACTGTATGTTAAGAAAGAAAAGGTAGAGAATCAAATTTTTATTCAAACTTGTTATGACATATATTGTATGAGTATGAGTAAATCTAAAATGTCTTACTAGGAAGGTTATTTGCAGAAAAGCACTTACCACATAAAAAATTTAAGCAAAATGTCAAATTGACCATAGCAAATTTGTTCTGATTAAAATAAAACTCACTCATGTCATAGGAAGCAGATGATAAAATTATATATAAAAAACTAAAGTAATATAAATAAAGCATCATAAGTTGAATGGCAATTGAAGAAAAAATACCTCTAAGGAATCTTGATTCAGTCTAGCTGTCATTAAAAAATCAATCTTGTTTTGTAGTTAGAAATGAAAGTAACTCCAGTGTAGCAGAAAGAGTTACTTTCAAACCATGATATGTGCCGGCAGGCAAAAAAGAGGTATTTTGAGTGTCAGCTAAGTGTTTCCACTCATCTAAATAAGAAATAAAATCTTGAATTTCCTAAAATATAATAAAAATATATTACCATTTAAAATTTCATTCATTGAGTTAACACTGAGTTCAACAATATTAAAAAATACCAAACAATAGTATTTGGCATAATTAATCAAGAACTTTATATTGGGTGGGTGCAAACATTCTACCTGTTTTTTGGACTAAATTTAGTATATGCATCTACTTTTCAACTATTGTTCTGCATACGAAGAACATTTTCACTAGTTATTTTACAGTTTGATGTGAGAAATTTGTGTGTCTAGACACTCGTCAGAACCACTGATGGGCATGATTTTTACAGCTCTTGTCTCCATCCATGAATTTCCCAAATCAACAACGGCAGATGCTATCATCCATGAAATCATTCCCATATATTTGAAGAATGCTGCAGTTAGCTGTGGCTGCTATAAAAATTTTATCATGCTGGTGCAGTAAATAATGTCTAATGTGGTCTTTCTCATTTGCCAAGTTGTTTCTCATTCTGCACGAGTTTTTCTAAATCAGCTGATCCGTTATTGAAAAACATGTTTTATATTTCATTCCAAATAAAAAAAAAACTACCCGTAAGACATGGTGACGTCACGGTGACGTCGTAGTGAAGTCACATTGTGACTTTGTGACCGTCGATGTGAAGTCACAGTGACTCAAATGTGAAGTCGTTATGGCCGTTTTAGAGCTCGTTCGTGACGTCACATTGTGACCACTTTGTGACGTCACGATGTGACCAAAATGTGAAAAATGTGTCATTTGTGACAAAATTGTCATTAAAACTGTGACTATTCTGTGACGATAGTGACAAGGTTGTGAAGACAGTTTGCGATTATATTTTGATTTGTGACAAATTTTGTCACTAACTTTGTGACGGTAGCAGCATTGTCAATGTTGCGAAGTCATACTGGGACACAATTATACAGTTATGAACAATGTTATTTAGTGTAAAATCACTTACATCAATAATTTTATTATACTTTGGCGATACATCTCAATTAAAACTTGGGAGCTGCTATAAAAAGAATGTTCGAAGAGAAAGTTACTGGATCAAAATGTAATGCCATGCAGACTTTAATCTTTGATGCATTTTTTTTTCTGTTGCAATAAATAAAAATATTTAAGACAATTGAATATTCGATCTATCACAATTATTTCAAATTTAGCAATTTTTTATTCTAATAAGCATTAAAATTATCAAAGAAACACTTCCTTAAAGATGCAACACTAGTCACAGAAAAAGAGCCGGATGATAATATAAAGTCCGTGGCAGCGTTCTTTTCAAATATCTCGCTCAAATTTTAATATTTTTGCATGTTTTTTGCATAGGAAGCTGAGGACGATCTACTACGGGCCTAGTTTTTACTTTTTCGATTTTACTTGCATATATTTTATATTTTGATAGTTTCAATATCAGTACCGGTTTAAACCGGTTTTGAAATTTAAATATTTTTTTTTAAATTGAAACCAAAATCAAAAAAGTAAAAACTAGGCCGCTTATAGATCGTCTTCAGCTATGCTATGCAAAAAAATCATGTAAAAATATTAAAATGTGAGCGAGATATTTGAAAAGAACGCTGCCACGGACTTTATATTATCATCCGGGTCTTTTTCTATGACTAGTGTTGCACCTTAAAGGAAGTGTTTCTTTGATAATTTTAATGCTTATTAGAAAAACAAATTGCTAAATTTGAAATAATTTTAATAGATCGAATATTCAGTTGTCTTAAATATTCTCATTTATTGCCACAGAAAAAAAAAATATGTAACAAAGATTAAAGTTTGCATGGCATTTTGATTCGGTAACTTTCTTT
This sequence comes from Maratus speculifer, assembly GCA_964019185.1. Classification (NCBI taxonomy): domain Eukaryota; kingdom Metazoa; phylum Arthropoda; class Arachnida; order Araneae; family Salticidae; genus Maratus; species Maratus speculifer. Next base: position 73,613,319 of record OZ025303.1, read on the forward strand.
TGGTACATACTTTTTATAGCAGCTCCCAAGTTTTAATTGAGATGTATTGCCAAAGTATAATAAAATTATAGATGTGATTTTACACTACATAACAATGTTCATAACTGTATATTTATGTCCCAGTGTGACTTCACAACATTAGTAATGCTGTTACCGTCACAAAGTAAGTGACAAATTTGTCACAAATAAAAAAATAATCACAAACTGTCTTCATATACTGTCTTCTATGAATATTAAAATATTATTAAAACATGCAAAGAGTAATTATGGAAAAAATTAAAGCTAAATATTTATTAGTATATTAATAAACAAAAAACATTAAGGGGCTATCCATTACTGCAAGGCTATCCATCACAGACACATCTATCTAATAAAAATTCCGACGATAAACATAAATTAGAACAACAAATACGTTAATCATATTTATTAATATTTTATTTATAGTATTAGAGAGTATTTATAATACCCACTTTAATCACGATGTTCACTTATACTACATATAATGGATATTCTGAAATTTACCTCTGTAAAATTATTCAGGAAAGGAAATAATAAAAGTTTCTGAAATGAAAAGTTAATAATAAAATACAGTTATTACTTTTTAGCTTCATACCGCTCAAGTATTTGCGTCATTTGTTTTAAATTCAATCATGTTTAAATTCTTATCGATTGCGTAACTTCCAAATTTTCATCCAAACTTCTAGTTCTTTCTGAAAACATTCCAATAAGAATATTTACAACTGAAACGTTTTCACCCACGATGACTATCCATTCAGAAATTTTATAACATTTCACAAGTTGAAAAATACATTAAACAATCATTAACATAATTGTTTTTTTTAATATCAAACATCTACGATTTCTTTTAATAGTTCTTCTCGTTCTCTTATAAATTCCTCTTCTGAGCAGATACAATTTTTTAAAATAAAATTATGAAATGTTTCAGAAGATTACTTAATACAAAAATTAAAAAAGGATGTTTGTAAATAATTTTATTCCATAAAAAAGCTTTTTTATTACAAAATATAATTATCTTTAAATGTTTAATAATTATATTATCGATTTATTATAATTTACTATCATATGATTTTATGTTTATGGAAACACATTATTTTAACCAGATATTTTAAAAAAGGAAACAACGCAGATTAGAATGCAATTAAAATCACTACCTGTAACAACCTAATCCAAATTATTAAAAATCAAGTTCTTTATGACAACAAAATAAATAATGAATGCATTAGACTTTATTAAGTTAATGAAGCATTGATGTTTTATAGCATGTTTTTGACAATGTAATTAAAATCGTTCTCAGAACAATAATAATAAAAAAGCAACCATTAAAAATAATATTTTCCATACCTTTTTTCCATCGAAGTCATTCGTTCTAGTTATTCTTGCTGCACTAATTAAATCCGATAATAATTAAAGTGGCAAAGACCAAATTATTTTAACAGTCAAAGCCCCATTAATTTTCTCGGACTTATATTTTGCCGCTTGGAAGGCCTGTAGTGGACATTCTTCTTTAAATTGTTAAATCCGTGTCAATATGCAACTACTCACAACTGCCATAAATTCCAGCCAACTAACTTCTTGCGTCTATCATCAATTTAAAATATTTCTGCTTTATTTATTCTTTCGTTTGCAAACGATTTTCATTTCCTATGCGCATGACCGTTTAGTTTTTTCTTTTTCTGCGCAACAGCTTCGAAAGTTAAATACGAATAGTTTTATGAGAATGTCTTTTTTTAAGTGTATTTTTACTTTTTATTTTTATTAGTTTCAAAACAATTCAAGTTAAAGCAAATTGTTAAATAATAATAATAAAATTCATAATTAGATATTATTGGATAAAACATTGTTTAGGTTTTAATAAAGTAAAAATAATAGCTTTAATGGTAATATAATTTTTTTTAATCATTACCATTACTTGTATCAAACGCAAACATACATAGTATCTTCTTTAAAAAAAAAGGAGCGGGAGGGGAGGGGAGTTATAGAAATAAAAAGAATAATAAATAAATAATAACTAATAATAAAATTAATAATAAATTCTAAGAAGGTCACATTTCAGTCACAATGTGACGTCACTGAGGGGTGGCATTTTGGTCACAGATGTGACGTCACATTTCAGTCACAATGTGACGTCACTGAGGGGTGGCATTTTGGTCACAGATGTGACGTGACCACAGTGACTCACAGTGACGTCACTGTGAACATGCATGCTATGTGGGTATATTGGCTAATATTATTCTATGAATCTTCATAACAGACTACAATGGTTTAAGAGCCCACAATAGTCACAGGAAAATTACAGAAAAAGACCCGGATGACCATGTAAAGTCTATGGGAGCGTTCTTTTCTAATATCTCGTTCAAATTTTAATATTTTGACATGATTTTTTTTGCATAAAATAGTTCAGTACGATCCACAACCGGGCTAGTTTTCACTTTTTCGATTTTGGTTACATATTTTTTATATTATGATAGTTTCAGTTTCAAAACCGGTTTAAACCGGTTTTGAAAATTAAAGTAATTTTTTAAAAAAAATCTAAAACCAAAATCGAAAAAGTAAAAACTAGCCCGGTTGTGGATCGTCCTGAACTATTTTATGCAAAAAAAATCATGTCAAAATATTAAAATTTGAACGAGATAATAGAAAAGAACGCTCCCATAGACTTTACATGGTCATCCGGGTCTTTTTGTGTACTTTTCCTGTGACTATTGTGGGCTCTTAAGATAAAACATTGTGAAATGTTAAAAACATTTATAAATGATTTCATAAAAAACAAAAGCAGTTAGACTCAACAGAAATAATTATTTTGTAATAAAAGAATTGTGAAGTTTAAATGGTTTACAGAAATTATGTATGTCTTAGAGAAAGATGCACTACTTTTCAGCAAATGGCAGATGATAGTCAGGGGAATCGAACTATGATAGGTTGATAACAATATTGCTTCATAACTTTTATGCTTTACCATTAAGCTTGTTAGCCACTGAAGGCTTGCAGAAAAATGAAAGGAAGTTTTTTAACAAGGAGTTTTCGTTAATCTGTTATTAAATGATGAACTATAAGACAATATCATTGTTATTTATCATAACGTGTTAAATAATGCTTATACTTAATATAAAGAATTTCTCGGGAAAAAAACTTATTTTTTAAACATACAGGATAATGAAACAGCAAAACACACACAAAAAAGGCCATGCATACAGAAGTTAACATACTTAATTGAATTTTTGCACTTACAACTACTTACATGAAAAATCAAAAGTATAAACATATTTTTGAACTAATATTCTAGTACAGATGATACTTACTAATACATTTTTATCTGTGATAAAATTCCTTAAATTTTTAATTAAATGCGGAAAATCTGATAAGAACTACAGACGACGCTCTGGATCACTTGGGTGAATAGAGCTGACGTTCTTATCAGAAATCTCGAATTCGGACCACATTTTTCTATTCCAAGCTGCACCATCAGTTGTTACAGCATCTACAAAAAATCCTGAGTTCTCTAAAAGGATAACAGCTTCCATCACTATGTGGTGCAATATTGTTCCTATAAAAAAAAAATAATATATTATGTAGAATTACCTTTTTAATATAAAAAGACAAATATATGATGACACATAACTGCCAATCAATCTATAAAGACAACAATGTTTAACAGTATATTGCAACTTTGATTATCCAAACTAATTGGGATCGCCAATACCTTGGATATCAGAAATCTCAGTTAACAGAAATTGTGAGTAAAAACTTTGGGTGGACACAAACTTAACATCTCTTTGAATAATGAACAAAAAAATATATATATATATATTTTAAATAATAAGAATAGACATCTACAATATGTTTGACAGTATTACCAACTAAATAGGAAATCAATCATTAATTGTAAATTTAAAAAAGAAAATTTAATTTTTTTTAATTGCACTATGTTAAACATTGTAAGTTGCATTTATAAAAATAAAACAAATCAAGAAAATACATTTTTTAAATTTAGTTACATTCATATTTTACATTTACATTTTTTAAAAAGTTTGTTACCTTTCATCGAAAAAGTCCAGATTTTCCCAAGTCCAGTCACTGCCCAATCACACCTGTTTTTGAACAATAGAAGATCTATAAGTGTAACATTGCGTCTTTGCTCCAAATGTTTCAGGACAGTTGTTAGTGCTTGAACAACTTCTGTATGACTTATAGTGTGGCACAGTTAAATAGTCTGTCAGTCAAATATGGAGAATGTAATTGTCCAATAACACATTGCATCTGTTGTTCAGTGGGGCCACATGACCACTGGAAACAAAATATTGTTCTCTGTAGGCTTCTCCGGGTGCAATGTTTCTTAGAAGTTCAGTGTTTTTGGGGACAGAAAAGCCTGTAGCATTGGCAGTAAACTATAAAGTGTGATGCTTTTCAAAACTCATAAAAAAAAATGCACTTTGTTATTGGCTTGGTTAACAGAAACCTTGATTAATCGAAATTCAGTTAATCAAGGTTTCACTGTAGTTTGATACATAAAATTAATTTTTAAAAAACTAAGCAATGAATTTATATACTTTCAAAATGTACTAAAGCAGAAGCTGAATTACCTGAAGCTGCTCCTTTGCTTAAAAAGCAAGCTATGGATTGAACCCATTTTTCTTTGAACGGTTGATACATTAGTACTAGGGCATGATCGCCTTTTTGACCTCTCTGATGCTCAGGAGTATAGTCGCCCAAGTCAACAAATCCATTTACCTGCAGAGTACTTCTGTTAAAAGACAAGCCTGATGATAGCTGCATTTCGTCGATAAGAAGAACTCCTATAATAATAGAATTCATAAAAACTAGTAAGAAATTGGTACAATCAATAAATTACCAAAAAAATAGCAGCATGAATTATCAGATAACTGTTACCTCGGCGATCAGATGATTCCATAAAGACAGCTTTTTCTTTCAGGCATTCAAATATCTGGCTTTGAAAGCCAAAGCACCCTTTTATGTGCTTTATATAATTACAGAGAGTTTTCAATGATGGAAGGGCTAGTATTTTATTTAACCTGATATGCTCATACGTTTTTCGGCTTTTTATACGAATCATGAGACATTCGCATACCCACCGATTGGTGTAGCGAATTCCTCTAGGACCTTTTACTTTAGAGGCCTTTAAGCATGCCTCTATGCAATATTGCTGAGTTTCTGGAAGGGAAGCAATTCTACTTAAAAGAGCATCATGCTCTGTACGTGAACACTCTTGTTTTTTCAGCTCAATATTCCGTTTAAGCAAAGCAATCTAAAGCAAAATATATAAGCAAAGATTTAATTTATATCACATTTAATAGCAAAAGTTTAAGATATATCAGCAAGAATTTAAATATTCACTCTAGGCTATGTGCCAAACAAATTTAAATACAAAAATTTCAACTGTAGGATATTCACAAAAGAGCCTTAACATAATGATTTTTAAACATAAGCAAATTATAATATGGAGAACTCCCTCAAACGTGCCCATCTTGAGACTATATGTTATGCAGATTTTAGAATTCTGTGTATTTGAATGTAATGTACTAAAAGTTATAATAAAGTTATTTCATGTTTATTCAGATTTAAGAAACAAAAAAGACTGATCAATTAAAAAATCCATTTGGTAAAAAAAGATCTTGATCTAGATCAAAACATTTTGGACTTTTTAAAAAATAAATGTATACTTCTATCATGAGGAAACTTGAGTTCAATCACATTTCTCAATTTAAAATTAAAAAAAAGGTAATAAAAACTGATTGTGATTTGTTATTGGAAATATCTTGAATTTTTAGTATCAACAATTTCACAGTTTACATTTGCAATGGTATGAAAGATTTTAGAGTTGCAGATTTAAGAGTATGCTGTGTATGCACTAACACATTACAGAATGAAGAAAAAAAAAAAAGAAGAAGAGATGAAAATATGCCGTTAAAAAACGATGGCAACTCAATAGAAATAAGACTCACTTTTTCTTTCAGACGAGCATTTTTTTGGTTAGCATATGCAATTCGTTGATACATTTTCTTATACTTTAAAGAAATAGCTGGATTTTTTGGTTTTTGCTGTTGCTTTAAAAGATTTCTTTTTTTTTACATTCGTTACAATATTTCTGAGGTCTACTACACGATCCAAATTCAGGTTTAATATATAACGAGCAATTCTCATCCCTGAATATAAACAGTAAAATGAAAGATAATGTTTAAAACTGCAATGACAAACATTTATTAAAATTGACAAAAATGAACAAATAAATAAAATAAGTATGTAGATAGGAAAAGTCACAAATGTAATACCTTTCAGTAGCTCCAGGGCAAGTTAGATAATTATCAACTTCTGTAAGTAATGTGGATAAACTTTCAATGGATTCAATAATTGTCTTTGGTGTAACTGAAACTTTAATACCACAGTACATGATCTGGAAATAAATTATAAAACAAATAAATGAAATTGCAAAAATATATGCAAAATATAGATTCGGAGAAAAGGAGAGAATTAAAGGAGAAAAACTTCAGTGGCTGCCTAGTAGCTAAGAACTTTTTTATACCATTTTATGTAAAAACTATTCTTTCAAAGTTTAACTTAAATAAACTGAACACTCAATAGTACATAATAACTCAAAAGACATAAATAATACTTTGAAAAATGAATTTAATAGTAGTTTAATATTTAAAAAAAAAATTTCTAGCATGACAGTTAACAAATAATTTGAATTATGATTTATAATTTCTTATAATATATAACTAAATAAAAATTACTTTTTATATAATAATATATTTATTATTAAATCGGTTTTTAGCTTGATTAAACATAAAATTTCAATAATGACTGCTAAAAGAAAAACATGTAAAGTTTTTGATACTTTGAGACAGTTTGATGTAAAGAAAAGACCCTGTGTGTAACACATTTGATGTTCATTGAATTTGATACCACAATCATGAAATTTCGGTATTAAATCCCACATCAATAATTTTTTTATAATTAGTGATTTTTTTTTTCCTAATGAAAAGTAGCCATGGCATAACTGAAAAGTATCAAATAAAGTAAAATGCGCAATATACAATGTCTGTCAAAAGTGGAGTAAAAAATTAGGTACTTTTCCGGGTGCCAATGTTGCATATTCATACATATATATACCTGTAAATATACACATCATATGCATATGTATATAGATAATGTATGCATAAATAACACTGGTACTCAGCTAACGGAAAATTACTTTCAGTTCACCTCAATAATTCATAAACCAAACATAGACGTATGTACATGTTAGCATCTAAATAGTAATTTACATGTTTTTGGTTTTTGTGTATTCCTGTAAATGAACTACAAAAGCTATATATTTGATTAATGAACTCATCTATAACACTGCTAGATCAATCTACAGTTCCAATTAGGTTCAAATTGATTCCATATTTATTGTCATAACAAGATGTGTATTATATAGCACAAATTAAGGCAATAGGTCCAAATTGAATTTTTATAAGGTCCAATTTGATTGAATTCAATCAAAAATGATTAAAATGCTTTCTAACAATTGCTTTTAAAAAATGAAAGGATAAAAAACTTCTATTTATAAATTTATTTTAGAAAGAAGGAGGGAGTTTCAAAACTGATGCTTATCCCAGATTTAAAAAAAAACTTGTCTTATTCAAGATTTCAAAAACTGAGTTTTCTCTATCAGTCTATTCTCTTGAAACTTGTACCCCCCCCCCCCCCAAAAAAAAAGAAAAAAATTATCTGGGGGTGGGGGTGAAACTAAGTTTATTATGCACTTCTGGTATTGCAGCACTGGGGCCTATAATGAAAAACAGAGTTTTTGTAATTTATTAAAATTTGACTTTTCGGATATAGCAAATTTTGAAACTCACATCCACAAATAATAAATTAGCTTCTGAACTTACTTTCACATCTAAGTTAGAATCTATAATTATTTGTCTTTCTGGCTGACATTTAAATTCTGATATGAAATTTAAATTCCATTTCACACAAACTATAAAATCTTCATGTGATGACACAGCCCATAATTTATTAGGTTTACAAACATGTGACAAATTTGTAATTAAATCATCAAATGTGAACTTGTGCAGCATTTCATCAAAAGCAATTTGTTCAATTTCTTTATTTTCAGTACTTTCTAACTTTAATTTCTTGGGCAAAGGCATTCTTTTAACAGGAGATTGTCTTTTTCTTTTATTCTTACTCAAGTAAGATGGCAAATTAGGAAAAATGGTAGGAACTGCATCAGGCATTAAAGATGGCCTTTCTCTTTCAATAACTACTTCTTTGCCATCTACTTTATGGACAAATTGCCTGGAAATTTTTTCTGGTGGAAAATGCAACTCACAAATTCTATCGGAGCGGCCAATTTTTCGATCTGATCGTGGGATAGCTTTTATCCATTTCTGGAGTCTATTCTCGTCCTGAAAAAACACAAAAACAAGTTTTAATTACCTTTTTATAATAATTCCAAAATGCTGGCCAGTTTATTATCAAAATTTAATGCTTTTCTTTTAAATTTAAAACATGACCATACATTCTTCTTTCTTTTTTTTATTGTAAAAATATTGTATTTATACATATAAATACATGTATTTATGTATATAAAAATATCGTATTATTGTATTAAAATAAAGATCCGTATTGAAGCTTGTGTAAATTGTATAGAAAAAGGAGTCGGAAACTTCAGTTGGCGAGATAAAATCGAACCAGTTTTATATTTTATGGACCAATGAATTTGTATAATATTAATTAATCAATAAATAGTAGATAAAGAAAAAATAAATATTACCTATAAATTATATAAAAATGCATAAAAAACCTTTGACTAATTAATGTTTTGTAAAATGTAAAAGTCTTTTGCACATTAAATAACTTTGTATTTAGCCACAAATCAAAGTCTGTGCTTTATTATTCCACATAACATTTAAAAAACGTATACACTAAGATCTATTGACATTGACAATAAAAAATTCTAAATTTAAATATAATTACAAGCAAATAACTTTATATTAAAGTCAAAAAAGCATCACTCACTTGTGGAGCACGGAATAAACTTAATTTTTTGTTCCCTTCGACTTGTTTTTGACTATCATAGCCTGTTTTGCATCCAGGAACACAGCATTTATATCCCATCTTTTATAATTTAATGAAATATTAATGTGAGGCATAAACGAATAAAATAAAAAAATCTTGCATGAAACTTAGGCATACAATCCTTGCGATATTCAACTAATTTACAACAGTCATTTTAATCCGCGATATTCAATGTTTTTAAATGGCCTGCCCTTTGATTTTTGTCAGAATGATCTCGTATTTTAAAGCGCTTAAAAACGAAAATAAAGCGCCAAATACCTATAAAAAAATATGTATGTTATGAAGAAAACTACAATTAACCAGATTTTCATTTTTACAACCTTCTAAAAATTCAGATTTTTCGTAAAAAAAAATTTAAAAATGACCATTTTTCCCATTGAAAAGCATTACAGTAGCTAAAAAACCAGCCTACTACCTATCGCAGCCTCCTCATTATTTACCAAAATTTCACTTTGTATTTTCGAAGAGTCATGCGCATTAAGTTTCCCCTCCTGTGTCTTACTCCGTGGTCAATCGCATTCTCGGAAAAAATGACATGGCTTCCGAGTAGTTTAAAGGAGAGATGCATTCTAACCTCCTAAAAGACCAAATGAAAAAATCATTTTCACGACAAAACTAGCGCCCTCCTACTCCGCGTCAATCATTTTAAAAAACCAATTAGGATGAACTCGAGCCTCAAACGGACAAAAATGATCAATTCTAATTGGTCGTAGCAGGCGGTCCTTGGCAAGAACTATATTTTTTCCTCGGAAGAACAAACCCTTTAGCTACGCGTAGTAACACCTGTCACGCGATGTTAAAAATAAAAAATAAAATTAAAATCCCAGGAATATTCCAGAAAGTAAAAAACTTACGAAATACCGCCCGCCTTTTTGAGAAGCAAGAAATAATTTATTAATAACTAAAGTAAGAAAAAGAATTTTAGCTGTTACAAGTTACGAAACTAAGATTGAAATATGTTCCACAAATTTAGAATTGAAGCTAAGAGAGAACAAAAAAAAAAATGGCGAAATTTTTTTTTATTTTATTACAAATCCCCCCTCCCAGAAAGACGGGTGAAAAAGTAGGTCTGAGACCTGCAATTTCACAGAAAGGGAGATGATGCAGACTTAGCTCACGAAGTTGTTGATTTAAGTAATAATAATTAGATACTAAATAAAAAAAATTTAAATTAATTTCTCTTTTTTATATAAATATAGAATTCAAATTCAAGAACACCAAGGTGATGCGTGGAATAACTTTAAATTTAAATACAATAAAATAGGCATCAGTACAAATACAAGTTATAATCTTGTTTAAAGTACACATCATAAAGCAATTACCCATAATAATAACATAAAAATGAAACATAAAAATGAAAAACAATAACGTTGAATTCTTTTTTAACAATGTCAAATCTAGAAATGGAGGAATTTAATAGAACTTTCTTGAAATCAATGTTGAAAGTTTGTTTCAAAAATCCATTTAAGAGACATATTTGGAGTATTCATGATCTCTTTTCAAGGAAGTCTAATTATATCTTATTAATTGTCCAAGAGTCATATTTGGAGTGGTATCGTCCATTGCCTCTTTTCATTGAGGTCTAATTATATCGTTATTAATTGTCCAAATTCAATATAGTAAGACATTTTATAATATAGTAATAATAAACTTTAACAATGTAAATAATAAACAATATAAATAAGAAACATAATAAGGAAAAATATCAATAATAATAAATATCATAAGTATAAGTAAATCTCATAATGGGTATAAGTAAATCTCTTAATAAGTAATAATAAATATCACAAAAGACATTCTTTAAATACTTAATCTCGTTTATCTCATCTCAGGCATTTGGGATGAAATATAGAGAGAAGTGGAATAGAATAAAGAATATAAGCAATTATTTAATCATTTACTTAATCTGGTAATTCGAGTACAGGATTAAGTAGGAAAATGTACAAAAAAAAATTTAAAATATAATATGATAAATTAAAATAAAATAAAGATAAATAAAAATTTTGTTCATGTTTGAGAATGCACGTGACCTTCAAACTACTAAGACTCTTTAAAAGAAATATTAATAAATAATAAAAATAAAAGACAAGATTATTAATGTCAATTCATGTCAGATAATTACGCAATAAATATTCTCTCGATGTGATAAAACATTGCAAGATGCAAATAGGAAAGAGAAAAAGAAACAAAATTAAATTCTAATTGACATGTACTTGGACTGGAATGCAGCAGCAAAGAGAGAGAGAGAAAAAGTAAAATATAGTGATAAAAATTTTGTTACTTGGCAAATAATTAATTTATTAATTGATAGCTTAAATTTAATATTACAAATAGGTTCAGTTGAAAAAAATATATATTTTTTTAAATATTTATTTGTTATTATATTATTCAAAGTAGGGTAATTCAGTACAGAATAAGAAATTTCCACTTTGTTCGTCTACGCCGGCATAAACAAACAAATATAAAAGTTTCCAGACAAGTGACACTCTCGCTGCAGTCAAGAGATATCATTGCCATTCTGTAAGAATTACAAGATATTCTCTGAATTAAAATATGGAAAGTAATTTACTGTTTAAGAGAAAAAAATTATAAAATGATAAACTAGAGATATAGTCTAAGCTACAGTTTTTACTTGAGTTTGTTGTTGTTGATTAGGGGGTTGTTGCTCATGACTTAATTTAAATTTATCAGGGGAATAATAAGGCCTTAATTTAGATACATGTACTATTTCTGAACTTTTGAACTGGTTTTGCCTATCAATTTCAAAATTTACTTCGGATAATTTGTTAAGAATTTTATAAGGGCCACTAAATACTTGTGATAACTTTCTAGTATTAGGGTACTGAAATTCTTCATAGATAACTAGATCTCCTATTTTAAATTTTGGTTCGATATAATCTTTATCATAATATCTTTTATTTTTTAAATGAAATTCATCAGTTCTTGCTTTAGCAATTTTAAGTGCTTCATGAACAGGGGGATAATAATTTTGTTCTAAGGGGGAGTCATAGGGTAATTGGCCAAAAAGCAAGTAAGCAGGTGGAAATTTAGTAATAGAATGGGGTGTATTATTATATTCATTAATTACCTCAGTTAAAAGCTTAGTCCAGAGAATTTTAGAGGTAGTGGAGTTTACTTTACATTTTAATCTAGTTACTATTGTCTGATTTACTCTTTCACATTTCCCATTCGTTTGTGGATGATGGGCAGTGGTCAAACGTTGTTTAATATTATGATTTCGCAGGAATTTTTTGAATCTTGAAGAAGTAAAAGCAGCATTCCTGTCACTAAGTATTTTTTGAGGGGACTGTACACTTGAAATCTTACTAAAACAGAATAATTGTTGAGGGATTTTGATATTGAAGATTTGTTTCAGACAATTTGTATAAGTTTCTGTAGTGACACTTTTGGAAGGGAATGCCCAAACATATCTTGTGGCATGGTCTATTATAATATGGAGATATTTTTTTGTAGAATTATAATAATTGAACCCTCCTACAGTATCAACAGACAGACAGTCAAAAGGTTGATCTGTAGTGGGCATAGCTTGTAATAAGCCAAATTTTTTCTGTCTAGGTTTTTTATTTTTCTGGCAAATATCACAGTATTTAACAAAGTTAGTAATGTCTTGGGTCATATCTGGCCAATAATAGTTAGGAGAAATTAAATTTTGCATTTTTTGAACACCAGGGTGACCAAACTGTTCATGAGCAACACTAAGCAATTTTTTTCTTAGGGACATGGGAACTACCACTTTACGAAAACCTTTTCTTTTAACTATAATCAGTCCATTGTCATTAATATAATTTGATCCACACACATTTTCTTTTTCTTGCATCTCAATAATCTCTTTAACGTCAAGAAGAAAAGTAAGGGGTTTACAAAAATGAGAAATAGGGTTTCGGGACAACATGTCGGCTTCGACATTTGTAGATCCCTTTAAATACTCTATTTTGTAATCGAACATACTTAACTTCAATGACCACCTAAATAATCGACCTCTTAAATGTTTGACATTTTTTAACCAAACAAGAGATGCATGATCAGTATGGATGGTAAATTGTACACCGTGAAAGTAATGATAAAATTTATCTAAAGTATCAATGATAGCAAGACACTCTAGTTCGGTAATGAAATAATTTTTCTCATAACTTCTCAATCCTCTAGAAAAATAAGCAATTGGATGTAAAAAGTTATTATGGTCGGGTTGCTTAAGAACTGCACCTACCGCCACCTGAGAAGCGTCAACAAACATGTGTAGGGGTAATTTTGGGTCATAAATCTTTAAAATTGGTTTAGCAATGAGGGCATCTTTTAATTTTTGAAAAGAGTTTTGACATTCAGTATTCCATTCCCAAATAGTATCTTTCTTAAGTAATTTATTTAGGGGGTGTCTAATTTCAGCATATTTGTCAATAAATTTATGATACACATTTATAGAACCAAGAAATCTTTGTAATTCTTTAGTATTAGTAGGAGGTTTTAATTTTTTAATTGTTTCTATATTAGTATTAGCTGGAGTTAAAGTTCCATTTTGGATTTCATACCCTAGAAAATTGATTTGTTTTTGAGCAAAAGTACATTTAGATAATTTTAATTTAATATCTTCTATTCGGCATAAATCAAAAATTTGGATGAGATGCTGTATATGTTCATCTATTGATTTAGAAAAAATCATTATATCATCAAAATAATAACAAGCAAAGTCTATTTTATATTTTGTAAGAATTCTTCTAATTGTCCTGTTGAAAATTGGGGGGCCTACCTTTACACCAGTGTTGGGTATGAACGCGTTCAATGAACGAAAAATCACGAGTTTCGCTCACTATTTGTGAGCTTTGAACTGAACTTCGCTCACTATTTTATAAACGAGTTTGAACTGAGCGGAAACTCAAAAAATCGACGAGTTTGAACGAAATTTACGTTCAAATTTACGTTCATTTTTTTTCATAATTTATTTAAAATTTTTCCAGACCTTAGTACTTTTTCCCCCCCTTTCAAATGCCATTTTGAGACCTACACACTGTGTAGTACACAGGGCCGTAGCTAGAAGGGAATGATTGGGGGGGGGGGGATCATTTTTTTTTTCTCTCTCTCTCTGTGGCAGAAAGATAAATTTGTGCATATTCACATTGTAGGTACTATGTTTCTTATTAAACTGTTGTAATAACTTCATTTTATGCTAAGAAAAATACATGATGATGAAATTTTTGAGTGTATAAGTGGTGTAAAATTAAACATCATGTTAGCTTCATATGTACAAATTAGGGATGCACCGAATATTCGGTATCTATTCGGTATTCGGCCTATTCGGCCATGTTACCGAATATTCGGTTACGCCGAATATTAAACTATTCGGTTGAGCCGAATATTCGGCTTGGCCGAATATGAAACTATTCGGCCTGCCGAATATTCGGTATGGCCAAATATCAAAGTATTCGGCCGAATTCAATACTTAATAAAAACTTTTCACTATTTCTACTTTTAACTGTCAATTTTTTAATTTATATTTAAAACAATTAGAAACAAAATCATTTTTAAATAAAATAGAATGTTTTTACATTATTTATTTGCTGTTTGTAAAGTATAACTTAAGAAAATTAAACATGAGAAGGATTAAAATGGTGATTTATTAGGATTCTCCTTAGGAATAAATTATATGCAGATATAAGTTTCTAAATTTTGTTTAGTAAATAATCTGTTTCTTGCTTTCCCCCAAATAAAAGTCCTTTAAAAGAAAAAAAACAACTTTTGAGATTAGTAATAGCTATCAAGGCAGACAATTTTTGTTCATGAAACCATAATCATAATCAACTTATTGAGTCACAAGTACATTGTATTTCATCTCACACTAGGTCAAAACTTGTATGTTCGTTTATTACATTAACAATAAATAAGATAACATATTTTCAACTCACATGCTTTGATTTCTGTAAAATATGATATGATGGGAAGGGTGGAAAATACCACCATTCATAAGAAAAGAACTATGAGCCAAACATGCCTTTATTCAAAATTAAGTTGAAAGTATTTGTAATTTATATTGAAAAAAATTTGCCTCGAGTTATTTAAAAAGGACAATTATCAGACTGTAAAATTTTTCTTCGGCCATTTTTCCATTATTTGATTTTAAAATGTTTGTTTTTATTCGTAGAAAATTTTATTAATTAAAGTTTCATAATTGAGCTTCTTAAATAACTCAAGGCAGATTTTTTTTCAATACTAAATGTTCTTATAAAAAGCTCTTCCCAACAAACGCTCGACTTGCGGCCAGAAGCCGTATTCGTTGCGGCCATAGTGAGTTAAGGCCATTTGTAGCCAAACATTACCGTACCGTAAGTGAGGCGTCGCTACTTGCGGCAGCAGTTGCCGTATTGTACACGTTTCGGCAGGGAGAAAACGGTTGCGTTTATTTGACCTGTCATCACTGAGGGGCAGTTTCGGGCAAGCTTGAAACGGCCCCTCATGATTTAAAAAATGCAGGCCCGGTATTACCCAACCCGAATATTTAATTAATGAGAGGAAATGTATTTTTTTTCTTCATTTCTTTTAAAGTAAGCTTAATTATTTCAAATGTGGCATTTATTAAAAATGTAAATACATTATAAGATTTATATCTAGGACAGTATAGATGATTAATTTATTCTTTTTCGTTTAAAACTATTTAAGGAATATATATATATATATATATATCAGTAAAAATGTAAAAATATTTACATTTAAGAGATGTAAAATAATATATTTCCAAACTATACTTCGATATCTTTGCATAGATATATTTTTATGATTATGCTAGAAACAATGAATGCATTAATTTTCAATTTCTCTAGATTTTAACCACTTAACCTGCGACGGGTATGGGGAAACAGTTATTTAACCCCCGACTTATCTCGGGGCAGCCGTTGAAGTGGTTAATAGCTGAAATAAACAAAATACAAATTCATAGGAAGTGCACAAAATATTTAATTACAATAAGATGCATTTATTCATTGAGCTTTCATATTACAAAAAAGTATGCTTGAAAATTAATCAGAGGCGTGAATTTTTTTTATATTTTTCAAGTTTCATTAAAAAAAAATATTTGTTATGAACAAATGAAAAAAAATATTGCATTCTTTGTTTTAACAAGCCCATGTTGTTCAATATAAGGGGGTAGAAAAAGTGGAAAATAAACTGTTTTATAACAAAAATTTTTAATTCTATTTAAAATATATTTTCCTGTAAAATAAAATTCTTCGAAAATAAATTTTATTGTTTTAAATTCAGTGTAAAGTAAAAAATAAATAAAAATGTTTTTATCAAATTCCTTACAATTTATGTTTGTTTGTTTTATTATTATTCTTAAATTATTAATAAAAAACACAGATGTCATACCTGACTTTAAAGCAGCAAAAACCGAAATTTTATTTGAAAACATTAGTATTTTGCACGATTTATTATCTATTTAATAATATATAAATAAAAACTCCCTATTTTAATTAAAAGATTTTTTATGGGGGGAAAAATTGGAATAAAAATGGATATTTTTAATTTCCGGAATATAAATTTATAAAATAGAAAGAAAAGAGCAAAAATAATATTTTTGTTGCATTGGTTATAAGTGATGAACATGATGAATTATTGGATAAAAGTTTTAAACAATTGTTTAAAACTTTCATTTAATGATTCATCACATTTATTTGTTGAAAATTCTTCTGCCTCTTCCCCTTGTTGAAATTTTATCATTTTTTTTCTCTTGCAAAAAAAAATATATATATATATATATATATATATATATATATATATATATATATATATATATATATATATATATATATATAATCTTTTTTCTTTTTCCTCATAGGTAAAGGTGGGGGCATCGCATTGCTGCATGTCTATTTAGTTTAGTTTATTGTTTAGTTTTTGATGTTCTTCATGTTACTTTGGAAATTTCTAAATATAATATTTTTGAGTTATGTTATGTTACGAGTTGATTTACTTTATGATTTTGCTGTTGGATATTTATTAAATTCATTTTTTAATGTTAATTTATTTTACTGTTTTGGTATATTAAAAAATTTCTTAATTTTCTCAGTTATTTTTTATATAATTGGAGTATGCAGCTTTGTGATGCCTTGCGAAACCTGTGAGGATACACTTTTTTACAATTTTTTGATACCTGTGCTCCTCCCACCTTCTGCAGAGCAGGGAGTTTATTTTGTTATGTTTTTTTGGTGTTGCTCTTTTGTGGTTCATTGTTGTTTCACCCATTTTTACATTTTTTTCATCTTTTCATCATTTTTCATATTTTTTTCATAAAAGAGTATATATATATATATATATATATATATATATATATATATATATATATAATTAAATAAATAAACATAAATACGTATTTATGTTTATTTAATTATATATATTTTTTGTTCATTGAGCTTTTATATTATACTTATAATTTACTACAAATTTAATGGTAAGCGTTATTATTATTTTTTTTTTCAAGATTCATGAAAAAAATATTTGTAACGAACAAACGAAAAAAATATTCCTTTCATTGTTTCAGCAAGCATATGTTATTGAATACAAGGCAGCAGGAAAAGTGGAAAATAAACTGTTTTTATAACACAAATTTTTGATATGATTTGAAATATATTTTCAGGTAAAATAAAATTGCTCTTTTAGTGTAACTGAAAGTAGTGCTTTTTGCCCGCAGCCTTAGAGAGGTATCCATCTACTTTCTTTGCTTCCCGAAAGGAATTCACTCGCGAAGGTCATAGGGGGAACAGAGCAATTTCTAGGAAACCTCTCCCTAATTTTCAACCCCCTTCTATTTTTGCAAAGTCACCATGCTTCTTGCTTCTTCATTCGATATCGTACTGAGAGAGAGAGAGGATGTTTTAAAAGTTACAGAAATTTTACAAGTACTATAATGCTGAAATATGCACAAGAGCATAAGTAAATTATTAGTAAGTCTTATTATTTTTTGTTTATTCATTAAAGAATTGTAAATTTAAGCTGTTTTAAATATTTTGATTTTATTTTGTATAATATATAGAGTATTTATGTATTAGATTATAGAGTATTTTTAACATTTTTATTTTGGCAAATGTAAAATATTTTTTTTTATACATAGCATGATTTAATGACGTTCTGTTACATTAAATTCATTTTTTTTTAATCAGTAAATACTGGGCCTTTTTTCAATGAATTGCGAATGCTTGGACAGTTTAATTTAAATAAATCTTATTCTTATGGGTGAAATTTACTTTTTTTTCCCCATTCTAATTCTTCAAATACTGTAAAATTTAATTCAAATAGTGTAAAATATTGTAAAATTTAATTTAATAGATAATTGTTTAATAATTTATTTTGTTTTTGCTAAGGACTATCGATATTACTTTGAAATGTTATATTTATATATATCATTTGAGATTCTTTAAAATAGCTTGCTTCAGTGGAAAAAAAGAGAGAGAGAGAGAGAGCTTGAGAAAAAACTGTTTTCTTTTTGTAAGTAAGAATATTAATAATAAAATTTAATTGAAGTAATTGAATAAAACTCTCGGGTGTTTAGGAAAAGTTAAAATACTTTGTATATATATTTTTTATCTTTTATTGATAAACTGTGCCTCGAAACTTCATATATTGAAAAAGAACATTAACTATTTTCTAAGTTAAATAGAATTTTAATGTATTAGAATATCGGTGAATCATACAATATAAAGTAAATATTATCTTGCATTTGCCAAAATGAAAGCGTTTAAAAATTTCTTACAAAATAAAATCAATATACATAAAAAAAGGAATTATAAGAAAATAATTAAATAATTCTTTAATGAATAAGCACAAAATACTGGTAAAAGGCTTGCAAATAAATGTATAAAAAATAAACAAAAGTATATCACGAACACATTTTATATTACAACATACATTTTATATATTAACAGACTTAACAATAAGCTAAACAAAACACCACATACATACATAAAATAGATCTATTTTAATATAAAGTACATAATAAATCACATTAAGAATATATGTTATTTAGGCGTAAGTTCAAAATGTGTTGAATAAAAAATAATTGTTGAATAATTGCTTGAATAACAAATGTTTCTTCATGAAAAATAAATATAGTAATAATGATTTCGGTTCATTTTTCAAAAACGTATAAATTTATTTATCTTGAGCTTATTGAAAATACAATGTTTGGCATACTAATTTTATTTTTCAAATTGTATATGAAATACAACTGTTTATAAATTGCATTATTTATATATATATATATATATATTTAATGCATAATAGAATAAATAAACAAATTATTAAATTCAATATGCGAAGTATTTTATTTTGGAAAATTTTCGAAAAATTCAAGAAAAGTAAATTTATATATACATATATTTTATTGTACCTAAATTATTCTTAATATATTTATTTTTTATGCAAAAACATTTAATCATTCAAGCAGTTCTTTAATAAATATTTTTTATTAAACAGATTTTGCATTTATGCTTAAATAATTTTTATGGCATGGTAGTGGCAGGCTTTTGGATAGAATAAATCATAAAGGGCTCTTTTGTGGGCAGCTTTTGGCTAAACTTAATTCTTACAAAACACAAATGGCATGGTTAGGGCACACTTATGGCTAGCTTTGATTGTTAATGGCCTTTAAAAGAATAATTGTGGCAAGTTTGAGGCTGTCTGATATTTTGATAAAAAGTTTATGGCACATTTGTGGGCCTCATCTTGTGGCCGCGTTCTGGCCGGCGTGACAGTTTTTTGACGGAGCCGTTACGGCAAAGGATGGCGGGCCGTCACCAAACACTTTAGGCCAACGTTAACGACACCTTTAATGGCCCACAAGTTATGTGTTTGTTGGGTTGTTTATCAAAATGTAAGTTTCTTTTATTAAATATTATGTAAAACTGTTTTAAAAAGTAACATTTTAATACCTTTAAATTTTAAAATATAAAAAGAATTTGAAAAGCCGAATATTCGGTATTCGGCGCAACAATTACTATTCGGCTAGCCGAATATTCGATATTCGGTTCACCTGTCGGCCGAATATTCGGCATTCGGTATTCGGCCAAAATCACTATTCGGTGCATCCCTAGTACAAATAAGATGAGGGAGAGTTGAAACACTTATTTTAAATACAATTTAGTAACTCTGCAAAATTGTGAAAAGATCTCAAAACTAAATTAGATTTTTGAACAGAATTTCATTTGAATTTTCAGAGCATAAATTCCTTTAGTGGCCGTGAAATTTTTTTCAGGGGGGGGGGCTGAGCCGCCTATAGCGCCCCCTCAGCTACGGCCCTGGACCTACAGGAAGGGTTTAGTCTGGGTATCACTTCTCTGGGTGGTACCCTAGTCTTACTTCTTCTGCAGGCTCGGGTCGCGCCGAACCGGGCCTGGATTATATGCAATTTTCGCCGAAAATACATATATACAGTAAACTCTCTGTATAAGGTGGAATGTGTGTTAGGCAGAAATATGTCTAACTCTGAAAGATTTTCAAGTCCCTACGAATCCGCAGACATAGAGTAGAATTTGTCTAAGACGGGATATTGTCTATAACGGAAAATTTTCTCGATCCCGATCGATTCCGCCTTAGCCAGAGTTTATTATAGTTTTAAATTACCTTAATTCAACATTTAAAATTCTCTTTAAAGAATAGTACATATACAATGCTAGGGGAGGGGAATTAAGTATTATAAAAGGTGTTACAAAAATCTGTATATGACGAAATCCTATCTTAAACGAAACAATTTCTAGATCGGTGCCAAATGGACAGAATAATCCATGTGAAAAAAAAATTATAACACATTTGTAAGAGACGGCGAATTTCTTAATAAAGAATATGTCTACAATGAATTTTTTTCAGAGATTTTTCTTAAAAGGTTCATCTGTGTAGAATTTTTCATATTTTTAATCCTCCAGTCCGTGGAAATACATTAATGTTGTTAATAATATTTCAGATATTTAGATACAGTTAAGGATTCATTTTAAAGTCAATTTAGTTTACAATTGGATATACAGAAAGAAGTATGGAAAGACCAAAACTTTGGAATAAACGTGCCAATTACGCAGCCCATGACTTTTTTTTTAAGTGAAAAACATAACCATGAAAGAGAAACTGTAATAAGTATTTTTTAGAGTTTTGTACTTAAAAAATTAAACGGAATCATTATAAGATCTCCCTCTTGTGTTAGTTTTTTGTCTGTCGCACACTGTAAAAAAAAATTCAAGAGGTTACTAAAAATTTCTTAGTAAATTTGTATTCCACAGACTTTTTTAGTAACCATTACAAAGTTTTTTTTTGCAAGTGAAACAAGCATTTCTTTTGTAAACTCAACAAAACAATTTTTTGTATAACTAACTTAAAAATTTTTAGTATGAGTCACCAAGAATTTTTTAGTAATAGCTCCAAAATTATTTATGATAACAATTACGTGCGTCCGAAGGGCAGGAGCTTCCTTCGAGCTGCATCCAGACTTCTGAAGCGATAGATTTTCGGCAAAAACGCAATAGATGGCAGCACCAAACATTGCGAACAGATCCAACAGGAAATTCATAACCCCTTTATTATACAGTACTTACACTACATACATTCAGGGACTGCTTGGCGCTGCCCAGTTTTGAACCCGGGACCTTTCAGCCTGGAGTCCGTTACTATAACCACTATGCCATCGAGGCCACGGCAAGTGAGTTTTAGTAATAGCTATTAAAAATATAAAACTATTAACTCTATTCGTTGCTAACTTTTTTCTAGTAATTCTTACAGATTTTCTAGTAACCGACTAAGATTACTAAACATTTTTTAGTAATTACAAGAATCACTAAAGTTTTTTTAGTAGATCGACCTTTTTTTTTTTACTGTGCAACCATTTTACTCGTAAACCATGGGATGTGGAAAGTTCAAATTGGGAGAACTCATAAAGATTATTGACCTACCTATTTACAGATTATTAAACATTCACAAATAAATTTAGGAAAAATGTAGAGGGATTAATTAAATTATTCAGGAAAAAAAAAATTCTTTCTATATCGTGTGTGATGAAAGGTGTCGTAGCGCTGACCTAAAAAAAACCCACATTGTTTTAAAATTTTTAAGTGTTAGATTTTCAGAGCGATGCCAAAAATGTAGTGCAAAAACATCCCCCCCCCCCCATCTATTTCCGAATCTACTTAAACTGAAATTGTGAAAAAAAATAAAAATAAATAAAGATAGTAGACGTTAACTTAAAATTTGCTGGAAAACTATAGCGATTAACCCTATGTCACACAGTTTTTGAGAAAAGCGCATTTTTCTATTGCACACAAATTTTGACTTGCGGACATTCAGCGAAAGTGTTGAGCAGCGTTGGAAGTACCCATTGTAGAAGAAGCATAAAAACATTGTTGATAGAGATTTAAAAAAAAAAAGCGATGATTAGCCGAATTTATTAACCATTAACAACACGGACGATTTAGACATCTTAGATAACAATTTTTAACAGTATATTTCTGCAATGCTGCCCAATATCAGTATAAACGCAATAAATATCAAATTTTGAAAAACATATTGATTTAATTAGAAATATCACATAAATACTAAAGTATTCGCAACTACTTTGCATTGAATGGATCTTTCACTGCGCATCCTGTGTCTTTAAAAGTTAGTTTAAAACCTTTTAGAAAACGTGACATTGAAACTTTGCGTCTTCCTTTCGAAGCATGCTTAACAATCAATCCTCAATCCGATCCGAAGCTCACAAATAGAATAAGTTTGATCCACAACCCGACCTGAACCTCGAAAGCACTAAAATAATTTTGTGCAACCAGCAACCCGATCCGAAGGAAAGTAAATTAGGTTTTGATGCAATTGTAAAAAAAAAGTAACCTACATTTATATCTCTACTACTAAGTTATGTTTTTATAGAAAAAAAAGTGTTTAGATATTTATAAAATTCATTTTTAAAAATTCAAATATTGTATAACCTCTTAATAGTATAGACATCGAGATCATTGAATAGAATCTTGCATCGGGTCACGTTGCACATAAATTTCTAATTTCAGGTTTTAATTATTATATTCGTTTTGCGGGTTGGATTGCCTAGAATAATTTTTATGAATCATAATTAGATCTTTTGAAAGTCGGGTTGTTTGCGTTTTCACAAAATGTTTGAGCACAACTGTTTCAGGCTGGTGGCTGGTAGACGGGAGGTGCTGGGTTCCAATGCAATCGCGTCCGTCGGCCTAATCGTCCGGAGTTTTTCGGGTTTTATTCAAACTTTGATTTTCCATGAAATAAGTATGGGCTTGGTACCCTAAGAAAGACCCCCCCCCCCCAAGGAGAACACTCTCCCCTTTATGGTCTATATCTGTTGTGTTAAAAATTGGCCGTCTAAACACAGACAGCCAATTATGTTTCAGGTGAAAATATACATATGTATTTTAGTATGAATGAGTATATATTCGAACTACTGCATGAAAAATAAATTACAAAAAATGTGACCATAAGAACATTTTTCTTTTCTCGGGATATGAAAAAATATTGCCAATATTTTTTTATACACACATAAGCACATGTATGATACTTTTGATAGCTTATGTATGCATACAGATGCTACATGTAGGCAGAGGGCAAGATGAACATGCCATATTCAGCGATATAAGCATATAAATATGTAAGTATTAAGACTTTTCAACAGTGTTCGCTGACTAGATGTGAACATTTGGAAGTATCCATTATAAAAATAATATTGTATGTAGCTTTTTTAATACGAAAAATTATTTTGGATATTCCTTTTAAAAATCTGGTCAACCCTAACCCGAATCACAAGAGTTAAAATCCGATCCGAAGCAACAACCACAAAAAAAAAAAGATAATCGACCGGACCTGTCGCAAAAAAATAGAAAAAAAAAAAACTTAACCCAAACCCGACTGGCAATGATAAACTGTAGAACAGACCTTATTTGTCGGATTTCTTTCTTTTTTCTTCTAAAAAATGCGTAAAAAGCATGAGGCAATTTTGAATACAAAATTTTAGTTTTCATAAGTGTTTCAAAAATGTATATATTTTTAAATTTTGTTTCATTGCAGTCATTTTTTTTCAAGCTTGTATGAAATTACATTAATTTCAAACTTTGATAATTCGGGATCAAATTGTCACAGCAAACTAAAATTTTGTATGAATGAAAAAAATGACATAATATTTCAGGAGACATTCCCTTCCTCTTCTTAAGTTTTAATATAGTGAAAATATAGAATCCTGAAAATTTCCCCAGTCCAACCGTTTGTTCTATGTTACAAGCAAGCGTGGGAAATAAAGTAGTATTTTTTATCGGTTATTGAAGTCCCATTTTAGAGGGACTCTTTTTTGAATAGCAGAATTTGCGGAACGGAAGAGATAACATCTTTTTTGTCGCCCATCCCAGTGACGAGAAAGTAGAAGGATAGAAACTCGTGTGACTTGTCAATGTACATAGATTTACAAGTGGAGGCGTCATCGGCTAGAGATTTGTTCTGTGCTTTGTTAACAGGCTGAGTCGGCCATAAATGCCGCTTTCCCTTCGGTGTTTAGTTATCTAATCGTATTGCAATCACCGTTCTGGCATTCTCTTCAATTTTTTTTTTTTTTTTTTTTTTTTTTTTTTTTTTTTTTTTTTACAACTAAGGTGGTCTCTTATATAAGTCTATGGGTGGTCTAGGAACGCTTACAATTAATTTGGTAATTGTCATGATGACAGTTACTGCTCTATCTTTAACGAGAAACAATCTCTTTATTCACGCAAATTTCGCCTAAATTACAAAGATTTTTTTTTCTGGTAAAAAAAATATATATACAATAGTTTTAAATTTCAGTATCGCAAATCGTTATATATACAATGATTTCTTGATTGTTTGCCCTTTCTCAAATCGATTTATATATTTATTAGAATAATATATATATATATATATATATATATATATATATATATATATATATACATGCATAAATAACGTGATGACAAATGATTAATGTAAGATTTTAATTCGTGAAGATTCTTTATACGTGCAAACTGTTTTCTTTCTTTCTTTCTTTTTATTTCCATTAAAAAATACTTTTCACTTTTAAAATTGACGCACGGGCATTTAAACAAAATCACACACATATCTGTAAAGATAGTTTTCAAACAAATGGGAAATTATATATTATGGTTTAATAAATTTTGAATTGCTTTTAAAAGATGTATTCGATGAAGGTTTTTTGGGGAAGGGGGAGGGGACACAGGACAGCTAATATTTTTTGAAAAGTCAAAGTTATTTTTGTGAAATGCATTACATTGTTATGAAAAATAGCATTTTGCAACGTAAGATGAAAGCCACTTTCTCAAGTATAGAATTCGAACAAGATAAACATTAATTTCTTTATTTTAATCCGATAATGTGAGGGGTTACGGGAATCATGAGCTCCCTCCCACGCTCCACTTTGAACAAAGAAAAATTTTAAGGAACATTTAAAAAATGAAATGTATATTAAGTTCTTTCTAATTTCTCCTTTGCTTTGGGATGTGGAACCATCTAAATTTTTAAAGATATACTCAAATGAAATGTATATTAAGTTCTTTCTAACTTCTCCTTTGCTTTGGGACGCAAAAAATTATTTTTTTAAAGCTTTACTGAAATCCAAATTACATAAATTTTGGTAATTTATGAAGTCATTTTTAATCTTACATGCAAGATACTTGCAAGTGCACTTATTCAGTTGTTAAGCGATTGAAATAGCGTTTTCCATATTTCGTTAAATGTAAAGAATTTTTTAGGAAATCTTACTAAAATTTGGGGATTTAAATTGAATTTCAGGATGCGACAGTCAATGCTCTCTTATGGTGGCATTTCTCTCATTGTTATGACCCTCCTCTAAATGGAGGGCTGGATTCGCTCTTGTATATACACAGATAATCTTATTTTTTGAAAGTGAAAAATTGTGTTTTGCAGTTTATTAAATTTGACGACGAATAAACTCTTCGTCTCGAGAACGATAATTTCTATTATGTTTATTATCCATAGCTTTAAAATGGATACATTAATATTGATAAAATTGATTTTTAATCTGCAACCTATTTGCAAATATTTTCTAAACATACAAAGTAATGTAAACGATTTCATTTCTTTTTCCATTTTTTTTCTTTCTCCCCGCCCCCCTTTTATTTTTCTATTTTTTATTTATTTTTTTTAAGTCAAAATATTTTATGCATCGTCCAAAATTAACATATCTAATTTTCCAATCAGCAAATTGTCATTATTTCTGCTGATAAACAGAAAAATTTTTTCATCAAAAGAAATCATGCTTACGTACATATCACAGTTTTAGATTTTGGATATGGTTTTATCATTTTTTTTTAAATCTGTTATTATTATTAATTATATTACAAAATACTTTATATTAAAATATTTACAGAATTTTTCTTATGCTATTTTTAAGCTTTCTTTTACAGTTTCTATCGCCAGTTACAATTTTCTTCAATGATTGTGATGAAATTTTTTGCCCGGTGCATTAACCCCAGAAAAATTATCATGCCACATTTCCCTCCTTAAGGATGTATTCGAAAAAACGCTTTTCCACCTTCAACAGCTCAAAATTTTCTGATATAATTTCAAAAACATTTTTAAAAGTAGAAATATGAAACTTAATGAGGGGATTTTTGAAGAGAAATATAAGGTGCCGTATGATGTCTTTTTACGCTCAATTCATTAGAATTTGATTTATAACTGTGATTTATAATTATCTTCTCAGTATGACCCTTTTTTTCGTTCCCAAGTCTCCCGCTTCTTAAAAATCGGTTCAAAGTGCCGTTTTTGATTGCATTTTTTGCAATATTTTCTGCATTTATCAACGAATTAATAATCACGGCACCTTGAGTAATTTCTAAATAAGAGAATGTGCCATTTTGATGCATTTGAGAGCAAAAATGAATTTAAAAATAAATCGGAAAATAAGCAGTTTGAATCGAAATACATCCTTAATAGAGGCGGTAGATTTTTAAGGCATGTTATAACAATTTTAAATGAATTAACTATTTTTTTTTCCACTTTTTTAACGCAACTATGGATTTTTTTTTTTTTTTTTTGGGGGGGGGGGTGGGGGGGGGGAGAGATGAGGCTTAAAATTTGGTGTTTGTAAAAGGGATGTTATAAATCTATTGCAAAACTTTCTACGTATTACAATCGATAATGTGTACTTTTAGAATAGAAAAAGAGTGGTATAAAATATGCGTCCATCTAAATATTTATATTATACTGCATATAGTAGCATCTTAATAATTATTATGTATTCGTATCTGAATTTTAAGTCGTACAAAATGTTTAAATTTTTAGATTTAAAAAAGAAGACTGGCTTTAAAGAAATGATGTACAGATCCAGATTTATGTGAGGGTAAGAGTTGACGCGGCCGCGGGCCTTCACAAATTGTCACAGTTTTCACAATTCTTTATTCAGTGAGATGTGGAATTTTTTTTTATAAACAGATTACTGATTTTAAGAAGAATTTTACTTCTAAAGTAATAAATGAATTTTCAATCTATCTTTAATTTATTTTCATTTCTGTAATCAAAAAATTTCATAGTTCTGATTCAAACTGCTGTAAATTAATTTTTTTTCATTTATCTATAAATGCAAAATATATTTCAGAAAACGATGTCCTATTAGCTGTTTAAAGTCTGTTTTTAAGTCTCAGCAGTCTGTGTGAAGGGCTATTGTCGTGGAACAATAATTTGAAATAATTAAATATGCGTCAACTTTATAGGCAAATGAAAATCCTTATTCGGTTATCAAGGGTGTTCTTAAAAAACTTTGTGGTATAAATTGTAATTTATTTTTGTTCCGAAATACATAAAATTAGCAATTGTTGTTATTCAGAAACTATCAAATCCCACTCACTTTAAAAAAATTTTAACAAAACGCCATAAATATTTCAGAACAAGCCATCAGAGTTAACATTTTGAACCGCATTTTCCGACGAAAGTTGAAAAAAGCAGTCGAAGAAAGGAAGAAAATCATATTATGAAAGTAGTTTATAACTCGTTAGGTAATTTTATTATCCGAAAATGGAATGTTGAATTCAATTCAAAAGCGCTTCCATAGTCTCGCCTTCCAATTTTATATCTCTTCGTTAAAAATGAATTTGAAAATGTGTCAAAACATTTTGCAGAAGTTAAGAACAGCTTTAAGAAGTTACATATGCAAATTTTATCGATTCATATGCAAAAAGAAAAGGGATTTCCTTATGTCAAACATTTAATTTTTTATCAGCAATCCTACAAACAAAATGCAGTGGAAGGGTTAACCAGAATTTTGGAATAAATGTCTTTGCTAACATCCGTAGTCCAGGCTGTTTTTTTTTCTTTAACGGAGAACATAAACATGAAATAAACTAAACTAGGAATTTTTTTAGATCTCCTCATACAAGGCAATTTGGTTTTAAACACATAAATTCAGTAGAGCATTTACAGATGTTTTAACATTTAAGAAATATTGAATATTGAAAAGAAAATTTCGACTGGTACATTTCAAAATCGCAAAATGAAATTAGTTCATTTATTAAAATTCGTCTCACTGTATAACATACATTTTGAAAGCTTGAATGTAAAAATAAATAAATAAATAAATAAAATTATTCTTTCGGGGTATTAAGGGTAGGAGAGAGAGATACCTGACAAAAGAACTTTTTTTATTCTTACTCTGTGCATTTAATTATGTTAAATTACTTAGGATGTATAAATTTTACCCTTTTTTAACAAATTAAAGACGAATAAAATTTTATTTCAAGATATAGCAAGGAGATATATTCCTTCCAATATTGTACTATACTTATTTATCATCCCGTATGAAAATCCTTTTCTCGACGGGGCCAAGTCTGTTCAAAAATCTGCAAAATTTGGCTTGATTTTGCTAAAAAGCACATACTTTTAAGTTGCCATTTTTATACAATTAAAGATTGGATTTTTATTCTTTTTTAAGAATCGTAGATTCCAGGCTTTTTTTCAATAGAGGCCATATGGAATAAACATATGGAATAAACTGCCTATGACGGAATTTTCTTTTAAACTGAAAACTGAAAATTTCTTTTAAAGTTCTTTTAAACTGTTCATCCATGCAAAATGAATACAATAATACGGTAGAAAAAATATATTAAACATTTACACCTGCTAAAAAAGAAACGTATTTTTTCTTTCCAATGCGGTTTCATCTTAGATTTTACTTTTACCATATATCATTTTTTAGATTTTTATGTCTCCATAACATGGAAGATAGATTAATAATATTAATGATAGCTGAAACATTTACATACAACTAACAAAGGTTCATTAAAAGCATAAACATCGCAGCCTACGGCACTTCTGCATAAATGGAGATTATAAACAGACTAAGGTAAGTTTTTTTGGCCAGAACTGTTCCGTAAGGGTAAATATGAATGTCCAGTAGAAATGTACTCGGGGTTGGGGCGGGTTCGGTGCGAAATTTCAACTTTTTTTCCGGGCCGGGCCAAGCTCGGGCCTTGTTTTAGCTATTATGTCGGGCCGGGTCGGGCCTTGTTTTTAGCTATTATATCGGGCCGCTAAATTTTCTCTACGAGCCGGGCTGGGCTCGGGCTGAAATTTTTATTTTAAAATCGGGCCGGACATTTTTTTTTCTATGGATAGGGCCTGGAAATTTCTGTCCGTGCATACGGACATAATCACACAGACACATCTTACATATCGAATAATCAAATGATTAGTTCACAAAATTTTGTAAATTTGGACAATAATATCCAAACATAAAAAAAAAGTGAACTTTTTAGTGAACTTCGTTCACTTTTACAAATGAGCGTGATTTGAACGCGTTCGTTTAAATTTTTTTGAGTTTGAACGTGAACTTAAATCACTTTTCAGAAATTGAACGTGAGTTTGAGTTAGTTCGTTTATTTTGTGAACG
This sequence comes from Maratus speculifer, assembly GCA_964019185.1. Lineage (NCBI taxonomy): Eukaryota > Metazoa > Arthropoda > Arachnida > Araneae > Salticidae > Maratus > Maratus speculifer. Next base: position 73,643,350 of record OZ025303.1, read on the forward strand.
TGCCCAACACTGCTTTACACCAAAGGGGAGAACATTCCATTCCCAGAGCCCACAATTAGTAGTAAAGGCTAACTTTTCGGAATCGGCTGGGTGAATAGGTATGTGCCAATAGCCTGAGGCTAAATCTAGTGTAGAGAAATATTGGGCACCACTTAATTTGTCTAAAATTTCATCTATTCGGGGCAAAGGTTCAGCGTCATTTTTCATAATAAAATTTAATTTTCGGTAATCAACACACATTCGGGTTTTTTTGCCTTCATCTCGTTTATTTACTAACGTAACTGGAGAAGAATATGGGCTATAACTTTCTTTAATTAACCCAGCAGCTAATAAGGATTGGATTTGCTGAGATATTTCTTTTTCATCAGCATTGGATGTACGATAAGGCCTCAAAGATATTGGTAGGTCAGATTTAAGATAAATACGCTGAGGTTCAATATTAATTCTCCCTACATCATATTTATTTTTTGCAAAAATATCTAAATAATCCCTTAAAAGTTCCCTTACATTTTTATTTTGAATAGCACTCAGACTCCCCAATAGATTATAATCATCATTATTAGTTCGCGGCAAGGATTGAGGAGTTATGGTATTTCCATAATCGGGTTGCACAGTAGTATCATTTTTTATAATATCAAAATGAAGCAATTCTAAGTTATCACTGGATATGTTGACATATTGGTTTAACGAAATATTGTCTTGTAACACCTGCCTTTTTGCACAATCAATTTTCAATTTAAATTTGGCACAATCAGGTAAACCTAAAATAGCATAGTCCAAATCAAGCTTACTTACTAAAAAATTTACATATCTCTTTATATTACCAAATTTAATACATAATCGACAAGATTTATTAATTGTAAGAGTTCCTTGTGCCTGTCTAATAGTAATAGGGGTAACATTATGTAAATTACCATTTAAATATCGAACAAATTTGAGGGGTAAAATTGAGACAGTTGATCCACTATCAACCACACAATACACTTTGTTATTGCCCACATATCCAGGGATGATTAATTGTCAAATATTATTAATAGGGGGTGGTTGAATATGAGCAGGAGTTTGAGATTGAAAGGAATTTGTGTTAAATATACAACTCCTCTCCCAATGATATGCATTTTCTATGCCTCTGTTTAAACATATTCTGCACGGACGACTAGGGTAGTTGTTTTCATAATGAGTTGCAGGCATTCTAGGAGTGAAAAACCTAGGATTAAAATTTTGGAATGGATTGTTTGGAGTAGGTCGAGTCCAATGTCTGGGCTGAGGATTGGGATTGTGCATAGGTCTAGTTTGTTGAAAATTTCTATTGTTGTTATTAGAGGTATGATTTGGAATCGCTGCTAATTGTTTAGCAATGCGAAACCATTCACGAGTATTGGAAGGAGGGTTAACCATCAAACAATTTTGATACTCCGGCTGAAGTCCATCAGTTAATCCCTGTATAATTAAATTTTCCCCAAGCTGAAGTTGCCTTCCAATCTCAACTTTCTTTCTAAAATAAGAATCCAAATCACTTAGATCATTCAACTTTAAGGAGGTAAACTCAGAAAATTTTGGAACTCTAACCTTAATGAATTTTTCAGTTAAAATCTCGACAATTTCCTCATAAGTAGCACAATCCAAACAATCATTTATATAAGCTTTTAGCGCTTCCCCCTTTAAATATTTTGAAAGATTTTGTTTTTTCCACTCATTATCTTTTTTTTCTCCTGAACATTCATTATCAAAGTGTTTAAACCACTTAAAAATGTCCATGCCTGACTCAAAGTCAAAAGGGACAATATCAAGTGTATTTTCTGACATTTTTTTTTCTTTTACTAATCCTGACCTTAATAACATGAAAGAAGGATAATTCATATGGAAAATATTTAAATGCTATACTTCAATTATTAAAATTCAATTACTATACTTCAAATACTTCAATAAATAACAATAAAAATAATAAATAAATCAATTCTGTTTGAATTCATGTGAAATAAATAAATAAGTAATAAAATAATAAATATCGGTTTTCCATACATGGGAAATAACAAAAATTTTAAGAACAAAAATACTTTTCTTTACGTATTGAAAATAAATTTAGCAACAGAGTATTTTTTAAGAACAAAATAATCCATCTTTCGATTTAAAAAACACCTTTAAAATTAAATAAAATTTCTATGAGCAGAAAATTTCAATTAATTATAAATTAAGAACAAATTTATTTTTTAATATCTGTAATAAAAGAGAAAGAAAAAGTCAAGAATTTAAACAAAGAAATTATTATTAAAATTTCTTAATCAATAAACAAATAAAAAAATAAATAATAACTTACAGGCACCTCGATGTGGCCTTGTTCACATACCTAAAATTTATTAAAATAAACAAAAATAAAACACTTCGTAGATACGACTCACAGGTGCAAATTTCAATTAGCTTATATTACCGATGGTATCAACCGTGGTTTCGCAATCGTGATGAAGTGTTCATTTATTATGAAATGAAAATTTATCATAATATTTCTGCACTTTTACCTAGAAAATACAGTAATCTATATATATAAAAGGAATTCTGAGGATAATTGAGGCACAGGCGAAAGCAAATCTTGGCAATGCGCCAACTCGGTCCAGAGGAAGCAAATCTTGGCAATGCGCCAACTCGGTCCAGAGGTATAAAAGCAAGATAGAAAAAAACGCGCAGGTCTGTGCATTCAAGTACAACCACCCATATGTATATGCTGAAAGTTTGTTCTGACGCTCACCCGACGCACGTGGAGTGCCGATGGTCCGGGGAGAGTCACCGGGGGATCCGTCGCGAGCTGAGAGAGAAGCGTACCATACACATAAATTATTAAATAAACCTTCAAATTAAGCCCGGCGAAGCGGGCTGGGTATGCTAGTAAATAAATAAAAGTAAATGATGTTGAAATTTGTCGTGCAGGTGTTCTTTAGATTAAATAATCAGCATGCGTTTTTCATCGCTGTCAAGAAAGAAAAAAAAATACTGCAGGCATATCTCACACTTAAAAATTTGCAGATGCTAGACATAGTCACACAAAACTTCATAAGACGATCCGTTTCCCAGCTGAAGGGTTTATCATTTATGCACATGAAGAATCGGCGTATTCGGCGAAAATGGCGCATGCAGTTCTCTTGATGTAGTTGGAACGGGAAGTGTAAGACAAACACATTTTTTCCTAGAACATGGCGAGCACACACTCATCGCTGTAGGTTTCTCTGACAGGAACAGTCTGCAGTTGGCAAACCATACTAGTTTAATATTTTCCCAGAGATGCACGCCGGCTCATAAATCCTGTCGGCTTTCAGTGTAATAATAATTCGACGAAGGCTATGTTCCGTAAACTTCCAAGAATGTTACTTCTAAGAATCAGCAGCAGCACGAGCAGAGTAGTCGCTCCGGCAGTTGGCAAGCAGTGGAAGAGTTGCATTGGGGAATTTCCCCATTATAAAAACAAAATCCATGAGTCTTTCAATTCCTTTATTTATTAACTCATAAACTACGTAAGTTCTTCCCCACATTCACCTTGGCCTGATCATCAAATATTCCAAAACTTCGTGATTAAGCTGCATTCCAAGATATTAGAATTTTTCGGGGAAAAAGAAACAGCATCCTAATATTTTAAAAGTCAATCGCATTCTCGGAAAAAATGACATGGCTTCCGAGTAGTTTAAAGGAGAGATGCATTCTAACCTCCTAAAAGACCAAATGAAAAAATATTTTCACGACAAAACTAGCGCCCTCCTACTCCGCGTCAATCATTTTAAAAAACCAATTAGGATGAACTCGAGCCTCAAACGGACAAAAATGATCAATTCTAATTGGTCGTAGCAGGCGGTCCTTGGCAAGAACTATATTTTTTTCCTCGGAAGAACAAACCCTTTAGCTACGCGTAGTAACACCTGTCACGCGATGTTAAAAATAAAAAATAAAATTAACTAGCGGCTCTTTCGAAGAGTGGCTCACTATGAAAAATCACAACTGCGCATGCTTTGGAAGATTCCACTTTTTTAAGCAGGGGTGACAGGTATATGTGGGCGTTATAGGGTTCTCTGAGTCCTACAGCAGAGCCCTTTACAGTCTAACAGGCAAAGCGATGAAAAATAAACAAAACTTGTATTTAATATGTTGCCGGAGTGAGAGTGTTTCTCGAATATAAGTTTTTTTGTAGAAAATTACATTGAAACATTGTTTCGTATTGAAAAAAGAAAAATATATATTTGATGCATTTTTATTATTATTTGCATACTAATATTAAAATAATAAATTTTATTAGTATTAGTGAAATTTCGTCATTTTAATTCTAAACAATAATCGTGCTTAAAACTTTTACTTCCAAGGAATAAATTTCCTTAATAGTTCGCTTACACTTTTAAAAACTCATTTTATACAACCGTTCTGGAATGCTGGTATCCAAAATCGTAGTATGTGACTTACACGACATGTGTCCATGGAATTACCCAAAGAAAAGCTGCATTTATTTCCTATGTGTAATTTTTTTTTTTTAATTTGAAATTTTCTTTGTTGAATAATTGTTTTATTAGCTGGCATTTTTTTGATTTCATCAGCTACAACTGGTAAGCAAGGCTTGGCTGATATTTTTGCTAGATACATTTCTAAGTTTCTAATATGTTCATTCACGCCGTCTAAGTCTTCTGGTGTTTCAAGTGTTTGAATTTTATCACCAATAGATTGCAGTCTTAAGGTTAATGAAGCTTTTGCAGCACCTAAATCAGTTCTTGGCTTTTTTTTTTTTTTAACTTGGCTGACTATTGCAGCCATTTCTGAAGATTGGCGTTCTTTAAACTCATCTGAGACATCAATGACAAGGTCTCCCGCACAAACTTTTTCAATCCGATTTAAAGATGGTTCATTATTGCTGCGGGAAAAATTATATTTTTGGCAAAAGAAATGAATATGTTTGCATATAACATAACCTATCTCATACCGAAGACACGTACAAGTTAATGTGTGCAAACAAACTCCACAATCGATACATATTACCTGACATTGGCAAGTTTTGTTGTTTAGCTTAATGTCATAAGTTTCTATGGATGATTCCTGTATTTTGCATATTTTTCACTCTTTATGTTCTTCCATTTCTTGAATAGAGTAGATATTTTCATCTAATTTTTTGTCATGTTCTTGTCGAATTAAGCGCACTCTATGAGTGACTGTGCCACGCTCAATATCTATAACTCTGGAAATAAGTTTTTTCTTAACTGCCTTCAAAACAATTTGAATGGCTTTGTCTAGAACAAGCGTCTAGAGATCACACTTTCTCAATTTAATCCCGCGGGGGATCGGCCACTGCGCATATCGTTCCCCGCATGACGTAGCGATTTTCGCGGATTTTTGCATACTGCACATATATTACCCCCCTCCAGCGATCTTCGGACAAAATCGGCGTTTTCCCGCCATCTTCAGACGAAGTCAGCAATATTTTAGCAAAATCGGGGATTTATTGCGATCTTTTGCCAAAATCGGCGGTTTTTCCGCGATCTTTTGACGAAATCGGCGTTTTTCCTTTTTCCATTTTTTAAGGGAAATCGGCGTTTTTTCGACGATCTTTAGACAAAATTTGCTTTTTTACGCGATTTTTTCTCGAAAACAGCGTTTTATTCCTGCGATCTTTTGAAGAAAGCGGCGTTTATCCCGTGATCTTTTGATGAAATAGGCGTATTTTTTCAAATATTTTTAAGTGATCTTTTATCGAAAACGGCGTTTTTTCCCGCGATCTTTTAACGAAATCGGCGTTATATCCGCAATCTTTAGACGAAATCGGTGTTTTCCCGCCGTCTTCAGAAGAAATTAGCGTTTTATCTGCGATATTTGGTGAAATTAACGTTTTTTCCGCGATCAGCACAGGAAATTCGCGTTTTTCATCGATCTTTTGACAAAGTTCGTTTACAAAAACATTGACGAAATCGTCATTTTTCCACGAAATATTGACGAAATGTATGCTATTTCGGCGATCTTATCACGAAATTTGCATTTCTACGCAATTGCTTTTTCCGCGGGCAAAACCGTACAAGTTGGCAACTATGTGGAACTGATAACCCAATTTCAAATTTTCGGAAGAGGATGCCTTAAATTTTCGGAAATTTCGGACGAGAATCACTCCTGCTTCATATGTTGACCCAATTTGACGTGGTCGAATTTCAAAAATCAAAATATTTTCCCCGAAGAAATCGAATTTTGACCCCGATGGGGGGGGGGGGGGCAGGTATGCCCCCTGCCCCCCCTCTGGCGCCACCCTTGTATGCCATCAAATTTTGCACTTTTTTAAAAATGAATTTTAACAGCTGGAAGTATTGGATCTAGGGGTAATATTTGAAGAGATTGTTTCGATAATTATGACTCACCCTGTATATAAAGTTACTTTAATTTTTACAAGTTTGAAAAAAACGCTTCCATAGATTTAACCGTTTCAAGACTAGCATCTTTCAAACGAATTTTATTCGTGTGGCATCACTTTTTTTAATTATTTGACTTAACATATAGGCGTAACCAGCCTTTTGAACGGGGGGGGGGGGGAGGGGGTACCCAGACTTATTAACCTGAACATGTTGAATACAAATAATATTTTATATAGTAAAAACTGATAAAGCGGAACCTCACAAAACAGATTGAATTTCCGTTAAAAGGGAATCCCACAAAACTGGTTAAATCCCTATTTTAGACAGTTTTTTTTTTTTTTTTAATTTAACAAGTACAATTTCGCAGTTTTTTTTTCTTTTTCTTTTTTTTTTAATCAGGCTCAAAAGAAAAAAAAATGATTTCAATATTTTATTCAGTAAACTTTGTCTTTTTTTTTTTCAATAAAATTTTTTCGAGATCTTCACATGTTTTATATTTTAATGTGATTTTTAGAAGGTTTTTTTTCGCATTTTGCAATGTTTTTTTTGACATTCCTAAAAAAATTCGTTCTGTGTAATTTTTTTTTTTTTTTTTTTTTTATCTTTTCCAAATTTTTGATGCGATTTTTAGCGAGGTTCTTCATACTTAAAGGCGATTTTTTGACTTTTTTCTTTTTTCCTAAACAAAAAAAAATTTAGGGTAATTTTTGCTATTGCTGTGATTATCTCGAATTGGAAGAATGTCAAATGAGTTCCAATAAGATAGCTGAAAACTTAAATTTAAATTGGCTCAAAAAAAAAAAAAAAAAAAAAAAAAAAAAAATCTCAATAAATCAAAATTTTTTTGTTTCGAGACATAAGTGGCCATACCTTGCTCGGGAGTAACGATGCCAAAAACAATCTTTAACCCCAAACCTGTATTTCTTCAATTCTATGTTCTTAAAAAAAAAAAAAAAAAAAAAAAATTTTTTTTTTTTTTTTTTTTTTAAGGAGCAGGACTTGAATTTCATGCATTAGTTCTTGAGTATGACTCTCACTAAAATTGTGTAAATCTTGTAAAATGAATCACGGCAGCATCACTTGTTGAATGATTAGCACCAAAAACCTAATCAGCAACAACTTGTGTTAACATTTAATTGAATCTGAAGTTAGATCAAATATCGTGCATTAGTTCTTGAGATAGATATATTGTGGAAATCGCGAAAAATGCACCATAGCAGTGCCACGTATTAGGTTATTTACAGCAATTTATAAAAATGACCAACTGAATATAATTTTTAGCTCATAGGTTATCAAAGCCTGGGAGCTTATGTGCCCGTCCGTTCTGTATGTGCGTAATGCGATAACTCATGATAAAAATATCCGATTCACTTGAAATTTTGGTTATATGTATATACTGATAAGATGCTCTCCTGATAAGTTTTTGAAGTTCATTTGATACGTATAAGAGGGGGATCGGGGGCTAATGCCCCTCCCCTTTATTTATAGAGATGGGATTTTTTAAGTTTGATTAAGCATATCCCTGATTATAGTCTATGCAAGAAAAAACGACTACTCAAGGCCGAATGTTCCTCTTTCCATTTTCCCTTCGTTGCCATGGCATCGGAGGAAGCCAGTCCCTTGTCCCTTTTTTTCCAATGCACTTCCGCTAAACAAATTTACCCGTGCAAGAGTATGAGTTATGCGGTATTCGAAGACTCTTTTTCCCGCACACCAACTGGATTTTCTTACGTTCAGAAAAAGCCGTAGTTTCGCTAATTTTAAAACATTTGTTTTGTGAGTCTATTTATAGCAAGAAATATGGGTAGATTTTTCGACGACAGATTAATGATGCTATTATTTTTTTAAATTCAATTAATAATTTGTAATTGTAAATTTATTGTTAATATAAATTAAAATAAATTGTGACTTTCTAGAACTTACAATGCTATCTGCATTCGTATATTCATGAAGTTTCCTACTATTTTAAGTGCAAAAATATTGACCCCCCCCATATATATATGTGTGTGTGTATATATATATATAATATGCATGTTATTTATTTATGAATTACATTATACTGTGTTGCTATCTGGTTATCATCTCAGTCATGACCCAATTATCAATATAAACAGAGTTGTAATCGTAAAAAAAGCAGAGAGTATACGGTATAAGTAGAGGGTATGCGCTACATCATGAATGTTCATAGATAGGATACACGCAAATGCTTTATTTGTGAAACAGAGGGTATCCGAAATTTTAAAAAATCTGGAAGGCATACGGCGTATACTCCCGTATACCCTCCATTACATCCCTGGATATAAAATACCAAATTCACAGCATTTTCTGAAAAATACTTTGCATATAATAAAAGAATGAAATCAATTAAAATTTGAATAAGAAGCAAAATACAAGTAAATTAAAATATCTCTTTCATTTATAGGAATCTGAGTGAGAAAAATTTTCGCGTGTTAAATTTTTAAGGATGAAAGTGTTTTATGAATTTAGTGAGCAATACATTCAGATTTGAATCCGAGAATTTGAGCTCTCCTTGACCAGCATCCTTAAAACAAAAATAAATAAAAAGGGGGGGGGGGAGGTGTAAAAATGGTTCAACCAATTCATGCCACTTCAAATGGCTTGATGAAAAATTATTCTTTATAATAATTTTAATATGTGTCTCAAATAACTAATGCTCTTTGGGGTGGAAGGGGGGGGGGGGGTATCATTAAAGTCCATATTACATTCAGCATTACTTACCCCAAAATATCTCGAGGGAGTGGGTAAATATTAACTGTTTTTTTTTCTTTTTTTTTTCTAAAAAAATAAGCAAATTGAAATAGAATAGAATTTTAATGTATGAAATCTTTCATACATTAAAATCTGAGTAAGAAAAACACATCTTTGATTTTTGCATCAGAATTGGAAGCAACGAGCTCTTTTAAATAGTTGTATACATTATAAATAACCTTCTTCGACTGCTTTCTAATATCAGGACTGGTTGCCATAATTAAAAGAAAGCAAAAAGGAGAGAAAATTAAAGAAAGCAACTTAGTCAAACAAAGGACGGAGTAATACTCGGAGTAAATTTATTATAACAGGTGTAATATTTTTCCAAAGATAACCGAAGATTTACCGATTGAATAATCGTGTTTAAAAATTAATCTAATGTAATTTCGTATGCAGCGATTTTCTGCAGTTCCATATATTGACCTTCGATTTATTCTGTGGAGCTGATACAGAGTATCAGACCAGATAAAGTGATCGTTGAGGTTAATTGGGTGAAATAGTCCTCCAGTGTTCGTGTTCGGGATAGCTCAGTTGGTAGAGTATTGGCGGCTTCAGCCAATACATCCCTGGTTCGAATCCTGGCCCGGACTTTTTTCACCCAAAATTCAAAAATGGAAAAATTACATCTGTTACAATAAATTTACCGATTGAATAATCGTGTTTAAAAATTAACCTAAAGTCAACTTACTTATTTGGTTCATTGCTTAATTTCGTCACTTTATTAGATAGGGATCGTTCAAGTATTACGTAAGCACTAAAGGGGGAAGGGGGGATCCAGAGTTTGCTTATTTTTTCTGACAAGGGGAGGGGGGGTCACGACAATTCTTACGTAAGCATTAAACAACGAAGCAACTGCAGTTCAAATTCAACAAGCAAACATAAGTATGATGGGGAAAGAGTGTTCTACAGTCCGTTCGAAATTCACCGTTTATTTTGGATTTTATCCTTTGCTTATCCATCGGTAGTCGCGTGACCCGCATCACCCACTCGCCCTTTGTCTTCATTGTTGTCTGTTAGTTGTGTGCCAAGTCAAGTACATTGCAAGACTAGAAAAATACAGGAACCAGTGTGGTTGGGTTCTGTTGCCAGGGTAACTGGTCAGTTGACATTATTTTAGGTAAGTCCGGTATTTTCTTTTCTCCCTTTCAATCGGTCATGGTATTTCGGGAATTTTTGCAGAATTTCTGGAAATTTTTGTCATTCCGCTCCTATTGTCGAACTTCCTTCTCTACAGGTTTTGGAACTTTAGAAAGCAGAAAACCTACTTAGGGTTTTTCTTGCTTCGGATACACAGCACACATATTTATTGTTTTAGCTCAGTTGCTTAGTGAATTTACATAGTGAATTTTTAGTAAAAGAGTATTGCTTTTAGTTGCATAGAGAATTTAGTCGGATTTAATTATGGATACTAACATTGAAAATCCTTATTATATCAGAAACTTTATCAGAGCTTTAAAAAATCTCGAAATGATACTCCTGCCCAAATCGTGCACAAAATGGCGAATGATGTTTGGCAACGGTACAAAAATGAAGCAAAGTGCGACAAAGATCTTGAAAGGCTTGTTTTTTTTTGCTATACACCACTTCAAAATGTACAATTTGAATGCATTATTCATTGCTACTAATGCACCAGGAAGAAGTGCATTCAACAGGGTTGAACGTAGAATGGCCCCTCTTAGTCGGGAATTGGCAGGACTAATTTTGCCTCATGATCATTTTGGCTTCCATTTCGACGACAAAGGCTGTACAATAAATGTTGATTTTGAGAAATCCAACTTCGAATTTGCTGGGAAGGTGTTGGCGGAGATTTGGAGCACCATGAACATCGATGGACATCCTGTCCAAGCCACTTACGTCAATTCTGGTGAGCCTGAACTCCCAGTTGAGGAACATATAAAATGGTATTTCGATCATGTTCGGGAAAGTCAATATTTGCTTCAGATAGTGAAATGCAAAAATGAAACGTTTTCTCTTCGGCCTAGAAGTGGAATTTTTAAGATTCTGAAATCACGCTACTTGCCACCACCAGCTAAAATGAATCAAACATCACATGATCTCATCGTAAGTGATGAAGGGGAATATCTAGAACCAAGTCTCTGTCTTGCACTAGATTTAGAAATTTCTTCAGCAGGGCTCATTCAATTACCTTACGATTATTTCTGTCCAACAGTGAAACCGAAGCTATCAAAACGTAATTGTAAGGTTTGTGGACATTATAATGCGTCCAATAAATCAGTTGATCGCCGTAGGAAAAATATTCAAAGGAATGATAAACAAAATGTCCCTCAGAGACGAGTGTGTCCATTATGTATAGCGGCTCGGCGAGCCAATGAACTGATGTGCATTCTTTAAGCCCTCAAAGGTGATGAAGACATTGAGTGGCTGGAGAAAGAAGAAGTGAAAAAACAAGGACCGGAAATCTCCAGGCCACTGTTCCTGTGAAAACTTTATAATAGACAATATTGAAACATGGATTCAAGGATCCTGGACATCAGATTAAAATATGAACACCAAATTCAACTCCAACATTTATATGATTCATGTCAAAAATTTTAGTCATGATGCCTAAGTAAGTTAAGACTTCTTGTATATCTTGTTTTATTGTTCAATGTGATAAATAACAATATATTTGAACCATTTTGTATTATGTGGTTTGTTTAATGCAATAAGCAACAATATATTAAAACCATTTTATATATTTTGATATCACAATCCATATGCCTATATAAATTTGTAGGATTAATAATGTAATTGATTGGTAACTTTTTATAAGTCAAGAAGAATTGATGTATAAATTGTCATAAAATCTTACGTAAGCAAAGGGGGGGGGGGGTCTAGAATTTGCTTATATTTTCTTACAAGGGGGGGGGGAGGGGGTACAAAATGACTAAAAAATGCTTATGTAATACTTGAACGGTCCCATAGACACATACGACACTTTGTTATTTTTATTTTTTATTTATTATTTCTTTATACAAAATATGTAATGATTTTCTTTTGTTTTTCAATTTCAGGATGCTTTGAATACGGTACTACAACATTTTTATTACAGTAAAACCTCCATAACGGACACCTCTATTTAACGGACAGTTTACCGATCCCCACTCCCAAAATCTAAATTTTTGTATGTTTAACCTCTGAATAACGGGCATTCCGAATAGCGAACAGTAATTTTGGCGATAAAGTATGAAAAATAGTTTTTAACGAAGAAGAAAAAAAGTAAAATGTCTCTAAATTTGTCAGAGCAATGCGTCTCAATTTTGTGATCACAGATAAATGTAGAGAGAGGCCCAGGGAAAATCTTCCCTGGCCCACTCTCTACATGTATGTATAACTTTATTTCAATTTTATTGCTTAAAAATATATTTTAATTTTTGATTAATCATATATTAGAATTTTAGGACATATAAAAATCAATTAATGAAACTTTAAGCATTTTGAATCTCTGAGGTTTTTTCCAATAGCGGACACCTCCGAATAGCGGACAATTTTCGCGCTCCCGAGGTGTCCGTTATTTGGAGGTTTCACTGTATTACAACTATGTTCTAAATTCAGGGCCGTAACTATAAACTTGGTTGCCCCGGAGCAAACCAGTGAGGCCCCTCCCGCCGGGGCAAATTAAAACTTTGTCCCAGACGCAGGTTTTATTTATTTATTTTTTTTTTCGCCCGCTACTATTTAAATGTACACAGTATGATTAGCCTAAAAAGATGAAATATGGATTTTGATTTTTCTTTTCGATTTTGTGTGTTTATTAATAGATAAAGAAGAAAGATTTTCTAGAATTTTTTAGATGCTTTTTATATTATTCAACCAATCAGAAGCCCATATTATCTTCCTTATACTAGCTTCGGTTGGATCGGCAAACATTCTGGAGCGACATGACACATTCGGTTCGACATTCTGCTGTCTACTCCAGAGCTGCTTTTGCATTCGAAGCGTATGGAGTATATCTTCGGACGCGCAGAAACACTTACTCTAGCACTTTGATTTTTTTAATTATTATTTTTTAGCTAGATGCTGGGCATTTTATAGGAAGTTAGACAAGAAACTAAAATCAACAGTTTTTTAACCACCAATTTGGGGCCCCCTCAGGCTTGGGGGCCCCGGGGCAGTGCCCCGTCGGTAGTTACGGCCCTGTCTAAATTACGATCACAGCTTTTGATCAAAGAAGTTTTCACCAAAAGTCTTCCGGTTACTTAACAATGCCTATGGAACCCCAGTTATCCGAAAATTCCTATGGAACCCTGGTTAACCGAAAATTCTTTGGTCCCATGTTTTTCGGATAATCGGGATTTCACTGTAGTACATTTTTGAGAGGATCTCTGATATCTAAAATGTTGAAAACCAAAGGTAAAAAAAAAATTCACAAATCCAATACTTTATTTTATTTTATTTTATTTATTTATTTTTTTTTTTTTTTTTTGTAAAAATAGAAAAAAGTAAAAAAGAAAAAAAAGAATGGAAATATGTGTAAGCAAAATAAAACATTTCACGAGTAATGGTTCTGAGATGCTTTTATTTCACATAATGGAAAAAAAAAATGAGAACTTACATGGAAATAAAAAATATTACAAGATGTTACTTCTTTAAGTACAATTTAGCTTACTTGGCACACAAAACAGCTATTACAATATTCACTTAAAATGTCACAAGATTAAATTATCACAGGAGGCAGTTTTAAAATTTATACTCTTCAACAGCACAGTAAATGCTCGCTCTTACAGACATCACTAGCATTACAAAAATGCTTAAAAATAAAAACTTTAAGAGCAAATTTCAATCTTATTAAAATGAACATACATATAAATACAGTAGAATACAGCTAATCCCCAAATGTTTATAACCTGCACTGCATATAGGAATGGAAAGAAATAGTTCCTTTTTAAAAAAATTAATAAGATTAACTTTTTTTCTACCTAGCATTAATCTATCGACTGCCCAGCAAAGAGGCAAAACTGTAATGTTATTCCCTCTGTAACTTTTCTTTAAATATTAAAAAAGATTTTTCCAACATGATTTAAAGAATTAAATATGTCTCTGTAAACATTGAGAATTTTAATCAATGTTTTAAAACTGTATTATATCTGTGGAGTTATGTTAATTTAAGTTGCATGAAACCTACAGCTGAGTGAACAGATATATCAGTTCATGGCACTAAGAAGGTTAATCTTATTTAAGATATACAGTCGACTCTCGTTAATTCGAAATCGGATAATTCGAACCTTCGTTTAATTCGAACTAAAGATGGAGTCCCGAAATTTTCAATGGCAGAGTAACGTTAACAACTTTCATTAATTCGAACTCATTTTCTCTTGACTTTGGTTAATTCGAACTAACGAGAATTCCGATTTTTAATTTTTCGCTCCTTTCTCACGGATTTCAGATCATTTGAATAACTTTCTTTCTTTGATTTTTGTGAAAATTGTTCCGAACAAGTATACATATAATCCAATGCACTGGATATCCACTTTCTTAGTGTCCCGTCTGTCCATCAGTGACGCCTCAAATTTTTCCTTCCATTGTGCTTGTTTCTAATCATTTAATAGTTTATGTATTTATACATTCTAATTTATTATTAAGTCATATTCTAATGATAACAGATGAAATATATTTAAAAAACACTATAACATTAATTCCTTTGTAATAGTACCCTATTAAGCATGTTTTCATTTCATACTTTCCATAATTCGAACTTCGGATAATTCGAACATTTCTTGTGGTCCCGACGAGTTCGAATTAATGAGAGTCGACTGTATGTATATATATTATTATATATCATTTAGCGCTCTTCTTTGCCATGTAAAATGATAGTATAAAAAATATGATTTTAAAAATGTAACAGTGAAGTTTTTTGAAAGATTCGCACACAAACAATATATTTAACCATTCACACAAATACCAAGCAATTATCATTCTTAAATCATAGTTAATATATGTAAAAACGACAATATAGTCAACTCTGTGAAACCTGTTAGTGTATAATACACAAATGTCTGTTATTTGCACTACATGTTGTAATGTAAACAATGAAAATTGTCATTAATGTTTAAACTTACAAAGCTAAAATTGGTACATATTTTTTTCAATTATCAATTTTCCAATGAATAAACATTTAAATATAAATTAGATATAAATATTTAAATTTCTTTGAGTAATAAAATTTTATCTTAGAGCAAAAAATAATAAATGTTGATAGACTACAGAAAAAAATTATTGACAACGAACCGAAGTTGAAACTACCATTTTGTTGTATCAATGTTTAAAATAATGTATAATCAGTAAAATTTCTGTTGTATATAATTTTTCTTTAATTTTTTTTTGAATCTTTGTTATAAAATATATTAAATCAATGTTGTATTTTATTTTGTTTTCCATAATAATTTTAACTTTTGTACAGGTGTTCTTAAATTATAGTCAGATTTAAAAAAATAAAATAAAATGTAAACAAAGAGATGATCTATAATCCACAAAACCTTCGATCCTTAAGTATGTGGATTCTGCAGAGTTGGGTGTACTTATTAAATTCTTATATGCATATTTACATGATTGAGACAAAATGTATTTAAATTTCTTAAAACAAAATTTTATGATTCAGCTGACAGCTGTGATTATTCAAATTGCAAAATAAGTACAGAAGCATAAATCAAATGTTTTAATACAAAAGATTATTAATGCGATATTTTAAAAATATATACAAAAACAATAAATTATATTTTTTATTTACAGGAAAGTTTAAGATGCAAAAGAACATTATACATTTATGTGAATTTATTGTTGAATTTGTATATGTTATATGCTTCTAGTATAGTGTCACAAGTAATAAAATATGTGCATTTGGATAATTTTTATTTATTTGTTGCAGTGCATAATTTATTCATTTTAAAGCATTAACAGTCTAAATTTGCTCAAAACAGAAATAAAGAAAATGTAATAAAAAACAAATAGACAAGTAATCTGCAAAATGCTCAGAATTTTTAACTGTTTGGATTAGTGTTTTCTACTGTACTTTTAAATACTACAATGAAAATTATTTCAAAATAAGATCAATGCAACATGATATGGAATTAAATATTAAATAGAAAAATGACTGCATCATTTCAACATAAAATGCTTATAAAATTCCAAGCAGCAAAATAAGCAGTATACAGTAATGGGAAACTTTGAAATTTTATGACTAATAAAGGTCACTTCTAAATTAAATCAATGTGATATGATATAGTATCAAAAAGAAAATTGGTTATATATTTTGAAAAGTTAGAAATAAGAAATCAGTGATTATACAATATTTCATATTTAACTTTTGAATTTTATGACCAATAATATCAATCAATATTTATCCAACATTAATAAAATGTTGGCACAACACTGTAAATATTTCTGATAGTTTGCTAATATTTCAACAATACTGATTATTCATTCAAAATATTCCTTATGTAATTACAATGATTGTAGAATATATTGAGTTTACAGTGTAAATATTTTCGATTTTAGTAAATACATTGGATATTGCAAATATTTTATATGTAAAAGCAATCAATACACAACACTGGTGCAGTGCTGGTTTTAATAAAAGGAAACTAACAAACAAAAATTTTTTTGTTCTACTTTGATCCCATGATATTAAGAAAGTATTTCTGCATATAAAACAAAGAACACTTTAGCTCTAAATAGAACAATCTAAATAAAAATAAATATAAAAAGGTAAAAGTTTTAATTAAAAAAATTCTGAATACTACTTTTAAAATGGTAGCAAATGATTTTTCTACAGCTACTTTGATAAAGGCAGTATATCATCAGGGCCAGTTTTGGCAAAGGCAACATAGGTGATTAACAATGAGATTTTAAACTAGGCCAAAAATGCTAGCAAATAGGACTTGACTCCTTGACTGACTCAGTATCTCAAAGTAAAAGCAATGTCTAAAACATTTTAAGGTCAAACATTTTACTTAATTTGCTTTTTACTTGATTTAGCGTCATTTCCATAATTTCTTTTCAAGGTTTCAGTATTTAATGATACATTAAGTTTGACATTTTGCCAGCAGCAGTATATATATTTTTTTTCTAAAAAAATAGCTAAGAATTTCAAGATACTTTTTCTGACAGAATATAAAGATAATTAATTATGCATTCGTGTTATACTAAATGTTACTTAATATTATTATATTTGTTTACTTGACTTAGCTTCTTTATTTTTGTAATTAATTTTGGAAAATTCAGTATAAAATGATAAATCAAGTTACTTTTCCCTCTAAAAAATAGCTGATATTTTCAAGCATTATTTCTATAATTTATTTTAGAGATTACAATATAAAATAATAAAACTTGATATGCAACAGCCCCTCCCCACCAAAAAAAAAAAAAAAAACCTAGCTGTGATTAAGCATATTTTCTTTCACATTATTAAGAGTATTTAAACATCCAGTAGTGTGATACTAAACAACTTCAACAGAACTCGACAAAAAAATTTCAGGATTAAACAAAAGTAATAATAATAAAGATAAAAAACATAAGAAAAATAAAAGTAAAAGACAGCTCAAACTTGTATTTATAAATATAACACAAGTTATGAATTTAAATTCATATTGAAACTGGTGAAAATATTTTACATAACTCTGATGGAATGAAACTTTTAGCTGTATTAAAACTGGTGAATTGACACAGTATTTGTTCACTGGGTAAAAAGTTAAAAATTAAGCAGTAGTAAATATTATAAGTAGAAAAGAAAATGTAGAGAGCTTTATATTATACAATTAATATTTAACATTTTGTATACTAAATAAAATATACAATATTAGCAATGTACAAATATTGTTTATTTTTTAATTCCACATTTTTTCAATTTTATTTTAATAAAAACAATGGCAGTAATTAGGGTTCTTATTTTACAGATATGATTCATTACATGAGTAAAATATATTACAAAAGGACAAATCGTTTTACCAAATTGGAAATATTTAGTCTTAGAAGTTCCTTCAAAGTGTTCATTGGAGAAGCCAAAGAGCTTACCCTTTCCCTCCCAGAGGTACTTTTCTCTAGAAGAGTTCCTTTGGAGTTCTTTCTATAGAATGGAAGGCAAAAATGTACAACAAGCACAGAAATTTTTTTTTGCCCTAGCCGATATATTTTATGAAATCTATACTAAAAAAAGTAAATTTTGTCCGCAAATTTTTTTTTTTACTTTATCAATTTTTTTTTTTTTTTTTTAAGAGGTTTTTTGCTTTTTGCATTGATTTCTTCACATTTGTGAAATAATTCCAGATACTACAGGCTGCAGAAATAGTTTTTGTGCTTATTTCTCAAATGTTGCAATCAATTCAAAGAAATATTGCAATTAACCCCTTTTATTTAAATTTCAAAAAGAGTTATTAAAAAAAAAAAAAAAAAAAAGTTTTTACCTTTAATGACAAAATGCATGTTCAAGCACTGAAACAATTAGAATAGAAAAGATTGCTGCAAATGGTAAAATCCTCAGTTGTTTCTTGGGCTATTAAATCCAGGTATATCAAAGTATTGCTTTTAATAAATTTCAAAAACTTTATTTGAGTACATAATTGGTACACTTTTTTAAATACATAAATATATTTTTAATGTTAATGTGCAAAAAATTGAAAGGGAAGCACATAACTTAATAGCTATGTATATGTATTTACACATAGATTATTTTTGTGTTTTAAAAATATCATACATCACGACAGAAATTTTTTATGATTTTCTAAATTATTTTCAAAATATATTTTGCTAATGTGCAATTAACAAGCATTTTAAATGATGGTGCTATTTCATTAACAAAACACATATATATATATATATATATCAGCAGAATGGAGAAACAGTATGCTTATTATAGATGCAGATATGTGGTCACCAATCACCTTGTGTCAATTAAATATTTTACTGTGGCCATTAAATTTTTTGTCTAAGTAGACTTTTTTTTTTTTTTTTTTTTTTTTTTTTTTTTTTTTAATGCTATTTTTTCTTAATCCTTTTGGGCCCAGTTATTTTTTCCATTTTGAGAACAAAATTACTTTTACTTTAGCAAAGTTATTTGTAACTATCCAAATAGACTTACTGATGTTTAAAGACTGTCTCATTGTCTGAAATGCAGTGAATATTTTGGGTACTATTGAATTCATATTTATATAGTAATAAGCTAAGAAAGAATTTTTAGAAATATTTGGAAAATATATTGAAACAGCTATTAACAGATATCACAATTTTCTAATGTTTTTGTGTTTTATCACAATGATTCATTCAGAAAAGTAACCTATTTTTTAAATTTAAAGAGTGAAATATATGTATAAAATAAAGAATCACCAATGGTGCAAAGAGAATTAAGTAAACCTTTATTATTATTATTATTATTATTACCAAATATTAAAAGATAAATTAAGTCATTATAAGAAAGGGATAGCTATATATTATCATCTCTATACATTGAAAATAATTAAGTAATTGTTAAGAGAAAATAATACTTGATAAAAAGACATGTACTATTAATAGTACACCTGACCAAAAAGGGTTAATATAAAATGAAAAGTTTGAAATGCATTTACATATTTATAGTGTGAGAAAAATCCCATACATTCACAATTTTTTTAGAAGTACTTTTGTCTGAGAAAATCAAACTAAATTTTGTCTTCCTCACATTTCATATTTTCTTGATTTCTTAGATTATAATGTTTTTTTCATTTGTATTTAGCCCAACATAATTTTCTCAATGTGCATAATTTGAGATTTATACTATACTTACTATATTTTATGGAAGAAATGCCGAAACCATCGTAAGCGCTGCACACTTCAAATTGGCTTCAATAAGCTAAAAAATATCGTAATTGCCACAAACATTGCACATGTGAGAAATGCTCTTTTGTTGATGCAGCCACACGGACTTAACTTTATTTAAAGCTTTCTGGATTGTGTAAGAAGCCTCATTTTTAATAACTTAAGATGTTTAACATTTTATTTAAATCAAGTTTTAAATACAGTAGAATCCCGGTTATCCGAATCCTGTTTATCCAAAAATCGACTTAACCAAAAGACTTTGAAATTCCCTAAAGTTCTTTTTAAATATGAAAATTTTATTGTCAACACTATTTTTACCGATATCAAATGACAACTTTCAACATATTTTGATTTATGATACTATTTTATTTGTTTGTTTTATATCAAAACAATTCCGAATCATTCTTAATACATTGAAGTGCTGTTTTAATACTTATTAGCTTTAAAGATTAAAAGAAAAATAAGTAAAAATCAAAACTTTGGAAGGTGTAATACTTGTAGAAATAATGTTAAAAAAGCTTTTTCTTTGGTTTTATTTCATTACAGTCTGCCATGTGAATTTTTTTTAAACCATTGCACATATTATTTAGTTAATTACTTATAAAACTTACCATTTGCATTTGCTTTCTGTGGCTCTGTGTTGCATGCGCATCTCTCTCTTCAACACAGAAAATTCTCTCTTCACATGTTAAACACACTCCTGTTATGTCACTATTCAGCATTGATCTTCTATTTTAACTAGTAAGTTATCGCCTTGCTGTAGAAGCAACTTATAATTCTGGTTTGTTATTCAGTGTGCTTTGAATATGTTACCAGAACATTTTATTATTAAAACGATGCTCTAAATTATAATCACACTTTGTATCAAACAAGTTTTCACCATAAGCCTCCAGCCTATTCAAAAATTCCTATAGTACCTTGGTTATCTGAAAATTCTTATAGTATCCTGGCTATCTGAAAATTCCTATAGAACCCTGGTTAACCGAAAATGCTTTGGTCCAATGCTTTTCAGATAACTGAGGTTTTACTGTATTTTATTACTTTTTAGTTTTTTTATTCCAATTTTATAAGCATAAAAAAAAATTAAATTTGTAAACATTGTGGCATTTTTCCCATATAATACAGCAATTCAAATTTCAAGAATTTTATGGTTAAATTAAAAACACACATTTTATGTAATTAATACATGTTTTGTTGCACATGTACATACATTTTTTTCCATACAAATGTCATTATTTTTATGCGTTAGTTGCAAAATGTGGCCACCAGATCGTTTTATATTTTGGGAATCTGCAACTATAATGTCGACACACATTGTAATACACATATTCATTTGACAGTATTTATGAGTCAAGATGTTAAAAATATTGAGTGATAAATGCCACATATATTAAATAAACTATGATTACATTGATATTGTATGCAACAATCATTGAACATTCAAGTTATGATTTAAGTTGCCTTAGAAGAACTTACTAAGCTATTGAATGCGTAAGTTGTATGAACAATGGGATCATTTGCTTTCCAATGAATAATGGTTTCATAAGAAGCTGCACAAATATAATGTTATCAACTTATTGGTAATTTTAGACCTATTAACCTCCTTTGGATATCATACGTTATCATTCTTCAACCCATTCCTGCCCACCCTAGTAATAATATTGTTATCAATGTGCATATATATATATTTTAATTAGAATTTATGCTTTTATTTGAAATAATATACAAAGCTGATTAAGTTTATTTTTTGCATATTTTATCAATTTAAATGAAAAAGTTAATATAATATTACTTTATTCAAATAACACTTAAAAGAAATATGTACCATTTGAAAGTATTTCATAATAGTTTTTTGTTATATAATGCATTCAACAGTAATAAAGTCTTGTTGCGCTTGCTCTGAATGGAGGAGGGAATGAATGCAAATAGAAATTCTTATCAATAAAACAAGTGGAGAACATTTTTTCTTTTATTTATTAGTAACACAAGCTTCATTTCAAATATATTTCACATAGTTTTTGCAAACTTATGATATATGCATAAACCAATGAAAATGAATAGGGATGTCAAATGTTAGTGTAACCAATAATTTAGAATTAAACAATTTTATAATAATTAGTGATTTGAATAATAACTTTGTAGTTTCCTAAAAATAGATAACAGACTGAAAAAAGATAATATACTATTTTGAACTAAAGACCATGTAACAAATAAAAAGAGAAAATTTTGATTGGATCAAAAATGAGAATTATATCATAAGACAACCCCCCTTTACCCCTAGAGATATGTACAATATCATGTGCCAGACACCCCCCCTTCTCCCCTAAAATGATAACATTATATATGCACAGCCTCTAACCTATGATAAAAACATACAAATTTAGCAGTGGATCCGAGTTTGATGTTTAACAGCAATTACTAGAAAACTAAGTTTGAATTCTGGACAAAGTTCAAGCTACTTTCGTATTTCCACTATAATCGTATTTTTCACAAAATGTAAAAAAAATTCTCCAGAATGCAAAAGTTAAACAAGAGGCTTTCACATTTTTGATAAAACATTTTACCAAAACATGACTTTCAAGAAATTATTTGAATTCTACTTTGAGAATATATTTATAGAATGCTAAGATGAAGAATTACAAAATGTAAATTAAAAGGCTTTGATAAATGATAAAACATTTCATTACAATTATGATAAAGTAAGGTACAATAATAAATGTTTTATTAAGGTATCAAAAAGAGTGGAGTATAAACATATTGGCAGTTTAGCATTTGGTCAAAAGATTTTTAAACCTCGATTAAACTCCAGTGCACATGAATATATAAATGTAGATAACATTGAGATCCTTTAAGTTTGTAAGACAGTATCATTGGGTGGATCAATTTTTTATTCCAACCCAACCAGAACCTTGGATTGAGTTGATGCTATTTTTTTTTGTTGTTGCAGGTTGGGTTGATTTCAAATATTTTCGATATGGTTTTGACTCTTCAGGATCAAGTTTAGATTGGCCCAATTTCCCAAAAGAAAATCCTTAATATATATATATATATATATATATATATATATATATATATATAGTAGATTCCCTGAAATCCGCAGATAATTTATGGATGTAAACAATGAAACATTCAGAGTTCAGATGTAGAGACAAAATTTGACTTTTTAAGTTTTTATATCAATTCCATATATATTTTAATTTGTAATTTTTATTAATATTACTGAATCCATGTATTTTTAATAACAGAAGAATAAATTTATTTCTGAAAAAATCTAAGATATTGCTGATATAACTGGTAATCCTGATCAACATACCAATTATATTTATGTATTAATCAAGCTTTTTTGGTTATTAAGTTCGCCTAAATCTGAAATAAAACTTCTTTATTTTATGATTTTGATGTAAATTAATAATATAGCTTTATGAGGCAAGTTTCAATGTATAATTTAGGAAAAATACTGCTTAACAAATTTCATCTGTATAACGAATATTTAATCAAACATTATTGATTATTAAGTTGACCTTTGCTTTTAATATTTTAATCATTTTAAAAATTATCTAAATTTTTATTATTTTAGTTTATTTATTTATTTTAATATTTTATCATATTGTAAGCATTTATTAAAGTTTCGATTGCATTATTAATTACATTCAAAATACTGTTTAAAAATGCAAAGTATAATTACATTGAAATTACTGTTTAAAAATGCAAACAAAGTAATGACCAGAAATCCGCACAACCTCCGGTCCCAATATGTGCAGAAAAGAGGGAGTCTACTGTATACTAAATACTTGAATATTGAGTATATATATATGTTCATTTTTTACAATACAATTGTACCAGAATGATTAGCAAACCTATATAATATAGCATAATGAATAATTTTGTCTCTTATTTTGCTTATTTTATCCACTCTTAATTGCTTTTCACAGAGAAAGTTGAACTGTGTCTTAGAACAGGTTACATTTGCCTTTCGAGGATCCACTGTATTTACAAGGAAAATTGCTATTATTTAATTTAACACCAATAGTATTGGAACAAGGAGAACGTACAAAGTTAGGGTTATGAAACATTATCAACAATTATGTATTTTTAATAAATTTATATCTGTTAAATATTTAAAATTTGTAACTGTACATGGGCAACTAATTATACTCTATAATAATTCTGATGTTTACAAAAATATTACTGAGTTTGTTTTTTCAACAATTGATTGCTCTTAAAAAACATACAAATGGAATGAATACACAATTGCTAAATTGACAGTTCTCAAACAGTTTGTTTAAATGTGACCCACTTTTCAAAGCACTCAAATTCTGATTACAGTTTTATAGTTACCAACATACCAAGTAGCAAAAACTGTCTGACACGGCAGCTGGTGCTGCAAATTATTCTACCAGTTTAAAAAGAAAGGCAGGCTTTAAAAGCTGAAATTCACTTTAAGTCATAATTTTATAAAATTTTCTTTATAAAGGTGAATTTTTCTTATTTTATGGGATATTGTTGCTTAAGTAGGTTTAGTCTACCACTGTTGGGTCGCAGATAAATTTTAGTATGTTGAAGACTGACACAGAAAATTCTGCTCCTGGGCAAATATATTATGTATCTTTGTAATAATTTTAGGAGGATAAAAACTTATTTTAACCTATTCGTGACGGGAGCCTTTTATGAAATTTTTAATGTTTTGTCACCAGTTTTCAAAAACAGAAATTTGTGCCTCTTCAAATTGAGAAAATGCTCCAATTAAATAATGTAAATTTTACAGTAAAATTTTACTGGTGGGGATAACAATTATTCTTAAGCCTTTTGTGGCACGTATATGTGTCGCTTGTCCCCAAGGGGTTAAGACCATTTATAGTTTATTCAAGTTCATGTGATATGTGGAACAGATATGAAAAAAAGGTCAGTTTTAAATTATTTTATTAAAGTTACTCAGTTTTTATATTAAAAAGCTCTTGAATAAAGTTTAAATGGAATAATTTAATCTCTGTTAAAAAAAATTTCTTTTGAATATTTTACTTTAAAAATTATTTAATTTTTTTTTCCCTCAGTTTTTGCCTTAGTCAATTGAAATGTTCATCATTTTGGATAGCACATATTTAACACATTAAGCCACATAATGGATAAAAAATGGAATTTAATTAAAAATGATCAATGAAAATAATAACTTATAACTTAAATTTATGCAAACGATAATTACAACAATAAGTTTATTGAAAAAAAAAAAAAAAGCAAAGTTTGCATTTCAAATGGCTTGTGCGATAACTATCAATTAAAAGGTAATAAATATACAATTTCAAATCAATCCTTAAATTAAAAAGTATGTCACTTTTTTGCAGTATTGTAAAAGCCAAAAATAAAAACAAAGGTAACATTTAAAAAATTGTTACACAATGTAAATTGAAGAGAGAGAGTACAATTACATTTTAAATTTTACTTGATATAAATTCTTCTCTATTGATTATAAGAGCCCTTAAAAAACACATAAATTATCTTTAGAGATATTAATAAAAATATCAATTTAGTAAAACTTTTTTTTAATTTAGCAACGAATACCTGATAAAACTTTCTCACATTCCTTCAGAGAAGTGTGGGAATTCACAACATACAGTTTGAGAACCATTATAAAAAACTCCAAGCTGAGCTAAGCAGAAAATGTGATGACATATAAATGCAATATCAAACATACTTTCAGATGAAACATAAATATACAATGAACACATGAGATCAAATGGATAATGGAACAAACCAAGCCTACATAATACCCCAGTTTTGGCAAGAACTTTTACAACAGCTACAATACATCTTTTTTATATGCCATGAAAATGCCGAGAAATAAATAATAAAGATAATAGGCAGGCAGGCACAAAAATAGAAATGTTCAACAATGAAGCAGTGTTACATAAATTTGAAGAGCAGGTACATCTTTTAGAAGTATAGAGAGCATTTTCTTCTGTTTTACATTCACCCATTATTGGGGTTTCTGGTTGAACACAATTTCGACGTATATGCTCGAGAGAGCCTAGAATAAAAGGAAAAAAAATTCTAAAATTAAATACATGTAATTGCTTCCAGTTCATATATTTAAATGTTCTTCAGATTCCATAAAATATAGAAAAATTAAAACTTTTTACCGAAAACAATAATCCTTTAACATTTGCAAGGGTTAGAATCCCAAAAACATTTGCAAATGTCAAAATTGCAAATGCTGAGACTATCTGCCCATACTTATTAGGGGGTTAGATTCTAATTTTTTTCTTCTTTTTAATGGAAAAGAGCAATTGAAGTTTTAAAAATATATTTATTAAGCTTTATACATTAAAAGTAACATGCTTTAAATTAGGGATGCACAACCTGTGGCCCGCGGGCCAAATTTGGCCCGCGATGGGTTAACGTCTGGCCCGCGAGTTTCATCAATTTACAATTGGAAAAAATTGCGATTTTTGTGCATATGTCGTAAGAAAAAATCGTAAATTTCGTCAGTTAACCATCGGAAAATTCAAAATTTTGTCACTTAGGAATCGCAAATTTCGTTGATCAGAAAAGTCGCAAATTCCATTGATTAAGTGAAAAAAAAAAAAAAAAAAAAAAAAATTTTTGTCGATGAGTCTCGAAAAAAACCGCAAGTTTCGCTCATCAGATATGGAAAAATCACAAATTTTGCCCATGAGGCTTGGAAAAAATAGAAAATTTCCTCGATCGGATATAGATAAATCGAGAGTTTTGTCGATGCGGCACGAAAAAATCGGGAATTTTGTCGGCCGGACGCAAAAAATCGCATATTTCGTTGATAAGACAAGAAAAAACCGTCAGTTTTGTCGATGTTTTCAAAACTTGCAAATTAAATTTATCGGTTTGGAAAAAATAGCATGTTTTCTCGGTTTATTGCGTGAAAAATTCGCAAATTTCGTTGATAGGGCACGAAAAAAATCGCAAATTTTGTTGATAAGGCACGAAAAAAGGCGAACTTAGCGATGACGCGCGGAAAGATTGTAAATTTTGTTGTTTGAAACAGTCGTGAATTTCGTCCGTTTATGAAGACAATGCAAATTTCTTCAGAATTCGCACGAAAATCGCGAATTTCGTTCTTCGTGCGAGGAAAATGCTTATTTCGTCAATTAAGGGTGAAAAAAGTGTTTGCACACCGAAAAATCGCGAGTTTTTTTTATCGGATTCCGAAAAATCGAATTTTTTTGTTTGAAACGGGAATATTGCGAATTTTGTTGATCACACGCGGAAAAATTGCTAATTACGCCGATCAGACTATAATCAAACCAAGAATTTCGTCGATCGGGAGCGGAAAATTCGCGAAATTTTTACATCATGCGAAGAAAACTTGGGAATTTCGTCGCTTGATTTTGTGAAAACACAAATTTCGTCAATCAGTTTGTAAAAATCGCAAATTTCATCGATCAGCTTTGTAAAAATCACAAATTTTGTCGATCGGCTTCGTAAAAAACGAAAATTTTGTCGATCACGCTCGGAAAAATCGCTAATTTCGTCGATTAGATGCGGATAAAGCGTGACTTTTGTCAATCATGCGAAGAAAAATCAGTTTTCTAAAAACCACGAATTTCGTCGGTGAGATTCGGAAGCTTCGCAAAGTTTGGTCGATGAGATTGAAAAAATCGCGAATTTTGTTGATCAGGAGCGAAAAAATCGAGAATTTCATCGATCAGGCTCGGAAAAATCAAAAATTTCGCCCATCAGACGTGGAAAAATAGAATAATTATTCGATCAGCCGCAGAAAAATCTCTAATTATTTCGACTGGCTTCGTAAAAGTACCGAAATTCATCGATCGACTTTCGTCGATTTCATCTTTATAAAAATCGTGAATTTTGCCGATCGACTTCGTAAAAATAGCTAATTTTGTTGATCAGTCGCGGGAAGATCGTGAATTTTCTCGCTTGGTTTCACAAAAATCGCGAATTTTGTGGATCAGGCGCGGAAAAATTACGAATTTCGTCGATCGACTTCCTAAAAA
Source organism: Maratus speculifer (assembly GCA_964019185.1). Lineage (NCBI taxonomy): Eukaryota > Metazoa > Arthropoda > Arachnida > Araneae > Salticidae > Maratus > Maratus speculifer. Next base: position 73,671,248 of record OZ025303.1, read on the forward strand.
TTGACAATTTTGTTGATCAAGAGCGAAAAAATCTAAAATTTCATCGATCAGGCGCGAAAAAAATCGAAATTTCGCCGATCAGACGCGGTAAAATCGCATATTTGATCAGGCGCAGAAAAATCTCAAATTTTGTCGATCGCCTTCGTAAAAGTAGCGAAATTCATCGATCGACTTCTTAAAAATCGCGACTTTCGTCGATTATCTTCATAAAAGTCGCGAATTTTGTTGTTCAGTCGCGGAAAGATCGTGAATTTTCTGTCTTGGTTTTATAAAAATCGCAAATTTTGTCTATCAGGCTCGGAAAAATCACGAATTTCGTCGATCAATCGCGGAAAATCACGAATTTCGCTGATCATGCGAAGAAAATCGCAAATTCCATCGATCGGCTTTGTAATAATCGCGAATATTTCATCGAGATCAACTTCGTAAAAATTTCGAATTTCATCGATCGACTTCATAAAGATCGCGAAATTCATCGATCAGCTTCGCAAAAATCGTGAATTTCATCGACCAGCTTTGTAAAAATTGCAAATTTCGTCGATCATGAGAAGAAAAATCACGGATTTCGTCGATCATACGAAGAGAAATCAGGAATTTTTTCAATCATGCGAAGAAAAACCCGAATTCCGTCGATCGTGCGAAAAGAAATAGCAAATTTTGTTGATCACGCGAAGAAAAATCGCGAATTTTGTCGATCATACGACGAAAATAGCGAATTTCATCAATCGGCATTGAAAAAATCGCGAATTTCGTCGATCACCTTCGTAAAAATAACAATTTTTGTTAATCAGGTTAAAAAAATTTAGAATTTCGTCGATCAGATGAAAAAAATATTGAGAATTTTATCAATCATTTGAGGAAAAATTGCAAATTTCGACGATCGGCTTTTGAAAATTTACGAATTTCGTTAATCAGCTTCGTAAAAATAGCATATTTTGTTGATCAGGTGCAGAAAAATCATGATTTTTTCTATCGATTTCGTAAGAATTACGAATTTTGTTGATAAGATGAAAATAGATCGCGAGTTTTCTTGATCGGATGAGGATAAATTGCGAATTTTGTTGATTGGTTTCGTAAAAAGTGCAAATTTGGTCGATGAGGCATGGAAAAATTACAAAATTTTATTTATCGGGCACAGAAAATCTGGAAAATCGTTTATTAGGCATGAGAAAATCTTGCTGATCGTGTTCCTCTTTTCTTTGTTCATAAAGGCCGCATTTTTTTTTCGGCACCAGCCATTTATGCTTCTTTTTTAGCACTTTTAATAAAACAAAACTTACACTCCTGCATAAAGCCAAGGAATATTTTTTACATCTTTAAAAATAATCGTTGCTGTATCTGTTATATATAAAAACATAAAAACTTCGGATATATATATCTTTACCATCTGAATTACATATTTTGCCTAGGTAAATGAACCCCCCCCCCCTTACACACACACTGCCCTCTGAAACCATATTTTTTTTATCCGATTATAGGATTATAGGCCACAGATCACCTCCATTAAATCATTCTTTCCATGTTATTGATGTGGCCCTCGACCATCCAGACATAATCTTAATTGGCCCTTCTCTTGAAAAGGTTGTGCACCCCTACTTTAAATAAATTTAAATAATTATAAACATGTTGCACAAAATTTATTTGGTAGTGTATGGGGGGGGAAAATTTAGTGATGTGAGATTGTTTGACATAATAGATCTGATGTTTATGAATTTCCATGTAAGGAAAAGTTGCGGCCTCAATTTATATTTAAAATTTCAGACTCCTCACCAGTAAAGCATTCTGTTGCTCTTTCAACAAGTTATTGATGTTTTAAAATTTCCCCAACAATTTTTGCCGAAAATATTTCATTTCCAATAAAAAATTTAAATTTTAGAAAATTGAAAAAAATCTGCATAAAAAATAAAGGAAATTACTGATATATATATTTCCTCAAGATAAGGGCTGAAGTTCTGTCACCATAGCCATAAGGGATACAGTACAGTATGCTATACAGTACATAAGTATCTAGTGTCATGTAATTCACAGAATATATAAAACAAAGTGAATTTACTTTGTAAAAAAATATTCTTTATAAAACAAAATTCGTAAATAACCAAGTTCAGTCTTCGTGAATGTTGAAAAGTCCAGGCATAAAAGTGGAAAATGGAAAAAAAAAAAAAAAAAAAAAAAGGTGGAAATTTTTTTTTATCTATAGAGGGATGCCTCCTATAATTTAAGCGTCATTTTAACAACTACTTATACAACAATATTAAATATAATTGCATGTATGATTGCTTTTTAATTTAAAAGTATTAACAATGCTAAAGATATAAATCCAAATATACCTTATTAACTTATGTGAAATACAGTCATTAATTTACAAAAAAGAAATATTATTTTGAATGGTTTAAAACTATTAACTCCCCACCCACTCCCATTTTATTTAACACTAGAACGCTGGGATGGTGTCAATTCGACACTGATCACTGGACTAATTGTCGATTTGAACCAAAATAATCTTCAAGAAATGAGTTACATATCAGTTGCATTGAAATAAGCTAAACAAATAAACTAAATAATTTCAAATTATTTTACTGGTTTTAAATATATTTTGTAAAACTTGCACAAAATTTCCCGGCGTTCTAGTGTTAAAAGAAAACAATCTCCCTGCTAAATTGATCTTTGAATCATAAACATATCTCAAAAAAGATTACAAAATTATTCAAAAGTGTTGTATAAATAGTACAAGATATTCTATTCCAAAAAGAAACTTTCTTTCACTTTAAATTTGAAAAAACTTTAAATCATTTTTGAAATACACTTTATTTGAATGACTTTCAGATGCTTATATGATATAAAGCTCACTTTTTATTCTCTCTCTTTTGCACAACAATTCAAGAACAAACGCCAAGGGTTTGAGTAGGCAAAATGTCAGATTAATAAATTCCCCCCCCCCCCTCCACTCCATTATCCTTCTAAAACGTTCTTTGCATTTTTGCATTAATCCTTAAAATGTCTGAAATTGCTTTAATAAAGGTGGAATTCATGTATTGTATGCTCGTATTCTTTCATGCCTGAATGTTCCACATTTTTTATTTCGGGAATAATCAAAACTTGCGAATGTTAAGGGATTACAGTATTAAATATGTGAAAATATTCCACACTGCTGTCTAAGCATAAACCAACAGAATGAAAAATGTCTAAAGTGGGAATTGAACTTGGATCGTTGGAAAACCACTCTAACCATTCAGTGCTTTACCATTAAGCTATGAGGAATATTCACCTATGCTCATCTAGGTACTTATACCATAAGCATTTTCTTCCATTTTTGTGTCACTTGTTTACAGTGCAATTACTATATTTGTAGATAAATTCCAAACATTAGAATGTAAACAAAGAAATTTATGTATAATCATCAAAATTTAATAATCTACAAAACTTAACCACCCAACCTGTGCAGATTAAAGGGAGTGTATACTGTATATTAAAAACTGGTAAGAATTTAAGATGTTATTTTAAAATATTTTTGATAACAGCTATGTTTGCTTTATAATTTAAAATTTGTACTTTTAGTCAGTATTTTAAAAGTACCATTTTTACAAATTCAACCTACTCTATAATCTTCACAACCCAGAATTGCCTAGTCTTGAATAATTGTTAATTTTGCACATCATACTATACAGTACAAGAACAAGAAAAAAAAACATGGATTTTTGGAGTGTTTAGCTATCAAAAAGTTAACTACAACGATTTCTTAGGCTTACAATTAATTATAAAATGAAAAATTTAACAAATGTCTTATATCGAGAAATAAATTATGAAGAAATATACCATAGAACACAGCAGTCAATTAAAAAAAAAAAAAAAAAAAAAAAAAAAAAAAAAAAAAAGAACATTTTTAAAAAATTTCATTATAAAATAAATTAACATCTTTAAATAAATGTCACTGAAATTATACCATTGCTGTCCCAATGTGAGTACGTCTCACAGCCATTTTCACACTCTGATATGGCAACAGCATTCGCTTCAAAAAGTTCGTCTTTGCATATGACAGTTCTATTGGCAGCATCTTTGGGAGACCAACTGCATATGTAGCATTTGACAGCAAATGCTAAGAAGAAAGAGTTACATAAATTGGCTGCATTAATTATTCAACTAAAGTCAATATTTACTATTTAAACAACACAGATGTATAATACAGGTGCGTGGCAAAATTTATGCAAAATTCGGAACTTTGCCGAAAATTTTTGGAAATAAACCATTTTTATAACTTTTTTTTTTATTAATATCAAAAAAATTAAAAATATTTCCCCAGTTTTATGCACGATTTATTTACTGCTAGCGCACAATTAAAAGCAGAGCGATTTTCGAATTTTCCAAAAATTTAAGGCATTCGATGCCGAAGAATTTAAAAATTCATCAATCCGAAAGTTTAAACAGCAAAAATCGCGAATTTTGACAAATAAAAAGCAGTTTCGTCAATCGTTCGTAGAAAAAAAAAAATTTCCTATTTCATCAAATTATTGCAGAAATAACACGAATTTGGTCAAAGGCGGAAAAACACGAAATATCGTCAGGGAGACACGCACACACACACAAAAAAAACACAAATTTCGTCAAAGAGTCTCGAAAAATAAGAAGAAAATAATAATTGAATAGTTTAAAAAACCAAAAAACACGCTTTTATAGCAGGTCGAACAAAGAAATTTAGAAGAGTATTAGGTGACTTAATTTTTCAAATTGCTTTTGATCCGTTTATCTGGCATTTAAAAAATTTTTGATCCTTTTAAGCGGCGACCTTTTAAATTGTTGAATTATTATCGGTTCTCAATAAGTGTGCAAAGTTTCAATTTGATCTGACGTCTTAAAGTGGGTAAAAATAACATTCAAAAATTCCATTACATAGATACAGTCGACTGTCGTTAATTCGAAATCGGATAAATCGAATCTTCGCTTAGTTCGAACTAAACACGAAGTCCCGAAATTTTCAATGGCAGAATAACGTTAAAATTTTTCATTTATTCGAGCACATTTTCTCTTGACTTCGTTTAATTCAAACTAGCGAGAATTCCGATTTTTCATATTTTCTTCCTTTCTCACGAACTTAGAATAATTTTCTCCGAACGAGTGAACGAAAAACGCGACCGGGAGAATTCCTCCGTACGAGTATACGTATGATCTCATGCATTTAATATCCACTTTCTTAGTGTCCTATCTGTCTATCAGTGATACCTCAAAATTTTCTTCCATCGTGCTTGTTTCTAATCCCTTAATTAGTTTATATATTTATATATTTTAATTTAATATTAAGTCATATACGAATAGACGAAATGAATTTAAAATAGATAATAGACGAAATAAATTAAAAAAAGATACATGTTTTCTTCTCATACTTTCCATAATTCGAACTTCGGATAATTCGAACATTTCTTGTGGTCCCGACGAGTTCGAATTAACGAGAGCCGACTGTATGTACAATACAAGTGAAGCTAATAAAAGCGTATTAAAAACGCGTTTTTCAACACAGAATTATCGTAAACATTTAACATTTCGACAAAGGCCCGCGCAAAAAAAAAAAAAAAAAAAAAAAAAAACGCGAAATTCATCCAAAAATCACGCAATAACGCGTATTTCGTCCATGAATCGCGTAAAAAACGCGAATTTCGTCCATGAATCGCGTAAAAAACGCGAATTTCGTCCATATCAAAATAATAAAACACGTAATTTTATTAAACATTGATGATGCAGAAAGTTTTTGACCAAATATTTACGCGCGCAGAAAGCTTTTTGTTTTATACGTCCGTTAAGCAGATCATTGTCAATTCTTCTTGAAATCAATGTTTCTTTTGAGAATGAAGCACATTAAATACAGTAAAATATCTTTATAAGACAACAAAGACTGTTCACAGATGATACCACGCTTGGAGGGGGAGGGGGGGTCATGAAACTGTGACATTTTCTGACAAGGGAGTGGGAGTAATTTTGAAGTTCCTTTGAAATTAAAATATTTTATGTTCATAAAGTAACGATAAAATTTAAAATCAAGTTTCATTTCAAATTCCAAAACACTACTGTTTTTAATTGCTCTTTGATATTAATATTTTATTACTATACAAGTGTGTGTGTGTGAACCTTAATCTTATTTCATACACACAAATTATTTTTGTTGTTATGCTCACAAATGTTATTAAAACACAAAACACTTAAAGTTTGAAATATAATGCAGAAATGTTTCAAATACTGTTTGATAAAGTTCTAGTAAAACAGGTGATCATTTATAAAAATAGAAGAACAATTTATAGATTAAAATGAAATTTGTATAATTAGAAAATCATTCTCAGAGTCGTTGCTGAATTAATTACATTTTATTTTAAGGTACCCTGGGGTAATAACGCCACGTTAAGGTTCTACCAATTTTCACGGCTTAGTTTTAGATTGTATTTTTCAAACAAATATAGGATCTGATACAGCAACTCATTGACTATCTATATAAAATAAAATAATTTAACAGATATGTATTCATAAAATGTAATGGCGTTTTTTCTTGACCAATGCTATTTGGCGTTAATACCCTCTATATGGGTAATAACGCCATGCAAACAAAACTATTAAATAAGATGGAATAATGGCATGTAGATTGCCCAATTTTAAAAATACTAACTCTACAGCTCTAGAAATTGACAAATTGCAATCTAAGCTATTGAAAATGTACAATTTTTTTGTGACTCTGAAAGAAAAAGAAAGCTGTGGTGGTGGCGGGGGGAGGAGGCAAAAGAATATCAGATTCTAAGCTACGTTTTGCTTAAAAATGACCATTTAAATAGAATTATTAGAAACATTGCATGGATTATTTGAATCAGCATTTATATTCCCATGTATGCATTCTAAGCGATAGAAAATATTGATTTTTTTGTGAAAGTGAAAGAAAAAGGAGCGAGGGGGGGAGCTTCAACAGAATATAACACCCTGTGTCTCTCTTTGCTTAAAAAGTCCCGCTTAAATATGATTATAAGAAACATTGCATGGTTTTAACCATTTACAATGTAATATTTTAATCATGTGAAGTTTTATAATAACTAGAGTTCTATGTAATAAATATTTTTATTAAACCTTAACTGCTGTTAGCGTCTCACATACCGTTGAGTTTTTCAAGTTTCAAAGTTTAATTTGCAATTTTTAGTTTAACTATAGATATCGGGAAATTTTTGTTTCATTTGGAGTCCTATTACTATCGCTAGAAACTTTTGAATAACTAAATTTTATTTATAATAGTTCTGTATATAAGGTTCAATACAAAAATAATATTCTAAAAGTTAATTTAACATTTTATTCATCGTTAGATTAAGCGGTCTGACAGGCCGCTCACAGTAAGTTATGCGACAATTTTTGTCACAGCAGTTAAGGGTTAATACTATTATAGTAATCTAGTAAATAGTTTTTAACCTATAACTCCACACTAATGCGGATTCTCCAAACCTACAGTTAAATTGTCGAGGTTTTAAAGAGCATGCATTAATAAATTTTTAATAAATTGAATAAAATTTTTGATTAAAAAACATTATCCCAAAGAGATCTCTTATTCAATTTTATACATAATTCATATGGTTATATATCATTATCTCTATATTAGCAACAAAATTAACCTTTAACTGCTGTTAGCAATCTGACTGAACACTGTACCCCCCCCCCCCCCCCAATAAAAAAAAAAAAAAAAAAAAAAAGGTTTAACTTGTATTTTCCAGTTTAACTATAGTTACAACTGAAATTCTCTTTCGTTTGGAGTTCTCGTAATATTGTTAGAAATATTTGAATAGATTAAATTTAATTAGAATTAATTTTGTACAAAAAGTTTAGCGCAGGAACAGTATTCTATGATTTTTAATCATGGATCGCATTTTAACCTTTAACTAATGTTACCGGTCTCGTAGACCACTATTTTTCTTTTAATTTTTTAGTTTAACTTGTAATTTTCAGTTTAACGGCAAACACTACCAAACTTTTCTTTCATTTAGAATTTTAGTACTATCACCAGAGACTAAATAAGTGAATATCTTTATATATAAAAATCTTCTGTGCGTGTGTATGTAATTGAACTCCTCCTAAACGACTGGACCGATTTTGATGAAATTTTGTGTGTGCGTTCCAGTAGATTCGAGAATGGTTTAGATTTACATTTCGTCGAAATTGATTCAGTACTTTTTTAGTAATTAGGCAAAAACTAAAAAGTTAGTGATTTTTCGCTAATTAAAAGTGCTATATATATTAAAGAAAGTCAGGATTTCGTATTAATCATAGCACAAAAAAATCTACCGAACCAAAAATCTTGAAAATTTCGGTAAAAATACTTCTTATAACATCGATTGTCGCTAAGAAAGGATTTTCGAAAATTCCACCCCAAAGATGAATAGAAAAAAGAACGAACTTTAAAAAAATTCCAGAAAAATCGGCTTTTGTAGTTATTTTTCAACTGATAACATATTTTAGTGCATTTTTTCATTCTGAATCGAATGTTACTAAGCAAATTCGTTTAAATCCAGTAGTTCGTGAGATAATTCACATTTTCCTAATTTGGCGATGTCTTCGGCGCAAAAACCTGAAATTTTCAATCCTCATCTTTATATATAAAAATCTTCTGTGCGTGTGTATGTAATTGAACTCCTCCTAAACGACTGGACCGATTTTGATGAAATTTTGTGTGTGCGTTCCAGTAGATTCGAGAATGGTTTAGATTCACATTTCATCGAAATTGATTCAGTACTTTTTTAGTAACTAGGCAAAAACTAATAGTTAGTGATTTTTCTCTAATTAAAAGTGTTGAATAAGTTCCATGAACAGAGTGCGGACGGAATGCCCGAGCGGTCTAAGGCGCCAGATATAAGCTCTGCTTCTCGAAGAAAGAGATCGCGTGTTCGAACCCCGCTCCTGTCAAACGTGTATATGCTTTACAGTAATATAGCCTGTATTATAATTTTGATTAACTGACTTCAGAAAATCGTGAACTTTTAACAAAAAAGAGAAAAATAAACTTTTCTATCAAAAATTCAGCCGACTTCAAAAAATACTGAAGAGTGAAGAATAATTTCCTTACATAATTGTAATAAGAAATTAAATTAAGAGCGTAGTGTTTATCGTGCGTATTACTATATTTAAGTATACATTTATTTGATTTTCTGGTGTCGGTGCCAGGAAGGACAACGTCGTTCGGTGACAGGACAACGTCTGTCGGGTCCGCTAGTTAAGTATAATATTCTTGTATAAAAAGTTTAGTACAAAAACGCAATCCTATGAGTTATTCCCGCCTTTTATTCATCTTTCAATTTTGTGGTCTCATAAACCGCATCACATTCATATGTTAGAATTTCTGTCACATCAGTTAAAGGTTAAATTTATAAAGTTTTGAAAAACCGAACGCTGAGAAAGTTAAAATTTCGAACTAAATTGAACAATCCAGTGGAAATTTAATAGAAACCTGATTTTGAAGATGTTCGAATTTGAATCTCGAAAACATTTTGATGTAGTTTTATTTACAAGAGTTAAAAAATATTTTTTACATTAGTAAAAATAATAATAATAATAATAATAATAATATAATAAAAAATAAAATAGAGAGATTATTTTTAAGTATTGACACCCCCCCCCCCTTAATCTTACCATTTCAACAATGATGATAATGCTGTCCCATATTAATATATAAACCCCCTTCGGATATAGTTCGGCCACTGTTAGGAATCAACCAGGGTAATAACGCCAATCCCTGGCGTTATTACCCCGGGATACTTATTGCGCAGTAAATCCTAAACTACAAATTATCTCGAGAAGATATCCAAAATCTTCTACAACAATTTGAAAGTACATGAAATACACTACAAATTTATGTAATAAACAAAGTATTTCTGGATAAAAAATATGGTCTTCAGATCAAAAACCTTATCTCGCAAATTTTAGATCAAGCGTTAATTTTAGTTGCTTGTAAAAACAATGAGACCTAAAAATGAAACAAATTAACTTGAAGCTGTTTTTTTGCGATTTATATGACTCAAACCCTTCTGCGCAGAGCACATGGGTGTCATTTACCTGATTATTTCATAATTATGCAAAATATAAGCACTTGGCGTTATTACCCCGCCTGGCGTTATTACCCCAGGGTACCTTATATATTTTTATATATAAAATAAATACGTTTTGGTTGGAGGCACAGAAAGCCATACCTATAATTAAGTAATAGTTATGTATGTATTGTTTAAAGAAAATTTCAGACGTTCCCGTTTTTAGACGAAAATAGGAAGATTGCAGAAATTAGTTTTCAATTGAGTCTTTATTGGTAGTATCTCGGCATTGTACAAATAACAAAATGGTGGATAAAAATAATCATTTCTAGTTTGACATTTATTGAAAATAAAAGCAAAAAATATGTTTAACACTTTTTAAATCATTAAAAATTCATAAAATATATATTACAAATTTTGAGATGAATTCCATCTGATAGAGAGTTATTTCTTGTTCTAATCTGTGCTGTAAAGATTAAAATAAAATACAAAATTTAAATTAAAAAAAAAAGAATAGAATAAAAATGTTTAGTGCAAAAAAATCCAGTAAAAAATTCCTTAAAACTTAATTAAAAAAATAATTAATAATTGAAATTTAATCTCTTCAAGGGGTTTTGAGGTATACCTTGAAGTACCTCCGTGTCCAATATCGCAGAGTTGGCCTTATCCATCACAACATAAGAGCGGAAAGGAAATGGGAATTTTATCGATAGAGCGAGAAAAGAAAACTCTAATTTTGCCGAAAGACCGCAAAAAGAAAACGCGAATTTCGTCAGATCGGGGAAAAGAAGCATGAATTTCGTCGAAAAATCGCGGAATGAAAAATGTAAATTTCGACGAAAGATCACGGAAAGATATTTAGAATTTCGTTGAAAGATCGGGGAAAGAAAATGCGAATTTCATTGAAAGAACGCGGGAAGAAAATACGAATTTCGTTGACAGACTGCGGAATTTTCAAATTTCGTTGACAGATTGCGGAATTTTCAAATTTCGTTGAAAGATCGTGAGAAGAAAATACGAATCTCGTTGAAAGATCGCGAAAAGAAAACGTGAATTTAATCAAAGGATCGCGGCTGTCAAAATCCAAAAATCCCAACTCTGGCTTCGAGTTATGCAGTTTTATATATGGAGGTACCTTCCAGCCGAATCTTGCAACTCTGCACTCTCTTCAGGAAACATCACACATACACAAACCATCTAGCTATGTCAATTATTATAATACATATAGTTTTTAATCAGAAAGTATATACAAAAGATTTACTTTTACAAATCGGATTAACCTAAAATGCAGGAATCTAAATAGATAACAATTAAAGTTGTAATAGTTCTATGTAACAGCGTAATCATCAGCGATTGGCATTTTGAGAGAGTTGGCCCTGGATTTATTAGAGTTTTCCCATTGAATGTACATTTCAATAACTGTGGTAATGTTGTAGGATTAATTAACGGCAAGAATCAACTGAAATCTTTTAATTTCTCAGCACTAATTATCATTTGAAAGAATAAAAAAAATGCAATGCAGAAATGAAAAAAAAAAAGCACTTACTAGCAGGTAGAAATGTTGCTAATAATGTGAGAATCAGCATGATGCTTGACAATTTATAACATCAGTTGTAAGGTTGTAACTGAAATAAGAAATGAGAATTCATTAAGAATAAATAAATAAATAAATAACTGCTTAATTTTCTGTTTAAAACTTCACAAAAATACAAAATTTACACGTGTCAATTAACCATACACTAAAATAAAGAATAAATGTGAATATAAATAATAAATAAAAATTAAGCAAAATTATCTTTGTACAAATCATTTGCGATTTTTCGAACTAACGAACATCGAAATAAAATCAGGGAAGCAATTTATCAGAATAAACCGGTATACATTTGAAACAAATTGAATAATTCTGCAAGATAACCACATTTATCTAAATTAAGGGAAGGGGAATTAACTCCGTTCCTCTCCTTCATACTTAATGAATCTCCAAATTTAATCTAATGAGGAAAGGGCCGTATCAGAATAAACCAGTATTTCAAATTGACGCAAATTGGATAATTCTTCTATTCTGCATGAAAAACTCATTTATCTAAATTAAAGGGGAGGGAATTAGCACGTTCCTCCTCTTTATATTTAAACAATGAACCTCTACATTAAATCAGAATAGCGTCTTATCAGGATAAACCGGTATACCAAATTATTACAAGTAAATCGGATAATTCAGCATGATAAAAACCCATTTTCCTAAATTAAGTGCGAGAGGGGATTAGACCCCCCTATTTCCCTTTTTATACTTGAACCACCAAAAATAATCACAGAAGCACTATATCAAAATGAACCTACATCCAAAATATGAAGCAAATGGCATATTTATATCAAGAGGTATTGGGTTACGTACATACATATACAGGGTGTTTCGCTACCAGACCGAAAAACTTTGAGGGGTGATAGTAGACATAAAGACAAACATTATTAAACAGTAAACCATGGGGCGCAAACGTCTTCTGTAGGAGCTAGAGGCCATTAAAGTTTAAGGTTCAAAAATTCAAACGCTGATAAAAATTAGAAAAAAGGGTCGATTAGTTTGCGGTTTTCTCTAAAATCATTCTTTATATCACGATTTTTTATTTTTTTAATTTTAAAGGTTAAGTTCAAAAATTGTCGATAGAGGGCGCTTCAGACTTTAGAGTTACGAACAAATACGTTTTGTCGTTCTTTTGTGCATAGGGTTGAAATTATTCTAAAGTTTAGACTTTAACTTAAATCTTAAGCCCAAAATCGGAAACATATTGATCGGTTAACTAGCGAAAATTTAACTGTGAACCGAGGGGGATATTTTAAACGCTCATAAACATTGGACAAACTAATCGATTTCGTTGTGGTTTGCGTGTAGGTCATTCCATTGGTAATTATTTTATTCAAAATGACGTACAGCTGTGGTGTCCTCATTTTTTCAGAGAGGGCGCTTCCGACACATGTCCGACATTTCAATGGCATTACTCCTGGGTGTTTTACTACCAGACTACCATACTTCCAGGAAGTGTTAGGGATGCAAAAACGACTCGGAATCACATAGGAATGTAACGTTGAAAATGTCTTTTTTGCGAGTTATGGTTAAAGGAAGCAGAGAAAAAAACAACAGAAACAAGGAGAGAAACAGCAACACGTTAATATGACATAAAACAGTTTATTTAAAGGTTTTACTAGAAAAGATGTTCGAAATTACGACCAGAAGTAATTCGACATGCTTGACAGCGGCGTCGCATGTAATTCCTCAAGCTTTGAAAAATTCCTGGAATCTTTGACAGATTTCCGGAAGCTACAGAAATACGAGCTGCTAAGTCTTTAATTGATGGTACGGGATTCTCATACACCCAACTTTTCATGTGACCCCAGCAGAAGAAGTTCATACTTGATAAGTCCGGTGATCTGTCAGGCCAATAAACCGGGCCACCACGACCTATCCACCGCTGTCCATATGTTACGTTAAGGTATCGGTGAACATCATTGGTAAAATGTGGAAGAGCCCGATCGTGCTGGAACCACATAGAGCTGCGCAACGAGAGAGAAACTTTCACGCGCATTACCGTTCAGCACCATCTACCGCAAGAAAATCGCAGCGCCATCTACTGTCGCTGTCAAGTTTCTCAGAATTTTTCTGGTCGTAATTTCGAACACTTTTTGCAGTAAAACCTTTAAATAAACTTTGTTCTGTCACTTTAACGTGTTGCTGTTTCTCTGCTTGTTTCTGTTGTTTTTTCTCTGCTTTTTTTAAACGTAACATGCAAAAAGCAATTTTCAACGTTACATTCCTGTGTGATTCCGAGTCGACTTTGCATCCGTTACACTTCCTGGAAGTGTGGTGGTCTGGTAGTAAAACATCTAGGAGTAATACCATTTAAATCTTGGACATGTGTCGGAAGCGCCCTCTATCAAAAAATGAGGACATGAAAGCTGTATGTCATTTTGAAAAAAATAATTACCAAGGGAATGACCTACACGCAAACCGCAACAAAATCGATTAGTTTGTCCAGAGTATATGAGCGTTTAAAATCTCCCCCTCGGTTCACAGTTAAATTTTCGCTAGTTAACAGTTAACCGATCCCCATGTTTCCGATTTTGGGCTTAAATTTTAAGTTAAAGTCTAAACTTTAGAGTAACTTCAACCCCATGCACAAAAGAACGGCAAAAAGTATTTGTTCGTTACTCTAAAGTCTAAAGCGCCCTCTATCGACAATTTTTGAGCTTAACCTTTAAAATTAAAAAAAATAAAAATCGTGATATAAAGAATGATTTTAGAGAAAACCGAAAACAAATCGACCTTTTTTTCTAATTTTTATCAGCGTTTGAATTTTTGGACTTTAAACTTTAAAGGCCCCTAGCTCCTACAGAAGACGTTTGCGCCCCATGGTTTCCTATTTAATAATGTTTGTCTTTATGTCTACTATCACCCCTCACGATAACTTTTATAATTCTGTTCAATTCTCTTAAATAATACATAAAATTAGGGGACATAAAATCTCGTTCAAGTTTGTTAATGGGCAAAATCGGATCAAGGGGGTGGAAATAAGGAGGTTTTTGGTGAAAAATATAAAAAAACCCATACCTTCTTAATTAAAATAGATATCGGATCAGTTTAAAGTTTATTGAACTTCTAAAAAATGGGCCAAAAGTTTATGCATGCCAAATTTTTGATAAAATTAAAAATGGGCTCAAAGGACGGAAAAATAAGGTTTTGGGGAGAAAAAAGAATTCATAACTTCGTCAATTTTTAATATATCAATTCTAGTTAGATTTATTATAAATTTAATTCATATTATCTAAAACATTTGTATTGACAAGTTTTTGACAAGAGCAATTCTTATCGGAAAAAAAGGATGGGTGAAAGATGAAAAAAATTCATAATTTCGTTAAATCTTAAGATATTAAATCCGACTAAATTTATTAGACATCTTCTTAATAACATCTACAACTTTTATACTGACAAGTTTTTGATAGGACCAATTCTTAAAGCAAAAACAAATTAAACAGAAATAGGAGTTTGAAGAAAAAATAGTACTAAGGGTGTACTCAAATCCAAACTGCTTTTATTCTGACTCATTTTTTAAATTTATTTTTGCCCTCAAACGCATCCAATTGGCAGGCTCTCTTTTTTAGGAACGATATAATGTGCCGCATTGGTCAGTTTCTTGATAAAGACAGAATATATATATTTTTAAATGCTGTCAAAATGGGCATTTTGAACAGAATTTCCGAAGCGATCGTGATTGAAGAATTAGGAATGCATTCAAATAACAAATTGCTTATTTTCTGACCCATTTTTATTCATTTTCGCTTTCAAGTTCATGCAATTGACAATTTCTCTTACTTAGGAACTATATAATGTGCCGTATAGATCGATTTTTTTTTTTTTTTTTTTTTTTTTTTTTTTTTTTTATAAAGGCAGAATATATTTAAAAAAAAAATAAAAAAAATAAACCTACCAAAGTTTGCATTTTGAACAGAATTTCCTTTAAGATGATTATGATAAAACCAGTTCTTACAGAAAAAGGAAATTAAAAACTCTTCAAAAATGGCCAAATAAAGTAGTAGAATTGGATTTATCTCTAATCATATTTTACTTTTTGTTATGAAATGAGAACTTAACTTCTATAGGCCGAGCAAACAGGGATTTTTATATGCACATACATCTTCAGCCATTAATTTAAAAGAGATTTAAAATTGAATAACATTTTAAATTTTACTATAAGTGTATTGCATCTATAATTGATTGTTTTCTAATAGTTCTATTATAGTTGTGCTTAAGGTAGTTCTCAAATTTCATGTTCAACAACGTGAAACTTTCTGACATGTTTTTCTGGATTATTTTTAAACGTAAAGCATAAAATTGGCAGGTCTGACTATTAAGCTCTGATTTAAAATAAAATAGCGCTTTCCCTCCTTTTTTTAAATTTTATTCTATTTTTTTTTAAAATAAGTAAATTATTTATTGAGTTATAAAAGCGATTCTTGACGCGTTTTCCACTTTCTCGCGCAGTCGTGCCAGAAATTTGGTCACCAATGCCCACTTTGACTTTTGACAGTATTTTCTGAAAGAAATTCTGTCTTTACCAAAAAATGGAAAACGCTGTTTGATACTTTACCTTTACCAAAGAAAAATTAAAAACAATTGTCAAATTTTGCATGAAAATTTAATACAATAAACAATAAAGGGTAAAAAACTTCTTTCGTACATTTGTAATATTCTATTATTTTCTTAAAAAGAAAAATTCCTTTTGTAAACAATAAAGTAAAATGAATTCGTGCACTATCATACAATGTAACAATTTAGAAAATTACTTAACAATCACCAAACTGAATAGTTTTCATAAAGGCAAAAGTTAAAGAGCAACGAACTTTATTAAGTATAAATGCATTTATCTATTAACTATCAGATGACACTAGCCCGACATGAAAACCACGTGGCACCTATCGACCAATGAACAGCGCCGACGGGACTGGGTCAAGCACGTTACCCTGACAACGGGAGACGCCGACGCCACAGAAAATTGTTCAAACACACAAAAAGTAGGAAAAGTTAAAGATATTTTATGAGCACTTTAGCCGGGAGAAAAGCGAACAGACCCGTTTTACTGTCGAATATGGGTCTAGTGAAAAGAAGAATAGAGCCGAACGAAATAAGTTTTTGGCTGAATCTCCAGACTTTCAGTTTCATTGCTTAAGAAAAGTCTTTGAAGGTATTTCTTAAGGAATTCATTTTCCCCTTTTCTCTTAGGAATCATTTTATAGTCTTGAAATATCGGAGGTCCGTGAAAGTTTTTAAGGGTGTATTTCGATCCAAAGTGCCCTTTTTCCGATTTATTTTTAGATTCACTTTTTCTCTCAAATGCACCAAACTGTCAAATTCTCTTATTTAGAAACTACACAAGGTGTCGTAAATGTCGATTTTTTGATAAATGTAGAAAATGTTGCAAAAAAATGCTGTCAAAAACGGCGTTTTGGACAAAATTTTCCGGAGCGGGAGGTCTGCGAACGAAAAAAAGAGCATCCTGAGAAAATAATTGCTTATAAATTTTAATTAACTCAGCGAAAAATTACTTCACACGGCATCTTCTACATCACTTCAAAAATCACCCCAGCAAGTTTCATATTTCTACTTTTAAAAATGAGTCTGAAAATGTATCGGAAAATTTCGAGCTGTTGAAAGTGGAAAATCATTTTTTCGAATACACCCTTAAAGCGTCGTTTTTTCGGAAATTATTAGGCATCACATGTACAAATAAATAAATAAATAAATAAATAAATTTAAAAAAAAATTAAATATTCACATTCCTTTGAATTTTGCTTCCCACATTGTAAAAAAAAAAAAAAAAAAAAAAAAAAAAAATGTAATCCTACAGATGTAAAGTTTCCCAAATCTGTATGGTTAGTAACATTTTATCTGTACACTCTACAAGAAAAAATGTAAATCTACAAAAGTAATTTTTGTAAAGTTACAGAAATCTGTAACTTTACAAACGTGTCTATTAAAATGACAATTATTTTACTAAAATTTTATCTGTAACCTGGATTGCAGTTACATAAAAAGTCCAGTTTCCTAGAAAACTTTTAGTAATTTTACAGATTTTATTTTACATTGCATACCACACATAAATTAAATATTTTTAAGGGGGTCCGGAAAACATTTTAAAATGGTTTTTATTTATTGAAACAATATCCCATGATAAAACTTCTCATGGTTTTTTTTATTTAAAATTTACTAAAAAACTGGGGTAATTTAAAATCGTTATAACTCAAAATATTATTAATAGAATTTCATTTTTTTTTCATTTAAATAAACATAAATATCTCAATTTTAATTCAGATTCAGCATTTTTAAAAATATTAATATTAAAAAAAAAATTAAAAATATTTAAAGTAAAAATTTGAATATATATATATATATATATATATATATATATATTATGCAACATTTATATTAAAAAAAATCACAATTTCAAAAGTAAATATATATATATATAGATATAACTTTGGATGTATTTATAAAAGTATTTATATATATATATATATATATATATATATATATATATATATATAAATAATATATATATATATATATATTTCAAATTTGCTGAATCAAAATTAAAGTAAATCGAACGAAACTGACATGTTCCAAGTTTGAACCATTTATCTTTAATGGTTCTTGAGTTATAACAATTTAAATCAAAGAAATTGTGAAAAACCCACCATGAAGAAAAACGCGTTTTCAGAAGAGGTCATTTCCAAGACAACTATATTGCTTGAAAGCTAGATTTTTAAAACAAAACAAAACGAAAAAAAAAATTATATTTTCTCTTATGATTAAAATAGAAACACGATTGCAATGTTATTTTAAGCATAAAAAACACAGAAATTTTTAATGCAATTTTTTTTGGAGGGGGGGGGGGGTCAGAAAATTTGAAGATTTTTATGTCCCGGGCTCACTTAGGGAATTGTTGAAATATTGGATGCCAGTGAAAGTTTTTAAAGCGTCGTTTCTCTTGAAATTATTCGGCAACGCTTGTACAGAAATAATAAATATTTAAATATTCATATCCCTTTTAATTTTGCTCCCCATACCACATATAAATTAAATATTTTTTTATATCCGGGACACATTTTAAAATAATTTTATTTATTGTGTTAAAATTTTGAATTTTTTTTGTGATGGTTAACCTTATAATTTGTAAACAAAATGACATGATAAAACTTAATAACTCATAATTTTTACATTATAACTTATAACTTAACATATTAACTTATAATTTAACTTTTAACATCATCACTTAATAAAACAAAATTTATTTTTTTTTTTATTTAAAATTTATTAAAGAAGTGGGGTAATTTAAATTCGTTATAATACATACAAAATATTATTTGTAGAATTAAATTTTTTTTACATTTAAATAAACAGAAATATCTACATTTTAACTCTGATTCAGCATTTTTAAATTATTAATTTCTAAAAAAAATTTAAAAAATTTAAAGCAAAAATTTGAAAAAAAAAAAGACTATGTAACTTTTTTTTAAAAATCATATTTTCAAAAGTGAATATTTTTTTTCAAATTTGCTGAATCAAAATTAAAGTAAATCAATCAAAAATGACATGTTTTAATTTTGAAACATTTATCTTTAACAGTTCTTGAGTTATAATAATTTAAATCCGAGAAATTGTGAAAAAACCCATCATGTAGAAAACGCATTTCTACAAGAGGTGATTTTTATGACAACCATAGCTTGAAAGCTAGATTTTAAAAACAAAATACTAAAACGAAAAGAAAAAAAAAAAAAAAAGCTTTTTTTTTTTCTGATTAAGGGTGTATTCGAAAAAATGATTTTCCACCTTCAACAGCTCGAAATTTTCAGATACAATTTTAAACACATTTTTAAAAGTAGAAGCATGAAACTTGCTGAGGGGATTTTTGAAGTCACGTACAAGGTGCCGTGTGATGTGATTTTTCGCTGAATCAATTAGAATTTGATTTATAAGCAATTATTTTCTAAGCGTGACCCTTTTTTTTCGTTCGCAGACCTCCCACTACGCAAAATTTGGTCCAAAACGCCGTGTTTGACAGCATTTTTTGCAACATTTTCTGCATTTATCAAGGAATCGATAATCACGGCACCTTGTATAGTTTCTAAATAAGAGAATTCGAAAGTTTGGTGCATATGAGGGCAAAAATGAATCTAAAAATAAATCTGAAAAAAGACAGTTTGGATCGGAATACACCCTTAAGATAGAAACATGATTTAAACATCGTTTTAAGCATAAAATAAAATAAAATAAATAAAAATAAAATAATGCGATAATTTTTTTAAAGGAAATTTGCAGATTTTTGTATCTCGGACCTCTTGAAATATCGGATGCCAGTCAAAGTCATCAAAGCATCTTATTTTTTATTTTATTTATTTTTATTTATTTATTTATTTATTTATTTTGTTACTACGCAACACTTGTACAATACTTAAAATTTTTTTAAATATTAATATCCCTTTAAATTTTGCTTCCGATCCACACATAAATTAAACATTTTTTAAAGTTTCAGTATACGCAGTACTTAGTTTTAATCAGCAATAACACAGGGTTGTCACATAAATCCGTACCCATTTCAGAAATTCATAATAAAATAAAGAAATGAACAATTATCCAAATATGTTCCTACTGAGGAAGTATGTATGCCTATAATTAAAAGACTATAAACAAAATGGAAAAAGTAAAAAACGACCTTTATAGAGTTAGACCTAGGCTATACATTATACAATGGAAAATCATTTAAAAATATTGAAATGCAATGATATTTAAAAATTCGCCCGGAGTATTAACTTAAGAGAAGGGGCAAATTAGCCACCGTTCTCTTCTTTTTACTTATCCAATCCATTATAATTTACTTATCCAATTTTAATTCTCGAAACTAATCAGAGGATAATATGTCACAATAAACCTATATCCAAATTTGAAGCAAATCGGATATCTTTATCATGAGTGATCGCGTTACATACATACAGAAACGGGTGGGCACATAAGCTCTCAGGCTTTGACAGCCTGTGAGCGAAAATTTTCTTGCGTATATGGCTAAAAATACAAAAATTATCTAGTTTAAAAACTTAAGAAAAGCCTGAATAAAATAACCTCCACTCAAAAAATTATTTACCTATCATATTGGATGCTACACTATACATGTTTGAACATTTTTAAAACGTATGCAATTCCATCCATCATCTTTTGCATTTCCACGGTGTGCATGCTTTAAAAAATATTCTTTGTAAATGTGAAAGTTGAATATTCTCATAAAACCAATCATTAACCCAGTTATATGAGGTTTTCCCATCCTATTGATTACTCATGTCTGAGGAACTATGTGAATCGGATTTGACGAAGTGTATCATCCACTTTGTTCACTTCGATTGTTCCGCGCTAACAGAGTGTAAACAACAAGTGGGTGTGTCTGTTTTCAGTAAATCTAGAATTTTGATTGTTTCCTTGCTTAGATTTTTTTTTTTAATGAATTCTAAAGAAGAAAAAAAAGTTGAGTTTTTTCGTTGTGCTCTTGAACCTGTAACCCCGAACTTGAGTACGGAATTTTGTCGGATAACCCGATTTAACTCGAACATGAATAAAATCTCGCGGTCGGTTTTGGGTTTGATTCGGGTCGGGTTGAAATGTTTAAGGCTTGGTTTAGACTCCTTCGGACCCAGTTCGAGTTGGCCGAATTTTTCAAATGAAAGATCTGAATAATTTCTTTTATATATTATTAGATGTATATGTGTTCCTTTTTACATAAAATATAATTGGCACTGATATTGCAGATTCAATTTTATACTACTTTTTTAGTGAGAGAAGGACAAACATACATCTGGGAAATAACTAAGACTCTTTATTGTGGGGAGAGGAGAGGGGAAGAGATCCGTAAATTTCTATGTATCAGGATTGGGTAACCGATTGAGAAGCAATCTATTGAGAAGCAAACGGCTAACGAATTGAGAAGATAAACAGTCCTCGAATTTTGCCAACTGGTTTTATAATTTTGCCAAGATACCACAATTACAAAATATCATATAGTTCTTATTTGTAAAAAGTTAGTCTCCAATTATATTTGTAATTTTTGTCAAGTCAATGAGAAACAGAAAGTATTTTATAGTTTTTTATTAAAGTTTTAAACAAATTTGTCAACTTCGTCTAGTTTGTAAATTTGCAAAGTGTAACAGCATTCGGAAACATTTCGGGGGGACAGGTCTCCCCCCCCTCCCTTAGCGAGGATCCTGACACACACATACATGAATGATTTTATAATCGTTCCTTTTTTACTTTTAATTATAAAAATATACCCTAAAAATAAACGTCGAAGGAAAAATAGTGTAAGTGTGCAAATATAACGTTATTAATTTTTTCACATTTTTTTGGATTTCCTCTCCCCCCTTTGCGATATCATACGTTATCATCCTTCACCCCCCCCCCCCTCCCGGCAATGATATTGTTATAAAAGTGTTTTTTTTTTTCTTTTATTTGGAATAATGTACAAAAGTGATTATGTTTACTTTTCACGTTACTTTATTGATTCAAATGAAGAGAAGTCAATAAAATATATTTTTATATCAAATAATGCTGAAAAGAAATAATTACTAATTAAAAGTATTTTATAATAGCTTTTTGTTGTAACGTATTCAACGGTAATAAAATTTTGTTGCACTTTCCCCGAACAGAGGAAGGGAGGGGGGGGGAGAAATTCTTATCAAGAAAACAAGTGCACAACATTTTTATTCCTTTAGTTATTAGTAAACACGAGCGTTTAAACATGATTATATATTCATAACCATGATTATATATTCATACACATATGAAGAAAAATAGGAATGTCACACGTTGGAGTATTCCATATTTTAGACTTAAATAATATTATATTAATTTAGTGATTTTAATAACTTTGTATTTTCCTAAAAATAAATATGTAAAAGACTAAAAAAAAAAAAAAAAAAAAAAAAAAAAAAAAAAGATAACATAATATTTTGAATCAAAGACTATGTTGTAAATAAAAAACAAACATCTTGATTGGATCAAGAATTATATCGATATCAAGAGATACCTCCCACTTCTCCTAGAGATATCTTCCGATATCATATGCCAGACTCCCCTACCCCCTAAAATAATAACGTTATATATATACAGCCCCTAAACATCTTTTTAATCGATTCGCATTTTTTTTTTTTTTTTTTTTTTTTTTTTTTTTTCTACAAAGATTTTTCAATTTAAAGCTTAAATGCATTTTTTAAAATTCATATTATCCATTATGTTCGGAATGTCACGCATTCCCCGGAAAATGGTTTTAAAAAATGGAGATTGTTAATTTGAAATATCGATTAGAGGGGTAAGCGATTCATATTGTAATTTTTAAAAGCAGGGATTGAAAAGGAATTCAAAGAATAAAATGGAATGATAATTTGTCAAACAACTTGAAAAGCAGGAACAGCTTGCATTAGCGGGATTTTTGTGCATATAAAGATTATTTTTATAGAATGCAGTTTTATCGAAAAGTTTTAACTTTGTTCTCCAAATATTCTGTGTCAAGTATGTGCACGAGCTTAAATACAGCATAACTTCTAAAATCCGGCTTTATCAGGACCGTGACTACGCCGGATTTTCCTTCCAAAATTATTTTACGCCGGATTTTCCCTTCCAAAATTATTTTAAGTTAAAAAAAAATCAATTTTTAAATTAAATTTTCTGTGTGCGGTGTATTCGAAAAAAAATGATTTTCCACCCTCAACAGATCGAAATTTTCCGATACATTTTCAGACTCATTTTTAAAAGTAGAAACATGAAACTTGCTGGGGTGATTTTGGAAGTGATCTATAAGATGCTGTGTGATGCAAATTTTCGTTGAATTAATTAGAATTTGATTTATAAACAATTATTTTCTCAATTCGATCATTTTTTCGTTCCCAGATCTGCAGGTTCGGAAATTTCGGTTCAAACTGGAAACTTTGGCAGTTTTTTTTTTCTTTTTGTAGTATTTTTTACAATTACTAAAAAATCGACAAACATGGCACATTATGTAGTTTTTAAATAAAAGGTTTTGAAAATTTGGTGCATTTGAGAGCAAAAATGAATTTAAAAATAAATCTGAAAATAAGCAGTTTTGATCGGAATACACCCTTAATATTTCTAAAACAATGTAATAATATAATTGTATAAAAAATTTATAAGTGTATATTTTGAATTACAAGGTTTAAAAAAGGCAAAAATATCTTTAAATAAAGACAAGGAGATCCCAACAGGTAATTAGATTTAAAATAAGGGAAATGTGTGTAAAATGTTGACCGAGAAACTCGATCAAAATCATTTAACCGTTAGAATTCACAGAGAGTCTCGCTTTTTTTTCTCTGTTTTTACAGAAATTTTTAACAGTGTATGCAAAGTACCATTGGTTGGACAAATTTTTCTATCGGTTAGAGCCAAAATTTCATAGCGATTTTTAATGTATATTTTCGGAACTGTAAATCAAAGATAGATATTTTGAGTTTTTGTTATAACTGCAAAAAATAATGTCAGAAAAATTTACATATTTAAGAGACAATCAGAATGTACTAATTTTTAATAATTTCTGTAGTGGGCAGTCGAATTTCTATTTTATAAGCAATTACAAAAAATTAGGTTAATTTAGAATATATATATATATAAAAAGGATACAATATGGGGTTTAAAGATACTTATTTCAATGTTCCATGCCGAATCTATTTTGCTAACTTTTTTTTTTTTTTTTTTTTTTTTTTTTTTTTTTTTTTTCATTTGGCTACTGTTTTTTATTTCTCACTTGCCAAATTGATAATTTTGATAAAGGGCTATCCAGAACACCCCGCATTACACATTTGAAAAAGAAATTTCAGCTCTTTCCATCTGCAGTCAAAAAAATATCCCATTCTTTGAGCTGAGCAGACCTGAATATGATACATAGATTTATATCTATTAACTATATGCATGCCAAAATTTAGGTCAGTTAAGAAATATATATACACATACTTTATTTGAAATTTTCCCTTCAGCAATTTCTCCTAATAAGCAGAATGGTATGTGAATTCTTTTGTGCAATCTTGTATGAGTAAATGAAAAAAGAAAAAAAAAAAGTTAAATTTAAAAGTGCATGCCGAAATTGAAAACGCAATTGCATCAGTAATTATTCAAAAACAGTACTGTAACCGATTTCTTTTGTGTGTCCTTGTTTTTTAAATAAAAGACTAACGCTATGAATGCCATTTTCTATTATATTGATCTTGTAGTGAAATTCAGTGATTTATATCAATTTCAATACACCCGAAATAGCGTAATTTTTATAAAATACAAAGGCTGCGGAGTCGATGGGAAAAATAGCCGAATCCGACTCTGGTATCATAAAAAGTTATTAAATCTTTTAGATTTTTTAATCACAAGATTTTAAGAAATTCACCTTTTACATATAAACATTATGAATAAACAATTTTATTTTTCTTAAGAGAGGTGTAACAAAAATTAATTTTTTTTTTTTTTAATTATGATTATGGTTCTTATTAGATGGAATCGAAACAGGTCGATAATATTTGTTTTTAATTTTCGTTACACCTCTCTTAAGTAAAATAAAATTGTTTATTCCGACTCTGGTAATTTTAAATACTTCTACTACGTTTTCGAATTGGTTAAAATCAGAGTTGAATTCGAGGGAGTGGGGGTGGGGGGGGGGGGGGGCAGAGGCGACATTCCCACCTCCGGAAAGTTTTAGATTTTGTGATTTTCAATGGTCAAAAAGTGCAATTCCCCCTCCCCCCCCCACCCTGGAACTCCATAATGCCCCCCTCCCTCCTGGTGCCACAGAAGTTCCCTTCCGGAGAAAAGTGTCTGAATTCAACACTGGTTAATATACTAGTGTTACTATGGTTAAGAGGGAATGCAAGGTAAATAAGGCGAAAATTTCGGTATTTATTCAGTTCTTAGAATTTTGAAAGAAAAAGCAAAAAAATATTTTTAGTTTTGCGAATTTTTCAATTTTGCGTTCCACAAACCCGAAAAATCCCACTATCAAAATCTAACAAAAAAAAAAAAAAAAAAAAAAAAAAAACGAAATAGAAATTTTACTATTTCGGTTCCGTGGATTTGAAAATGAGAAATCCAAATCTTTAGAATTTTGATGTTAATTTGTGTCCTCTAGAGCAGAAAAATGTAGATGGAAAGGGAAAATTAAATAAATAAATAAACATAAAAAAATTACCATTTAGGAAATAATTCGGGATCTACTAGAGTTTTTAATTTAAAAAAAAAAAAAAAAAAAAAAAAAAAGGTTTTTATCTACTTTGTACGCCGGACAATATACTGGAAATCTTTGACTTAAGTAGTCCAATATAATTCAAAAATAAAATAATAATTGATTTTATGGATTCAAAATTATACGTAATTTGTTTAATTTAATTTCAAACTTTCTAACAAAAAATGCTAAAGTCGACTTAGTTTTTTAACAACTCCGACTCTTTTACTCAAAAATGGGCCTGCCTCCGACTCCGACTCTGCAACCCTGTAAAATACCCTGCAAACGATTTTTCTCACATATGCTATAATACAATGTAATTATTTTGGGTGTTTCTATAAATGAACTATTAATCCCGCATACTTCATACACAATACCAAGCACGCCAAGGTGACACTAAATAACTTTTATCAATCGCATAAAAAAACGAAATTTCAATTCTGTTGGAACGTGTTAAAAAATGCTACTAAACCGCTCGGCATTCTAATTAAAAATACAAATGTGATCCTTTCCTCTTCCCTCTCCTGACATTCACACCAGGGATTCCCAGCAAGTGGCATTATCTTTCCAACATTTAATTTGTTCTGTAGTAATGAAGTTTTTCTCCGCGGAAATAAAAGACAAACGTTTAATTACAAAGAATACATTGCTTACAAACCAGTGGAACCCGCAAGAGGCTTTCGCAGTGGGCAATCTTTGAATTATTTTACCGATGCCTTTTAACCTTTTATGTTGCAAATTATGAAAATTCATTAGAATATTTACACAATCAGTTAATAAATTATAGGAGGATATTGACAATTAAAATTAATGAACAAAATATTTATTTATTGGAATTTTGTGGAATATTTATAACTCCAACGAAGTTTTACATATAATATAAAATAATTTTCAAAGTGCTTTATAGATTTAGGAACTGTGCAAATATGCCTTACAGAATAAATATACAAACATTTAACCCTCCCGCCGCCAAATTATTACAAAAGTAGAGAAAAAAAATCTTTCTAACTTCTAAAATACCAGTATTAATTTGTGATTTTTTTTTTTTTTTTTTTTTTTTTGGTAATGTTGTTTTATTTATTTATTTTATTTTATTTATTTATTTATTTATTTATTTTATTTTATTTATTTATTTATTTTATTTTTTGTGTTCGAGTTTTTAAAACAAGAGACCTAAAACATTTCCAGATTTATTAAGGAATCTTATTTTTAAAATTAATTTGAAAGCATGCACATATTAATGGAAAGTTAAAGAATAATAAAACATTTTTTAACTCGCAAAAAAAATGAAGCAACTCAAACTAAAACAATAAAGCGACAATTGTAAATAATGCTTAGACATTATCTACCATAGACATCTAAGTACGATTAATGCAACTATTAAGAAATCTCCCATGTATTCTAAATGATTTAGCGGTATTACTAAACGGGGAAAAAATCCATCTTTTTTTTTTTTCGTTCAAATACTATTTCAATTCGAAGTAGGAGCCTCATACGAGACAGTGAACCGAGAGACTTAGAAACTGAGATTTATCATTCGTCTTCTGATATTAACCTTCCTACCTGAATGGGTCTAATCGACCCATAGCTATAATTTGTTTTATACGATTCGAACCCGAACTTTTTTCATAAAGAAAGTTAAATCATAGATTTAGAGAAATAAGTCAATTAAATACATTAAAATGTTTTAAATAAAAATTCTGGTGAGAAATGTTTTTTTCAAGATTGAGTAAAATTTGAACAGGGTAGAAAAATGTAAAAAAAAAAAAAAAAAAAAAAAAAGGCTAAACAGACGCAAATGAAAGAGAATTTCTTCTTTTAAAAACAGTTTTCTTTTGTGCAAAAAAGTAAAGTTTTTTTTTTTTTTTTTTTTTTTTGGGGGGGGGGGGGGAAGTATTTATAACTCATTGTGAATTGTATTACAGCTAATCAACATTTTAAATGAATTTTATAACAAGTTTTTCTTAATGGTACTACAAGGTTAAATTAACAGTTTTTTACTTTCTTCTGTCTTTATAAGAAAGTATTGGATAAGTGAAATTTTTCGAATTCCGGTCTTCGAAGGATTTACACATTTTAGGGATCAAAAAACAAACAAATAGAAATAAGCCAGCTTTTGTTTTAAAGAAAAAGAAAAAACAATTCTTGATTTGTACCAGTGTCATTAAACTAATATCAGCACACGTGTGATCCAGGCAAAATTTGCGGAAGATTTAAAGCACCTTTATAAAATTAATTTCAATAAAACAAGCCCCCTCACCAAAAATTTTTCAACGAAACACATTTTTTTTTTTTTTTTTTTTTTTTTTTTTTGCAATAAAACAGGCCCCTTTTCAAAATTCCTTTCAATAAAACAGTCCCCTTCACACATTTCCTTTCATTAAAACAGTCCCTTACACAATGTCCTATTCGGTAAACATTTTTTTTCATTTATTATTTCTATTAAAATATTTAATATTTAAATGAAATAAACCTTTAGCAGAAGAATTTAAAAAATATATTATTAATAAACTTTCGGTTTGAATTTGAGAAAGCGTATTTTCTTTTTTGTGACAAAATGTTATTTTTCACAATTTTTTTATTTTTATTTTCACAAAATAAAACCTAAGGGGGGAAGAAACCTGTATCGACCCCTGTAGATCCTAACAAAAACAGGAAAATAAATAAAATATACCTATTGAAGCTAAAATTTAAATAATTTTTCTAAAAAGTAAATACCGAAAGAAAATTTCCCCAATGGTTTATCATAATTACAATAATCATACATAATGGAGTAAAAATTAAGTCTATTAGCACTCGAGTGTTAAGCTAAATTAACTATTAAATAGCAACGCGTTTTTGGCAATTATGAAAATGAAACTTTGCATTTAAGCATTTTAAGAAAAATGAAATAATATATTTTGAAAAATTACGGTTATTTACTAAAGAAGTGAAATTTACCTACTCGCTACTCATGAAGATATTTGTTAATGATTAATAACCGAAACAATTATTCAGAAAGATGGTAATTACATGCATACAACATCCTTTGCCTAAAGCATGTAGCCAAGTTTTTAAGGGAGACCCGTACCCCATTTTCGGCCAAAAATCATCAAAAGTTCAAAAAAATTTTTTTTTCTTTCTCAGAAAACGATAAAATACATATTTGCGAATATCCATGCAAAATTTCAAAACTCGGGGACACTTGGAACAGGTAGAAAATGAGCTTTTAAAATTGTACTCACTATAGAGTTTAAAGGACTAGCGGCCATTTAAAACGTGTTTTCCTGAGAATGACTTTTTTCATATTTTGCCTAATTTCAAAGTACTAAGGCTCAGTGGTAAAAGGATTTAGAAACAAAGTGTTTATGTTTTCAGAATCTTAAAAAAAATTGCAACAAAAGTAAGGAGAGATATTTTTTTAAAACTATTTCTGAAAATTTTACATAAATTGGTAAACATGAAAATTATAACGAATTTAAGGAAATTTACCATGCGTATTTTTTTTTTTTTTTTTTTTTTTTTTTTTAGCCGATTAAAATAGAAAATTAAAAATATCTCTCCTTAGTTCTTTTCTATATATTATAACACTATTTAAGAAATTTTAGTAATACCAAAATATTGAAAATTGAATGAGGAGTAGTAATTTTAAAAAATGTATTTTTCGACAAAAAAAAAAAAAAAAATAAAATAAAATAAAATAAAAAAAATAAAAATAAAAATAAATAAATAAAAAAAAAATCATAAAAATCCCCATAAAAAATATACTTTTTAATAAAGAGTGAATTTTTTTGCTAATTATTCCTTACAAGAAGATTCTTAAATAGTACACCAAAATTCATTACTTTAAAATCAATAATAAAAATTTTGGGTTTTTTCTTACGGATCTCCCTTAAAAGATTACAGCACTGCCTGATACTAATCTTTTGTTTATTTCTCAGTTTAAGACAAAAGTCATATCAATCAGTCGAAAATAAGTAAAATAAAGTAAACTTTTTAAATTAATCATTTGATGGCTTAAAGGAAGAAAAAAATTAATTATATGCTGAATGTCTATATCAGAAATAAGCCAGCATTTGTTTAAAAGAAAAAGAAAAATATATTGAAATAAACCATTATCATTAAACTAATATCAGTACACGTCGATATAGGCAAAATTTGGGGATTATTTAGGGCCTATTCAAGAAATTCCTTTCAATAAAACAGGCCCCTTCACAAAATTATTTTCAACTAAACAAGCCTCTTCATAAAATACTTTTCAACAAAACAAGCCTCTTCATAAAATACTTTTCAATAAAACAGCCCCCTTTACAATGTTCGATTCGATATTTTTTTTCATTTATTTTTTCATTTAAACGTTTAATATTTAAATAAAATAAACTCATCACAAAAGAAAACTTTAGTAAAAGAATTTGAAAAAAAAAAAAAAAATTATTAATAAACATTCGGTTTGAATGAGAAACTGTATATTCTTTTTTGGGACAAAATGTTTTTTTTTTTTTTTTTTTTTTACTTATTTTTTTCTTTTCACAAAATAAACCCTTGGGGGGGGGGGGGGGGGGCTTATCGACTTCTGTAGATTCTCTAACAGAAATAGAAAAATAAATATACCTATTGAAGATAAAATTAAAATAATTTTTCTAAAAATAAACGCTGAAACAAATTTTTCCCAAGCGTTTACCATAATTACAATAATCATACATAATGGAGTAAAAATTATGTCTATTAGCACTCTAGAGTTAAGCTAAATTAACTATTAAATAGCAACGCGTTTTTGGCAATTATGAAAACGAAACTTTGCATTTAAGCATTTTAAGAAAAATGAAACAATATATTTTAGAAAATTACGGTTATTTACTGAAGAAGTGAAATTTACCTACTTGAAGAGATTTGTTAATGATTAATAACTGAAACAGTTATTCAGGAGGATGGTAATTACGAATAATTATCTTTTAAGCTGGTTTCAAGTTACTAAAGCTCAAAATTTTCAAAATTGATCTAAGAAGAATAAATGTCGAGAAAGGTGGTAGGGGAGTGGAAAATTATTTAAACTGGAACAGAATTTTAGAGCAAAAATTGCAAAGAACCAGGATTTGCAAATTCATGATTTTCCGAAAATATAAAATAAATATCTGTCTGTCTGATATTTTGACAGA
Source organism: Maratus speculifer (assembly GCA_964019185.1). Classification (NCBI taxonomy): domain Eukaryota; kingdom Metazoa; phylum Arthropoda; class Arachnida; order Araneae; family Salticidae; genus Maratus; species Maratus speculifer. Next base: position 73,702,211 of record OZ025303.1, read on the forward strand.
TTCAAATAAATTATTCAAACTGTATTTTTTAATATCCGATATTTTCAAAGTAACCAGCTTACTGCTTGTTATAAATGTTTTTAGAGTTAATCACCAAATTAAAAACTATAAACATATTGGATATAAGGTGAAAACTTAATAAAAAACAATAGCCAAATAAAAATAAATATTAATAAAAAGGATTCAGCGTGAAATACAGAAAAACCAGTTCTACCAGTTCTAAAATAACATTATTTTTTTAATTAAGTTAAAGTTAGAAAATAGAAATTCGATTACTCGATACAGAATCTTTTAAAAATAAGGTATTTGAAATGTCTGCTAAATGAGTAAATGTTCAGCTATTCTTTTAGCACTCTAAATAAAAAATTAAGGGGGGTGGGGACCTGTATCGACCCCTGTAGATCCTAACAGTAATAGAAAAATAAATATACCTATTGAAGCTAAGATTTAAATAATTTTTCTAAAAAGTAAATACCGATAGAAAATTTCCCCAATGGTTTATCATAATTACAATAATCATTCATAATGAAGTAAAAATTAAGTCTATTAGGCACTCGAGTGTTAAGCTAAATTAACTATCAAATAGCAACGCGTTTTTGGCAATTATGAAAATGAAACATTGCATTTAAGCATTTTAAGAAAAATGAAACAATATATTTCGGAAAATTACGGTTATTTACTGAAGAAGTGAAATTTACCTACTTGAAGAGATTTGTTAATGATTAATACTCGAAACAATTATTCAGGGAGAGGGTAATTACGAATAATTATCTTTTAAGCTGGTTTAAAGTTACAAAAACTCAAAATTTTCTAAAATGATCGATGTCGATAACAATAATAAGCCAGCTTAAGTTTAAGAAACATAAAAATATCTTGAAATGAACCATTATCATTAAACTAATATTAGTACACGTCGATTCAGGCAAAATTTTGGGACTATTTAAGCTTCTTTACAAATATCCTTCCAATAAAACAAGCTCCCTCACCAAAATCTTTTTAATCAAACAGGCCTCTTCACAAAATTTCTGGAAAAAAAAAAAAAAAAAAAAAAAAAAAAAAAAAGCATTTTTCACACATTTCCTTTCAATATAACAGCCCCCTTCATAATATTCTCTTCGATAAAAACATTTTTTTCATTTACTATTTCAAATAAAATGTTTAATATTTAAATAAAATAAATTCATCATGAAGGGAAACTTTAGTAGAAGAATTTGAAAAAGTTATTACTAATAAACATTTGGTTTGAATTTGAGGAACTGTACTTCATTTTTTATGACACTTCCCCCCTCCAAAAAAAAAAAAAAAAAAAAAAAAAAAAAAAAAAAGTCACTTTTTTTCCGCTTTTTACAAAATAACCTTAAAAGGAAAAAAAAAAAAAAAAAAAAAAAAAAAAACTGTATCGACCCCTGCAGATACTAACAGAAACAGAATATATATATATATATATATATATGCTTATTGAAACTAAAATTTAAATAAATTTTCTAAAAAGTTAAATGCAGAAAAACATTTTCCCAAGTGTTTATCATAATTACAAAAATCATACATAATGCAGCAAAAAAAAAAAAAAAAAAAAAAAAAAAAAAAAAAAAAAAAAAGTCTCACTCGAGTGTTACTCTAAATTAATTATTAAATAGCAACGCGTTTATGGCAATTATGAAAATAAATCATTGTATTTAAGCATTTTAAGAAAAATGAAACAACATATTTTGGAAAATTACGGTTATTTACTAAAGAAGTGGAATTTACCTACTCGCTGTACTCATGAAGAAATTTGTTCATGATTAATAACTGAAACAATTATTCGGGAAGATGGTAATTACGAATAATTATCTTTTAAACTAGTTTCATGTTACTAAAGCTCAAATTTTTCAAAAATTATCGAAGAAGAATACATTTCGAGAAGGGTGGGGGGACGAGGAGAAAATTATTTAAACAGAATTTTAGAGCAAAAATTGCAAAGAACCAGGATTCATATATGTATTTTCAAATATAATATATATATAAAAATGGCCGATATTTTGATAGATTCAAATAAATTATTCAAACTGTATTCGATATTTTTTACTGTCCAATCTTTTCAAAGTAACCAACTTACTGCTTATTATAAATATTTTCAGAATTCGTCTTTAAATTAGAATCTGAACATATTGCATGTAAGGTGAAAACTTAATAATGCAATATTAACTCTACTAAATTAAATCTAAGGGGCTGCTACTTCTACTTTCGATTCCAATAATTTCTGGCTCGCTCATTTTAAAATTCGAAGTGACACAATTGTATAAATAAAGGGAAATTAGTTATTTAAATATTCTCAGATGAAAGGCTTGGGAAAGCCCGAAAGTACCATAAGTTTTTAATGAAATTTATCATAACTTGTATTTTCTCTTTTATTATTTTAGTCGCCTTTTAAATAAACGAGTAAGCTTTTTATAATTTCATAGTGTATATTTTATGTTACGTAGCTTTTTACTTTTTGTAATGAAAGCTACCTAAATTTGACACATTGTTAAAAAAAAGTGTCATTAAGGGGACATACTATCTTTGAAACCATCTCTTCAATTTTGAATAATACTGCAATATATGTCGTGGCACAGTACTTAATACTAAAAATTAAATAAATAAATAAAAAAAAAAAATCTGGTCAAACTGCCTATTTTCTAAAATTAAATTTTTTTTTAAAAATAATGACTTTTTAAAAATTTTTACCTTTTTTTTTTTTTATAAATATGAATATTTTTGCTTCAATTTTTTTTGACACATTTAGTGGAATATACTACAAAAAACTGTGTATGGATTTTTAGATGCATAAGATTTTACATTTAATTTGATTTTATTTTTCTCTCGTGTAAAAAAAAAAAAAAAAAAAAAGAAAAAGAAAAAGAAAAAAAAAAAAAAGGAAATTCAACAAATTTTTAATTTAATTATTAAAAAAAAAAAAACTATAAGCTTGAATATTAAATTCATGAACAAAAATATTAAATACACCATTGAGAACAAGTAAAAAAATAAATAAAATAAAAATCAAACCTCTATTTAAATTAGCAAAAAAGCCTTAGTATCTATCCAGAGGCAAGTTAAAAAAAAAAATATGAACAGGCAGAAGAATCAACTTATAGGTTTCATTTGTATGAGTCATTGCGATAGATCTATTAACGAAATTTACAAGATTTCGAGATATAATTGCCGTGTAGCTAAAAATGAGGCGTCAGAATATTTACTATTAAAAAAGCTTTCAGTTAATATTAAAGAAAGAAAATCGGCATTTTAACCAATTTCAAGGTACTGTGCCTCTTTAAATATTTTTCAAAATTGCGTTTTCCCTTTAACATGCAGCAGCGTGTCTTTTATTAAATCTAAGGGGAGATAAATCAAACTTTTAACAAGAATTCAAGACTACAAACAACACTGTCGCTGATACTTGAGATCAATTTTTTTCCGCATTTACTTTGCATATTCGATCTTACCATTTCGACATAATGTTTTATTCTTAAAGTATTGGATGAATCTTTTGAGGTTTCTCAAGTTAAACATCTGCAAATATCCTTCGATTTTCCACGTAAAAAGAAAATTACCCTTGTATCGCTGATTAAACAATAGATGAAACAAGTAAAATCTTTATTTCTTCCTCAATTGGTTTCGGATTAACAATCCTGGCATTTGATGTGGTCACCGTATTTGGAAGTATCACTGGAAATTTTATCATATGGAATGTTTAAATAGATCTCGCAACAGTGTTCTTATTTTTCTTTTTAACACTTTCTAACAAAGTTGAAAAGTGTTTATGATTTGATTTTGTCTAGCCGTTTGGCTATCTGTTCGCACTCTAACTCTCGTAAATGTGGTCGGATTGCCCTGAAAATTTCGGAAGATATTTACGTTTATCCTAGTACAAACCCTATTTCAAATTAATTTTCTAGCACGATTAGTTTATTTAAAGGGACACTGATAAGTAGTGTTGAATTCATGGGGTGGCCGAGGGGACACCCCCCCCCCGGAAAATTTGATATTTTGCTTTTTTAATGGTCGAAAAGAGCAATCTCTCCCCCTCTGAACTCTATAATGCCCCCCCTCCCTCCCTCGGAGCCACAGAAATCCCTCCCGGAGAAATTCAATACTGCTCAAAAGTCTTCCGTTACATTATGGCCTATGGAAAAAAATCGTTTCAAATGAATTTTAAAAATGTTACACCCATTCATATTGAAATTTATACGAATTTATGAAGTGCAATAAAATCTGACGAAACCCTAATAATATAAACCCGTAAATTGGCAAAAAATATATGAAATTTCTTTTAATTAAATCCATGTTAATATGAAAAAATAAAACTTTCTACATCGGGGATCGATCTAAGAATCTTCTATTTACTAGCGAGGCACTTTACTTCCAAGCTAATGTACAGGATGTTTATACGCAACATGTTCAAATTAAGGTTTTCTTTTAAAATTTAAATCGCAAAAATAAACGGATAACATTAGAAAAATTAATTTAATTAAAATAATAGACTTTTTTCAAAATTTTATGATTTGTCGTGTGATACCAAATGTTCAGCTGTAAGTACACAAAATTTGAAGTGTCTGACTTCTACAGTTTTTGTGGACGGATTCTGTGATACAGAGAGACGAATAGGGATTCGTCAACTAAACAAAATTTTAGAAAAATATAAATAAGATATACATATACATATAAATGCTGTTTGTATATTTTTACAATTTTGTATTAGAAAATTGACAATATTTATTAGATGTATTCAATTTTATGTTTATTGCAAATGCTTTTCTTTTTTCCGCTTAAAATGATGGATTCCAATATCTTAGAAAATATTTTCCAAGTCGGAGTTGAGTTACAAAGGGTTAGAATTATAGTTACAGAATATATAATCGAAAATAGTGGTGATCAAAAACAGGAAGTTTTACCAGTTAGGCCAACAGAACACAGATCTGAACATTAATATGATTTAGCTTTAATTCAGAAATAGGAAGTCTTACTATTTATAGGAAAGCAGAACACAGATCTGAACATTAATATGATTTAGTTTTGATTTAAAAACATCTTTAAAAAACAGAACACAGAACTGAACCTACCTCACACAGCTAGATGGAGGCAGAAATGTTCAATCTATTTTATTAAAAGAATAAACAAGAAATCAACATGTGCACGAAAATAAAAAAAAAATCGCGAATAGCTGCAATATATTTCCGAATGTTACTTCAGGCCGCAAGCATAAATTCCCACGATTAACGTCACGTCACGCACAGAGATCTGGGATAGTTTTCCCGCCAGAGCTGTGAACATTCGGACAGAAGAGAAATCATGTGATACAGGTTTAGGCGATTCCATCGTTTGAGGGCAATGTAAGGGGAGTTAAATTTTGTAGAGCTTAAGACTGCTATATTTTGTAGGCACGTTATTCTTTAATAATTTGTAAATTGTAAGGAAAATCGCAATACGTATCATTTAAAAATATAAGGAAGCGCCAAAGTTCTTTTTAGTTAAATTTCCGATGAAAATATTTTATGAAAGTTTAATTTTTTTAATAAAAAAAAATCCAATTTTTGCAAATTATTCGTTAAAAGTAAGTATTTAGAAAAATGAGAGAAAAGATATTCACTGCAATATGCTACACAAAGTTATTTATTCAAGGTGTCATTTTTTATTCATTATTAATAAAGGTTATCTTCACTCTATTAAATCCAACAATACATAATTAATTCAATGATATCCCATAATAGGTAATGATTCTTGGTTGCCATGGTGGTGACGCGACGCCCTATTTGAGATGAAATTTTATTATTTCTACATTACTGAATTTCATATATAGAATCGTAATAAATTTTGTATTCGTGTATTTCTGTTTAATTTTTGTGATTTACTGAAATATAATGTATATTAATGTTTTTTTTTCTATTTTTCAATTTATACAATTTTAAATTCCTGTCATCAACAAAGTAGTATTGATAGTTGAAGTTGTTTTATTTTACTTAAATACTTTTTGAAACTTTCCAGGTAAATTGTTTCCATTTTATTATATTAATATTTGTTTAAGAAAACTGGTAAGATTATAAGTTATGTGTGTTTAAAGTTTGATGAACTCCGTTCATGAAGGCGGAGGATGTTTAGGCGTAATGCCTTAATAAAGAAATCAAATTTATTGAAAGGATGATCGACTTGACCTTGACAAAAATGTAATTTGTGTAAAATAAAAGTTTTTGATTAATATTTATGGGTAAAATAATGATTTCAAGTTACTTAATACTGATTTATTTATTTTTTATAATTAAATGTTTGATTTCCTGATAGATTTAGTATTAAATTAATGATTGATTTCTTGATAGGTTGACAAGTTAATTGATTTTGATATCATTAAGAGATATTTATTGGTTTTATAATTATTTTATGTCAAGTTAATGAAAATTTATTGTTATTTCTAATGGATAATTTATATGACTCATGATTAAGATAAGTGCAATTTTTTATTATGATGATGTAAATGTATTTAAGTGTTGATGATTAAGTTAAGATGATGATGTTATGTAATTAATTTGATGTTTTTATTTCTTGTTATATTTTTCTTTGAAAAGTATTCAGTCCTGGCTCTGCAATGAGACAGAGTACACATAAAAATTTGACTCTGTAACTACAGAGTATGCAAGTTGTGAAATTTCATGACTCTGTACTAGAGGATTATGTTGTTTGGGCTCTGCATATCAGAAAATATTGTGTATTCCTGGCTACTTATTTTAATAATTCAATGTGGTGATTATATTAAACTAACTAATAAACTATTTAAACTTAATTGCTCTCCCAACTGTGAAAGACTGTGATTATTCGAACATTTTTTTGAGTGACACTACAAAGCTTATGAATTTAATTGTTCATGGTTATCAGTAATAATTGAGTTAAGAAGTGAGTGAAATTTATAAAATAAGCAATGTATATATATGAGTAAATTTTTACGTGCTTATTAAAAGCTGCAGACATAACGGTAATAGAAAAATTTTAGTTTGAAAGCGCAGAAGTGTTTCGAATACTCCCAGAGAAAGTTCTAGTATAAGAGATGATTATTTACAAAAATCATTATAAAGATAAATCGAGGTATGTATACCTAAAACCGAAACAGTTTTTTTAATTAAATGAAATTCATATAATTAGAAAATCTTTCTGTCACATTGCTGAATTTATTACGTACTATTTTATATGAAAAAAAAAAAAAAAAGTTTTGGGTCTACTAAGGCTAAAGAGAGAGAACCAACTAGGAAACACGTATAGCTAATAATTATGCACCTTTTAATTAACATGTGTAGATCATTAATAATTATGTATATTTATGTACTCATTATTGTTACTATTATTATTATTATTATTATTATTATTATTATTATTATTATTATTATTATTATTTTAATTGGGCATTTTCGTTTTTGTTTTCGACCGAAAATATGAAGATCACTGAAATCCGACTTCAGTTTCCACATTAAAAATCTGTTTCGATCGATCCTAAAATAAAAGCATCAATCCAACGAAATCAGTACATATTTTTCTCTAATACTATGCCAAATCTAGTTTTTCCGAACAAACATGACATACCCAAAAACCAACTATTATTTTAACAGTAGAACAAAATTGTTTGTTCAGTCTACACCTCCAAATGTGAATCCATTTAACAACAACAAATAGAGTATATTATAAGGTTTCTCTTTCCGAACGAAATCTCACGTGTTTACACGGAAAACATTTTTACACATACTTCATAAACGAAAGGTTTCTTTTCCAGCAACAGAATGAAGGTACCGGATCCAAATCAGCTTTTGAGAAATAGTCTTTAATAAAAATAAATGTCACAAAAAAGAGAAAAATATCTCTTTGTTAATATAAAGATTATTTTTGAGACTATTATAAAAGGATATTATTGTTTAACACAAATATATATATATATATATATATATATATATTTTTTTTTTACAAAAATGCAGGAAAAGTTTGGTTTATTTTTTGACGGCCGATTATCTACTCGACGGACATAGGCCCTGGGGGGAGTGCCCTTCGTGGGGTTTTTTCTAAGGGAACCTAACCCGTATTTATGCAAGGTTCGAAGAAAACCTCGAAAACTCCGAACGGTTAAGCAGACGGGCGCGATTGGATTCGAACCCATCACCTGCCGTCTACCAGTTAAGAGGTCAGAATCTCTCAGCCACTAGTGGGGCCGAAATAAAAAAAGATCGGACTAACTTTGAGAAATTCCAGAACACTAGTACAACAAACAATATTTTACCGGATGTGAAATAAAAATATGTCCGTGAATAACGAATCAGGAACCTGAGAATTACTGTTCAGTTATTTTCGTTTTTATTTTATTTTACTTATTTATTTTACGTTCTCATTATCGCACAATTTTGATTTTTACATCGTCTTATAGTATAGAAAAAAATGCATAGGGTGACTCCAGAATTCAGAAAACCGGCACCAAAATAATTTTTTTCATCCTTTTTTTTTTTTTTTTTTTTTATTTATGACAAAATGAAAAGCAGCAGGATGAACAAGCAGATTTTTCTTCTTTGAAGTTTTGGAAATTTTTATTTATTATACCCTGTTCGCACTGAGAAAGTTAAGCCATTTAACTTGATTTTTTTGAAGCAATACCCGGAATCAAGATTCTTACTTGAGCAAGTTTCTGAAACTCACTTAAACCTATGATACCTGGTTTGATACTCTCTTAACTACGAGTTGAGTCGAAATCTGCCTTCTGAATATTTAATTATTATTTCTGAATTTTAGAATATTTAATTATGATTATTAAATTACTGGAGTTGAGTGTTACAAATAATGATAAACTATCTCAAGTTGTTATTTGTTTACCCCAGTTGCTTAACACGTGTGTTTGTGAGGGGTTTTTTGTAATCAAAGGCCGAACATTGAAAATGCTGAACCTGTTATTTCCTTCCGCAAAAGAAATTGGGAGCATGACGAAATTAATTTTTTAAATGAAATATGACAGGATAATTGCTGTGTAAACAAAAAAGAAATTAGAAGTTGCAGTTACAAATTTCAGAACTTATGCGCATGCCCAGATGTCTTTTTGGCCAAGTTAAGTCACTTATAATGTTTAGTTAATGCAAACAGGTGAAGCCTAATTCCGGAGATCCCGCTTCAAAAAATTTAAGTGACTTACTATCTCAGTGCGAACAGGGTATAAGAATGAGTCTTTAATGGAATTTCTTTTTCGTATTTTGCAACACCTTTTAAGTATATATTTGTATATTTTGAGGGTATAAGAATTACTTTAAAATTGTTTTTATCAAAATCAAAGAATGTTGCTTCTAAAATAAAGCATTTAAATTTGTCAATAAAAAAAAAAACTTGGTTAGAGCGTTACAAAGACTTTGTTGAAAATGTTTGTGTGCTAAATATTGAATCGGTTAGCCGCAGTTTATGAGATTAAAAGACAGAATCTAAAAATACTGCAATTTTATACAAAAAGTGTTGTCCCAAAGGATCAAAGAGAATAAAAAACACCCATGAAAGAAAAATTTTCACTTTTTATTATCATTAGATTTTTTATTTGTAACATAGAAAATTACAATTAAAATAAGTTTTCTTAAGTACTTTTGGTATTCTTTCAGAACTACTGAATTTTCAAAAATCCGGCTCAATCTCGGTCAAGGTTATGCCGGATTTTCAAAGTTATATTGTATTTCCAAATGCTTATTTTATTTGTTTGAAAACCATATTTTAATTGGGTGATTATTTATGGTTTTAAAATAATTTTCAAGCATGAATTTTTGTTTAGATCTGCCTAAAAACCCAATTTTGCATTTTAAACAATTTAATTTATCCTATATTTGTTATTTTTAATATAATATTCCATACTAAAGTGATAAATGTATTTAAACTTTTTAAATAAATGAATAAATAATAAGAAATTTAACAGATATGTAATCTAACTATGCGTTTATACACTGAAAAAAAAAATCGATTAAAATATTTAATTAAAAATGGTTTCCATCTGTGTCACCGGGAAATATAACGGGCATCTTTAAACTGCATTGAACTGTCTAGTTTCTGCAAAATTACGGTGAACGATTTCCCTTATTGTTTTGTCTAAAGTGGAATTTTCATTGAAGAGCCAGGTGTAAGAAAAAAAAAAAAAAAAAGGGGCTCTCTAACTTTTTAATGCTAAAAAAAAAATATATTGTCGCATTCAACTTTTTATTCAAAGGTTAAAAAAAGCTTTTATTGTTATTGGGGAGTTTGTATAAGTGCAGGCACGTGTGTGGGCTCCTAGCACCCGTTATATTCTTCCGTCCTACCCCATATGGAATTCTATTTTGATCCCACCCTTAGGGGCTACGACGCTTTCTATTTTCTCTTATATCTCATTGTTTACATGAATAAAAACAATTTAGATTGGGAAAGCCTACAAAAAATCGTGGAAAATAGGTACAAAAGAAAAACGGCAGTACGTCGAATTTGGAAAAGTTATTTCAATATTCAATTGAGATAGAGGAGGGGACAAAAAGCATTTTAATTGATGATTCTTAACTATGTTTTCGTACTGTATAGTATTAGGTACTTTTTATACAATATATTATTGTTCATATAATTTTTTATCTTTACCTTGAATTGTAAGAGTAGCTATTTCTCTCATATAACAGTCAAAATTTTTTAAACAAAAACATAGAACAATTATTGTAACTTTTTTTTTTTTTTTTTTTAATCATTTGTGAATATATTGAATATATATATTTTTATTTTTTTAATTTTCAATAAATATTTCAATTTCGTTTAAAAATTTACCTCGCGTGATGATTTTACTGGAGCACCAGAATGGTAAATTTAAAATATATCCTTTAAAAAAGACAGATTTTTAAAAAATTATCATTAAATGAAAGCATGCTTAGTTGCGAATAGTTTTGACGCCTCAACTTTACACATGGGGAAATTATAACCCGAGCTATTGAAAATTTTGTTAATGCACCTAATTTTAATTAGCTTTTTGTTAATTTTTGTTATGTTTTGTTTGTTACCTAATTTTTGTTAATACACCTAACACAATTACCCGCATGATAACACTAAATAGCTTTTTTTCCACCTTCATATTTTCTGCACTTTCATGTTTTAAAAATGCTAAAGCTGTTTTTATACTTGAGACAGACAGAGATTTAAACTTTTTTTTTTTGTAAACGTTCTTTATTATATATGTGATAAATCTGCGAATGAAATTAGCTATCAGATTTTACTTATTTATTTATTATTCTTTTAAATAAAAGTATATGAAGATCTGTTAAATTTCATTGTTTTATACTATATCAGTAAAAAAACATATTAAGTGTAGGATAAGATGTATCTAAAAATCCACGCGCAGTCTCGTATAATACACACATCCCACACATTTAAAAATCTTAATAATAATCATAAAGGAAGAATGAAGAAAGAGGAAAGCGGGACAAAAAAATATTTTTTTTTAACATATATAACCAAACCATACTAAAAAAAAAAAAAAAAAAAAAAAAAAAAAAAAGAGAGAGAGAGAGAGAGAGAGAGAGAGAGAGAGAGAGAGAGAGAGAGAGAGAGAGAGAGAGAGAGAGAGAGAGTTGTTTTCTTAAAATAGAAATTTTAAAAATATGCAACAATATTAGCTTTTCTGGAAGGTAATTAAAATATGACAGTCGAGAAGTACATTTATGTATCCTTTGTGTTTTAACAAATGTTTCTGCACAATTATGTCGATTTATTATTATACTTCGCTAACTTCCTGTTTTATTTATTTTCTTAATCTGTGCGTAATACAGAAATGATTTTGCAGAAAACTGAAGCGCCATTTCAGTGTAAGATATGATCAGAACAACTTATTTTCAATGTTTTAATTATTGGCATGGAATATCAGAATCTGTTTCACTGCGATTAGACTATTGGTGTTGGGAAAGTACTTTTACAGTTAGCAATCCAATATTCGTTAAGGCTGCTAGGGCAGTTTCACTGAACAATTGAGGTATTGTTCCTGTGAGAAAACATAAAAGCGCGATAATACATTTGCTGATATAATTACCGAAATATGGTTTTCATTATTAAAAAATAGACGTCAGAAGCCGACGATGGGAGTTTTTAAAAATTGCCTCTGTAAACTTCAAGTTTTTTTAAGACAACAAAATTTCAAGTGGAAATTTCCAAATTAACCCAGCTGAAGCAGATTAAAAATTGGAATTTCAGTCCGTAATCAAAGCAGCCCTGAGGATGATCGAGTTCTGATCGAAAGCGCTCGACATTTGATATTGAAGTTTTCTTTTGTAAGTTTTTAAAACTCTGTTTTTATACGTAATAACATCTTTTACGTATTAAATGCATGTTCTTAGCAAATTTTTTCATTTTTAGGTGCGTTCCTAATTATGTAAATACGTAGCATCTACAGGTAAAGTCATAAATATCGAAACAGTAGGTTATCTCCTTAAATATTGCCCTAGACCTATACTTCCAATTGCAAAAATTCATGAAAAAGGTGAAATTTTTTATAAGATAAATTGTGACTCCATGGGGGGGGGGGGGGGGGTTCTAGTTGAAAAAATACGAAAATAAAATTTTTATACGGCCCCCGTAGGAAAAAAATTCCAATTAGGAAAACTATCCTTATTTAGTCCTGAATAAGACACAAAAAGTTGCATCTTCATATATACAAAACTCGCAAAGTTATAGCCGTTTAAAAAATTCACCAGGTTTTAAGGGATTAGACACAAATTGAAATGTGCGCAATTCAAAAAACAATGTTACTTTAACAGTTCTAGGAAATGCATAAAAAATATTTTTTTTGAATTAGAATTTTTTTTTTTTTTTTTTTTTTTTTTTTTTTTGGTGCGTGTGTGTGTGTGTGTGATGGTTAGCCTTATAATTTGCTAAGAAAATCACATCCTAAAATTTTTCATACAATTTATAAAAATTTCGTGTGGTTAGTACTGGTTTAAATGGGATAATTAAAAATCTTTATAATTCGTAACATTATTTGTCGGATTTCAAATTCTTTCCATTTAATTAAAGATGAAAATCTGATTTTAGTTTTGCTCAGGGTTTTTGTTTTCTAATATTAATTTTAAAACTATTAAAAATATTTATTGAAAAAATAGTATAACTTAAAAAAAATCATATTTTCAAAAGTAAATATTTTTTCAAATTTTCCAAAACAAATCTAATGTAAAAAAAAAAAAAAAAAAAAAAAAAAAAAAAAAAAAAAAAAAAAAAAGACGTGTTTCAAGTTTTTTTTTCAAATTCTTAACATTCAATAATTTAAAGACAAGAAATAGTAGGAGGAGGGGGAGGGGAATTCATTATGTAGAAAAACGAAGTGCACTGTTTAAATGTCCGTCATTTATTTAAAATAATGCTTTTTCTAAGATGCAGACTGAGTATTTTTTTTTTTTTTTTTTTTTTTAAATTTAGCTTTGATAACTTCAGGCTTTTTATCGTCTTGGAAAGGCTGTTGAAAAATCTGTATTCTGGGCCCAGGCCGGGCCAGGACCTAGACGTTACTTTTTTCTGAAGACTCGCCAGGCCGGGCCTAACGTACGCCCCCATAAAGGGAGGGACTGCTTCCTTCTTCCTAGGTGTACACTTGACGAAATTTTCAATCCCGGTCTCGTCTCGACAAAAGCCATATTAAAATCACTGCCTCTGACTGACTTAATACGTGCATAAAATAAATAAAATAAGGCTTAATCGAAATTTTTAAGAAAAACAAATAGATTTTAAAATATTTATTTATTTTTTTTTAAACCTTTAATTTTTTTTTTTTAAAGAATAGTATTAAAATTAAATACAATAAAACCTTAAACGGAAAATATGTTGATCCGTGCAAAATAAATACAATAATACCTGTAATACCTATTTTTTACAATAATACCCTTATTGTAAAAAATAAACTCCAATTACACGTCCTAGGGAGAGCATCTGTCTATAACGTATTTTCTCTTTCCTACGTGATTCCGTCTTAAAAGATTTTACTGTATAACATTTTTCAAAGTCTCCAATGCATGGGATATGGATTAACGATATTAAAATATAAGTGAAACATTAACATATAAATAGAGATTCATTGATAAAATAAATATATTACAGCCTTTGGAGCTTCTTTAATAATAAAAAGTATAAATATAAAAAACGAAAAGCTATAAAAGGAATTTTTGACCAAAACTCCTCCATACGAAACAATTTTTTCCCACACCGAAGTAAAAAACTATGTAGAAATTTGCGGCTGAACCGGGGTATGATTTAAACTATTTTCCAGACCGGCCCTAATTATGATTCTAACACTTTTTTAGGCCGGGCCGAACTTTTTCTTGTATGGGTCGGTTTTGGACCGGATCTAGATATTTCGATCCATGCAGACCTCCAATGCAGACTACCAACGCATTTCGAAAACAAGTTTAGATTTAATTCAATACGTTGCTTTGTTATGTCCAAATGAGAGGCCTGGTCTTAAATCGACATATAATAATGGATAATTTATGGACGATCCCTCACTTGCTTTGAAAATGCGCTAAAAACTCTTCGTTTACAGGCATGGTAAAGTGGTATAAAGGCTGAGAGCGAACAGCACTAGTTTTTATTACACTAAAAGAGCAATCAATCAATCTTTGTTTTCGAACGGAACAAGGGTGAAATCTCTTTAAATGATTTTTGAGGGACTGACCCTACCAAATTGACAAAGGAAGGGGAACTTTTATCTACCTTATCTTCAGTCGTAAAGCTGTCAACTGATTTCGCGTTAGATCTCTCTCTTGAAGTTCAGATTCAGTGCACTAAAAGTGCAATTTATACATCAAAGCGCCGACACGAAAGATCAAAGATAGCGTAAGAAGTTAGTGTTATGTGCTTAAGGTCTACGCACATAGCACTAACTTCTTGCGCTATCTTTCATCTTTCGTGTCGGCGCTTTTGTTCTTTCAGTGCACTGAATCCGAATTTCAAGAGAGAAATCCAGCTCGAAGTCAGTTGACAGCTTTACGACTGTAGATGTGGGGAGATAAAAATTCCCCTTCCTTTGTAAATTGGGAGGGTCAGCCCTCAAAAATCATTTAAAGAGATTTTACCCTGTTTCGTTTGGTCAACAACGATTGATTGATTGCTCCTTTAGTGTAATACAGTAGCGTAGCTATGTTTTTTGGCGCCCGGGGCCAGCAAGAAATTTTGCGTCCCCTCCCCAATATAGATATATAACAATTTCTCTCAATTTGGCGCCCCTAGGCCTCGGCGCCCGGGGCGGACGCCCCCCTTAGCTACGCCACTGGTGTAATAAAAACTAGTGGTGTTCGCTCCGAGCCTTAGACCTTAAGTCACGAATTTTGGAGAATTTCGGATTTTAATATCTGTGTCAGGTTTTTAGATATTTAGATGATTTTTTTTTTGTTGTTGTTGTTCAATTTAGGAATGGATAAGGAATAATTTCCTAATTGGGAATTTTGCCCTACGGGGGCCGTATAAAAATTTAATTTTCGTATTTTTTCAAATAGCCCCCCCCCCCCCCATGGAGTTGGAACTTATCTTATCAGAAATTTCACCTTTTTAATGAATTTTTTCAATTGAAAGTATGTGTCTAGGGGCAATATTTAAGGAGATAGCCTATTGTTTCGATAATTATGACTCACCCTATATAGTCGTTGTTCAGTCCGTCTGTCTGCCTGTCCGTATATAACAGAGCAAAAACTAACAAACTAAATCGTTTGAAATTAAAAATATATAATTGCTGCATAATTTTTTTGAGTCAATTCAAATTTAATGAAAATCCGAAGTACAGTTTAATTACAGGGACAATAAAAAGTATTCCGTTACATTACGGCCAATGGTAGTTTCAAGTGCATTTTAATGCTGTTACACTCGTTCGAACAAAATAAAACTGATATGCATCTATGGAGTATACATTAAAATATATACATTCTGTACAATACGTGGTACAAAAACTACTCGTTATTAATTTACAGGATCACACAAAAATATTCCATTGCATAATGGTATAGAGGGAAACATTTTTTGGGGTGCATTTTAGTTATATTAAAATATTTCACATTTTATGAAAATGAATACATTGCTCAGGTCTACTAAAAGTTATTTTCTGCATAATAGAAACAAGTTGGAAATTGCACGTGAAGCGTAGCAAATTAGGTGCGTTCGTACGATAACGAAGTTTTAAAAATATTACTTTCATATATCAATCTCTTAAAATTGTAAATAGTGAATTACAATTAAAACGCTCATCAAACATTGTTCTCCCTATACCATTATGTAATGGAATACTTTTGTGTAGCCTTGTAAATCAATAACAAATGTTCTTTGCAACACAAATTATATAAGATGTATATTATAATATGTACTTTATAGTTGCATATAAATTTTATAAAATTCGCATGAGTGTAACATGATTAAAATGCATTTGAAACATTTTTTCCCATTGACCGTAATGTAACGGAATACTTTTGATTGTCCCTGTAATTGATCTATGCATCCGATTTTCATAAAATTTGAAATAACTGGACAAAATTATGTAATAATTATGTATTTTATATTTCAAACGTATAGAATATATTTGAAACTTTTTTCCCCATTGACCATAATGTAATTGAATACTTTTGATTGCCCTTGTAATTGATCTATGCATCCGAGTTTCATAAAGCTTGAAATGACTCGACAAAATTATGTAATAATTACGTATTTTAAATTTCAAACGATTCGGTTGGGTAGTTTTTTAGTTGTTATATGCGGACGGACTGATCGACCACTATAGGTGCTACGTATTATATAATTACGAACGCACCTAAAAAGATAGCATTTACAGAAACGCACAAAAGATTTGGGATACTATATTGTGTCCGAAATAATGCATACTATTTATTGCACTAAGTTTTAATCATTTTTAAAACTTCGTTATAGTACAAACGCACTTCATTTGCTACGCTTGATGTGCAATTTCCGACTTGATTGTTT
This sequence comes from Maratus speculifer, assembly GCA_964019185.1. NCBI lineage: Eukaryota > Metazoa > Arthropoda > Arachnida > Araneae > Salticidae > Maratus > Maratus speculifer. Next base: position 73,719,173 of record OZ025303.1, read on the forward strand.
AACCCTTTATCTATCGAATTATGAATTCATGAAAATTTTACATTCTAAAACATTTTACGTAAAATTGTCTTAACTAAATTAAAAGATTTACATAATCACTTAGTAAATTTTTGAAGGATTTCAGAAGGATTGAAAGATTTAGAAGGATTAATTAAATTTGAATTTACAGGGATTTTGTGCAATAGAAAAAAGATAGCATTTACAGAGGCGTACAAAAGATTTGGGATACTCAAATCCCAAATACTCTTTGGGTACCCCACTCAAATTTTTTATTTTAAATTGTTTTCTTGGTATTTTGTAGAATTATAAAATGTACAAATAGGATGTTTTTACAGTATAAATATAGAAATATTTCCGAATTGAAAAATCCCCATGCCCCGCGCTCAGCGTAAAGAAAACTGAAATGATACAAAGGCAAAATAAATCATCCTTTTAAAAGTATTTTTGTTTTGTGTAACCAATAATTCTTTTGGAACAAAATAAAGTATAATGTATCTGTAACTCATTCTAAACAGTATTACAACTAATTGACGTATCGATAGAATTTTATAATAAATAATTTTAATGGTACTTATAAGTACCGTCGGTAGATAAAGGGTTAATTTAATCCAAGGTGAATATGAGATTCTAATAAGTATTTATTATATAATTTTGATCATTTTAGTTTGAGATAAATATTTCTGTGTAGGAGTTTCTTCCGTATTCGTTAATTTATGAAATCAGAAAGGCCACATCGAAAACGCTTGCAAATAAAGGCGATATCATCCACTCGTGACATCAGTTACAGCACAATTGAAAAAAATATATATTTCCTTTGGTTTTCTTCGAAATTGTAAACAAGAAGAAACGATTGACATAATCGCTAAATGTGCGCTGAACTTCTCCACCTACATAGTTAGATATAATCCGGTGACAAACAATACAAGTCACGGACGGGCGTCGCGTATATTTTTTATTTTTATTGACTTTCATAAAAATGGAAGGGTGGGTGTTAGCTTCGATAAATTCGAAAAACAGAAATATAGAAATGTAATTTATCATGTACTTTTTCAATTCTACAAAAATACTAAAAAAAAAATATTTTAAACAAAAGATTTGAGTTATAAATATTGCACAAAATACATAAAAATTCAAGTTTAATTAATTTTAATAAGCAAAATTCATCTGAAATTTATTAAATGATTATGTAAATATGCCAGTGTAGTTTATAAAATTCATAAAAAATGATTTAGAAGATTAAATATTCATAAATTCATAAATTGGACTATAAAAGGGTTAAAAACTACACTTTATAATTTTGATAATTCTATTCTGACATCATTATTTTTTGTAGGAGTTCCAATAGTTCATTTCTGAAATCAGAAAGACCAAATAAACAAATCTTGCAAATAAAGCTGATGTCATCCAGTCGTGACATCAGAAACAGTAAAAATGAAAATAAATTATTTCCTCTGGTTTCTTCGGAATTGTAAACAACAAGAAACGGGTGACATAATCGCTAAATGTCCGCTGGACTTCGCCAGTTATTCCACCTACATGGTTAGATAGAATCCGGTGGCAAACAATACAAGTCACGGGCGACGTGTATTTTTTTCATTTTTTATTGACATTCACGAAAATGGAAGGTGCGTGTTAGCTTCGATGCAAGGAAGTCCGGAAGGCATCATTTTTCTCCTTTTGCACCAACATGTTTTCCCCGAAATCAGATTTCGGACGCAAATAACTTAAGATGATGAATGTATGACATCAAATAATTTTCACAATGATGGTGATTTTTATTTGGGGTCAAAGTGATTCAAAAATAAGCATGCATATACAGTGGCGCAGCCAGAATTCGGGTCAGGGGGGGGGGGGGGGTTGAGTTTCTGATAAAAGTGATTGCCGGTTAATAGAATCAGAGTACTAATTAGAATATTCACTGTATAATACTTAATCTCAAAGAGTATCTGTGTGTCAGGAAATTTAAACTTTTTTTTAGCATAATGCATCTCAGAAAAGTGATTTAGTTCAAATAACCAATTTTTACTTAACTGATCCATGTAATTTGCACTTTCACAATTTTAAGTAGAATTTTCGCCATTTAATTGAATTACTTCATTAAATGAAATCTGATTTTAAAAAGCGGCGGATTCCGAAATGCGCCAAAACATTTAAATATTAAGTTTGGTTTTAATATATAAGCGGCAATTATAGTGATCTGTCTTAGTTCTGGTGGGGTTTTAACCCTAAAACCACCCCCTTGGCTGCGCCTGTGCATATACCTATTTGTTCAAATATAAAGTTTTTTCAGCTGAAAGAAAGAAAGAAAAAAAAACACATACACAAATAGATTTTTTTTTTTTTTTTTTTTTTTTGAAAAAATCAAATTAATCCAACATGAAGCCTAAATAAGAAGGGTCAACATTACCTGACGTCGTGTTGTCAGGAATACGAAAATGCATTAATTTTTTATACACTATTGAAATCAGTGTTGAATTCAGACACTTTTCTCCAGGAGGGATTTTAGTGAACATTACTGATTTTTGGAGTAGGGGGCATATCACTGCTACGGGGGAGAATGCCCCCCCCCCGGGCCATTCCCTAAAATCAACACTGATTGAAATGTAAACGCACTCGTAGATAGCGTTGCCAGTTTTCTCAATTTAAGTGGGAAGTCCCAATTTTCAAGGATTCTAAGGCACGTTCTCCGAAACCACTGTGCAGGACCCGGCTTAAACAGTCCCGATTTTTCGTGATGCAAATACACACACACATATATATATATATATATATATTCCTTTTAGTATTACTATTCGTTAGCCAACATCGAATGGAACATAAATACAGCAAACATGTGAAAATAAAACCTGTCTATAATAGACACAGTTTTATTCCGCGGAAAGAATATTGCATCAATGTAACTGCTAAAACTGAAAAAAAATTTCGGTTACTAGTTATTTTTTATTTTTTTTTAATTTAAATTTTGCTGGACTTGGTTTAACAAAATCCGCGAAAACGACCTTTGTCTTAAACCGGAATTTTTTCTTAAATGCTAAAAAAATCCTATGTCCCCCTCCCCGCTGAAAGAATACGATATACAGTAGCCTCCCTCTTAACCGGAATTCCGCTTTAACCAGCTGAATTTTTTTTCAAACATCAGGTAAAATTTAGAAAAGAGAATGTAGGTTCTAAATGGATACGCATTGACCTACACCAGTATTGAACTCGTTGAGTGGTCCGGAGCATAGAGATGTCCCGCCGGAAGATTTAAAATTTTGTGTTTTTAATGAACAAAAGTGCAATCCCCCCCCCCCCCTACCCGGAACTATAATGTCAAATCTCTCTTCAAACTATTTTATACAAACTTTTTAAAAGCTTGACGGATGTGGACAAACCAACGTAGACAATGTAGAAGAGTGGTTTGAGTCTGACAAAGATCTCAAGCATGAAACATTATTTCAGTGGATATAATTTAGGATTAGGACTGTAACGGATATTCAATACGAAGACGATCGTGATGATGATAATGATCCAGTTAAAGTTACACACTGTCAGAAATATTCGTCTTTATACACTACATTTTGCCTCATTCTCGAACAAATAATTTCTGTACTCTTTAAAGAGGTTATTTTTCTGTGAATGGTTCCTGCAAGTTTGAAGAAGAAGAAGAAATTCCGTTTATTCCCCGCACGCATGCGCATTTGTCTTTTTCTTCTATGTGTCGGCACATGCGCCACAAGTTTGACAAAATATTACAAGATTCGCATAATATATCATCAAAAATGAGTAAGTACTTATTTCAGAATTTGATTTTAATCATTTCTATGTTTTCATTGTATAACTGTTAAATTATTAGGCATGTCTTTGGCACATGTCATAGATCTTTTTTATTATCTATACTGTGAAAAAAAGGAGCATTATTGCATTTAAATTGAAGTTACGAAATGCTAAATAAACTATTTTCTGTAGTAGCTCCGTTAAAAGTGTAAAAATAATCTCGGCATGATGGTATTTTATTCTTTAGTCGCAATTATTCCAATAAAACATAAAATTTTGCGTAAGAATAAACTCGGAATGGTGATATTCTATTCTACAATCGAAATTATTGATATGTAACGCCAAATTCAGCGGAAAGAAATCAATTTTCTGTTTTGATTAGAATCGTATGTTTGCAGACGACAGACGCCATTTTACTTCCGCGTTTAATCATCGTTCCAAACTTTCGAATAGCAGGTGAAAAAAAAAGCAAACATAATGTAAACAATATTATTATTATTCTTTGTAGATTTTTGACGTAAGACTAAATAATGTTTGCATGTGTTTTTTCATAGCTCTCTTACTATGGCCCGGATGCGAAAAAGTCATGTGACCAACAGCGTCGAACGATTTAGTGATCCCCGCGAAGTCAAGTATACTTTGATACGCATAACTGTAGTTCTCGCGTTTTATTTAATTATTGTGATTAAAAAATACATATAACTGTGTTTTACAAGGCGGATAACATTTAAAGAAGGTATTTATATTATTTATATAATAATATTGTAAAATTTTTGTTATTATTAGTCTAAGAACTGTTATTTATTGTTAACTAGATTTGGGTTTGACCTGTGATTATCAAATGATGTTACAAACTAGATTATGAAATATTCTTTTGATTTCATGTAAAATCATGTTAAATAACTCTATTAAACATAAAAATGATCTGATAAATATAAATAATAGTCCTAAGAATCTTAAAAATTTTTGTATTAGTTTTCTATTTTATTTAGTGGTAAAATATGTAAATATTTATTTCAGGGTAGATGTACCAGTAATCAACCTCTTTCCAGTAATGGGCCGCCTCACAGTTTTTGGTTTATAAAATAATAATAATAAATAGTTAAGTTTTTATTGTTTTTTTTCTTAACTCCTCCTTGCATGTTTTATAATCTAGATTACTTTTTTAAACATTTCATTAAAGCAATTAGGAAACAGAAAATAACTTTTCACTGTTTCTCTATTGAAAATCTTAATGAACATGCTGAGAGCTGAATTTATTTATTTAATCTTTTTATTTACTTGTAAAAATTGAATGTTTTTGTTTGGATTTGAATCTTTGAATTTCATATAATAATGGTCATTTGCAAAATTTTATTTACTAGTTTTAAGATTTTAGGAGGGGTGTCTAATACTGCGTTTTTGGGTGTTTAGACATATTTCTATTATTTAAAATTAAATTTTTATTTCTGTTGGGAAATGTAACTATGGGGATTTATTATTAATTAATATTGATAAATTAAATATTGTTGAAAGATTAATATAATATGAAAAAAGTGGAATATCATACTTATAACTATTAATAAAAAAATATTTTTAAAAGAAATTCCTTAAGGGGGTTCATTACTGGTACATCTACCTTATAACCAAGATGGAAATAGTGGACTAGGCCTGTCAATGTAATTTTATTTAAATAAGACGGGGACACCACATTAAAAAAAAAAAAAAAAAAAAAAAAAAAAAAAAAAACGAGCTGATCGCTTACCTCTTTGGGTGGCATGGAAACAGCGACCAATTTTATTTTAATATTAAAAAAAAAAATAAAATAAATATGCCAATAATAGGCACTATTGACACTTTCCAAATATTTTTTATTTATTAAAGAATAACAATTAAAAATTCTGTTTTTATTATTTTTAATTTTTTATTGCATGTTTTATAATCTGGTTTATTGTTGAAAATCTTAATCTAATTATCTGTCCAGACTTTTTTTTTTTTTTTTTTTTTTTTTTTAGAATCCTGGTTTTGTAAAATTGTGAAAATAAAAATATAATTATAATTTTGTAAATTTGAAATGATCCATCCATTCAGATTTATGTTTACATTTTTCAAAGGAAATATATGTGTGTAAAATGAATATATTTTCTTTATATGTGTAAAAGTAAAGATTAGATTTTAGTTTTTAACTATCAAATTTGAGAAAGGTTCAGTTTAGAGATGGAAAATTTTTGTCAAAAGCCTATTTTCAGGACAAAGAATTTTATAAAGGGTGCTGTTTTGAGATTTAAAAAGTTTTGTGAAGGGTCTTTTAAAGGAACCAATTTCTCCCTAAACAAATCACTTAGAAAGCAGATAGTAAAGTTCAGTTCTCAAAAGCATAGGAAAAGAAGATGCTCATGGGGTGTAAGCCCTTCTTTTTGAAATAAAAACAATTTTTTAATTCACACGAGTTCTTAAAAATCTATTACTGTCAATTTTCAATATTTTATTCATCATCTATGACAAAACAACTCTGTATGCAACAAATTACTATTAACTTTATTAATTACATTGATTGTAGCTTTGAAACTATTAAATATTAAAAATTATTATGTTCTATTAATGTTATCATAAAGGGAAATATTTATGATTTATATCTACATATTATTCATATTTTTATTAGTTAAATAAGTTAAAGGAGAATTAGCCTATGTTGTATATTAATATGAGTGAAAATGTTTTCAGTGTTTTTAGAAAATGTGTATTCTTTGTTTGATGAATATTCATCTTATAATTGAATAATATTTGACGAATATTGATCTATTTTTATCGTATTTTTATATAAAAATTTTTAATGATTAAAAAACAGTAATAATCTTTGGAGGATTTGGAAAATTGTTTTCTTTCTTTTCATTTAAACACACATTTCTCCGTCTATTCTGATCATGTGACTCGCGGCTTCATTTTCGCTTCCAGGCCTTAGTAAGAGAGCTATGCATTTGCTCAAAAAACAGAAAATCCCCCCCCCCCCAAAAAAAAAAACAAAGCAAAAAAGAACGGACTTCCTTCAAAAAACAAATTTTCTCTTGCAACGAAGAAAAACATGACGGACATTCCTTCAAAAGACCGAAAATCCCCCCCCCCCCCCCTAAAACAGAGAAAAACATAACGGACGTTCCTTAAAAAGACAGAAATTTTCTCTCTTGTAACGAAGAAAAACATGACAGACATTCCTTCAAAAAACAGAAAAAATTCTTCCCTAAAACGGAGAAAATAATAACGGACTTCCATCAAAAGACGGAAACTTTCTCTCTTTTAAAGAAAAACATGACGGACGTTCCTTCAAAAAAAAAAAAAAAAAACATTTTCTTCCTGCGACGGAAAAAAAAAAGACAGATATCCGTCTTTTTACAGAAATTTGCTGGCAGCACTGCTGCCAGTACTTTTTCTGTGAATTGACGGAAGTTTTTTTGAGAGTGCACTGCCCAATTTCCTCATACGGTAAAAGCATTAAGATGGCCCATATTGAGCAATGGCTAACAGCTTCCTAGGTTAAACATATGAGAGATTATGCTGCAAATTGACAGGCATCTTACCTTCAACAGAAAAAGGTCACTGATGTCCTTATAGTTGATTAACTTAAATTTACATAATGTAGAACAATTTTAACTTCTTATAAAGTTGAGTGACACGATTTTCAACAATTTAATTTGTATCAAATATTTTTCGTTTTTTTGTTATTAGTGATAATTTTTCTTTCAATTCAATTAATTACAAGTAGCTTTCATTTCATAGAATATTGAAAATTTGCACTTTTTAAAAACCACACAAATTAATTGAAAAGCAAAATGTATTGTACGCGTTTAAGCCATTCCAGTGGCTGAGAAGTTCTGCTCTCGAAGCTAGCAAATAAGGTGTTAGTTCGATCTCAATTGCACCCGTCGGCTTAACCGTTGGGAGCTTTTGTGGTTTTCTTCCAGCCTTGGAAAACCTTGCGTAAATACGGGTTAGGTCTCCTTAGAAAGATCTCCCACGGAGGACACTTCTCCTAGGGCCCTTACGCAATTTCCGGAACGCACTCTAGCCCTGTTCATTTATTAAAAAAAAAAAAACTAGTTGGATGTGTCAATCCCAAAACTTTCTTCTATCTCATAAGTACATTTTAATATTTTAAAAAAAAAACGTGGTGACCCCAAAGTTACCCACTATCGAATTTCCTCGAACATTTGACCTAGCATAATGAGATTCTGGTATCCGAAAAGCCTAAAACGCAAAATTTAATTAATATTCTGAGAAAATGATCTTAGTAGTGCCTCGTGTTGGGTAATTTATACTAAAACCTAATAAGCATCTATTTATGTCAAGACCTAACAGAATCTGAAATTTGATGGAATTCCGTCCATTAGTTCTTGAGATATAGTTATAACAAAAAATTTGCAAAACGTAGCACAGCAACACCATATCTTGAACAATTTATGCCAAAACGTAAAAAAGCGTCTAATTATGTTATGGTGTAAAAGAATCTGAAGTTTGATGAAATTCTGTGCATTAGTTCTTGAGATATAGTTAGTTTAAAAAAAAAGTGTAAAATATAGCACAGCAGCACCATCAGTTGAAGGATTTATAACAAAACGTAATCATCGTGTAATTATGTTATATGTCATTTTGTAACAAAATCTGAAGTTTGATGAAATTCTGTGCGTTGGTTGTTGAGATATAGCTATCGAAAAAATCGTGCAAAATGCAGCATAGCTGCACCACCTGTTGCAAGGTTAATACCAAAATGTAATCAGCGTCTAATTATGTTATATATTCTAGTGTAACAGAATCTAAAATTTGATGAAGTTCTCTGCATTAGTTCTTGAGATACAGCTATCGCAAAAATCATGCAAAATGTAGCATAGCAGCGCCACCTATAGGGCAGTTCACACCAAAACCTTATCAGCGGCTATGTATCTCAAGGTATCGCGGAATCTGAAGTTTGGTGAAATTCTGTGCATTAGTTCTTGAGATATAGCTATCATGAAAATCATGAAAAACGTGGCATAGCAGCGCCACCAGCTGACCAATTTACACCAAAACTTAATCAAAGTCTATGTATATCAAGGGGTCACAGAATCTGAAGTTTGTTGAAATTCTGTGCATTAGTTCTTGAGATATAGCAATCTTGAAAATCATGAAAAACGTAGTATAGCAGCACCACCTGCAGGCCAATTTTCACCAAAAACCAATAGGCACTAACTCATATCAAGGTCTAACTGAATATAAAATTTTATTAAATTTCGAGCATTAGTTCTTGAGATAGAGCGCCCACAAATTTTTTGTCACATACAGACAGACAGACTCACAGACAGACACACAGACTCACAGACAGATGGACAGACTCACAGACAGACATTTTCTAAAAATAGTCAAAACGTGTTCAGGACCTTCTAAAACGTATAAATCCGTCGAAAACAGGAAGTCGAAAATTTTCATGAATCCAATACTTTCTTCTTGTAAAGATAGAAGAAAGTAAAAAAATGAATTGGTCGCGTAATTTTAGTGTAATTGCTAAACATGTTTTTATTATTATTATTATTATTTATTTATTTTTAAATCCTAAGCGTCGAATTAAGAACCTTCGGCTTTTATTCTTTTTAATTTTTTTAAAAGTCGGTTAAAGAATGGCAACACCTGAAAAGTTATTCCAATATTTCGGTTCTATCGCGGTATAATCTCCAGCATATTAGTTTCAAAATTCACAAAGTTTGTAAACAGCAACAAGCAACAGTTGTAAAGATATTGCGATTTCCGAAAGGAAGGCATTTCAATTCTTCTCTTGATTCAGAGCGAAATCTCTAGCTAATATGTTTCCATTCTGAGCGAACAGAAACTTTGATTAAAATCAGAGAAAGTTTCCAGAGCTCATAAATGCGATCCCGATGTTCATCGGTGTTTCCTCGAATTTCTCCCATCTCCCCAAAGAGAGACAACGCCCAATTTTCGTTAGGTAACAACACCCTGTTTGCACAGTTAAAACAATGGATAGGGATCCGGACACACGCGTGTTTTACCCAACTTCAACTGAATACGGGGAAATCTTTTCTTCTCCTCCCTTCTACGATTTATTGACAATAGAAAAGGGGGAAATTACAATAGTTCAGGAGATAACGATCTCAACCCGACTTGAGAGAAAGGTTCCCCGTCTCGCAGATGGATTGAAGTTTTCCTTACTTGAGATGGAAAAGTCCTTATACATAAAACATGCCGCCTGCGAACATACACTCCGATTAGTGACCGCAAGTAGTGATTATGTCTGTCTGCACCTTAATGTTCGATCAGGTTCAGCCCTTACCGGAATATCAAATTCTAGTCAATGACACACATACTTTATTATGTATTCGATTCAGAATTTTGTTAAGGTTCGAGGCTAATTTAGGGGGAAGATCAGTAAGGTCGTTGCACTCGCGAAATATATGTTTAAAACTATTGACACTGACATGATATCAAATAAAAAATGAGAACCACTGTTTAACAGTTAAATAAAAAGAAAAATGGCATACAATAAAATTTATTTATACGCAATTGCGAGGACCAGAAAATAAAATCTATTTTAGAAAGGTTTCTAATCCTATTAGTTACATCATCCATTATAATTGTGTTAGGTTATTTTATGTCAAATCAACGAATTTAATAATATTTATGAAACGTAATTTTTTTTTTCAAGAAAAATTCGACATATACTGTTGCAAAACCTACACAACGGGCAATTTTAATCTAAAAAATGCTAATAGAAGTATTCTGTGTATAAATTTCTGATTTTTAATTATTTTTCCATATTCTGCTATTGTTCTATAGCGTGCATAAATTTTGTACAAAAAATTTAGATTGCATGAATAATTCAAAATTTACGATGATAATGGATTCCGATGGAAAAAATACTCCAAAAATTCCCTAACTTTTCCCTGACCACTTGAAATATTTAAAAAATTTCTTCGTCTTTTTGCCTAAATTTTCGAATTCCCTGACCCATAGGAACATTTTCATGAATATTATAAAATATATATTTCATAGGATTCCCTCCAATCAGTTTTCGGAGGAGCTGCACCCTGCCATTAACATCTCAATATTACAATATTGAGACGGTAATGGCGCGGCTTGAGGTACACCATGACGGAGTTTAAGAGCCCTTATTTTGAAATTCAGACAAAAAAGTGATGTTTTGAAGTTTTGAATTGCCTTGATATTTTTTTTTTTTTTTTTTTTTTTTTTTATGTTGAAGTAAATCATATTTAATGAATAATCTGCAATTTTGAAGCCATGAAAAATTTTCCTCTTTTGTATAGAAAATGTCAAAGTTCAAGATTGTGAAGGCCATTTTTCGTGAAAAGTAAAATGCTGGTATATTTGGAGCACTATATCTCTCGCAAGCAACAACATCCTAAAATTCTTTTGGCATAAACTGTTAATATAACCCTACCTGCTTATTAAAATATATTTGTTTCCATGGCGCATTGATACATTACATTGTTATGTTGCCACAAAGTATAGTCAAAATGACGTTTTTCTCCATTTTCCGCACTTAATACCTTATTTAAGCAATAGTACCCCAAACTTTTTCTTATAGAATATGAAAGTACGCTACTAGGACAAACTAAATAATATAGTACTGCACGGAGATATTGTTGCTGTAAGTAGATATTATCTGTTAAATATGTAAATTTTTCAAAATATTCAACATTTCAATTAGCATTATCTAAAAAAAGCGCCACATTTGAATAAAATAAATTATCTCACACAATAGTTAAACATATGTACAAAAACATGAAAAAGAAAAACATGAGGCAAAAAAAAAAGTTTTCAGGCAAAAAAAAAATGACAAAAATTAGATGAAAAGCAATGTTTATTATCACATTTTTCCCCTAAGAGAAAATGAAAAACCCTATTTCGCTTACGGAAGCTGCGGCAAAAAAAGGGATACAGTCGACTCTCGTTAATTCGAAATCGGATAATTCGAATCTTCGCTTAATTCGAACTAAATATGAAGTCCCGAAATTTTCAAAGGCAGAATAACGTTAAAAAATTTCATTAATTCGATTTCATTTTCTCTTGACTTCGTTTAATTCGAACTAACAAGAATTCGATTTTTCATTTTTCTTTTCTTTTTCACGAATTTCAGATCATTTGAATAACTTTCTTTCTTTGATTTTTGTGAAAATTGTTCCGAACGAGTATACATATAATACAATGCCTTTGATATCCACTTGTACTTAGAGCCCCGTCTGTCCATCAGTGACGCTATAAATTTTTCTTCCTTCGTGCTTGTTTCTAATCTTTTAGTTAGTTTATGTATTTATACATTCTAATTTAATATTAAGTCATATTCTAATGATAACAGACGAAATAAGTTTTAAAAAACACTATAACATTAATTCCTTTGTAATAGTACCATATTAAGCATGTTTTCCATAATTCGAACTTCGGATAATTCGAACATTTCTTGTGGTCCCGACGAGTTCGAATTAACGAGAGTCGACTGTATTTCATTTTCTCATAGGGAAAAAACATAGAAAGAGGAAAGAGAACTAGGATTTTTCATTCTCTGGTAGGGAAGAAATTTTATTATCGGCATTGTTTATTTGAAAATTTTGTCATTTTTTTGCCAAAAAATATCACGAGGTCCCACTTTTTTTTCTTTTCCATGTTTTTGTACATATGTTTAACTATTGTGTGAGATAATTTGTTTTATTCAAACGTGGCGCTTTTTTTAGATAATGCTAATTGAAATGTTGAATATTTTGAAAAAAATTGCATATTTAACAGATAATATATGCTAACAGCAACAATATCTCCGTGCAGTACTACATTATTTAGTTTGTCCTAGTAGTGTACTTTCATATTCTATAAGAAAAGGTTTGGGGTACTATTGCTTAAATAAGATATTAAGTGCGGAAAATGGACAAAAACGTCATTTTCACTATACTTTGTGGCAACAAAACAATGTAATGTAACAATGCCCCATGGAAACAAATACATTTAATAAGCAGGTACGGTTATTCTAACAGTTTATGCCAAACTAGTTTCAGGATGTTGTTGCTTGCGAGAGATATAGTGCTTCTAATATACCAGCATTTCACTTTTCATGAAAAATGGCCTTCACAACCTTGAACTTTGACATTTTCTATAGAAAAGAGGAAATTCTTTCAGGGCGTCAAAATTGCACATTATTAATTAAATATGATCTACTTCAACATATAAAAAAATCAAGCAAATAAAAAAATACAACTATCACACTTTGTCTGATTTTCAAAATAATGGCTCTTAAACTCGTAAAAATAAATTAGACAAAAATCTTGTATTGATATCTCCAGGATAGAGGAATTTTTTAAAAAACTTACCAGCCAAGGATTTATTTTACTAGCCTGCAAGATGCAACACACACAGTTGAAATTAGGTATGACAAAATCGCACGCAACAGAAAATTACTATTGCTACAATGCTTTTTCGTAGTTCTTTTTTTCTATAATATTAAGAAACTAGAAGATAGCCCGTCAAAATGACGTGTTTGCATTTTTAAAAGATGATAAAAAATTACAACAACTATGGTCAATCATAGCCACTTTAGGCTGAAATAATTTTGATAAATACAGTGATTAAACTTGGAAAAGGAAAAATCTAACAGGAAAAAAAAAAAAAAAAAAAAAAAAAAAAAAAAAAAGAGAATAAAAGAAAGAAAGAAAATTTCAACAGAAATCTGCATTTAAAACTGTAGCAAAACTATCTGGTTGATGGGGGTGGGGATTATAATGAAATTTAAAACGCACCCGCGGTTTGCTTAAATAAAAAGTTTTAATTAAATAGTGTTTTTGAAATCGTGAAAAGATTTCAAAGCGAAGTAAAATGTAGTGACGTCATTTACAGCCACCACTGTAAATCTGACCATTGAGAACGCTCCATTACGACTATGGAACGGTTTCATTGGTCAGAAAATAGATTGCCTTTAAAATCAGAGGTAACTTTTCACAATGTTTTTTATTGATTTGAAATTCTCAAGAGTCATTCACGGCTGTAAAGAAAAAAAAAATTAAAGCAACCCGAATATAAAAATTTTAAGAATATTGCATTTAAAACGCATCTTCGCATTCCTTTAATAAAAAGTTTTAATTAAATATACACTGTAAAAAATTTGACTCATTTGCTACAGCGTCACTCCACCGCTTTTATAGAAAACGGTTACTTTACTGTGTTATGGAGCATTCTAATTGGTCATAAAAAAGATATTCTATAAAAGCTGTGGAGTGCCGCTGCAGCAAATGAGTCAAATTTTTAACAGTGTACTTTTTGAAATCGTGGAAAGATTTCAAAGCGAAGTAAAATGTAGTGACGTCATTTGCAGCTCCCGCTGTAAATCTGACCAATGAGAACTCTCCATTACGACTATGAAACGTTTTCATTGGTGAATGAGTTTCTTTTTCTTGTGGATAGGTTGACCCCGGAATTGTTATACACTGATGGAGAGATTTTTACATACCAAAAAAAATAATTTGTAATAATTATATTACTTCCTTATTACCTTTGATTTTTCTCCGAGATTTCTCTCCCCAAAATTGTGCATCAATTTGATCAACCAATTTTTTTATTTTATAATAATTATAATTAAATCTGTTAGTGATCGTATTATGTTTCTAGGATCTGATCAGGGAAAAGAATATTTTCTGCAGCTTAAGGAATAATAATAATAATAATAATAAAAATGATAACATTCCTTACAAAATACTCTCAATTAAAATTTCTCACAAAAAAAATATTCTCATCCAAAAAATTTAGATTAATTTATGCGTTGTGTTATTTTGATGCTATCAGATCCTTATGAAACGTTGATCAGCATGCACCTATAGTAATTTCGACACATACTCCATAAATCATTACCATGCTTTGTCATTTATAAAACAAAAACATTTTATTGTACAACACAGAACACACATAATACACTAAATATATACATGCACATAAATAAATTACAAAGACACAAAATAATCAAATCAAAATCTATTTCCTTTTTTATAGCTGTTGGCATTACTGCATAATTACATTTTATGCTTTGTAGCACGATATTTTCCACATTGAAATTGATTTAATAAATTCATGAGTAATCATCACCAAAAGGGATTAACCTTCGGGATCATTGGCGTGCAAGTGTTTCCCTATTATTTGATTGTTCCATCATACTCTATGCTTGTGGGCAAAAATAAGGGGAAATAAGTCGGTAAATTGCATACCTTTTTTAAAATCGCTGACGACATAGGCAAATGTATATCCGGGCAGATGAGGAGAAGTCCGGCACACTTTCGTTACCCATCTTGGCACATCTCACTCGAGCACACTTGGTAGACTGACTGACTGACTGACTCTTATTATTTTTTAAAAAAAAAACTCAAGATGCAAAATGTATACTAATTATTCTGTAGTCGAATATCCTTCGACCATTCACAGTTTTCTTTTTAACATATTTTTTTCCCCTTCCAGTCTCGTGTGAATTCATTTGTGCTTCTTTTAAGGCAGTCCACTGTTATTGGCTGTCCTTAAATTGACTATTAACTTGAACACCCCCTAATTTTAATTTTCTAGGGGCTTTTAAAGGCCTAGTCGTCAGAGTGTCTATGTGGTTGATAATTATTACCCCACACGGAGATTTCCCCTTTTGCCCTGTCGTAAATACACTCTTAGTGAAAGTGTCTCTGTTTTGTCATCTTATTTATGGGCGTCCGTCACAGTCTTATTGCCGCTATAAATTTCTTGTCTGAGCTATAAATCAACTGTCCTCTGTTCCTTTCTTTTTCTATAATTTATTTCCAATAGTTAGTTTTCTTTACAGAATTGTCTGGTTTGAGTGATGTGGGGGTTTTACACCCATCATCTATCCCCTGGGTCTAAAAAAAAAATGAGGTCTGTAGACATCATTTTTGTGCACACCACACTGTCGCAAATGTTGTATCCGTAGTCATTGGAATTTTGATTCAGTTCTGGTGAACACTTCCAAGGTCCGATTATCTTCTCTTCTGTGTATTATTTCCCCATGCCCAAATTTTGATACAATACTTAAATTAATCCATTAAAATGCCAAATCATGCAATCAAAGCCAAGTATAAATTTGGAATAAATTATTTCTACACTAAGGAAGAAAAAAAAATAACATGTAAAAGCTCCGAAAAATCTACACCTGAATTTGAGATGTATTGGCACATTTTTTTGTTTATTTTAAATGGATAATATTTTAAACACATAAAGTAAAATATGTAATAACCAAAAACAAAACAAACAAAAAAAAAACACAAATTCATAGCAACACCAATGTTGTTTGCATAACATATCTGGATTAGTATAGAAATAGTAAAATATATATACAATGTTGAGAAACCTTTTTTTATGTACATTCATATGAAATATCTAAAAAAAAACAAATATACCATGTTTTGTATAGTCTACATTATCCACAAGATTATTAACATAAATCATAGCTGAATGTTACAAATTTGAATTATGTTAAGTGTTGATAAAATGGGTAATGTTGTATACACATTCCTCATAATTCTCGTGGAGGAGGTATAGAGGACATCGCTGCAGACACATGTGCTCAATGCATACCTTATTGCTATCCATACGAGAAGCGAACGTTTTCTTAAATGAGAGAAAAGAGGAAAAAAAAACGAGCTAGCGCGAAAAAGAACGCATCCGATGAGGAACGCGCATTTTGATTGACAGGTGCTAATGACGTGTTTAGTACCTCACACCCTAAAAACGTAATGGATAGGTTGACCCCGGAATTGTTATACACTGATGGAGAGATTTTTACATACCAAAAAAATAATTTGTAATAATTATATTACTTCCTTATTACCTTTGATTTTTCCAGCTTTCCTGGAAAACAACTCCGATAAGTCACCCCTCTATTGAGGAAACTTGTTTGTAACGGGGATAGCGAATGTTATGGTCCTTGCAAGACACACAGGTATGTCATTTTCTAGTTTTTTGTCTTAAAAATTATATTTTTTTGCATGAAACTTATGTTAAACTATAAGAAACTAACCCGTATTAACCTATAACCTGCTACGCATGCCTTCAGTGTAAATTCTCGCCCCTTTATTCTATAAAATTGACATATATTCGCTATAAAACCATGTACTGTGTACTGTTTATTTTGTATTTTCAGGGAAAATGGCTTCTTACAGACTGGCTGAAGGACGCTTGCTGTCGAAATCTCGTATTTCCCTCAGAATATTTTGGAGTCTTATATAAGTATTCTAATTAAATTGCCTTTCAGGAAATAATGCAGCGATTAGGCAATCGTTTAACAATGTTCCTAAAATTGTATTATGATTCTGAACATTGCCTGAAAGATTTCAATATACAATGCTAACGTTGAATAATATCACAACTTGAAAAAAAAATTTGGGAAAATCAATGTGCCTTTTCATTTCACTGGCTGATAATTGCAATTAAACTTGAAAACTAAAGTCAAATTTTGCCGCCAGAGAAAAAAAAAATTTAAAGAAAAAAATCATTTTTCAGTACTGGTTGTGATATTGTTGATAAAAACTTTCTGCAAGTAAATTACCGTGCATATCTATCTAAAAAAAAATAGCGAAAGAAAAATCTGATATGTTTCCTAAATGCTTAATTTGAGGGGGGGGTTATCTAGCAAAACATGAAGAAAAGGGAGTGAAATCCCTGAAATATTTTTTGTTTATAATTCTTATGCTACATTAGAAGAGTCTAAAAGAATATTTCTAAGTATAAATGCTTTTAATAAATGCTGGTAAATGCTATAAAGTGTGAAATGAAGTAATATTAATAGAGTGTATCTATATACAATCCATTTATTTACCTTTTCTTGTTGTAGTTTGAGTATTTAAAATTTTAAAAGAAACTATAGTATGGAGGGAAAAAGAAATACATTTTGAAAACAAAATTACTTAATCATTTGAAATATGTATTGACTTCTATATCTAATTTTATTACTAAAATGATTCAGCATGTCATACTGATTAAAATAATGTATCTTTTTTTTATTTTTTTATTATTTTTTTTTTTTTTACCAAAATTTACTATGTTGTTTAGTTTTTTTTTTTTAGTTTTTTTTTTTTAATACTTAAATATTTGTATTTATATATCTATTAATTTGTACGGATTATTGACAATCGAGTATATACATTTTAGTGAATAACCTGGCCAGGTTTGAGAAATACTCTCTGCCCGCAGAAAGATTTCCTTATATTCATAAATATATGTACTCACACTGCCGTATGTGATATCCATACATGAACCTTTATATTGTTTTATTGTATTTTAATGCCTTATATAAATATTATTATGAAGTGTGTAAAAGTGCGAAATCGATACCACTTACAATTAATTTTTTTTTTTTTTATGTGCAATTGTACACTTTTTATAAAATATTGTTATGTTTCCATACGCCTATGTCGGTAAAAAAAATATATATACCTAATAATATATATAGTGTCGTTTAATCTTCACATTTAAAAAAAAACTTCCTAATTTATTTGCTTTTATATAGATTCCTGATAAGACTCTAAAATAATTTTGCATCTGTTACTTATCCAATGTAACTAAGTATTGCCTTGTGATGAAGTCTAATTGTTATAACTTTCTTTTATATACTATCCCATAAGACCTTCTTTTGAAACTACGTTGCGTGAGTAATGTCATCATACTTATATCTAACGTGCAGCAAAAGAATTTGTGATACCTTTTATTTTCAGGCAAAGGTAAAAGAAAAAAAAATTCCTGTCAAATGTCCTCCAAAAAAAAATATAACCTTTACTTATATATATATATATATATATATCTTACTCTGCCGATTAAATATTATTGGGAATGCTTATATCGCCCGCGTTTTCGTAAGATCCTAACCTTAACATTTTACCTTTTTAGCATACCATCTTAAAACTGCCATGCGACTAAATCTGATATTCAATTTTATAGCTTTCTGCCGTGCCCTGCCTAGAGAAAGATTTCCGATTCGGGAGCAACTCTCCCCCTTCTCGATCTGGGGTGTGGTAACTGTTTATCCCCCGAGACCTGTCATCGGATCCATCCATCTCGTCAAGTGGAAAGTCTTCTGTTGGTGAGAAAACCTTATTTTTTTTCTTTGAGTTCTTTATTTTTGTGAATCCTATGTGCTGAGTTTCCACGTTATTTTGTTGTGTCAATAACTTGCCTTGCCATTGTTATATGTTATTTTATTATTGCGTGCTTCGCCGAACTTCTTATCAAATTTCTGTATGAAAATCTGTATTTTTTTTTGTACCAATATACATATCTTTAATATCAATTTTGCATATGCGTTGTTTGTAAGAGTTATTTCTCTTCAAGTTGTTTCCACTTTATTTAAATATGCAGAATAAATAATTAAAGTATTTTTTTTTTTTGTATCATTGATTATGCACTAGACGAATTTATTCTGAGCAATTGCTTCTGTCCTAGTCATCCAATGTACAATTATCATTATTGTTTATTTATTTATTTATTTATTTATTTTTTTGCAACATGAAGTTCTGTGAAGTACCTATTTAATATTTAGTGTGTGTAATAATTTTTTCGAGTGTGCCTGCACATTTCCCCAATTGTAACTCAGAGGGAAATAGTACACTCATCTTGCTATCCCTTTCTTTTTTTTTTTCTCTATGTTACTTGATTTTAAAAGGCAAGTTATTATATGATGTCTTAAAAACGCATTGTTATACATTTCTAATTTCAAAAAGAGAGGAAAAAAAATTATCTACATTAAATTTGTTTCTTAAATACATAATACAAATCACTATATATTACAAATACACTAGAAATTTTAAATAATAGTTAGGGCTTATGTTTCTTTTTTTTTTTTTTCTTTTTCTTTTTTTTTTTTTTTTTTTTTGGTTATGTTTCCCCCTCTGAATCCTCCTCTGCCGTACTGTCTTTCACGTCTATATGAGGAGTTGCTGCCCTAGGCGCGAATAATAAATCGATGTTCCTTTTTATAGGCCGAGCATAATTACCTGTTAGGTCTTTTAGTAAATAATTATTGTTGCGTAATTTTTTTATTACTTTAAAAGGACCGTCAAACTTGTTCGCCAGAGCGCCCGGATTTATACGTTTTAAGTATACTACTTGTCCCAAATTCAGAGTAGGTGTATGTAGCAGGTCCTCTTCTTTAGCATACTCATCCTGCATGCGTGACTGATTGGCCAGTGCTTGTAGTTTCACTTCTTTAATGTGTGCCATTCTCTGTGCCACATAAGTTTTAGTTGAGACCTCTTCTGTGGGAATATGCGATGTAAACGGAGTTCTCAATTTTCTCGCAAAGAAAATGAGTGCGGGAGCGAATCCTAAAGCCCTGTGAATTGTGTTATTGTAATGTAGTTTAAAAAAATCTAATCTAATGTCCCATTCCGTTGTGCTTTTTGACATTGCGATTAGGGAGCTCTTCAGAATTCGGTTTACCGTTTCAGCAATTGCATTCGCCTTGGCTCTGTATACACTCGTAAAGTGTAATTCTATATTTAACGCCTTTGTATATTCTCTGAATAAATCACTTCTAAAATATTTTGCATTGTCCAGATATATGCTGTTGCAAATTCCAAAAGTACTGAAGTACTTATTCAGCACATTGACAATTGTCTGTGTTTCTACATTTCTTAATGCAACCGCTTCTAAAAATCTGGAAGTTGCGTCCATGATAGTCAGAATAAATTTATTCTTTCGCACAGAAAATGTTAGAGGCCCACATACGTCAATATGTAATATACTTCCTACTTCATGGTCTTTAACCACCCTTTGCACTGGTACTTTTATCGTTTTGTGATGTTTAGCTGTTTGACACGCTGTACAGTTCGCACAAAATATTTTAATATCCCTGTACATTCCATGCCAAAATATCCTATCCTTAATGGTGTCATAAGTTTTCTGGAATCCAAAATGGGGGGAATGCGCGTCTTCCATAATGGCTATTTTCAAAGAGTCAGGGGCAATGAGTAGTTCCTTTTTTTCTGTACCTGGTCTCAGAATTAATATTTTATCATCATTTAACATGTATCTTTTTGTTGTTCGATTGTTTTGTCCCTTTTCTATTTTGTCAATTATTTTTCTTAACTTTTCGTCTGCATATTGTTCTGATTTAATGTTGTCATTAGACAAAGCCTCGTTGACTTTAAATAGAGTATTGTGTAATTGTAAGTCCGTTTCTAAATTGCAAATATTACGAGACACAAAATCAGCCGGGTTGACCTTACCTTCGATATGCTCGAAAACATAATTATATTCCGCCAAATCTGTCATCCATCTTTTGACTATGTCAGATTGCGCTTCTAAATTCATTTGCTGTGTAATGGGTTTCGAATCCGTCAGAATCGTGAATGGTCTACCTCATAAAATATGTTTAAAATGATTGACTGATTCATGAATTGCCAATAATTCGAATTTTATACTAGGGTAGCTTTTTTCTGCCCCTCTTAATTTTCTCCCAAAAAACTCGATAGGCAATAAAATGCCATTAGACTCCTGTGCCAGAATTGAGGATATGGCTAGCTTCGAGGCGTCACATATCGAAAATAATTCCTTGTTAAAATCTGGGGGTCTAAGTGTAGGGTTTTGTATTATTGCTTCTTGTATGTTTTTCAACGCCTGTTCATGCTCCTCACCCCATTTGAATTTTACTTTTTCTTTTGTAAGTTCTACTAAGGGATGTACAATATCTGAATAATTTCTAATTAAAGCTCTAAAGTAGTTTGCTAGACCCAGAAGTGATCTTACTCCTTTTTTTGTTTTTGGACGTACTAGGTTTTTAATTTTGTCTATGTTTTTTCTTGCTGGAGAATATCCCCATCGGTTGAGTTGGAAGCCCAGAAAATCTATTTCTTCTTTGCATATTTGCATTTTTGAAGGCTCTATGGTCAGATTGTGGTCAATGAGAGCCTGTAGAACTTGCTCTAAAATTTGTAGCATTTCTTGTATTGTATTGGTACCAATTACCACATCATCCATGAAGTATGCCACTTGGGACTTGTTGAAGTGTCCCAGAACTTTATCAATTAATTCTGCGAAATAAGCGCTGCTGTTCTTTGTCCCAAAAGCGAGCCTTAAAGGGTTAAATTTTCCTTCCTCAGTAATAAATGCTAGTTTTTGCCTATCCTGTGGCCTTAAATTTATCTGAAAAAATGCACTATGGAGATCTAACACCGTGCAGTACCTTTTTCCGCTGATCGAGTAAAGAATTTCTTTAATATCCGGTATGGGAAAGCTGTATGTGTGTAGAATTTGATTTAATAACCGATAATCTATAGCCATTCTATATTTGGTTTCATTTTTCTTTTCTTTATTACTTTGTTTCTTTTTAACAAAAATCACTGGAAACGCATAATTTGAGTCTGATTTTTCAATAATCTTTGCTCTTAGTAAGTTCCGTATCTCTGTTTTCGCATATTGTCTGACTGTTTGAGGTAGTTTATAAGGTTTGGTTTGTATAGGGTAGTCATGACTTAAATTAAATTTTGGTATAACTAAAGATGTTTGACCTAAAGTATCATATGACTTTGAAAATGCATGCGCTTTTCTCATGAGTATGTTTTTTAATTTTTCTCTTAGGTCTTCGGGTAAATGTGTTAAATCAAAGTCTGTCTCTCTTAACTCTGCTTCTCTTAATTTTCTGATCTCTTCGATATTTAAGCTATTTAATTCGTAAATTGTTCCTTGTTCAATGTCATCGGATTTTGTATCCTGTTTAAAATCTATATCTTTTGTTATTTTGCCTACATTTATCCCTTTATTCAACTTTATTCTTTTGTCAGTGTTATTTGCTATTATGACATGAATTCTACTATTTTGTTGCACTTCATGCAATGAAGTTTGAAATGTGAATTTCGAGTCGTTTCTCAAGGGTTCTAATAATATTACCTCTTGTTCTGCTATGGCATCATGACACTGTAAATTAACTATTTTTTTTTAATTTGCATTTATAAAAATTGTTGCTATGGTCTTAGCATACATATTTTTTTGCTTGGTGATGGACTGTGTCTTTTTCTTGTTATCATTATTCTTTTCTTTTACATAAGACCCTGATGGATTGTTTTCTTGCCTATCCTTGTCTTCTGTTTCTGAAGTTAGATTATTAACTTGTATCCCTGTTTCCTTTTCTGGAATATTCAGTTTAATTTTTATATTTTTGAAAATAAGTGTTTTTTCTTTGAAATTCAAAATCATATTATTATCCCTTAAATAATCGTATCCCAAAAGCATTTGGTATTCTCGACGAATTTATTCTGAGCAAATCTTTATTTGTGATGTAAAATGTACCTGTTGTAAAACTGCCCTTTACTCTGAAAACCAGTCTAATACACTGTTTAAAATAAATTTTTGAATTCGTTAAAGTTTGTATTTGTATTTGATTTCCTAGATATTTAAATTTTACATTTTTTTCCTTTAATTTATCAAAAATAATGGGCGAAAGCAATGAGACCGCCGCCCCACTATCACATAACGCTTTAAATTTGATGTTATTTATCTCTAGGTCAATGATGGGTAACTGATTTTCTCCTTCATTTCTAACACTGGCAATAAATCTGTTTATTTTGCGACACCCTTTAAACTGAGACTCGCCTGTGTCGCTAAAATACTGTTGTTTATTTTCAGCGAGCCTCTGATTTAGTTTTCCGACCCTTGTTTTTCGTGTCGTTTTTTGTTATTGAATGGACCTCTTTTGGAATGGCCTCTGTGTTTATTTTCCCTTTTGCTATTTTGTTCATTATAATTGTTCTCTTGCTCGTCTGTCTGGGATTTATTAAAATTGTTATGATAGCCACCTCTTCCACGACCTCTTGAAGGCTGTGCGAACCCCTGTGCTCCTGTATTATGGTAATATTCCTGTGGATACATATAATTGTATATGGGGGGAGGGGGGGTAGAAAAGTGAGGTGCTACATAGCCATAGTTCCAATTGCCAAAATTATTGTTACTATTATGTCCCTGATACCCCATATTTTGGAATCCTTGTTGCTGTTTATAGTTATTTCTGTAGCCTCTTGTGCGTGAGACCTGCGACCCTCTATTAATTTGAAATCTGTTAATATTCGTAGCCGCGTTATCATTACTATATTTTTGTCTGAACCAACAATCTTTTGTCTCATGGTTTTCTTTCCCGCATACCTCACAGCATGTTTTTTCTCTCTCCGATCTATTATTTAATTTCAATTTAAGGTTGTTTATTTCGGTGACGAGTGTCTGAATTTGCTCTGCACTGTCTGCACTTAATTTATTTAATTTTCCCAATATTTCATTCTCTTTAGTAACGGTAATGCTATTTATTTCGGGAATATTTGCTTGATTGTAAGCCTCTTCCAATCTTAGTGCGGACTTGCATGCTGCCTCAAAATTTTCGGGTGCATTTTTTCTCACTTCTAAACTAATATCTGCGCGGATTACATCTAGGAATCTTGCCAATTTCATTTGGTCTAAAAATTTTGCGTTGCTATTATCCTCTAATTTTTGACCACTTTTTTTATATATATAAATTTGCCGTAGCATTAAATTCATTTATAAAGTTAGCTAATGTTTGATCGGGTTTCTGCTTTAGACTGAAAAATAAATTCTGAGCACCCCCGAAATTACATTTAACGGAAAATAATTCTTTTAACTTCTCCTTGAATTTTCCTATGTCTGCTTCTAAAAATAATGATTCATCCTGCATGAGAGTTTCCCTTGCCGATCCTATGATCTTGGCTTTCAAAATTGTTAATTTGTGTTCATCGCTATATTTCGTTTTGTCAATTAAATTATCAAATTGTAGTAGGAAATAATTGATATTAGTTTCTTTTTTACCATCAAACGGATAAATTAATCCTACTAAATGCTCTGCATTAGGAGTTGCCATATTTCCTGTCCAAGAAATTTTTGATCCCGAATTCTTTGTTTTTTTTCTTTGTTTATCGTTTTTGTTCTCTCCCGAAATTTCTTCGTTTTTATTTAATAATATTTTTAATTGCCTTCTTTTTTTAACACCACTTAAACGCGTGCTATTTCTGAGAGATTTCCTCGTACCTCCTTTAGTCATAAACTCGATTATCCTTAATTTTTTAAATAATAAAACTACAATGATTTAATTAAAAAATAACCAACTTGATATAAATATATCCACATATCTTATTATTATTATTTTTTTTAATTTATACAGTTTTATCCACATGTGCTAAATATAAAATATCAAAATATTTGATGAATTTTAGAATAAAATCCTTTCTATCATAAGACACATAAATACATAAAATTAAATAACAACCTTTCTTTTTTTTCAATAGTGTAAACACACATATATATACAGTTTTCTTTTTTGAAAAATGTGCCAATTATCTCCAACAAAAATACACTTGCATGCCAATGTCTCGGTTTAGTATCATATTCATAAAATTTATTATGTGAAAAAACAAATTTTTATTTATTTTATTATTTTACGTATATATATACCAATTTTAACAACAACTCCTATTTTCTTATAATAAAAAGAGAATCTATTTTATCTCCAATCTAATTATCTCCTTTAACATGTATATTTGTCAGAATCATTCATTCATTTCATTATCATTTTTTTTTTTTTTTTTTTTTTCCCACAAAAGAAATTCAAGTAATCACAAAATTAATTTTTTTTTTAAAATCAAATAATCACAATATTAATTAAATATTTACTTCTAATATGGCAGTAATAATATCTAAATTGAAGCTAATTAATTTCTTGAAAAATAATTTGGTTCTTTAAAGGACTCAAATTAAAAGAAATTACAATACTACCGTATTATTAAAGTACTAAAATCAACCAAGTTCGTTCTTTTAATCATTTAAATTAAATACATAAAAATAAATAATTAAGGAACTGGTATCACGGCAACCAATTTTTTGGGGGTTGAGATGATGGAGAGATTTTTACATACCAAAAAAATAATTTGTAATAATTATATTACTTCCTTATTACCTTTGATTTTTCTCCGAGATTTCTCTCCCCAAAATTGTGCATCAATTTGATCAACCAATTTTTTTATTTTATAATAATTATAATTAAATCTGTTAGTGATCGTATTATGTTTCTAGGATCTGATCAGGGAAAAGAATATTTTCTGCAGCTTAAGGAATAATAATAATAATACTAATAAAAATGATAACATTCCTTACAAAATACTCTCAATTAAAATTTCTCACAAAAAAAATATTCTCATCCAAAAAATTTAGATTAATTTATGCGTTGTGTTATTTTGATGCTATCAGATCCTTATGAAACGTTGATCAGCATGCACCTATAGTAATTTCGACACATACTCCATAAATCATTACCATGCTTTGTCATTTATAAAACAAAAACATTTTATTGTACAACACAGAACACACATAATACACTAAATATATACATGCACATAAATAAATTACAAAGACACAAAATAATCAAATCAAAATCTATTTCCTTTTTTATAGCTGTTGGCATTACTGCATAATTACATTTTATGCTTTGTAGCACGATATTTTCCACATTGAAATTGATTTAATAAATTCATGAGTAATCATCACCAAAAGGGATTAACCTTCGGGATCATTGGCGTGCAAGTGTTTCCCTATTATTTGATTGTTCCATCATACTCTATGCTTGTGGGCAAAAATAAGGGGAAATAAGTCGGTAAATTGCATACCTTTTTTAAAATCGCTGACGACATAGGCAAATGTATATCCGGGCAGATGAGGAGAAGTCCGGCACACTTTCGTTACCCATCTTGGCACATCTCACTCGAGCACACTTGGTAGACTGACTGACTGACTGACTCTTATTATTTTTTAAAAAAAAAACTCAAGATGCAAAATGTATACTAATTATTCTGTAGTCGAATATCCTTCGACTATTCACAGTTTTCTTTTTAACATATTTTTTTCCCCTTCCAGTCTCGTGTGAATTCATTTGTGCTTCTTTTAAGGCAGTCCACTGTTATTGGCTGTCCTTAAATTGACTATTAACTTGAACACCCCCTAATTTTAATTTTCTAGGGGCTTTTAAAGGCCTAGTCGTCAGAGTGTCTATGTGGTTGATAATTATTACCCCACACGGAGATTTCCCCTTTTGCCCTGTCGTAAATACACTCTTAGTGAAAGTGTCTCTGTTTTGTCATCTTATTTATGGGCGTCCGTCACAGTCTTATTGCCGCTATAAATTTCTTGTCTGAGCTATAAATCAACTGTCCTCTGTTCCTTTCTTTTTCTATAATTTATTTCCAATAGTTAGTTTTCTTTACAGAATTGTCTGGTTTGAGTGATGTAGGGGTTTTACACCCATCATACACGGAGGGGTTTTATATACAGGGTGATTCATAAAAGATGGGCAGAACTTTAAGGGGTATAGTACACTTAAAGACAAATAATATTAAATAGGAGACTAAGGGTCCCAGACGTATTCCCAAGGAGATAGGGGGCATTAAAGTTTAGGGTCCGAAATTTCAAATGATTATAAAAAATGGAAAAATTGGTCGATTCGTTTGCGGTTTTTGCAAAAAATTTTCTTTATGCCAGTATTTTCTTGAAATAAAATTTTAAAGTTCAATTTCAAAAAATGCCGATAGGGGGCGCTTTAGACTTTGGAGTAACAATCAACTATTTTTTAACGTTATTTTTTGTATTTCTTTAAATGATTTCGAAAGCTTAGACTTAAACTTAAATTTTGATCTAAAAATCTGAGTCCTAACGAGTAGTTAAGTAGCGTAAACTGAAATTTGAAATTTGAAACCCTTCTCCCCCCAGAACAAAAATCAGTTATTCCCGATCTTTGTGTCGTAGATTAGGCTCTAACTACTGCCGCGTTTTACTAAAATTATTCTTTATGTCAGTATTTTCTTGAAAATAAATTTTAAAGAAAATTTTCAAAAAATTCCGATAGAGGGCGCTTTAGACTTTGGAGTAACGAACAACTATTTTATACCGTTATTTTTTGTGTCTCATTAAATGCTTTCTAAAGCTTAGACTTAAACTTAAATTTTCAGCTCAAAATCTGAATCGCTGAGCGTGGTTCAGTAGCGAGGGGAGGGGGTTCAAATTTCAACTTCTGAACATAGTTCAGTTTGCACTACTTAACCATGCCCAACGATTCTGTGCTGTGATACGAGGCAAAAATACAACTTTCGTCAAGGACTGCATAGTCGGAATTCACTCATAAAGGCACTGGCACAGTTGGAAACGTCGCTCATGCAAACGTTAAAGCTCCATTCCTGACGCTAGTCACCGTGTGAAGAAGGAGACAGAAAGTATGCAAATGTCAAATGGGGAAGAAGAAGAACACGTATGCAAAATTTCGACACGATTCAGGCATAAAAACCACTGAACGGTGAGTCAAGTGTAAGTCGCTGTAGTAATGAATCGGAAGATGGTGCCCTTCACGAATAAGGAAAAGGCTGAGATGCATTTAATTTACGGAGCGGCAGATGGAAACGAATGTACGGAGAGCGATTTCCCAACAGGCGGTTGCCTAACCGCAAAACTTTCGAGCGCTTGCACAGACAGTTGTGTGAGACGGGATCATTTCTCGCTTCCCGGTCGAATGCAGGTCGTGCAAAAAAGGACGAATCAGTAGTTGTTGCAGAAGCCATTCTGGATGTAGTAGCGGCGCAGCCAAGTACAAGTACACGAACAGTGGCTAGGCAGGTGGATACCTCACAGTCCATGACTTGGAGGGTACTGAAGGATGAACATTTGCTCCCGTTTCATGTGCAACGAGTCCAGAAACTGTCTCCAGGGGATTATCCAAATCGTATTGAATTCGCCCGCTGGTTTCTGCAGCAGAACGCGCTAAATCCACATTTTGGACGAACTGTGCTTTTCACCGATGAATGTACCTTCACACGTGAAGGTACATTTAACACACACAATGCACATGTATGGGCGGATGTCAATCCACATGCTACGTATCCACATGCTCATCAGAGACGCTTTTCCATCAATGTTTGGGCAGGAATCCTCGGAGACCACCTAATCGGACCATACCTTCTTTCTGAACGCCTCAACGGTAAAACATACCTCACATTTCTGCACCATGTGCTGCCAGACCTGTTAAACGTTGTTCCTCCACGCATCCGGCGGGTCATGTGGTTCCAGCACGATGGAGCGCCAGCCCATTACGTACGAGACGTCCGCAACTATCTGGACATCACATTTCCGAACAGATGGATTGGTCGAGGTGGTCCTGTTGCTTGGCCTGCTCGCTCGCCAGATCTTTCACCCCTCGATTTCTTTTTTTGGGGACAATTGAAGGCTCTTATGTATGAGACACCCATTGAATCCCCCGAGGAACTGGTCGCCAGACTTTCCGCCGCTGTAGGGGAAGTGCTCGAAAAGCCTGATGTTTTCGCGAATGTTCGCCGTTCCATTCTTCGCCGTTGTTCTGCGTGCATAACCTCTGGTGGTCACAATTTTGAACATTTATTGTAATTACATGTTAATAAATATGCTTTGGTAACATAATCCTAATTTATGTCTTTTTACCTCGTATCACAGCACACAATGTGTGGACATGGTAAACTGAACTGTGCTCAGGAGTAGAAATTTCAAACCCCTCTCCCCAGAAACTTAACCACGTCTAACGATTCAGATTTTGGGCTGAAAATTTAAGTCTAAGCTTTAGAAAGCATTTAATGAGACACAAAAATAACGGTATAAAATAGTTGTTCGTTACTCCAAAGTCTAAAGCGCCCTCTATCGAAATTTTTTGAAACTTTTCTTTAAAATTTATTTTCAAGAAAATTCTGACATAAAGAATAATTTTAGCAAAACGCGGCAGTAGTTAGAGCCTAATCTACGACACAAAGATCGGGAATAACTGATTTTTGTTCTGGGGAAAGAAGGGTTTCAAATTTCAAATTTCAGTTTACGCTACTTAACTACTCGTTAGGACTCAGATTTTTAGATCAAAATTTAAGTTTAAGCTTTCGAAATCATTTAAAAAAATACAAAAAATAACGTTAAAAAATAGTTGTTTGTTACTCCAAAGTCTAAAGCGCCCCCTATCGGCATTTTTTGAAATTGAACTTTAAAATTTTATTTCAAGAAAATACTGGCATAAAGAAAATTTTTTGCAAAAACCGCAAACGAATCGACCAATTTTTCCATTTTTTATAATCATTTGAAATTTCGGACCCTAAACTTTAATGCCCCCTATCTCCTTGGGAATACGTCTGGGACCCTTAGTCTCCTATTTAATATTATTTGTCTTTAAGTGTACTATAACCCCTTAAAGTTCTGCCCATCTTTTATGAATCACCCTGTATATAATATATGCAACAGAGGTAAGCTTAATATAAGATAGAACTTAGTACCGTATTTACAGTGTAATAATTTGGAAAGTTAAAATATGTGGATTAGAAAAGTGTTTCTGATAATGTCTCTATCGCCTACAGTTTTTCAAAAACTAAAAATGGACTCGCATTGCCATAAAATCCGAATGGCGAGAAAAATGATATATTTCCTCACCTTTGGATATCCCAGCTTCTAAAATAAATTAACAGACAGAAAAATATAAACAAAATAAAACAATTAATTTGGAAAGAAAATGCTTAAGGGTGTATTCGAAAAAACGCTTTTCCACCTTTAACAGCTTGAAATTTTCCGATACATTTTCAGACTCACTTTGGAAAATAGAAACATGAAACTTGCTGGGGTGATTTTTGAAGAGATGTAGAAGATATCGTGTCAAGTAATTTTTCGCTCAATTCATTAGAATTTGATTTATAAGCAATTATTTTTTTAGCGTGCCCTTTTTTTCGTTTGCAGATCTCCCGCTTCAGAAAATTTGGCGCAAAACGCCATTTTTGATAGCGTTTTTTGCAAAATTTTCTCCATTTATAAAAAAATTGAGAATCACGGCACCTTGTGTACTTTCTAAATAAGAGAATTTGAAAGTTTGGTGCATTTGAGAGCAAAAATGAATCTAAAAATAAATCTGAAAAAAGGCAGTTTGGATCGTAAAACACTCTTAAAACAAACTTTTAAAATGATGTACAATGCATAAAAACAGGACTAAATTTTGTGTACAAAAGGCTTATAAAATAAGTTGCGTTGTAAAATAATGCATGATTTTTGCACCAATCTCTAATAAAGATTCTCAATAATATTTCTTTTAACATTCATGGTGTACCGACGATTTCCCTTATTTACCCTCTTCTCTAAAGAGGCAACGCCCGAATTTTGACAGGCTAACACCCTACTTATGCAAGAGCAATTGAAAAAAAAAAAAAAGACATCTTCTTTTTCTTTTCTTGAAAAAAAAAAAAAAAGAAAAAAGAAAAGAAAAGAAAAGAAAAAAGAAGAAAAAGAAAGAAAGAAAAGAAAACTGTAATGGTAACCGAATGTCAAATTTGTTCCACGATAAAATTTAGAGGAGAGTAGGGAGGGACGGGACATCTGCAATAATTCTTAAAACGAGTTTTATTTTTAATTTTCAATAAATTTTCAGTAATTACTTAAAGCAACATTATTTTTCTTAGTTTAATATCCAATTTTAAACTATCATCACATGACACGGCAAAACGAAAAGTTCAGTGTCAGTCATGGGTTACTAACGTGGCCCTGAACGTGTTAATATTATGAATATTTTACTTTTCAAAATATTTTTCTGTGTAAAGTTTAACTTTGGATTAGCGCAGCATGTCCGTAAAGAGTTTTGTGTCATTAAACCTCAATCAACTAACCAACATATTTGACCGATAGACTTTCCGTTTGTCCTTAACCGTTCACACGCCGAATTAATATCGGAATATAATTATAATTTTATTTTTCCTACATTACAGCTTGAAATGTTTTAATTTATGCATACAAATTTAGGAAATAACAACAACAAAAGAATATTTCTGAAGTTTGTTTGGCTATTTTCATTTCAGTGTTCGCATTTTGGAACATGATTATTGATTGACAACCTATGCAAATATAACAAGTTATTTTCCGCTATATGCTATTGTACATTGTTCTTGAGTAATTTCTCGAATTCCAAAAACATTTAGATTGCCAGTGGACAAATGTAAGTAATATAGAGAAAACGATAAAAGCAAATAATATATTTTTTTCATGCAAATTAATGAATTTACATTTTCCTTGTACCTGTGATAAATGTTTAAACATAAATATTTTTTTTTTTCAAAAGTTCAAATCAACCTTATATTTTATAGAAAAAATAAAGACATCGTTATTATATTGGAAAATATATGTTTTGTATTACAAATAGTGCAATGTTCCCATTTGGGAACAATGACGTTTAAACGATTAAGGCACAATTTATCAAAAAAGCCAAATATGATATGAAGTTCTTATTGAACATTTCAGAGTTTATTCATGAACATTTATTTATAACATTATACTATTTCAGAGGTTTTTTTTTTTTAATAAACATTTATAGTTTGCTACAATTTCGGTATAAGGAAAAATCCCTTAAAGCCAAGTCTTTTTTAAAAAGACATAAATTGAAAGAAAATATTTTCCCGTTGAATAGTTATTTCTGATTTTTTTTTTTTTTCCTTTTTCCGACTGTATATAGTGGTATTACCACAAAATAAATATCTCCGCTGTCCAAACATTTGAAATGTAACTCAGATTCTCTGCTGGACATTATTGGCTTCTGTCTACAATAACTTGATTTAAAAAAAAAAAAATGATGCAATACTAAAAAAAAATCTAGTACAGCAAAATAAACAAGATTACAATTTGCAAAAAAGAAAATACATTTTTGGCAGTCTTTCAGAGAGACATTTTATGTGTTACAATTTTATTAAAATGCATTTAAAATAAAATGTTAGAGTTGATATATTTTAAAAAGAGCAGATAAACTAGGGACTTCATATGTTCAATATGTCAGTATTTAGGTTACTTGGAGATCGATTCAGGCAAAAGTTGGAGCCTATTTTGGACCTCTTCACAAAAATCCATTTAAATTAGCAAGTAATTGTGTTTCCGTAATGTCGAATTCATACCGGAATCTTCGGAAAGGTTTTACTGAAAAATAAGGAAAAACAATTTTATGGCCTTTCCCTCCAAGGATAGGAAAGTAAATTTTAATATTTTTTTTCTGGTGCAATCTTCATTAATCTTAGGTGATATATAATATATATCCCACCGACCCTCAAAGAATTAATGTAACATACCTCTTCACGAAATACCATTTAAAAAAATAACTAGGTAAAAATATGAGACCTATTTTAGCACCCCTTTACAAAAATCCAGTTGGCCCTTTCATTGGCAAGTGATTGTGCTTCTGCAATGTGCAATTCACACCGGAATCGTCGAAAATTTTTACTGAAAATTTAAGGAAAAACAATTTTACGACTTTTCCCGCCAAGCAAAGGAAAGTAAATTTTAATAATTTTTTTCTGGTGCAAATCTTTATAAATTAAGGTGTATAATATATCCCACTGCCCCTTAAAGAGTTAATATGACAGACCTTTTCATGAAATTCCGTTTAAAAAATTAATTAGACAAAAGAAGTTGGAGACCTGTTTTAACACCCTTTACAAAAATCCATTAAACCCTTTCAGGGGCAAGTAATTGTGTTTCCGTAATGTCAAATTCACGCTGGAATCTTAGAAAAAAAAATATTCCAAAATAAAACAAAGCAATTTTGCGACTTTTTCTCGCCAAGGATTGAACAGTAAATTTTAATAATTTTTTTTTCTGA
Organism: Maratus speculifer; assembly: GCA_964019185.1. Classification (NCBI taxonomy): domain Eukaryota; kingdom Metazoa; phylum Arthropoda; class Arachnida; order Araneae; family Salticidae; genus Maratus; species Maratus speculifer. The sequence goes on from OZ025303.1 coordinate 73,752,591, forward strand.
TGCAAAACTTCATTAACCTTAGGTGGGATATAATATATACCACTGCCCATCAAGGGGTTAATAAAACAAACCCCTTCATGAAATTCCATTTCATAAAAACAAACTCTTCATTAATTATTTTCATTTTTCTAGATTTTAAAATGTGTAGCTTGGTAACACATAAAACATGTCTACCGGAAATGAAAATTTTAAGAGAAGTACTAATGAAGTTAATAAAGGCTTGCTTCGAAAATGAGAAACTGGATTTTATTTTAGGTTACAAAAAATTATTTTTCATGAAAATATAACCCATTTCACAATAACTTTTATTTTTCACAAAATGAACCTCAAGAAAAAAACACTGAATCGACCCTCTAACTAAACATTGTCAACATAAAATAAAGTTACAGATGTTGAAAGCGATAACAGTACATTTAATAAACGCCTTAAAAATTACTTTTAATAGTACATATAATAAAGGCTTAATATAAAACTTTTATAAACTTTTTAAAAGTTTTAAAAAGCGGTTTTTATTAAGCAATTCACCATGTTTCGTGCACAAAATTGGCGACTTTATTAAGATCAATACTGATAAATAAACTATTTTCGCAAAAATTTGAAAAATGAACTTGTTAAACAAAAGCTAAGCCATCACGGAGTATAATGAAAGCTACATTTTAATAAAAATAATCTGTTATCACTTTTAACGTGTATAAGATTAGTTTTGAGATAATTAGTAATGTTTCTGCATAGTTAAATTATCAAAGAGTTTTGAACTTTTTTTTATGAAATTTAAAAAAGAATTCAGAAAATAATGTTGTGGCGTTTTGTTGTGTTGTAATAAATAATGTGGTGGATATATCCATACTCTTAAGCGTTTCAAAAGATAACAAAAGGTACGGGACATATTATGAATAGTTAAATTATAGATTAAAAATAGTGGCATTGAACTCACAGGCTATTCACATTAATTGTATATTATACTCTTATTTTAAAGAATCAATACCCATCAAAAAATACAAAAATCGACAAAATAAAAAAATATATAACTAAATTAATGAGAAGAAGCGATCAGCTCCCACTTTATGTTTAACCAATAACCCTTCAAATAAATTTAATCGTGAAAGAGCCTTATTAAAATGAAATGGTATATCAAAATTAAAGCAAATCGGATAATTCTCCATGAAAATTGCATTTATCTAAATTAAGAATCACCCCACTCTGTCCCCCTGATTTATACTTAACCAACGATCCCTCAAAAAATTAATCACGAAAGCGTCCTATAATAATGAAACTATATCTAAAATTTGAAGCAAATCGGATATCTCTATCAAGAGTTTGCGTGTTATACATAAATACGTACGTACGTATATACAGAACATGCAAGCACATTAGCTTTCAGGCTTTGATATCTTGTGAGCTAAAAAATTGGTGAATCACAATTAAATGATAAAACATTTATGAATCATCATAAAACAAGGGATGCGTTTCGGAATGGAAATTTTAACAGCCCGTCATCATACGAGGTAAACATGTATCCGTAAGGGGACAAGGTTACAAATGGACAGAAAGGGCTGAGATTGAGAAGAGTTTACAAAGAATGCGTCAGGCGGCGCTAGCTGAAAGATAAACACCATTCATAGAGGAGCACATACTAGAGCACGGGCGGCCGATTTCCATTAGTGATATTCGGGAAGGGCCGGGCTTGGACCTTTTTTCTGAAGACTAGGGTCGGGCTTAGCCACTAATCTTTTTGGGCCGGGCCGCGCTCGGCCCTTACTTTTGAGGAATATAAGGCCGGGTCTAACTTATTTTTACCGTACGAAGCTGGGACTGATTTCATTCTTCCAAGTCTTCACGGAGTAAAATAATCAATTCCGGTTGAATCATCCCGTATGAAAATCCTTTTCTCGACGCGGCCAAGTCTATTCAAAAATCTGTCCAAAAATTTTTGCAAAAAAGGCATATACTTTTAAGTTTTCATTATTCTACAATTAAACGTTACAATTTATTCTAACTGAAAATTGGAATACTCTTTTAAACTATTCATCCATGCAAAATTAATATAATAATACGCGAGAAAATTATATTAAACATTTACACCTGCTAAAAAGGGAACGTATTATTTTCTTTCCAATGCGATTCCGTCTAAGAAGATTTTATTTTTACCATATATCCGATTCCGTCTAAGAAGATTTTATTTTTTCCATATATCATTTTTTTATATTTTTATGTCTCCATTACACGGAATCTATATATATAAAAGGAATTCTGAGGATAATTGAGGCACAGGCGAAAGCAAATCTTGGCAATGCGCCAACTCGGTCCAGAGGAAGCAAATCTTGGCAATGCGCCAACTCGGTCCAGAGGTATAAAAGCAAGATAGAAAAAAACGCGCAGGTCTGTGCATTCAAGTACAACCACCCATATGTATATGCTGAAAGTTTGTTCTGACGCTCACCCGACGCACGTGGAGTGCCGATGGTCCGGGGAGAGTCACCGGGGGATCCGTCGCGAGCTGAGAGAGAAGCGTACCATACACATAAATTATTAAATAAACCTTCAAATTAAGCCCGGCGAAGCGGGCTGGGTATGCTAGTATGGATTAATAATACTAATGATAACTGAAACAGTTACATACAACAAACAAAAGTTCATTAAAAGCATGGATATCGCAGTCTACGGCACTTCTGCATAAATGAAGACTATAAACATGAAAAAGAAAAAAAACTACGATAAGTTTTTTTGGTCAGAACTCTTCCGTAAGATTAAAGATCAATGTTCTGTAGAAATTCACTCGAACCGAGCCCAGTTCGGGCGTAAATTTTAACTTTTTTTCCAGATCGGGTCATGTTCTGGCCGCTAAATTTTCTCTACGGGCCGGGCTCGGGCCGAAGGTTTTAACTTTAAAAATGGGCCGGGCCGGGCCAATATTTTTCTTTCGAACCTGGCTGAATTTTTTTCTCTATGGATCGGGCCGGGCGCGGACCTAGATATTTTGGCCCGTGCAGACCTCTAGCATATGCAGAAGAGGATAAAGTCACTCCTATCTAACCTCACTTTGTCTGGCTTATTTTATTTATTTATTTATTTTTTTTTTATACTTAATGTGAATTTAAAAACGTATAATTAACAGACTTGTATAAAACCAAAATATTTCCGCGCACATAAGTATTGGGTCAAAACTTTTCTGCGAATTAATTTAATGTTTAATAAAATTACGAGTTATATTGTTTCGACGACATGAATTAAAAACCATAGTTTAAATAATTATCATTTTAATTAAAAATTAGTTAATATTAGTTAAAGTATAATAATTTTTATTAAAAAGTAAAGCAAAAATAAATAATAGGAAATGAATTCTTTTCATTATTTAGTCAATGCATTTAGAAACAGCCCAATTCTTAATATTGTGACCTCTTCCCACAAAATGCCAATCACTCTTAGAACAGTACAAAATTATTCGATTTAACTGTCGCCGGAAAACCGATCAGTGACAAGTTTTAGTCTAACTGAAAATTAAGGAAAATTTGGTATAAGAAAAATTGAAATAAAAGGGTCGGTGATGTCACACATGTTATCAGTCTTTAAACTTTGAATTGTGGACAAACAATAGATACATAAATGATACATAAAATAGACAGATATTTTTAATTTTCGGTTTAAAAAAAAAAAGTTACAAAAACAAAAAATATTCTTTCTTTTCTTAACTTTTGTTTGCAAAGTTCCGTATTTCTAGAAATTTCCCGCGTATACTGTTCGGGCATGTGTATTTCGTCCATATTATACAGCAAATTTCTTTAGTTTCTGGATTTTAAAAGACAACAAGAGTTAAAAAAAAGAAAGAAAGAAAAAAAGAAACAAAGTCACTCCGAATGACAATACCAATATTTTTTTAATAAATTGGTAAAATGTAACTATACGTTATACCCCCCCCCCCCCAAAAAAAAAAAAAAAAAAATTATATTTTTAACCTTAGGAAAAACTATAATTTACTACTTTAGAAAAAGAAATATATTGAATCCGAAAAGTGTCCTCAATTACATTCAATGAAAAATGAAAGTTTTGCGACAAGACATATCGATAGCTCTCCCGGCGTTACACGTTATTGAATTATTATTAGAAATGAAAAGAAATAAAACGTGGATTCGACAGTTGCTATATATCGGAATTTATGTTCCTTCAAAACCGTTTATTTTATGGTATACGTTACACTTCATTTAAACTGTGTTTTCCGGAATGATCGTTTAACTATTATTTTAACTAAAACCGTAACTTACATTTCTGTGAAAAGATGTTAGGTGTTACGACGCTATCCAAAAAAATCTTTCTTGATCTGTACGCAGTTTTATTACTATGTCTGTATTATTATTATTATTATTATTATTATTATTATTATTATTATTATTTCGATTTTTTTTCTTAGAAAAAAATTATGAATTGTAACAAGTGAGTTATTTCTGTAAGTTTCAAATACACACAAAAAGGATTTTCTCAAAAAATACATAAATAAATAAAAATTTGTGCCAACCCAATTTTTTGGACACAAAGCCCTACTCAAATATTTGGTTGCCCTGCACATTTTTTTAGTCCCTTAAAATATTATTAAATTAAGAAAATCATTTGGTCAGTAGCAGTTGAACCATTATTAGGCGAAGCTATATTAGCCAAATAGTTAGTTCTTTTAACAAAATAGTTTTTTCCGTGTAAGGTGTTAATGCAAAGTTGAAAAAATGAAATTCAGTCACATATTTTCGAGCCAAGCGCTTCTTAATAATAACTCTTTAACCCTTCTGCTAAAGTTTAACTTTCTGGTGAATCTGTTTTCTTTGTAATTTATACATTTTAAAACATAACAATGTAAAAATAATTAATAAAAAGTATGTTTTTATGAAATAGAGTTTTATGAAGGGGCTTATTTTATCAAAAGGAATTTTGCGAAGTGCTCTGTTTTACTAAAATGAATTTTGTGAAGGGACCTGTTTTGTTAAATGGATTTTTTATAAAGGAAAGGGGCCATAAAAAATCCTCAAATTTTGCCTGAATTGACCACCGCATATAAGCAAAGTCAAAATTATAGCTTTTTTCATCCCATAGTTCATGTATTATGCTCAAAACTTTACCGCATTACAATCACATCACATTTACAATCACATCTTAAACGCTTCTGCTAATATAAGTTATCTAGAATCATTATTTCGGCACTAAAGTCATATTTACACCGGGTTTGGCCCATCTTTTTTTCCTAACGCCAATTTGGCGGAAATTTCATTTTCGAATACCTATTACATATATACTTTTAAATTATTTTTTATTGTTTTAAAAAGAAAATAAGAATAAATAAAGAAAGTTCAACTAAAAATTACAGAACAAAACAAATTTTTTTATTTAAAAAAAGAAAATAAAAGAACAATCGTTAATAAACAAACAACATCCTAATTACCATACCAGGCAAAATAACGCCATTTAGGCACCAGTTAGATACCCCGGTGTGTATATGACATCTGTGCCATTACTTCGTAATTCACGTAACTACCATTTTTCATTGGAAAGATATTCGATTCTTTTATGATCTTATTTAACCGCATTTGTTTTATTGATAAAGTACAAATAGCTTAATTACAACAAGAAACAGGTAATTTTTGAAGGCATATATACGAAATAAAGAACGCAAAAGGAAAGGAAAAGAAACTACGACTTTATATTTCAGTGGCGAAATATACTGAAATCGATAAAGCCCTTGTAATTGCATTCAATGAAAAATGAAAGTTTGTGGAAAGAGACCTATCTCGATAGCTCCTCTGGGTGCATGTCACTGAATCATTTTAATGGAAAACTTTTTTTGCTTCACTAGTGTTATATATTGAGTTCATATTTTTCGACAACAAGATATTTACAATCACATCTTAAGCACTTCTTCAAAATTGAATTATCTAAAATCATTATTTCATTATTCTCGTAACAACCATTTTTCATTGGAAAGATATTAGATTATTTCATTATTTTATTTGACCGCATTTGTATAGTAAAGTTACATATAAAAAATAGATAAAACACTTAATTTGGATTTTTTTTTTTTTTTCTTTTTGCCGGACATGATGGTTGATGTACATCAGAGTATAATCGAACCATTAAAAAAAAAAAAAGAAAGAAAGAAAAGAAAGAAAGAAACAAAAAAAGAAAAAGAAATAAGTCAAAAATTGCATGTCAAGCGTGGCAAATGAAATGCGATCGTACTACCATTAATTTTATAAATATTCAGGCCTTGGTGCAACAGCTGTTGCAAGAATATGCAAACGAGCACGAATCCAAAATTTAATGCAATCCTACACATTAAATTCAGTAATCGGAAATGATATGATTTTTTCTTAAATAGGGCGCCATCCCCATTGCAAGCTAGAATCATCAGTTATCATGGGATATCATTGACTCAATTATACGTATGATAGGAAGTATTAGAATAGAATGAAGAAAACTTTTAATTTCTTTTGAAGTTTTGATCCGAGTTTCATAAAGTTTGATAGGATACGACAAAATTCTACAACGGTTATAAAATTTAAATTTTAAGCTATTCGTCTGGGTTCTTTTTTGCCTATTACAGGTGGACAGACGGGCAGACATTACAAGGGCAGACAAACAGAGGTAATATCAGATGACCACTAAGTGTTAAGTATTTATCTAATTATGAACGCACCGAGAAATAATGTTTTTATTTTCTGTTGGCAATTGTTTAGCAATTTTGCATAGCATTAATATATATATATATATATATATATATATATATATATATATATATATATATATTATATGGCCAAAGGTGAAAGGCCACTTGCGATTTTGGAGAAATCTAGAAAAATACACGAGGAATTATTCTGAAACCCAGGTGTATAAACAAAATAGCACAGGTCACATGTTTTTGAAAAGATTTTTTCCCCGAAATCTTATAGGGAAACGCCAACAAGTTAAAAAAGGACGAAAATCTTTTGGATAACCCTGACAAAAGTAATGTAGCAAAAGCGTTCAAATTGCAGATTATGATTAAATGTTATTGTAATAAACTGTGTTCGTTTTTATGAAGATAGCATACATACTCGCAGAAAAATTAAGGCTTTCACAGAAACAGTCCAAAATTTTGCCAAGCTTTTTGCTTATAATTTGCAGAGTTCTTAATATCTCTTTTAGAGGTGCTGCGTTCGAACAAAATAGCATCCATCCGTCTAATCATTTGGAGTTTGTTTTTCTCCGAATTTTACGTAGGAGTTAAGTCCCTCAGAAAGACTTCGCGGCATACATCCTCCAAGAGCCCTTATCCCTGGAGCATATAATCGGCCGTTCATAAACCCAGAAGCAGAATTTTCTGTGCCTGTCTGCAGCATGCTTATGCTTATGATATCAATATCATATATTAAGCTATATCCCTTTATCATACCTTTAGTCACCTTTCCCATCAGGTAATAACTCAAATAAAACTCCTTTTTCAATTAATATAATATTTTGTTTATCCAATATAAATGTAATTGCACCCAAAAATAACGACAATTTATCTTTTTCAATGAAAATATATTCCCTATCTTTATTGTTGCAATTTATAGGAGATCCCTCCTAAGTTAGCCGTTAGATGCCATCTGCCATAATTTTCAGTTTCATTTTATGTCGATATCATTCCATGACCATATATATTATTGCAGATGGCCTCCCTTTCTCTTTTTAGCATTTGCTCACTGTACAAAAAATATAAACGTTTCCTTATTTCGCTCGCTATACCGCGATCAAGAAATTCCAGCATAATTCATGTGCCCTTTGAATACTCTTCACGTCTTTACTTAAAAATCCGTTTCCATGTATCTCATATTCAAAATTGCGCGTTAATTATGCCAAAATAGTACAGTTCATACAAAACAAGCTTTTCAGAGAATGTGCCAAATTACATGTATTGTAAACTTTTTGGCGTAATATATTGGCGAGTATCAACTTTGTTCCAATGTATCAGATTTGCATCGGACTCTCGCTAGCTTCCTGTAAGTCTAATACGCCTTCTCTGCATGGAGGCCTCCCATTATCGAAAAGGACTCAATAAAGCATTTACTTAACCTGGTCTTATTCCCTCACGGTTATATTTGTGTTCTCTGCATTTATTCACCTTTAGAATTTTATCATCATTGAAAAATATCTCTATAAACGTCAATGTTACGTTATATGAGGATTAAATCATCACTACAATGCTGAAATAATCTGCGACCCAACAGTGCCAAACTAAACCTACTAAAACAGTAATATCCCATAAAATAAGAAAAAATTGCCTTCATAAAGAAAAAAAAACTTGTGAAATAATTACCATAAATCTAGAGATAGAAAGTAAATTTCACCTTTTAAAAAGTCCAAGCGTTTCTTTTTAGGCTGGTGGATTAATCTGCAAGGTTTAAAATAATCTGCAGCACACTGTTAAAAATTTTGTACTAGTTTGAACCAAACTTTAGTGCATAATATCTGTCACTATAAGATGGTGGATTCTTGAACCAACAATTTGGAGCTCCTACTGAAGCATAGTTCCAATAGTTGGGACGAGATTGATATAGGAAGCTCCAAATGTTGGTACGAGATTTCACATTCTTATGGTGGCAGCTACTGAGCACGAAAATTCGGTTCAAATTAGGACAAATTTTTTAACAATGCACTCGCTGTCATGCTGAACAGTTTTTGCTACTGGGATCATAAACAGAACCAACACACCATTATAATGCATATGATTATATTGCGTTGCTTGTGTATTGAGAATGTTTCATCAATGCCAATCAAAAATGAGTACATAACCGTTAATATTTGAATGCATCCATGAAATCAAATATAAGTATGCAACATTTCATATATGAATGGAGCAATGGTATTAAAAATGAATACACAATGGTTCATATTTGAATACATCCATGAGATCAAAAATGAGTACATAATGATGCATTTTTCAATAAAGAAATGATATTAAAAATGAATACATAACGGTTCATATTTGAACACATCCGTGATATGAAGAACGAGTACATACCGGTTCATATTTGAATACATTTATGAAATCAAAAATGAATGCTACCCCAGTTTTAAATACACCGGAGCTATTTGAATATATGACGCATTTATAATTGAGCACTTTTTACTCAGTTTTGAGAACTCCTTTTTTTCAGTGTAGAATATTATTTGTAATGGATGGATGTGTTTTACAGCGCTAAATCAACAAATATATTTCAATTATTAATAAACTAAAAAAAAAAAAAAAATCTGTTTTACAATGCAATTTTTATTTCACAGCACAGTGCTACTATTAAATTTACAATACAAAACAATCCAGATTTCTATTTTAGAATGCATTAATATAACTTTAAATGCACCATTACTTTAAAATCTCACAATGGCACTGAATCCTTTTCTAAAAAAAGAGTAAGACAAGTGATCGAATATGTCTATATTAAATCTTAAAACGACATTTCCCTTTGATATATCCGAAACATTAAAAGAACATTTTTCATGCAAATGGGGTTTTTATCGAACATGACTTGTAAAGAAGTTGACGAAAAACGGGAGAAAATTACATGCACCCCCTTCTCAGAAAATTTCATCCCGATTAGAAATCACAAGTACGAATTGATCAGCAAAGAATAGATAAATACAGAACAATTCATATATGAATAGAGCAACGACATTAAAAATGAGTACATAACGATTCATATCTGAATACATCCATACAATCAAAAATGAGTGCATAATGGTGCATATTCGAATAGAGAAATGATATTAAAAATTAATACATAACCGTTCATACAGGGTGTCCAGTAAATAACTGACCCATTCTGAACTTAAATAAGAAATAAACGGTTTGAGATAATAATGCGCGGTTTGCGGTATTGTTATTAGAAAATCAATAAATTTTTAAACATGTACTTTGTTAATACAGTTAAAATTTCGGAAAAAAAAATATCGCGCTGGCGGTAACAGGCTGTTTGAATACAGACATGACTCTAATTTTCATAAATATGAGATTTTCGGCTGAATCTGAATGTATATGTTGTCGAATCTGAATCTATATGTTGAATCGACTCTCGAATCAGCTTCAGAAATAGGGTACATTGGTTGGAAAGTGATTTAAAATAATATTTGTGATTGAACCATCTGTATTATATTTCCCCTCCTCAGTCTTGAGACTGAGATATTATTTTAAATATTATTATATTACATTAACAAAGTGCATATTTTAAAATTTATTTATATTCTAATAACAATACAGCAAGCCGCGCATTTTTATCTCAGACAGTTTCTTTGTTATTTACATTCAAAATGGGTCAGTCATTTACTGGACACCCGATATTTGAATACATTCATGAAATCAAGAATAAGGTACTAGACGCGTTTCTCAATTTTGAATACACCGGAGCTATTTTGAATGTGTGAGTATTTAAAATTGAGCACTTTTTATGAATTTTGAGAACTCCCTTTTCAATGGAGTGATGTGTTTTACAGCGTTAAATTAACAAAATACATTTTAATTATTAATAAATTTTTTTAAAAAATTCTGTTTTACAATGCAATTTTTGGATTATTTCATAGTACAGTGCTGCTATTAAATTTACAACACAAAACAATTCAGAATACAATAATATAACTTTAAATGCACCATTACTTTAAAATCTCACAATGCCACTGAATACTTTCGTAAAAAAGAATAAGACAAGTGATCGAATAAATCTACATCAAAGCTTAAAACGACATTTCTCTTTGATATATCCGAAACATTAAAAGAACATTTTTCATGCAAATTGGGTTTTTAACGAACATGACTCGTAAAGAAATTGTTGACGAAAAACGGGAGAAAATTACATGTACCCCCCCTTCTCAGGAGATTTAACACGATAAGAAACCACTACGAATTGATCCGCAAAGAATAGACAGAAGAATGACTAATCATTCTGCTTCTGACGCATCATCTAGCGATAGAAAGAATGCACTTAAAAAAAAAAAAAAAAAAAAAAAAAAAAATCTAATGTTTTTCAACACTTTGCAACAAAGTTGAAAAGTGTTTTATGCATTCGGTTTGTCTGTCCACGCTCTAACTCCCCTACTCCGATTTCCATGCAATTGATAAAGGTTAATTAGGATCCCTAAAGCATATTTGGTATTGTATATGATGTATGCAGGATTAACAGTTTATTTACAGGGGCAGTCAAAAAAATTCCATTACATAATGGTAAATGCACTTCTTTGAAAATTTAATGTTTTTTAACACTTTGCAACAAAGCTGAAAAGTGTTTATGTATTCCGTTTGTCTGTCCACGCTCTAACTCCCGAAAATGTACTCCGATTTTCATGCAATTGATAAAGATTATTTAGGGTCCACAAAGCATGTTTAGTATTGTATATAAAATATGCAGGATTAACAGTTATTTTACAGGGGCTTTCAAAAGAATTCCATTAAGTTATGGTACATGGGAAAAAATCGTTTGAAGAGAATTTTAATGAGATTACGCTATTTCAAATACGGTATCCTGCAGTAATAACGCTACGTTAAGGTTCTGACATTTTTTACTGCTTATTTTTAATTTTTTTCTTTCAGATAAGGATAGGATTTGATACAGCAACATATTGATTATGTATACAAAAAAGAATATTTTAGCAAATATGTATTCATAAAATATTATGGTGTGTTTTCTTGACCAATGCTATTTGGCGTTATTGGCCACATAGTCGGATAATAACGCCATGCAAACTAAACTATAAAATAAGATGGATTAATGACATGTAAATTCTCCAATTTTAAATATACAAACTCTACAGCTCTATAAATTGACAAATATAAAAACTTAGCAGCACTTAGGATATACGAATTTCTCTTCATCCTTTTTTGTTTTCGACAATGACAATAATGCTTTTTCATGAATAAAATAAAAAATAAACCCTCTTCGGGTGTAATTCCAAAACTGAAAAGAATCAACTGGAGTAATTACGCCAGTGGACTACGTTATAACCACGGTATAATTATTGCGCAGTATATATAAAACTGCAAACTGCCTCGCGAACACATACAAAATCTTTCACAACATTTTGAAACTACATAAAATACACCACAAATTTATATAATAAACAAAGTATACTTTATTAAATATATAGCCTTCAGATCACAGAACTTACCTCGCAAATTTCAGATCTGTCGTTGACTTTTACGTGCTTTTGCCAGCGATAAGATCTACAAAGAGAATAAAATAATTTTAATATAATAACTAGTTTTTTTTTTTTTTTTCGTCAAATTATCTAAATTAAGTGAAACGCATGGAAATGAATAATTTGACGCAAAGGAACCATTTACATAAATATTAAATACAATTTTGAATAACGTGAAACAAAAGATAAATCAATTTATTGAAATAAATATCTTTCAATGCATAGTATAGATTCAATTAAAATTATATATTTAACAACGAATTGGAAAATTAAAAGTATTTTTTATGTGTGTAAATATATTTTACCAAATAATAATAATAATTTGAATTTTAAAACCAACCCTTTAAAGCCACATAAAGGCGTCACTTAAATTTTATATCATATATTTTAAAACTCATATTTTGAATTTGTAAAGCCGCTATCAGATTCACCAACATTTAGTAAGACTTTTGAGCCAACACTTGATTTCCTCCAACTTTTTGCGAAATGTCCTCCTAACGTCCAGTGTGATAGCAAACTGCAATGTCTCCCCAACTTTTTTCCACGCGTTCAAAAAAAAAAATTGGGCAGCTTGGATTTTTCATCCAACATCGAACGTTTCAACGAATCAGAAATAAGATACGAGTAGGATACGAGTAGGCGATAAATATCAACGCCTGGTACGAGTAGAAATTGGTTTTCCGGGTTTTCCTCCGACTTTTTCAAAGACAATTGCAAACCTTTTTCTCTCTTTGAACGGGAAAATGTTGGAGTTAAAATCCGCTGAAAAGTTTGTTTCGCCTAAAGTCCGTGAATCTAATAAATCAGCTTAAGAGATGTGTCTGAAAAAGAATCAGTGAATAAAGTTTTATACATCTTTCAAGTTGAATATAACTGTTGCACATGCTATTATAAATAGAACAAAAATAAAGTGATGAAATAATTAATACAAAAATGTATTTTTTAATTAATAGCATGACGTCACTCAAAGTTTGATATCATTATTTTTGAAATTCATATTTAAAATTCTTAGAGCCATAAGATAAACAGCTGCGTCAAAACTTTAAACCCGTTAAGGGTTTTTTGTATTGATATCATATACAGGGCAGCTAAAAATTTCGAACAACTTTCCTATTGTAGATGGGAACAGCCGAATTTCGGTTTTGAAATGCGTTACACATTTCCATCTGGTGAAATGAGACACAATATTTTAAAACTGTGCAGTTTTGTTACATTATCTTGAATGTGTTGGAAAGTATTTCATAATCTATGCTTGAAGCATGATCTTGTTTATCTTTTTAGTTTTTTTTATGAGGATTATGATTTCGAAGTCGGTTTCGAAAATGAAAGTGTCTTTTTAAAAAAATATCTGTAAATAAAATCGGTAAAGTAAAAAACGGTCTCAGGTGTCCAATGCAAAATAAATAGATAAAAAATAAAAAAATTGAAATGAAATCGAGATGCCTTTATAAATTTCTTCCATAGGATTAGCATTAGCGAACGGGTCTTTTTGCTAAGCCAGAAGTAGCCTTTTAAAATGAAAAAAATTTACGAGCGGTCCTTCAAAGAACCCAAGTTTTTCCTAAAGAAATCCTTTGATTTACGATGCAATAATTGAACATTTTTCATGTAAATTGCATTTTTGTCTCGCATGACTTGTAAAGAACTTATTAGCTTAAAACAACAGGAAATCAGATGCACCCCTCTCAGTCATGTGCCGTTTAAAAAAGAAAAACATAAAAACACTACAAGAACATCCCTGCCCAATTATTCGACCCGTTCAAAAATAAAGGGGAAAATGACTAATACACTGCCGCTTTAGAGATCGCACAAGTGCATTTTTTTTTTTTTTAACTTCATGTTATAAAAAATTAATTTCGTGTCTGAGGACTTTGAAATGTAATGCTTTTAAAGTTGCGACTTAGAAAATGATGTCTTTATTAGATGGTAATGTAGTGGCATACATATGTATATATTACATAGAAAATTATAAAATACAATCAAGTCTCTATATAACGAAATCCATCGTTCCAGTAAAAAATTCGTTATATAGAGAAATTCGATGTATAGAGAATGATGTTAAAAATCGTATTTAATGTGTAAATTTTGAATATTATTTTTGATCTTTTTAATTAAGAATTTGAAATGTTTAAAAGTAAATATTAACCTAACATTTTATTTCTTAATTATTTAAGCTGTTTCAAAAAAGAAAACAGACATTTATTTGAAAGCTTAAATGAAAATTAAATAAGGAAGACTTGCAGTAATTTCAGACGAAGATATCTGTAATTTTTTGTTGTTTTGATTTTAAAACTGTTATGCTCTTAAAAAAAAAAAAAAAAAAAAAAAAAAAAAAAAAAAAAAATGCTCAAATTTTAGCAAGGAATGAAAAATTGTAATTAACATTTTCCTCCATTTGAAGGCCTCTCTTATGTGTCTCTCATTGATTCCTCTCTTATATCCTCTCTTATATCTCCTCTGTAACAATCCAATTGACTCTGTTTTGAGAAGGATGTGGAAAGGTGTGCGGGAGGTGGGATGAATTCGTTGGATTTAAAGAACAAGGAGAAAAGTAATATAAAAAAAAAACTCAGCACTGAACGATAAATCAAAAATAAGTGATGAAAAATATTTTCCATATGATTTCGAAGCTTTTTTAAAACTGAATAAATTAAGACCAATTTATGAAAAAATTCGCTATATGGAGATTGATATTTCGCTATATAGAGACTGTTTTTAATATAATCAAATAAAGGGGACCGTTCCTACTAAAATTTCGTTATATAGAGAAATTTGATGTATGGAGTTTCGTTATAGAGAGACTCGACTGTAAATACAAAATGTAATTTACAATTACGATTACATATCAGGGTTGGCAAATTTTTGCCGAACTAGGAAAAAACATGATAAAAACCGTGGAAAAAACCGCCCCAGTAAAAATACTTTTTGCCACAATTTTTGCCTCTGGCAAAAATTAGTATTTTAAAACAGGGTTTTAAGGATTTTTAGGTTTTAACGCAAAAATAATTTTTTGCCAAAGTGGTGGCAAAAATAGTCTATCCATTTAAATTTTTCTCCCCAAAAGAAAAAAGATCATGAAAGAAAAAAGAAACTTAATACTTAGTTATAAAATCAATATTCTAAATTTATTTTTGAACTCTTATGTAAAAATAAGTATAATCATGCATTTTATAAAATATAAAGAATGTAACTTTTTATTTGTTTCTTAAAGTGTAAGAGGGATAGAGAAAAATATATATATAATTTCTGAACAAAACATAACAACTTTTGATTAATTTATTAATTAGTTAAAGTTAGTTTTAATTAATTTATTAATTTAATTAGTTAATTATTTTACTTAGCTAATGTACTTTAATTTTGAGCATGTTTTGTTTTCAGTTGGTTTCTTCCGTTTCTTCCGATTTTTTCCAGGTTCTTCCACTCTCCTGGAAGAAATAGCTTTCTTCCTCAAAAAAACCCAATCCTGGCCCCCGAATATAGTACATAAACGTCATAACCTATGACAATAATCGTTCAATAGAATAAAAGAAAAAATACATTTTAAATATTTTTTTCTGTACAGAAATCTCTAATTAACATGAAAGTGTCAGATAAAAATAAAAATCCAAATTTTTTGCGTAAATGCTATAGAGAGAGAGAAAGAGAGGGAGCGAAAAAAATATATCTGAAGCTAATTAGGAAGAAATGAATTTTTTTTTTTTTTTTTTTTTTTTTAATGTGACCAATTTAAATGCAAAAAACGAGGGTTTTTCCTTTTAAGCTAATTTATTTGATAACATACTATACATAGCGAGAAAAGTTATTTTAATGAAATAATTTAAATTTATTATATTAAATTCTAAAAATTAAAATAAAGTCGGCTCTCGTTAATTCCAACTATCCAAAGTTCGAATTATGAAAAGCATAAGAGGAAAACATGTTTAAAAGGATACTATTACAAACAAATTAATGTTATGGTATTTTTTTTATTTATTTATTTCAATTCTTATGATTAGAATTTGACTTAATATTAAATTAAAAGATATAAATACATAAACTAATTAAGAGATTTAGAACAAGCACAATGGAAGAAGGGGTGAAAATGCTATTGATGAACGGACGCTGCTTTAAACAAGTTAGAAATTGCACGTGAAGCGTAGCAAATGAGGTGCGTTCGTACGATAACGAAGTTTTAAAAATATTACTCTCATATATCAATCTCATAAAATTGTAATTAGTTAATTACAATTAAAATGCGCAACAAACAATGTTCTCTCTATACCATTATGTAATGGAATATCTTTGTGTGGCCTTGTAAATAAATAACAAATGTTCTTTGCACCACAAATTATGTAAAATGTATATTATAATATGTACTTTATAGTTTCAAATAAATTTTATTAAGTTCGAATGAGTGTAACACCATTAAAACGCATTTGAAACATTTTTCCCCATTGACCGTGATGTAACGGAATACTTTTGATTGTCCCTGTAAGTGATCTATGCATCCAATTTTCATAAAATGTGAAATAACTCGACAAAATTATGTAATAATTATGCATTTTAAATTTAAAACGTATAAAATACATTTGAAACATTTTTCCCCATTGACCGTGATGTAACGGAATACTTTTGATTGTCCCTGTAAGTGATCTATGCATCCGATTTTCATAAAATGTGAAATAACTCGACAAAATTATGTAATAATTATGTATTTTAAATTTCAAACGATTAAAATGCATTTGAAACTTTTTCCCCCATTGACCGTAATGTAATGGAATACTTTTGATTGCCCCTGTAATTGATCTATGCATCCGATTTTCATAAAATTTGAAATGACTCGACAAAATAATGTAATATTTATGTATTTTAAATTTCAAACGATTCGGTCGGGTAGTTTTTGCGTTGTTATATGTGGACAGACAGACGGACGGACTGAACGACCACTATAGGTGCTACGTATTTACATAATTACGAACGCACCTAAAAAAATGCATATCAAGTGCATGGGATTATACGTATTTAGAACAATTCTGACAAAAATTAAAGAAAAAAAGTTATTACAAGGATCTGAAGTCAGTGAGAAAGTAAGGAAAAATGAAAAAAACGGAATTCGCGTTAACTCGAATCAAACGAAGTCAAGAAAAAATAAGTTCGAATAAAAAATTTTAACATTATTCTGTCATTGAAAATTTCGAGACTTCGTGTTTAGTTCGAATTAAACGAAGATTCGATTAATCCGATTTCGAATCAACAAGAGCCGACTGTATTTCTGAAAGGTGCTTACTTTACTAACATCATCTTATTAATTATAACAATTGAAAATACCGAGCGAATTCGTTATTTCTTCTCCAGACATTATAGAGTTCGGCTTTAATAACTATTAATATTACATCACAATTATAATATTCGCTGCTTAAATTACCGCGTAACAGAATTGAACTTCGGAAATTAAATGATTGAAATTAGGATGGAAACCATGTCACTTATTAGAGTTAAGTGATTTATTACATTAAATTACTAACCTCAACTTCATTCATTAAGACCACCGTTACTGATATTAAGATTAAAACGGAAATTGTATTTTTACCATTTATGAAAATTAGGCCATCTATTAAGTTAACTGGCGGGACTTAATTTAATGTAACAGTATTATTGCAATGTAGTTATTTACAATCTTAGCTTCTGTTATTGAGATTTAAAAAATATATTTATAGCTTACCAAGGTTTGTTGATGTTATATCACAGGATATACATCGTGTTATAGTATATCTAATATTTATTTTTAAAATATCAAGATTTTTTATATTTTTGATATCTTTAACTTATTTTCAAAATATCAAGGTGCTAGTTATTTTCGATATTTTCACAAACTTGATATTTATTTTCATAATATCAAGATGTTTTAAATTTTTTATATTTGATATTTATTTTAACCTGTTAAGGATCGTTTAATCTTTGGAAAAAACATAAAAGAAGTACTTATTTTTTTATTACAAAATGTGAATAATTAGAAGTTTCCCATTTAACTAAGTAGTATTTAAAAAAAAAACTTTCAAATAAAGCCTAATTTTTGCGTCTTTTACAGTATTTTTAACCTTTTATTACCGGTTTTTCATAACAGAAATTTTCGCCTGATTGAAACGGAAAAAGGCCCAAATTAAATAATACCAAACTTGCAGTAAGAATTTACTGGTGAGAATTATGGTGTATGTGGACGGGCAAATTATGATTGGCAAAAACACACTGCCCGTATGACGTACGGGCAGTAAGGGTGGAACTAAGGAAATTACAGGTAATTTTTACAGATAATATTTGATATAATACACATACGTTAAATTTTTATTATCAATAATTGCTCTGATTTCGAAACATGCAATAGAAAGTCTTATGATTATGAATTGAAATCGTCTGCCTGTACGTGGTCGGGCAAATCATGATTGGCAAAAACACGTTGCCCGTACGACGTACGGTTAAATCAGGAAAGTGGTTCAAGGCGGAAAAAAAAATGTTATAGAACAAATTCATATTTGTAAAAAAGCCTTCATGAGAGAATTTTGTGTTTTAATGTTTTTTACACCAACAAATTAATACGAATAAAGCTTTATTTTTCACATACAGTCGAGTCTCTCTATAACGAAACTCCATACATCGAATTTCTCTATATAACGAATTTTTAGTAGGAACGGTCCCCTTTTCGCATGATTACTTTAAAAACAGTCTCTATATAGCGAAATAACTATCTCTATATAACAAATTTTTTCATAAATTGTTCTTAATTTATTCAGTTTTAAAAAAGCTTCGAAATCATATGGAATCAATTTTCTATCACTTATTTTTGATTTACCGTCAGTACTGAGTTATATATATATATATATATATATATATATATATATATATATATATTACTTCTCTCCTTGGTCTATAAATCCAACGAATTCATCCCACCTCCCACACACCTTTTCACATCCTTCTCGAAACAAAGTCAATTGGATTGATACACATGAAAGAGAGGAATCAATGAGAGGCCCATAAGAGAGGCCTTCAAATGGAGGAAAATGTTAATGTTTTTCATTCCTTGCTAAAATTTGAGCATTTTTGTGAGAGCGTAACAATTTTAAAATCAAACCAACAATAAAATTGCAGATTTCTTCGTCTGAAATTAATGCAGATCTTCCTCATTTGATTTTCATTAAGCTTTCAAATAAATGTCTGTTCTCTTTTTTGAAACAGCTTAAATGATTAAGAAATAAAATGTTAGGTTAATATTTATTTTTAAACATTTCAAATTCTTAATTCAAAAGATCACAAATATTTGTTCAAATTTTACACATTAAGTACGATTTTTAACATCATTCTCTATACATCGAATTTCTCTATATAACGAATTTTTTACTGGAACGGTGGATTTCGTTATATAGAGACTCGACTGTATTTACAAATTTTTTAAGATAATATTTGATATGATACACATACATCAAATTTCGATTATCAATAATTGCTCTGAATGCGACATGATTTCGTAAACATGCAATAAAGTGCAATATCCCGATCAGCGCCAAAAACAAAAGCTTCAAAGACTTAAAATAGAAATGCCAATTAAATTTTTCTGGTCTCCGAATTTTTTTTCCCAGCAATTAAATCTCCATCCCGGAAATATGACGGGGCACGAGAAATAACAAATGACACCTCAGCGTGTGATATTGACGGAAGAGAGAATTAAAGGGTGTCACAATGAAAGATATTTTTCATATTTTCAGTCTAAATAAGATTAAAGGAAAATTGCAACTGTTAATGAGTATGTCATAATGCCGATTCGTAATTTTTGTCTTTGGCAGTGACTTTTTTTTTAAAAAAAAAAGAAGAAAACAAATATATTTCCCAAGCCTTATGTTCGGAGTTTTTATATTTAAATGCAGAAATAAGATGAGGAACATAAGTTCAGAACAATTATTGAAATATAAACTGCCTAATTTAAATTTATATTTAAGGTTTTTTTCTTTCTTTCGATATCTTTTAGTTTACTTTCTCTCTCTCTCTCTCTCTCTTTTTTTTTTTTTTTTTTTTTTTTTTTTTTTTTTTTGTGAAAAAAAAAAAAAAAAAAAACAAACAAACAAACAAACAAACAAAAAATCTATTTAGGATATTTGTTACAAAAATTTCAAATACTTCTTGGGATTTTGTTTTTTGAGTGACGATTTGAAGTCAACATTTTTGGTCATTAGATTCAGCAGATAACAAGGGGCAGGGCCATTGCTAAGACTTTTTATTGAGGGGGAAGAGGACCTAAAATTGCCTAGTCAAATTTCAATATTTGCCAACTTACCACAATTAGAAAATGTAATATAGCCCCTATTTGTTAAAAGGTTAATAATATTCCCAATTAGTTTTGTAATTTTTGCCAATTCTATCAAAAATTGAAAATATATTATAGTTTTTATTAAAATTTTAAAGAAAATTTGCCAACTAAGTTTGTGAATTTGCCAAGTGTAACAACATTCACGAATGTTTGGGGGGGGGGGGGAGGCTCTCCCATCCCCCCTTAGCAAGGCCCCTGACAAGGGGGGGGGGAACCTAAAAAATATTGTTACAGTTAATACTATAACCAGCATCCAATATTAGAATGCTCTCTTATTCGACTTCATATTCTAATTTTAATTCTTCAACATAGTCTCCCCAATCAAGAAAAATTTCTTTTACAGCTGGAGTAAAATCTTAAAGATCATTGTGCTGTGTTGTTAATTGCATCAAATAATCTGCATTAAAAAATATTGTATACTAAATAAATATTGAATATGTTTTAATGTATTTTATCTTTGATCAATTCACATGTTTGAAACTTTTTCTTTGGAGCAATAGGTTTGTTCACCAACGTATACTGATTTCAATCCTGTTACATTAAAAAAAAAAAAAAAAAAAAAAAAAACACCCAAACCCATTATATCTAATGCTTATTGCTGAAATAAAGTGTTAAAAGTAGAAATTATCTATGTCCAATAATCTGAACCATATAAATTATAAAGAAAAAAAGAGAAAATGTCATTAAATTTCTAAAAAAAGAAAAAAAAAACACAGTTGTTTTTTTTTTTTTTTTTTTTTTTTTTTTTTTTTTAAGAAAAAAAAAACGAATTGTTTTAAACCATGATTAAAATCAATTGGTTTAAACTTTTTTTTTTTTTTCTTTAAGATAAAACAATTTTTTATCAAACCCTGATTATAAACAATTGAAAATATCAAGCAGATTTCTTATTTCATTTGCTGGTATTACATAATTCAACTTCAATAATTGTCAATGTCATACTATGATTAAAATATTAACTGCTTATTTGAAGTAGCAAATAATAGAATATTCTATTTTTAGGAATTAAATCATTTAAATTAAAATAGAAACCTTGTCACTTATCAAATTGCTAAATAATTTATTACATTAATGTTATAGCCATACAATTCATTCATTAAACGGAAACTGTATTTTCGCCATTTATGAAAATTAGCTCGTCTATTAAATTAACTTACGGGATGCAGACTACATTTATTAAGATGGCAGTTTCTGCATTGCAGTAGAAGTCGTAGTTTCTGTTACTGAGATTAAAAGTGAAGTGATATTACCATATTCGCTGGGATATTTTGCGCCCTTTTATCACATTTTCTTCGGTTCTAAAAATAGGGAGTGCGAAAAATACCTGAAGGTTGTTTCTCTTACAATAATTTCTTACTTAATCAATTATATATTTCTAAGAATGAGGTGCAATCTCTTAATTTTTTGTGCTAAAATAAGCTTTTTAATTTAAAGATAAATTTAAAAAGTAACATATTACAGTGGCAACGTCTAAGAAATTCCTATTTTAAATAAAATGTTTATGAATTGCTACCCTGTAGATAAAATTATGATTTTATAATTTAGATGTAGTTTCATTATTAGCATATCAAGCTGTTTGAAACGTTACAAGAAATGCACCAAGCTATTACACATTTTAAACAAGAATAATAAAGCATCAATTATAAACAAAATCAGGCGAAATGCAATATTCCACTTTGATTCAATCACAAACCGCACAATATGAACAGTAAAATGTTTTCTGTATACTTAAAATGTATTGGACAATATAATAATATTACAGGTGTTAGAAGGAGTTTCCGTCGCGGAGTGGTCAAGGCACCACGCCGCTAATCGCTTGCGAGCATAGGAGATTGTGGGTTCGAATCCCGCTGGCTCCATTGCACACATTCTTTGTAGGGAGCTCCCAGCTGTATTTCCTTCGTATGTTATAAAATTTCCTTGTGCTATCTCGTTCCTGTATATTGACGATGATTCATAAGCAGGCTTTCATATCAAGCACACAAGTCAGATGTATGTATTCAATAAATAATAATAATAACAGATGTTACAAGCTTAAATGTACAGTTTATTTAAATTTCCTACTTCAATCTGCAAAACCCTCAATCGTCGTCGGGGAATAATAATTACTAAAGCTGAACTCTGTAATTTCTTTAAATTAAATTCTAGATTCGGCATTCAGTGTTTTAAATTGTTTCATTTAATAAAACAATGCTACTAAAAATCTTAAGACATCTTAATTGTATTGAAATCGATGCAGTAAATATAAATTGTTTCATTAAAATAACTTTCTGCTATGCATAATATGATATCAATTAAATTAACTTTTTTAAAAATCCCATCATTTTTTGTATTTAAATTGGTTACTTCCCCCCCCCCCCCCCCAAAAAAAAAAAAAAAAAAAAAAATCAGTATTCAGGTTCATTTTTCCCTAATTAGCTTCAATTTTTTTTCTCCTTTCTAACGTTACGAAAGAAATTTGCTTTTGCATTTCTATCTAAAACTCTCGTATTAATTAGAGATTTTTGTCTAGAAAAAAAATATTTAAAATGTATTTTATCTTTCATTTCTCTAAACGTCTTTCGCATAGAAAAAAATTGGTAATTGCACGTCAAACGTAGCAAATGACTAATATTCATACTATAACAAGGTTTTAAAAATAATGAAATCTTGTTGTAATAGAATACAGTACATCAGGTTACAGTATAATGGCTGAAATCTTTTGTGTGTCCCTGTAAATACTATCTGCTTTCTATTATACAGGAAGTAACTTGTAGTAAACCTCAGCAACATTATATCAATTTCATAAAATGTGAAATAGCTTAATACTATTAAAACGCGTTCTAAAAAGTTTTTCCTCCTATAACATTATGTAATGGAATATTATTGTGCAATGGCCCTGTAAATTAATAACAAATATTGTTTGCACCACAGATTATGCGGAATGTATTTTTTAGTGTATACTTCATAGATGCATATCAATTCTATTATGTTCGAAAGAGTAAAACATCATTCAAATTCACTTGAAACTACTTTTTCTCATTGACCATCATGTAGCGGAATGCTTTTGATTATCCCTGTAATTAAACTATACATCAGATTTTCATGAAATTTGAAATGACTCGACAAAATTATCAAACATTTATATATTTTAAATTTCAAACGATTCGATTTGGTAATTTTTGCTCTGTTATGTGTGGACAAACAAATGGATAGACTGAATGACGACTATATGTGCTATGTATTTATGTAACTGCGAAGCACCTAAAATAAATCTAATCATTTATGTGCAGGGGTCGATGTAGTTATTTTTCCCCTAGGGGCACATTTTGTAAAAATTAAAGTTTTTTTTTTTTTTTTTTTTTTTTTTTTTTTTTATTTATTATATTTATGTGAAAAATAATATTTTATAACGAAAATGAAAACCAGTATCACTCAAACTGGAACCAAAATAAGATTTTCCTTGCTGATAAACTTGTTTTGTTTGCAAATTAGACATTTTAAAATATAAGAAAACAAAAATACTTAACAAAGATTATGTTTCAATGAAGCAGAATTTTGAGAGGGAGCCTATTTTTTATGAGTAATTTTTGTGAAGGGACCTGTCTTATTGAGAGTAACTTTGTGAAAAAAAACCTGTCTAACTGAGAGCAACTTTGTGAAGGGGCCTGTCTTATTAAGGGTAATTATGTGAAGGGGGTGAATAATTTTATCAAGACAAATTTTGTGAAGGGACCAGTTTTATTAAATGATTTTTGTGATGGAGTCCTAAATAGGCCGGAAATTTGGATTAAATTGATCACTCATACAATATTTTAAAATTAAATGATTACAATTCCCCAAAAACATTTAATAAAAAATACTAAAGCTAGTCAATTTAGTGATGTAATTTTGCATAAAGAAATTTCAATCCTTTGCGACGAGAGCCCTTTTCTTAATTTTCAATCTAAACTTAGTCAGGCAGAACCCTCCTGAAACCGAAGGAAAATCTGGTTATTTTCAATTTAATACTGCAAAAATCGCTACTCTTAAAATTGCATAGAAAGTCGCTATGTATCTGTGAAATAATCTCATTATATTGATTTATTCGTCACAAACATGTACGAATTTCTCAATGTATAGGCACAATATGATTGCAAGTGCATTTTTAAATGCATTTATTCAAAATAGAGGGAAGACTTCAGTGACAAAAATAAATAAAGAATACTGCCCAGTTAAACTGATGGCATTGAGCTCACAGGCTACAAATACTAATTGTACATTAAAGCCTTATATTTTCAAGGGTTAGTTCCGTTCGAAAAAAAAAATTAAGAAGGGGAAACAGCTCTCCCCTTTCCTCTTTTTTTATACTTAATCATTGAACCTCCTATACTATCAAAGACATGCTTTATCATATAAAAAATCTATATCCAAAATTCAGAGCAAATTAGATAATTCTTAATAAAAACCCATTTAGCATTTATATAATTTAAAAGGAGTTATCCCCCTCTTTTATACTTAACCATTAAACTTCCAAAACTATTCAGAGATTTGAACGAAATCTGAAAATTCTGCTTGAAAAACCCATTTATATAAATTAAGGGGGGGGGGGCATTAGAACCCCTGTTCCCCCTATTTATACTTATACAATGAACACCTAATAACAGTCACTGAATCGCCTCATCTGAATGATCCTAATCTAAATTTTGAACGAAAACTTAATTCTGCATGAAAATCCCATTTATATCAACTAACGGGGGGGGGGCATTAGAGCCCCTGTTCCCCCTATTTATACTTATTCAATGAACACCTAATAACAGTCACGGAATCGCCTTATCAGAATGATCCTAATCTAAATTTTAAACGAAAACTTAATTCTGCATGAAAATCCCATTTATATCAACTAACGGGGGGGGGGGGCATTAGAACCCCTGTCCCCCCTATTTATACTTATTCAATGAACACCTAATAACGGTCACGGAATCGCCTCATCAGAATGATCCTAATCTAAATTTTGAACGAAAACTTAATTCTGCATGAAAATCCCATTTCTATAAATTAAGGGGGGGGGGGCATTAGAACCCCTGTCCCCCTATTTATACTTATTCAATGAACACCTAATAACAGTCACGGAATCGCCTCATCAGAATGATCCTAATCTAAATTTTGAACGAAAACTTAATTCTGCATGAAAATCCCATTTATATCAACTAACGGGGGGCATGAGCCCCCCGTTCCCCCTCTTATACATATCGAATGAACTCCAAAAACTAATCAGGGAAGCGCCTTGTCAGGATATACCTACATACAAAATTTCAAGTGGATCCGATATTTTTATCATGAGTTATCGCGTTACGCACATACGCACATACATACAGAACGGACGGGCACATAAGCTCTCAGGCTATGATAGCCTGTGAGCTAAAAATTAGACAAAAATATAACTGAAAAACATTACGTATCGATTGAGTGCAACTTTTTGAGTGTTAAATACACATTTTTCAGATTCGATAAATTTGTCGAATATATAACATTTATGAACGTATCCAATTAATACATAATCGATTATGTCCTGAAGCGGTAAATAATTACGTGTGAACATATTAGAAATACAACAACATAATAAATACAGAAATTACTACAATGCTACTAAATTAGATTTACAGTTACATAATCTACATATCTGACGCTAACTCTAAAAATAGAGTCTCATGTTTGATTTGCACATAAGATCACCTGGTACAATTAAGAAAAAAATACTCTAGTGAAAAAAACTATATCTAAATTTGCCGTTCGTTTTTACGTAAAAAAAAGAGGAAGTTTCACGATACCGTTAATAACACAATCTTTCACTTCGTCGTTACTAATGAAATTACCATACCTAGGAACTGCTCCAGGAAAATATTGAAAATGAAAAAAGAAAATGAGAAATAAAGATAATTTTTACTCAAACCTTGTTTAATGCGTGTCTAATGCTAGATAACTTGCTGAAGTAAGGCAAAAATGGAATTTAATAACGGAATATTGTGCAGTCAAACTAAAAATTTCTGAATCGGAAAAGATTCTAATTTATTTTATTTTATATTTTACTCTAAAATGATTCTAACTGCATTTTTTTCCAAATTTCAAGTTCTAATGGTAACAAAAATGGAGCACGAAATAACGTTTTCCATTTAAAGAAAACATAAAATAGACGTTTAGGCGATTTGCAATTTCGAACTTTGCATGTTCGAGCTTTTTTCTCATTGCATAGGGACATTATAATTGCAATTGCATTTTTAAATAAAGAAAGGAGATTTCCGTTATAAAAATAAAAAAATTAATAAAAGAACAAAACTCAAAAAATATTGTGCATATACAGGGTGTTTATAAAGTCCCGGACCCATTTTGATGCTTAATAACTCATAAAATAATGAAGATATAAACAAACTTGTGGCATTTATTGATGGAATAACTCATATATTTTCCTTTTCAGGTTTGGATAGCTTTACTTTTGTAAATATCGTCTGCGCGTGTGGTTAATTTCAGATAACTTCATTTTCCAGTCTAAATATCTGTACTTTGCTAAATATCGTCTACTTATTAATTGCATTTTTTCTCTTTTATTTTACACAACTATTGCATTGTTATGTTTACTTTTGATGTGTTTGTTCTATGTTACTTTTGTATGTGATGTTTCATTCGAGCGTATATTAAGTAGAATGCATACACCACAAGACAAAGCACAGATTTTATGGTGGTTCATATACACAAAATCGATTGTGCAAGCATAGAGAAATTGCAGAAGAATGGCCACATGTCTTTTTGCAACAAGATGGTGCACTACCTCATTGGGGGTACCATCGTTCGTACTTCTTTGAATGACCATTTTCCAGAAAGATGGATTGGGCGAGGAGGTCCAATTCCTTGGCCACCTAGATCACCTGATATAACGCCGCTGGACTTTTTCCTTTGGGGATTTGTAAAGAACAATGCTTACAGGAGGAAAATGTCGAACATTGATGACTTTAAAGCCAGAATTACAACCGCAATAGCCTCTGTGGGTGCCGACATGCTTGCCGCTACCTGGGTTAAAATTGACTATCGACTTGATATTCTCTGTGCGACGAAAGGGGCACACGTGGAAGTTCATTGACAAGGGTCATGAAACTTTTTGAGTGTATCTAACTTATGTTATTAATTTTAATCTATCTTTATTATTTTATGAGTTATTAAACATCAAAATGGGTCCGGGACTTTATGAACACCCTGTATAATGTGCACGTAACGTCACGCACCCGAAAAAAAATGTACTTCCCAACTTATGCGCAGATACTAAAAATTCTCGCATAGTAATTTATAACATATTATTTTCTACATATAACACAATGTAATACAATTTATTATATCTGCATAAAAATTACGTTTAGTTTAGATTTTTTTCATGCAATTTAATTCGAATCATCTATAGCAAGTTGAGTATCACACAAAAAGCCAGTTTGTGGACAAATATGCACATTATCTGTCGATTGATACGACCTGTCGAATGTTAAATATAGATTTTTTAGATTCCTAAATTTGTCAAATTCATAACATGAATTAACATATTCAATTAATACATAACTGTTTTTGGCCTGAGACAGTAAATAATTACGAATTAACCTATTACAAATACAATATAATAAATTCAGTAATTGCTACTATGCAACTAAATTAGATTTACAGATACACAAATTTTTATCTAAAGCTACCCATAAAATTAGAGTCTCATGTTTAATTTGCTAATGAGATCACTTGGCACAATCAAAAAGAAGAAAAAAAAATACCAGTTGGGGAGGAAAAAAAAAAAAAAAAATTAAATTTGCCGTTTGTTTTTATGTAACACCCCTGTGAAATCAGCAAAGCGTAAAAAAAACAGGAAGTTTCAGGATACCGTTAGTAACACAATCTTTCACTTCGTTGTTACTAATGCAATTACCATACGTAGGCACCGCTCCGAGAAATTATTGAAAATAACAAATGAAGTTAGTTTCAACTCAAATCTTGCCTAATGCATTGCTGGGTAACTTGCTGAAGTAAGGCAAAAATGGAATTTAATTACGAAATATTGTTGAGCTAAACTAAAAATTTCTAAATCAGCTAAGATTTAATTTTTCCCCTATTTTTACTCCATAACGATTCTAACTGTATTTTTTTCTTTTTTCAAATTTCAAGTTGTCATGGTAACACAAAATGGCGCACGAGATCAAGCTTCCCATTTTAAAAGAAAACAACATAAAATAGGCGATTTGCAATTCCTTTCGTGTTAGACTTTTTTTTTTCTTCTTTTGAGCTTGCAGTTTTCAATTTACAGTGAAACTCGTTTAAGATACGAATCAAGGGACCGAGAGCATTTCGTATCTTAAGCGGGATCGTATCTTATCCGGATTTTATAGATTCTTAAATAATAATGCATATTAAAACAGTGCATTTTGTTATTAACGTATTTTAGCCATTCATAACTCTTATTTTACCCATTTCTAACAATTTTTAGATATTCTAGAAAATTTAAATTTAAAATATGGATTGAAATAAAGAATAATTTTATTTTTCTCTAAAATTTTATTGAATATCTGTTTGTACAGTAAAGAAATTAAAATGCCTTTATACAGTATTCCCTGTCAAATTAAAAAAAAAAAAAAAGACAATAAAATGAACATTTTGTTAATTTAAAAAAAAAACAGTAACTAAAATACATTACATAATTAAAGGGGAAGAATAATAAATTTTCATAATATTTTTTGAAAAACAAACTAAATGTATGCAATGGACAATAATTATTCGATGCATTATGAAAATCATGATGTAATTTTAGTTTCTTGAGAAAAAGTTGCTTATCTTGAATTAGTGCAACGTAGGGCGAGATTTTATTAGGAAATTTTCTGCCTTGTTGATGTAGTAGAAAATTTTTGAACGGAGAGACCAGCATCCATCGAATTAAGCTGAACGAGCTCATTACATTCTGTTTCTTCATTCGCGTCGTCTTCTACTCCTTCTGAAGACCTAGGTTTATCAGAACTTTTGACGTCCGTGATTATATCTGCAATAGAATGAACTTGTTACAACCTGATCGTTAATTTTGACAAATAAGTCCCAATCTTCGTATTCTTCTTGATACTGCTTTTATTCTGTTCATTTTATAAAGTGAATCAAACAAGCAAGTGACAAAAGACATTCATGAAAAAGACACTCCTGAAGACGATTTATAGTAAAACAATAATACAATAATAAAAAGCAACTAGATAAGCGATCAAAATAAATAAATAAATAAATAAATAAAAATAGACGGATTTTACCAATAACTTTATCATCCAATCAGGAGAGGGAGCAATTAATGGAATTTCAGATCCATCCACTGCCCAAGTGTAATGGTTAAAGAAATAAAAGCGATTGTTGTTTTTGTATTTTGTTGACAAAGGAGTTGGTTGGAAAAGGTTGGAAAATAACATATTTTAGAGAGGAAAAAGATAAAAAGAAAGTATCTTATGAAAAATAATTAAGATTTTACATATTCTGTCCTAAAGACACATGAAAAACGGTTTTCATAAGCACCATTTCGTATATTAAGCGAGTTTTTTGACATCAAGGGACCAATTTTCTTCGTATATTAAGCGGGATCGTATCTTATGCGTACGTATAATAAGCGGGTAATTTTACACGGGTTTAATAGGCAGTTTTCAAGGGACCGAAGATAATTCGTATATTAAGCGGGATCGTATTTTAAGCGGGCGTATCTTAAACGAGTTTCACTGTAGTTAAATTCATCGATCAAAAGACGCGCCGAACAACTATTTTTCTTTCACTTAATTTGCAATCGCTTGCAGTGTTCCTTTTTATCACGATACTTATTGTTTTAAAATTAATCATTTTCAGGAGTCAATGAAGGTTTCTTTTCTTGGGGTTCATTTTGAAAAAAAATAAAAGTTACTTTTGTAAAATTCATAAAGTCCATCTACTAAAGTTTTCTTTCTCCTGAAAACTGTTTATAAATTACACATCGTGAAACTTTATAAAATAATAATAATAATAATGAAGTGTATGTTTTAATATAACGGAATTTTGTGAAGGGGTCTATTTTATTAAGAAAAAATGTTTGAAGGAGCAAATTTTATTAAACAGAATTTTGTGAAGATGCCTGTATTATTAAGTAGAATTTTCAGGATAAATCTATTTTATTTAGGAGAATTTTGTAAAAGAACCTATTTTATATACAGGGTGAGTCATAAATATCGAAACAATATGCTATCTCTTTAAATATTGCCCTTAGACCCATACTTCCAATTGCAAAAATTCATAAAAAAATGTGAAATTTTTGATAAGATAAATTGGACTCCATGGGGGGGGGGGGGGGTCTAGTTGAAAATATACGAAAATTAAATTTTTATACGGCCCCCGTAGGGCAAAAATTCCAGTTAGGAAAACTTTCCTTATTCAGTCCTGAATAAGACACAAAAAGAAAAGTTACATCTTCATATCTCCAAAATTCGCAAAGTTGTAGCAGTTTAAAAAATCCATCAGGTTTTAAGGGATTAGACACAAATTGAAATGCGCGCAATTCAAAAAACAATGTTACTTTAACAGTTCCAGAAAACGCGTAAAAAATCTATTTCTTGAGTTACAATTTTGATTTTTTTTTCTTTTTTGTGATGGTTAGCCTTATAATTTGCTAAGAAAATCACATTCTAAAATTTCTCATACAATTTATAAAAATTTCATGTGGTTAGTACTGGTTTAAATGGGACAATCAAAAATAGTTATAACTCGTAACATTATTTATCGGAATTCAATTTCTTTCCATTTAATTAAAGATGAAAATCGGATTTTAGTTTTGTTCCAAGTTTTTTTTTTTTATTAATTTTAAAACTATTAAAAATGTTTATTGAAAAAATAATATAACTTTTTAAAAAATCACATTTTCAAAAGCAGACATTTTTTCTAAAGTAAACATTTTTTCAAATTTGCCGAAACAAAACTAATGTAAAAAAAAAATAATAAAAAATGACGTGTTTCAAGTTCTTTTTTCTTTAAAAAATTCTTAACATTTAATAATTTAAAGACAAGAAATAGAGGATAAAAAATTCATTATGCAGAAAAACGATGTGTATTGTTCAAATGTCCGTCAGTTATTTAAAATAATGCTTTTTCTAAGATGCAGATTGAGTCTTTTTTTTCCTTTTAAATTTACCTCTGACAACTTCAGGCTTTTTATCGTCCTCCAGAGGATGTTAAAAAATCTGTATTCTGGGGCCAGGTAGGGCCAGGAGGGTCATTCTTCAAAAAAGGGCATATTTCAGAATTTTTTTTTTTTAATTTCAAAACTTTTTTTTTTCACTTAATTTTTTTTTTCTGGGTTTTATAAGCAAGTGAGAAACACTAATAAAGTTATGGTCCTGTTCAATTAATTATATTTATTTAATAAAAAAATATTAAAAAAATTTAGTGGTAACGGAGTGGAGATGCATATTCTTATTAATGTATATACTTATTAAAAGTAACTAAAAATCTTAAAATAGAAAGGAATATAACACATTGAAATAAAAACAAATGCATATACTGCTCTAAAATTTTATAATTTGAAAATTATCAAAAATAAAGTTTATTTATTGCACACATAATGGCCTCTGTTAAAAGTGGGTTCATTTAGAATTTCTAGTATCTGTTCCTGATCAATAAAGTCTGTGTCATCATTCTCTGGAAAAATAAAAACCACCCCAATCTTTGATTTCTTCAGAAAGTTCACCTTATACATCTCATTCATTTCTACGGACATGATTTCACAAATGAATTGATACTTTTTCATTTTCACAAATACTCAACCCTTACCCATGCACCAACATTGGGAATTTTGAAAAAAGTTGCTTGAAACAGATTGTGGAAGTACCAATTATGAGAGTGAAGGAAAAAAAAGAAGGTTTATGTGCATTTTATGAATTATACAGCATAAGACATTTGTCAGAAAAATTAATATATTTAAAACTTATTAATGCTCATTAAACTCATCAATTTTTGCCAAGTTCAGACATTAATTTGTATTTTCTCACAATCTATTCTGCTACACCTGATATCACTTTTCTATATTTTGCCTTTTGTTTTAAATTGTCTTTTAGTTGCTTTGTTAAGACTTCACTATACAATATATATTTTTTAATATCTAGTGAAATATGCTGACCTTTAACAAGTTCATTTACATTTTTTTTTTTTTTATTGCTGGAGTATCCAACTTTGCTATTTGAGATCTTTGTGCTCTTTTTTTTGTACTTTTCCATCTTATTATTAGATTCTTTTAGCTTGGCTTTTAACTTTAGATTCTCATTCTTCAGATCATGTATATTTTTTTTTCGTCTGTTTCTATACAGGCTTTCTCTACTTGTTGAAGGCACATTTTGTACCAATATTGGTAAACCTTAAAGATAGGCTTGCTGGAGGAGTATTTTCTTCAATCTTTTTCTCTAATTCTTTTTTCTTTTTGCTTAGGTTGTAAGATTTCTTGCTCTTTTCTCGTCAATTTTTTCTAACGTTTATTTGTTCTTGTGATGTCATTTTATTAATGCTTTTAATTTTATCTTAATTTTACCTTTCCTTATATCTCTCCTTTCCTTCTCAAGCCTAAGTGAGTCATTTTTTGTCGCATCACATAGTCTCTGTATGTTCTCTTTCTTTTTTTGATTGGCAATACACTTTTTTTCGACCTTTTATACTATTATGCTCATTTCTTTTCTTTATCATAGTACTAAAAGAAATTACATATAGTAGACTCCCTAAAATCCAGAACTCTCTAAAATTCGCACATAATTTACAGATGTAAACAATGAAACATTCAATTTTGATTTAGGGATAAAATTTGACTTTTTTATTTTTACATCATTTATTTTTATTTTTATTTGTAATTTTCATTATTATTACTGAATTCATGTGTTTTCATGAAGGAAGAATAAATTTATTTTGGAATAAATTAAGATTTTGTTGTATCACTGGTATTCAAATCTTTTTACCAAATATATTTATGTAGTGACTAAACCTTTTTGGTTATTAAGTCTAACTAAACTTGAAATAAAACTTCCTCATTTTAAGATTTTGATGTGAATTAGTAATGTATTTTTATAAAGCAAATTTCATATGAAAAATGCATCTTATCTTTATTATAAATATTTAATCTTACATTATTAGCTTGACCTTTGCTTTTAATATTTTAACCATGTTAAAAATTATCTAAATTTTTATTATTTTAGTTTATTACTTATTTTAATGTTTTATTATATTGTAAGCCTTCATAAAAGTTTCAATTTCATTGTTAATTACATTCAAATTACTGTTTAAAAACTGTAAACAAAGCAATGACCAGAAATCTGCAAAACCTCTGATCCTAGGCTGTGCGGATTTGAGGGAGTTTACTGTATAGGATTTATTGAATTAAAGTAACAGTTTAATATATGCTAGCTACCCTATATGTTTAATTTTATGCCACTAATAGAATATTAAGATATAAAAGTATTTAAATCACTTGAATTATGCTAGTCACTTAATATCCATTGTTAGAATCTCATAACAGAAAATTATTTAAAAACATTTGAAATATAATAATCATTTTGCTCTCTAATAAATCTTAAAACTATAATCAATTATCTAAAAAATTCTTAATTACAATAGTTATTATTTTTCTTGCACTTTTTGCTTAGTTTGATCAAAGAATCGATTAAATCAACAGAGATAAATTATTAAAACATAGCTAGTGAAAGCCATGAATTAGTTGATAGCAACTTAATTAGAAATCTAGGCTACAATTGATCAGTCCAATAACAGAAATAAACTATATCAATATTTATTGTATTATGTTAGTATAATAATTGTTAAGTAAACCATTACCTTTTATTTTGATTAATTTTAAGTACTTATATTTAATTTAATCTCACCTCCATATCACTTTCTCACCTCCGTGATTAGCAAAGGTAACGGAGGTGAGAGTAATGGAGGTGAGGTATTTCATATAATGATGCACTGTTTGTAAATATTCGAATCAAAACTAATGTTATTCACACAGGATTGTATGTGTTGTGATAACTTTCAAATCCAAATGTAAAATAAATAAATATAATGCATTGTTTACCTTCCATTGGCAGTAATGGAGTGGAGAATCCCAAAAAACAAAATAAAGAAATTCTATTTATTTGGATAAAATAAGCTTTAACTGAGGGCAAATAACATTTTTTTTTTCACAGAGCTAACAAAGAGAGTTCTTTTCCTTTGTTTTAATACAAATTATGTACCAGTACTGCCTTCTATGAATGAATGTTTGAAGCTAAATCTGTTAGTAACGGAGTTGAGAATTTCAATTGGGACAAACAAAAACATAACTTAAAAATGCATTTGCAAAAATTATTTAATTTATTGAAACCCATTTTTAAATTAGTTAAGGTTCATTTAAAAAGGAATTAACAATAAAAATTATTTAACATTTAATTTATTTCACTTTTTAATCAAAGAATTTTTAAAAATGTGAATGGGGGACACCCACGGAGGTGAGGTTTCCCATGTATTACTTAATATTAAGATACAAAATAAAATAGCTATAGAATAGTAAATTGTATGAAAAGATTCTCTATTCTTTAAATATTCAAAACAATAAAAAAAAATCTCAAATAAATAAAGCAAAATTTTTTAAATGTTGCCAGCACTGAAATAGACCCTTTTTTCAAGAATGACCCAGGACCGAGATGTTACTTTTTTCTGATAACCCGCCAGGCCGGGCCTAGCGTACTTTTCATAAATAAGGGGACTACTTCCTTCAACTTAGGTGCACTCTGGATGGAATTTTCAAACCCGGTCTCGACAAAACCCGTATTAAAATCGATGTCTCTGACTGACTTAATAACTTGATAAAATAAATAAAATTCGGCTCAATCGATTTTTTTACGAAAAACATATAGGTTTTTCAGTCTTTATTTTACCCAAAAAAAAAAAAAAACTTTAATTTTTTTTTTTAATAGATTATTTAAAGGCTAAAAAAAATTAAATACAATAAAACCAGTGAAAAAAAATCTGCCTATGATGGAATTTTGTCTTAAACGGAAAATATGTTGATCCATGCAAAATAAATGCAATAGTACCTGAAAAGAAAATAAGCTCCAATTACATCTTCTAGGGAGAGCATCTGTCTATAACGTATTTTTTCTCTCCTATGTTATTCCGTCTCAAAAAGTTTTAGTGTATAACATTTTTCAGTCTCCAACGCATGGGATATGGATTAACGATATTAAAATATAAGTGAAACATTTACATATAAATAGAGATTCATTGATAAAATAAATATATTACAGCCTTTGGCACGTCTTTAATAATAAAAAGTATAAATATAAAAAACGAAAAGCTATAAAAGAATTTTTTGGTCAGAACTCCTCCATATGAAACTTTTTTCCCACGCCGAATTAAAAAACTATGTACAATTTTGAAACTGAACCGGGCTATGATTTAAACTATTTTCCAGATCGGTCCGGGTTATGATGTTGACATTTTTTCAGGCCACGTCGAACTTTTTCCCCTATGGGTCGGTTTGGGACCTGACCTAGATATTTTGACCTGGGCAGACGTCTGGTATATCAATTTAGCGTAAAAACTATACGCTGCTATTTTATGTCCAAAGAAAAAGCGCTATCTTAAACCAATTTTTATTAAATTGTAATTTGTGAATGTTCCCTAACAAGCGTTGAAATTGAGTAAAGAAATCACAGTTTAAAGGCAGGGAAAAGTGGTGCAAGTCAGGAATTTTTGAGGATTTTGGGATTTAATATCTCTGTGGATACGGAGATTTTTAGATACGGAGATAAAACTTGTTTTGTTCAATTTAGGAATGGATAAGGAATAATTTCCTAATTGGGAATTTTGCACTACGGGGGCCGTATAAAAATTTAATTTTCGTATTTTTTCAAATAGATCCCCCCCCCCCCGTGGAGTTGCAACTTATCTTATCAGAAATTGCAGCTTTTTTTTATGAATTTTTGCAATTGGAAATATGGGTCTAGGAGTAATATTTGAGAAGATACCCTATTGTTTCGATATTTATCACTCACCCTGTATATAAAAAAAAGAAGAAAAAGAGTCCTTCCCCCCTTATATTAACTTCTAGCTACAGCTATGGATACAATAATACATCTATTTCATCAGCCGGGAATCATCAACGTTGAGTTCCGTGTTCCTTAATTCATCGATCATTTTCTAAGTCTTCCCCTAACTATCTTTAAATCAGGGGCGTGCTGAATAAATAAGCGAAACTATTCCGAGCATGAAGCAGATATGCAGACGGATATAAATTAAATATTGAATATCGAGCAGATAAATTCGGGATGACGTACAGGTTACGCACGGGAGAATGAATACCGATGACGGAGGCAATAATTTCGAAGTGATGAACTAACACGGACAGGTTAAAATACATGATGAAATTATTCGAGCATGAGTTATGTAATCGCGAATAAGATTACTTGTACTGGACTAAAGGGATATTTTTAATCTTCATATTCAAAAGAAATACTTCTCAGCAAAGCATAGATATTTGACAGAAGTTAGATTATTATCTTGAGTGACATTTTTTTTTAATTTATTTACTTAATATCCAATAGATAAATCTGGCATAACACCAGATTACGCATAGAAGAATGAATACCATTGACGGAGACAATAAGCTTTTAGTGATGAAGTACTAAAACAAATAGGATAAAATATAGGATGAAACTGTTCGAACATGAATTATGTAATCGCGAATAAAATTACTTGTACTGAACTAAAATGATATTTTAAGTTTTCAAATCGGAGATAAAAAAAAATTCTTGGCATAGAAATTTGACAAAAGGTTATTATTTTGAATGATTTTTTATAAATTAAATATCGAATATCAAACAGATAAATTTGGGATGACACCAGATTACACATGAAAGAATCAATACCGATGACGGAGGCAATAAGCTTAAAGTGATAAACTACTAACACGGACAGGCATATCTGATGAAACTGCTGGAGCATGAATTATGTAATCGCGGATAACAACATTACTTGTACTGGACTAAAGGGATGTTTTTAATCTTCATATTCAAAAGAAATACTTCTTAGCAAAGCATAGATATTTGACAGAAGTCATATAGAAATAATTATCTTGAGTGACTTTTTAAAAAAATTATTTATTTAATATCCTATAGATAAATCTGGCATAACACCAAATTAGGCATGGAAGAATGAATACCATTGACAGAGGCAATAAGCTTTAAGTGATGAAGTACTAAAACAGATAGGATAAAATATATGATGAAACTGTTCGAGCATGAATTATGTAATCGTGAATAAGATTACTTGTACTGAACTAAAAGGATATTTTAAGTTTTCTAATCGGAGATAAAAAAAATTCTTGGCATAGAAATTTGACAAAAGGTTATTTTGAATGATTTTTTATAAATTAAATATTGAATATCGAACATAAGACCAGATTACTCATGGAAGAGTGAATAAACGATGACGGAGGCAATAGGCTTAGAGTGATGAACTAAAACGGACAGATTAAAATATATGATGAAACTGTTCGAGCATGAATTGTGTAATCGCGAATAAGATTACTTGTACTGGACTAAAGGAATATTTTTAATCTTCATATTCAAAATAAATATTTCTTAGCAAAGCACGGAAATTCGACAAAAGTTAGATTATTATTTTGAGTGATTTTTATTTATTTATTTAATATTGATTAGATAAATCTGGTATAATATCAAATTACACGTGGAAGAATGAATATCGATGACGGAGGCAATAAGCTCAAAGCGATGAACGACTAAAACGTACAGGCTAAAATACATGATGAAACTGTTCGAGCATGAATTATGTAAACGCGAATAAGATTACTTGTACTGGACTAAAGGGATATTTTTAATCTTCATATTCAAAAGAAATACTACTTAACAAAGCATAGATATTTGACAGAAGTTAGATTATTATCTTGAGTGACATTTTTTAATATTTGCTTATTTAATATCTAATAGATAAATCTGGCATAACACCAGATTACGCATGGAAGAAGAAATACCATTGACGGAGGCAATAAGCTGAAAGTGATGAACTATTAAAACCATAGCTCCCAACTTTTACGCATTTTTGCTACCACTAAAATTGTACAGAGATTTTCCATTTGTTTAATCATAAGATTTCGACGATTAAATAAGACAATATTTACTATAAAATTTTTGTGGTAGGAAAAACGCGTAAATGTTGACAGCTATGCTAAAACGGATAGGATAAAATGTGAAACTGTTCGAGCATGAATCATGTAATCGCGAATAAGATTACTTGCACTGAACTAAAAGAATGTTTTTAAACTTCAAATATGAGATTTAAAAAAAAAAAAAAAAGCATAGAAATTTAACAAAAGATCATTATTTTGAAGGATTTTTTGTAAATTATATATTGAATATGGAACCGATAAATTCGGGATGACATCAAATTACGCACGGGAGAATGATTACCGATAATGGAAGCAATAATTTCGTAGTGATGAACTAACACGGACAGGCTAAAATGTATGATAAAACCGTTCGAGCATGAATTATGTAATCCCGAATAAGAATACTTGCACCGAACTAAAAATATATTTTTAGTTTTCAAATCGGAGATTTAAAAAAATTCTTGGCATAGAAATTTGAGAAAAGGTTATTATTTTGAAAGATTTTTTATAAATTAAAAATTGAATATCTAACAGATAAATTTGGTACGACACCAGATTTCGCATGAAAGAATCAATACCGATAACGGAGGCAATAAGCTTTAAGTGATAATCTACTAATACGGACAGTCGTATCTGATGAAACTGCTCGAGCATAAATTATGCACTGAACTAAAAGGATACTTTTAATTTTCAAATCGGAGATTTAAAAAAAAATTTG
Source organism: Maratus speculifer (assembly GCA_964019185.1). Taxonomy (NCBI): domain Eukaryota; kingdom Metazoa; phylum Arthropoda; class Arachnida; order Araneae; family Salticidae; genus Maratus; species Maratus speculifer. The sequence continues at coordinate 73,791,999 of OZ025303.1, forward strand.
GCATAGAAATTTGAGAAAAGGTTATTATTTTGAAAGATTTTTTATAAATTAAAAATTGAATATCGAACAGATAAATTTGGGATGACACCAGATTTCGCATGAAAGAATCAATACCGATATCGGAGGCAATAAGCTTTAAGTGATAATCTACTAATACGAACAGCCGTATCTGATGAAACTGCTCGAGCATAAATTATGCAATTGCAAATAAGATTACTTGTACTGAACTAAAAGGATACTTTTAATTTTCAAATCGGAGATTTAAAAAAATTCTTGGCATAGAAATTTGAGAAAAGGTTATTACTTTGAAAGATTTTTTATAAATTAAAAATTGAATATCGAACAGATAAATTTGAGATGACACCAGATTACGCATGAAAGAAGCAATACCGATAACGGAGGCAATAAGCTTTAAGTGATAATCTACTAATACGGACAGTCGTATCTGATGAAACTGCTCGAGCATAAATTATGCAATTGTAAATAAGATTACTTGTACTGAACTAAAAGGATACTTTTAATTTTAAAATCGGAGGTAAAAAAAAAAAAAAAAAAAAAAAAAAATTCTTGGCATAGAAATTAGATAAAACGTTGTTATTTTGAATGATTTTTTATAAATTAAATGTTAAATGTCGAACAGATAAATTTGGGATGACACCAGCTTACGCATTCAAGAGTGAATACTATTGACAGAGGCAAATAAATTCGAAGTGGTGAACTAAAGCAGACAGGCTAAAATATAGGCTAAAACTGTTCGAGTATGAACTATAATATAATCGCGAATAAGGTTACTTACTGTACTCAATTAAAAAGGTATTTTGTAATCCGAAGAAAAAACATTTCTTAGCTTAGAAATTTGACAATAGCTTATTTTGAAGATTATTATTTTGAATGATTTTTTTATAAATTGGATGTTTAATATCGAATTGATAAACTTGGGATCACTGACACCAGATTATGCATTGAGACAATGAATACCAATGACGGAGGCAATAATACTCGAAGTGATGAACCAAAACGGACAGACTGAAATATGTGATAAAACTGTTTGAGAATGAATTATGTAATCGTGAACAGGATTACTTGTACTCAACTAAAAATATGACATTTTAAATCTTGAAATCCGAGAAAAAAATTTTAGCATAAAAAATTGCCAGAAGTTAGGCTGTTATTTTTAATATTTTTTAGTAAATTAAATATTGATTATCGAACAGATAAGTTTTGCATGACACCAGATTACGCATTACGAATGAGTAACGATGGCGCGGGGGCCAGAAGCTCGAAGTGATGAACTAAAACTGACAGGCTAAAATACATGATGAAACTGTTCGAGCACGAAATATCCCTCATAGTATGCATGGTCACATCACAATGACTGACGTCACTGTGAGTCACTTTGGTCACATCACACCTGTGACGAAAATGCCACCACTCAGTGGCGTCGCATTGTGACTAAGATGTAACTTTCTAAAAAATTTTTAGAAAATGCTTCAAAACATGTTATTTACTTTTAAAAACATGTTTCTGGCAATTTAAATACCGTCGCTTTTGTGACAGTTTCGTCACAATGTTAATGTCAAAGTAGTCACAAACGACACACTTTTCACAAATTGGTCACATTGTGACGTCACAAAGTGGTCACAATATGACGTCATAAAAAAGCTCTAAAACGGCCATAACGACTTCACATTTTAGTCACTGTGACTTCACATCGACGTCACGTGACGTCACATCGATAATTTTATATCGAAGATATAAAATTGGTTTGACACCAGATTACGCATTAGAGAATCAATACCGATGACGAAGGTAATCAGCTGTAAGTGATAAAGTAAAACGGACATGCTAAAAATATATGATGAAATTGCTCGAGCAGGAATTACGTAATTGCTAATATTATTACTTGTAATGAACTAAAAAGATATTTTTAATTTTCAAATTCGAGAAAAAAAAAATTCTTAGCACAGCGTAGAAATTTGACAAGACTTTGATTATTATTTTGACTGATTTTTTTTTTTTTTATATATGTTACAGGCCAAACCCGATTTCAGGCCAAACTAGAATGACCTAGGCCAAACTAGTTTATCCTAACGCCCATCGGATAGACTAGTTTTTCCTAGGCCAAACCGGTCTATCCTAACGCCCATCGGATGAACTAGTTTTTCCTAGGCCAAACCGGTCTATCCTAACGCCCATCGGATGAACTAGTTTTTCCTAGGCCAAACTAGTTTATCCTAAGTCCCATAGGACAATCTAGTATTTCCTAGGCCAAACTAGTATGGCCTAACTCTTATAGGATAAACTAGTTTAGCCTGCTGTTTATTGGTCTGAACTAGTTTCTCTTAGGCCGATCTAGTTTAACCTAGGCCAATTCCATTTGGCGTGATTTTATTGAATCCAATGACCGCCACAGCGCCAACATTCTAGTTTGTCCTAGGCTGATCTAATTCATCCTTTGCCAATTTAATTTTACGTGTTTTTAGCTGATAGGCGTCAAAGCCTGAGAAATAATGGGCTCGCAGGTTCTATATGTATGAATGTACGTATGTATGTACGAATGTACGTACGTATGTACGTGCGTATATAAGTAACGCGATAACTCGTGATAGAAATATCCGATTTGCTTCAAATTTTGGGTGTAGGTTCATTCCGATGAGGTACTTTTCTGATTAGTTTTGGGAATTAGTTTGATAAGAATAAAGGGGGGCGAACGGGAGGCTAATCCCCCACCGATAATTTAGAAAAATGGATTTTTCATGCAGAATTATCAGTTTTCATTTAAAATTTTAGATATAGGATCATTTTGACAAGGCGCCTCCGTGATTAGTTGTGGATGTTTATTGTTTAAGTGTAAAGGATAGGGCAATGTAGGTAAACCCCCCCCCCCATAAATTAGATAAATGGTTTTTGACTAAGAATTTACAGATTTGCTTCAAATTTTGGATTTAGGTTCTTTCTGATAAGGCGAGTCCCTGAATAGTTTTAGGGTTTTAATGGTTAAGTATGAAACGAAAAATGAACGATTACCCTCTTACCTAGAAAAAACTAGTTTATCGTATGGACATTTAAATAAACAAGTTTGGTGTAAAAAAACTAGTTTATCCAATTGGCATTAGGATAAAATAGTTTGGCCGAGACTAATCTAATTTGGCTCGAAAACGGGTTTGGCCGGTAGAAAACATATCTTTCTTGTGATAGATATGTTTTTGACCGGCCAAACCCGATTTCAAGCCAAATTAGATTAGCCTATGCCAAACTATTTTATCCTAACGCCGATTGGATAAACTAGTGTTTCCTGTGCCAAACTAGTTTATCTAAATGCCCATAGGATAAACTAGTTTTTTCTTGCTAAGAGGTCAGTCCTTCATTTTTCTTTTCATACTCAATCATTACCCCCCAAAACTATTTAGGGAATCCCCTTATCAGAAAAAATCTATATGCAAATTTGAAGAAAATCCGTAAATTCTGCGTCAAAAATCATTTATCTAAATTATGGGGGGGGGGGGTAACCTTCATTGCCCTTTTTTACACTTAAAAATAAACATCCACAAATAATCATGGAGGCGCCTTGACAGAATGATCCTATATCTAAAATTTTAAATGAAAACTGATAATTCTGCATGAAAAATCCCTTTCTCCAAATTAACGGTGGGGGATTAGCCTCCCGTTCGCTCCCCTTTATTTTTTATCCAATGAATTCCCAAAATTAATCAGAAAAGTACCTTATATCAATGAACGTACATCCAAAATTTAAAGCAAATAGGATATTTCTATCACGAGTTATCGCGTTACGTACATATGCACGTATATACGTACATACATACGTACATACATACATACAGAACTTGCGAGTTCCATTATTTCTCAGGCTTTGACTCCTGTGAGCTAAAAACACGTAAAATTACATTGGCCTAGGATGAACTAGATCAGCCTAGGACAAACTAGAATGTTGACGCTGTGGCGGTCATTGAATTCCATAAAATCACGCCAAATTGAATTGGCCTAGGATAAAGTAGATTGGACTAGGAGAAACTAATTCAGACCAATAAACAGCAGGCTAAACTAGTTTATCCTATAAGAGTTAGGCCATACTAGTTTGGCCTAGGAAATACTAAATTGTCCTATGGGACTTAGGATAAACTAGTTTGGCCTAGGAAAAACTAGTTCATCCGATGGGCGTTAGGATAGACCGGTTTGGCCTAGGAAAAACTAGTCTATCCGATGGGCGATAGGATAAACTAGTCTGGCCTAGGCCAATCTAGTTTGGCCTAAAATCGGGTTTGGCCTGTAACATATATAAATTAAATATTGAATATCGATCAGATAAATTTGGGATAATTTCAGATAACATATGGGAGAATGAATACTGTTGACGGAGGCAACAAGCTCAAAGGGATGAACAAAAACGAACAGGCTAAAATATATGATGAAACTGTTCTGGCATGAACTATGACGGATATTTCACAATATTCGATCGAATGCAGTGTTAAATTCAGGCACTTTTTTCCGGAAAGGATTTTTCTGGCTCCCGCGGAGAAAAGGCAGTTTTTTTAAATACAAAATCTCAAGTATTACAGGCATATTCTCATTATTATCTGTCCCCCCCCCCCAAGTCACCCTTGGATTCAACACTGACCGTAGAAATTTCGCAAAAAATGTCAAATACCGGAATATTCATCACATGTTAAATATAAATAGGTATTTAGACTTTTAAAAAATGCATATCTTTTTTTTTTTTTTTACTTTCACTTAAATCTATGTGAACAAAATATTGTTATAATCACTACAAAAAAAAAAAAAAAAACTGCTTAAATGATGATAATAATAATAATAATAATAATAATAATAATAATAATAATAATAAATAGATGCCGGCTACTTTCATCTTCTATATCGATAAGAAAATTTTGCAACAAAAGATAGCCTGCAAGGTATTAAAGAATTTGCTATCATTAATATACACCAGCACTCAAGAATAATGAATAATTGAGCTTCCTCATCAAAACATTCTGCGAATCTATTTTTGGGTGGGAAAACTCTCTCCTCCACGCTGTTTTTACGATGTCGTTTTACATAAAGCGGCAGATTAATTCTAAAGTGCCGTGTCACTTTCGGTTTGAAACGTGCTCTGAATCTATAATTCGTCGCGGACGAGTGTTTTTTATTCAAAATTCACGGTTGTTAATTTCAAGGCCTTTGAAGGTGATTTATTTCAGTCATTCATCTGTCATATTTGAATATAGGCATTTTCCTATAAACTAATATACAGATTTTATTTTTATTTTTTTATTTACTTATTTGTTTGTTTGTTTGTTTATTTATTTTTTTACATATGAGAAAGAAAAATAAATGCTGTTTAAATCAGAGGAGAAGTGTGTTCAAGAGTTGCATTTATGTTTTTGCCAGATATCGTAAATATAAGGGTATTTTCGAAAAAAAAAATCGATATTTTGGTACATATTCATATACATCATATTTTATACATCAGTTATTTCCAAAATAGTAAATTTATTGATAAATAAAAATATTTTTAGTCCTAATATAAATTAGAAATTAAAAAATATTGCACTTTGCGTGACAACTAACACACACACACATATATAGATATAGATATATATATTCATTCCAAATATCTATTTTCGTATTCATTATTTATTTAATTAAGAATAATTTGAAATCTACTAATTGAAAACAGGCAGAATTTGTTTTTTACACTCACAAAAAACAAACTTATAGGTTTTAGTATAAAGAAGAGATTTTTATATTTTAAACAATAAAATTTTAAATATAGAGTAATTTGTTTAGGTCGAAAATTTTTAACGTAATAATTATAAGTTCTGTTAAAGAATTTGCTATCATTAATATACCCCAACACTCAGGATAATGAATAGTTGAGCTTCCTCATCAAAACATTCTGTAAATCTATTTCTGGGTGGGAAAACTCTCTCCTCCTCGCTGTTTTCACGAAGTCGTTTTACATAAAGCGGCAGATTAATTCTAAAGCGCCGTGTCACTTTCGGTTTGAAACGTGCTCTGAATCTATAATTCGTCGCGGACGAGTGTTTTTTATTCAAATTTCACGGTTGTTAATTGATGATTTATTTCAGTCATTCATCAGTCATATTCAAATATAAGCATCTTCCCATAAACTAATTCAGAATATTGATTTTTTAACACATAAGAATGCAAAATAAATGCTGCTTAAGTCAGAGGAGAAGCGAGTTCAAAAATTGCATTTATGTTTTTGCCAGTTTTCGTAAATATACGGATACTTAAAAATATCCAATAATTTGATATATATTCATATTTTTTATTTATATCTTATTTTTAAAATAGTAAATTTGTTGATAAATGTAGATATTTTCAGTTCCGGTGTACATTAGAAATTTAAAATAATTGCACTTAACAAGCAACTTAATAAAACCAATATTACAGACGTATTTTTCCATATTTATTATTTCTTTAATTGAGAATAATTTAAGATCAACTATTAAAAGCAGAAAGAATTTGCTTTTTACGCTCAGAAAAAACAAACTTATGTTATTTAGTATAAAGTATTAAGAAAAATTTATGTTGCATACGACAAAACTTTAAATAAAAAGTAACTTGTATCTATTTAAAAATTGAACATCATTATTGTAATCTTGTTTGCTTTTCAAATTTTGTGACCTGATGTATAGTTTAAACTGAACAAAACCTAAACCGAAATAGACACATTCTAATAAAACTGTAAATAACTTATTATCTAAATTACACCGTTTGTCTTCCATTAGTTGTTGTTATCCCACATAGTTATTACTTGTATGATTAAAAATTCATATTCAAATGTAATATTTGGAAAAGATTTTTCATTATTATTAGTATCATTCACTTACAACTTTACTTCTTTGACTGAAAATATTGAATATAATCAGCACAGAACCAAAAACTGCTTCAATAATAATAATAATAAATACACGCCGTACACCCTAATCTTCTACATATCGATTCGATAATATGAACCTGCAACAAAAGACTTTAAACCCAGCGTTTTCCGTTCTACGGATTCATCAGAACTACTAATGCCTGCAAGGTGTTAAAAGAATTTGCTATCATTAATGTACCCCAGTACTCAGGATAATGAATAATCGGGCATCCTTGTCAAAACATTCTGCGCATCTTTTTTTGGGTGGGAAAACTCTCTCCTCCTCGCTTTTTTTCACGATGTCGTTTACATAAAGCGGCAGATTAAATTTTAAAGCGCCCTGTCACTTTCGGTTTGAAACGTGCTCTGAATCTATAAATCGTCGCGGACGAGTGTTTCTTATTCAAATTTCACGGTCGTTAATTTCAAGGCCTTTGGAGATGATTTATTTCAGTCATTCATCTGTTGTATTTAAATATACGTATCTTCCTATAAACTAATATACAGACTATTATTATTTATTATTATTATTTTAACATATGAGAATGCAAAATAAATGCTGTTTAAGTAAGTTCAAGAATTGCATTTATATTTTTGCATAATTTCGTAAACATAAGAATTTAAAAAATATCCGATATTTTGGTATAATATTCATATTTATATGTAGAATACATATCCGTTATTTCCAAAATGGTAAATCGATTGATAAATGTAAATATTTTCAGACGCAATATAAATTAGAAATTTAAAAACATTGCATGATAACTTAGAAAAACCTATATTCCAAACATCTTTTTTTCATATTTATTATTTCCTTAATTAAGAATAATTTAAGATCAACTAATCGAAAAACACAGAAATTGCTTTTTATACTCACAAAAAAGCATACTTATATAGGATTTAGTATAAAGTACTAAGAGATTTTTATGTTTTATACAACAAAATTTTAAATACAAAGTAACTTGTTTCGATCGAAAAATTTGAGTATAATAATTGTAAGCTTATCTGCTTTTTAATTCTCTAATCTGAAGTACAGTTTAAACTGAACAAAACCAAAACCAAAATAGACACATTCTAATAAAAGTGTAAATAACTTATTACCTAAATTAGACCGTTTATATTCCATTAGTTGTAAATGTTACCCCGTATGTATGATTAAAAAATCAGCTTCAAACATAAAGTTTTGAAAATATTTTTTTTTCTTTTTAATTCACTTGTAACTTTACTTCTTTGATGAAAAAAAAACGAATATAATGGGTACAGAATCATGCAAAAATTGTTTAAATAATAATAATCAACACACGCCGTATACTCTTAATCTTTTACACACAGATGCGATAATATAAACATGCAACAAAAGATAACTCTTTTAACCCAACGTTACCCGCTCTATGTATTCATCAGAACTACTAATACCTGCAAGGTATTAAAAGAATTTGCTATCATTAATATATCCCAGCACTCAGAATAATGAGTAATTGAGCTTCCTCATCAAAACATTCTGCAAATCTATTTTTGGGTGGGACTACTCTCTACTCCTCGCTGTTTTCACGACGTCGTTTACATAAAGCGGCAGATTAATTCTTAAGCGCCGCGCCGTGTCACTTTCGGTTTGAAACGTGCTCTGAATCTATAATTCGTCGTAGACGAGTGTTTTTTTTATTCAAATTTCACGATTGTTAATTTCAAGGCCTTTGGAGATGATTTATTTCAGTCATTCATCTGTCACATTTAAATATAAGCATCTTCCCATAAATTAATATACAGAATATTATTATTTTATTTTTCTTTATACAGAATATTATTATTATTATTATTTTAACATATGAGAAAGCAAACTAAATGCTGTTTAAGTAAGTTCAAGAATTGCATTTATATTTTTGCATGATTTCGTAAACATAAGAATTTTAAAAATATCCGATATTTTGGTATATATTCATATTTATATATACAATATATATCCGTTATTTCCAAAATAGTGAATCTATTGATAACTGTAAATATTTTCAGACCTAATATAAATTAGAAATTTAAAAATATTGCACTTAGCATGACAACTTAGAAAAACGAATATTCCAAACATCTTTTTTCGTATTTATTATTTATTTAATTAAAAATAATTTAAGATCAACTAATTGAAAACACACAGAACTTGCTTTTTACACACATAAAAAAGCATACTTATAGGTTTTTGTATAAAGTACTAAGGGATTTTTATGTTTTATACAACAAAATTATAAATACAAAGTAACTTGTTTCTTTCTAAACATCTCTTTAAACATTGTAAGCTTGTCTGCTTTTAAATTCTCTAATCTGATGTACAATCAGTTTAAACTGAACAAAACCAAAATAGAATCATTCTACTAAAAACTATATATAACTTATTATCTAAATTAGACCGTTTATCTACCATTAGCTGTAAATGTTATCTCATTAATTATTGGTTGTACGATTAAAAATTCAGCTTCAAATGTAAAGTTTTGAATTTTTTTTTTTTTTTTCCTTTTTTAATCCACATACATTTTTACTTCTTTGACTGAAAATATTGAATATAATCACAACAAAATCAAAAACTGCTTAAATAAAAATAATAATATATACACGCCGTATGTTCTAATCGTATACATACCGGTGCAATAATATGAATCTGCAATAAAGGATAACTCTTTTAACCCAACGTTTTCCATTCTATGGATTCATGAAAACCACTAATGCCTGAGAGGTATTAAAAGAATTTGCAGTCAGTAATATACTCCAGCACTCAGGATAATGAATAATTGAGCTTCCTCATCAAAACATTCTGCGAATCTATTTTTGGGTGGGAAAACTCTCTCCTCCTAGCTTGTTTTCACGACGTCGTTTTACATAAAGCAGCAGATTAATTCTAAAGCGTCGTGTCACTTTCGGTTGGAAACGTGCTCTGGATGTATAACTCGTCGCGGACGAGTGTTTTTTATTCAAATTTCACGGTCTTTAACATCAAGGCCTTTGAAGATGATTTATTTCAATCATTCATCTGTCATATTTGAATATAAGCATCTTCCCATAAACTAATGCAAAATATTAATTGGTTTTATTATTACTTTCATTATTATTAAAGCATATGAGATTGCAAAAGAAGTACTGCTTAATGTGGTTGTACAATTCCATGTTCAACGAACTTGCTGTCACTTTTTCTGGCTTTCAGAGGTAAATGAATCAAATTGATAGGGGAGCAATTTGAAATTAAAAAGAGTTTTCCTTTTTTTAAAAAAAAAAAATAATTAAATTAGTTATTTAATTCTAAGCGATTTTTGTGACAACTGGTTTTCTCCTTTCTTCCTCTGTGTCACATAAATTTTGTACATTACGAACATTTTGACAGTATTTCCTAATAGATCTTTGCATTTACCAAAAAATTGGAAAACATACTATTTCGAGTAAACATTTTGAGTAAAAACACCTGCCAATTTCAAACGTTTTCGAAGAAACATAAAGTTAAAAACAGGCCAGAAAATATCGTCTTTGGATTTGAGAACAGACTTAAATCAGAAGAAATTTTGTTAACTGAATTTGCTATAACTGGAATTTTGTCTAAATCTGGTAGATAAAATAACGGCAGAGATGCAGACGTTTTCGTGTCCATATATATGTCTTGTAAAAATTATAACAAACTACCATTCCACTTTATAAACTAACAGAGACCGATGCAGAATTTTTCTAGGAGGTTATTTTGCAAAAAATGAAAGTTATTTCTGTTAAAAATAAAAGTTTTTTTCTGAAATTTGTTATATTTTTGTAAATAGAAACATTTAGTAACGAAAATGTAAAGAATAAAATTTCACTAATTTTAATAAAATTAGTAATGAAATTTAGTTACTGATATTCAAGCCAAGCACTTCTTAATAACTTTAGACCTTCTGCAAAAGTTTTCTTTTCTGTTGAACTTGTTTTCTCTGTAAATTATACACATTTGAAATTATAACAATATAAAAGTAACAAATTAAGAGTATTTTTATGGAATAGAATTTTGTGAAACGGCTTGTTTTATTAAAAGGAATTTTGTGTAGGAGCCTGTTTTATTAAAAGAATTTTTGTGAAAGGGCCTACTTTATTACATGGATTTTTGTTAAGTGGCCCTAAATAGGCTCCATGTTTTATTTTGGTCGACGCCTGATTAATATTAATAAATAGCTATTAATTTTAACATGTTGACTTACAATGTTGACAATGTAATATTAAATGCGTTGTGTATAAGGTTCATTAATTGATTGTATAACCATTTCTGGCATTCACATCCAATTCGTGCAAATAATATTTTTTAAAAATATCACGCTTTGCTTACATTACACCGAAATTTAAACTTTTTGTAACACATCATATAAGTAGACAATATTGAAAATATCGCATATATTATATATTTTTTAAAAAATAGCATCGGATATATACATCAAAATATCTGATATTTTTTAAATAAATTCAAATCCTTGTCATCAATTAGAGTTTTCAATTATGTTATAGATTTATTACTTTACTTCAGAAAGAAGAATAACTAATCAGAACAACATCTGACCTTCCCTGTTGTCAGAATAAAAAAAAAAAAAAGAAAAGAAAGAAAGAAAAAAAGAAATTTTTTTTTTCTCGACACGAGTCCTGAACCATCTAAATCCAAGACTTCATCCAGTATTCAGGAAAAGGCTATCCCTGTAATCCTTCTGACATAATTAACGGTCTGACAAAGTTCGGAAGGAAAATAAAGGCTTAATCTCGCCTTGTAATGCCAAAAGAGAAAATAATTAAAGTACAAAAGAATGCTCCACTATCAACATTAATTAGAAAAGAAATAAAATAAGCAGTTTTTAAGATTGTGCGCAAGGTTCAATGAGAAATAAAAATGAATATGCATCTTGATTTATATCACGATATATATAATCAATATTTATTTTCAAAATATCATGATAATTCATATTATTTGATATTTAATATTCCATATTTAAACTACACGAAAATAAGTTATTCTATCAGAAATCTCCATATTTGTTTTGTTTAAAAAATTTCATGCATGTTCAATCAACTAGGGTTTACAATTGTGTTATAAATGTATGCTACTAACTTAACAGAGAAGAATAACAAGTCGGGTAAACAGCTGATATTTTCTGCTGGCAGGAGGGGAAAAAAAACTCCCCTTGACACTAGGATGGACATGTCTAGAACAATTTTAATCTAAAATTTCATCAAAAGGCCATTCCTGTAATCCTTCTGACATAATTAACAGTCTGAGAAAGTTTAGAAAGAAAACAAAGGCGATCATACTTAATCTCGTTTTGTAATCCCAGAGTAATGTTAATAGTGGGGCTTTTAGATAGATTAATTATAAAATTAATGAAAGTAATTAGTTTTTAATAAGCTTACGCGAAGGATCCGTTGATAAATGTCAATGAATATATATCTTGATACATAACCGATATATTTATTAAACTATCATGATGTTTGATATTTTCGCATATTTGATATTTAATGTTCAATATTTAAATTTCAAGATGAAAATATACCCCTTACTACAGACAAAACCTCCATTCATTACCAACACTGTAAAATATATCCGTTAATATACACAAACTTTTCCGTAAAATTTTACGGAATAGTTTCATTTTTCCGAGAAAACAGTAGTATTTCTGTATTTCCCATTTTGCGGTTACAAATCCCGGAACTTCTCCGTTTATTTTTCTGAGACTGTAAAACTTCCGTTTTTAAACAGCACAAGTTATTGGTATTTTTAACCGATAAGTGTCGTGGTGCCATCTGTATGTGAAAAATAGAGAAAAACGTTATAGCAATATTTCTCTATTTTTTTCTGTTTTAATAATAAAAAGATAGCATATTTTTACAATATTAAAATAATAATAGAAATAATAAGATTTATTAATTCTTTTTAAGTTTGATACAGTTAAGAAAAATCATTCTTTTTTTTTCAGTATGATTTTAAAATAATGTTTATTTATATATCACAGTATAAAAAGTGCGTACGATATTTTAGTGGAAAAAAAATCTAATTTTAATTTTAATATATGTATTGTTTAATCTATTCAGATTAACGAGTTCGCACATAAAATTTAAAATATATCGAAATATATTACCGAAATTATTATTATTTCGGCGATTACCTAAGTCATAATAATCAATAAATGTAATTAATTTTAGTAACCCATAGTAACTATCTTTACTGAGTTTCAATATATCGTCACACAAAATATTTGTTAAAATACATGCTTTTTAAAAAGTGTGTTAGTATCCTTTTATAAAATAAATAAATGAATATGAATAATATTACAATAGAACTTTAAAACTCTTCCAAAAATAAAAGAAACAAAATTTTTTAATACTTTCATTCATTCATGTAATATTTTAAAGGCTAAACTTTTTTCTTATAAAGCTAAAATTAAAAAACTAAATACTAGAAATTATAGAAAGAAAATCTGTAAACATGATTTTGAATTGTCCGCTCAATAAAAAAAAAAAATATTATCTCTACAAAAATAAACCCGCGTTCAAAATCTTGTCTTTACTTTATGAAATGCATCCGAAATAACTAAAGATATTTGAAAAAGTGTTTTGTGTGTAATCCTGGTGTAATGGTATTACACTGCAGGCTACGACCGAAGAGGCCTCGGGTTCGATCCCCATGGAAGGTAAGTCACATTTCTTCACTGTTATTTAAACTAAATGTACATAATGTGTGTCTGATGTTAACGTGTCTTTCTAAAGTAAAGAATAAAAATCACAAGGATGTTAGTTTGTCCTTGAAAAAAAATCTTTTAATTTTCAAACGAAAATTTTTACATAAGAAAATATTAAAAAACGGAAACATTTTGAGAAAAAAACGGAACTATTTCTGTATTTTGCGGAATTTTTTTTCCGTTAAAAAACGGAAACAGAACTGGCGTCTAGATTACCAGTACTATTTCCGTTTTTTAACGGAAAATTTTTTTACAGTGAACCCACAACATACATTTTTTTCACAAGTGATACTTAACCTGTTTATCAACTAGGGCCTTAATTATGTAATAAATTTATGTTACTTTTACTTTACAGAAAAGAACAACATGTCGTAAAATCAGCTGACATTTTCTGCTGGCAGTAAAAAAAAGAACTTCCCTCGATATTAATCCTGACTCATCTAAATCCGAAACTTCAATCCAGTATTCAGGAAAAGGCTATCCCTGTAAACCTGTAATCCTCCTGACATAATTAACGGCCTGAAAAAATTCGGAAGAAAAACAAAGGCTGAATCTCGCCTTATAATGCCAGAAGGGAAAATAATCTAAGTACAAAAGAAAGCTCCATACTATCAACATTAATTATAAAAGAAATAAAATAAATAGTACTTTTTAATAAGCTCATGAGCAGCGTTATATGATAAATATCAATATAAGTACTGTTATATATCATGATATATGCTACATTTATTTTCGAAATAGCCTGATGTTTGATATTTTTGTTTTATTTGTTATTTAATGTTCTATATTCAAATTAGATGAAAATAAATTATTCCACCTGAAATCTCTTTTATTCCCGAAATCCTTGTGATATAACACTATTAGGCTTTCTCAGACATAAAAGGTCTGAGAAAGCTCGAAAAAAAAAAAATAATAATAATAAAGGCGGTAATACTTAATCTCGCCTTATAATTCCAGAAGATGATGGTGATAGTAGGGCTTTTAAATTAATGAATTATAAAATAATTAAAATAATTAGTTTTTAGTAACTAGTTTTTAGTATTTAGTTTTAACAAGTTTGTGCAAGGTTCGATGATAACCTCCTCAGTCTTAGTGTCACCTGGAGGAGACACGCTTTTTAAACTAATTTAAATCCAATGACCTAAGATATCTAGACACCACACCGGCAACCCTTTCTTAGGCCGATATCTTTGCCTTCCGTCACGTGACAGAGGGCAGATTTAGCGCGCCAAACCGGTTTTTCTCCCGCCGAAACTCATATTATTATGTTTGTGTTGAGTTGACCGCACTTCTGCTTTTCTCTTTGTGAAATCTGAAAGATGCCAATAAAACGATCACAGCCAAAAAACGGCATCTTTTCGCCAAACATGTTGGATTTGAAACCATACCGAGAGAACAATGGGATGTGTCGTCTACGTATATTAGAAAGTCTTTAAATCCTTCCAAAATTGTTAATTTTTTTTTTCTAGATGTTTTTAATAAATGCGTGCATATCACCATCGATATGTGACTTCTACATGAGGGTGTTTCATAATAATTTAAAACTAGTTTTTTGTGGTGGTCCCTCGAAATATTTATCTCCAGGACTGAGGAGGATAGATAGGAATTAAGATATATACAGTTGCCTCTCGTTAATTCGTAATCGGATAAATCAAATGTTCGCTTAATTCGAACTAAACATGAAGTCTCGAAATTTTCAGTAGCAGAATAATGTTAAAAAATTTCATTTACTCGAACGCATTTTCTCTTGACTTCATTTAATTCGAACTAACGTGATTCCGATTTTTTCCTTTTTCTTACTTTCTCCCGGACTTTAGATCCTTGAAACAACTTTCTTTCTTTCATTTTTGTTAGAATAGTTTCCCAACAACTATGCATATAATCCCATGCATTTGATATCCGCTTCATTAGTGCCCCGTCTGTCCATAAATGACACCTCCACCCAACTTCGTTTGTGCTTGTTCCTATAATCCCTTAATTAGTTTATGTATTTATATCTTTTAATTTAATATTAAGTCATATTCTAATGGTAACGGCTGAAATAAATTTAAAAAAAATACTATAACATTATTTTCTTTGTAACAATACACCTTTGAACAAGTTTCACTTTCGTACTTTTCATAACTCGAACTCTTAAAAATTCGAATATTTTTTGTGGTCCCGACGAGTTCGAATTAACGAGACGACTGTATCATGATATATATCCGATATTCACTATTAAGGGTGTATTCCGATCCAAACTGCCTTTTTTCAGATTTATTTTTAGATTCATTTTTGCTCTCAAATGCACCAAACTTTCGAATTCTCTTATTTAGAAACTATACAAGGTGCCGTGATTATCAATTCCTTGATAAATACAGAAAATGTTGCAAAAAATGCTGTCAAAAAGGCTTTTGGGACGAAATTTTCCGAAGCGGGAGGTCTGCGAACAAAAAAAAGGAGTCACGCTAAAAAAATAATTGCTTATAAATCAAATTCTAATTAAATCAGCTAAAAATTACATCACACGGCACCTTATACGTCATTTCAAAAATCCCCTCAGCAAGTTTCATGCTTCTACTTTTAAAAGTGTGTCCAAAATTGTATCTGAAAATTTCGAGCTGTTGAAGGTGGAAAATCATTTTTTCGAATGCACCCTTAAAATAATCGTGGTGCTTGATATTTTCATACATTTAATATTTAATGTTCTGTACTTAAATTAGATGAAAATAAGCCATTCTTCCGTTTTTGTTTGAAAAATGTCACTTAACGTTAACCTGTTCATCAATCAGAGTTTTCATTTATGTTATAAATGCATGTTACTTTATACAGAAAAGCAAGTTGAAGCAACGGCTGACATTTCCTGCTGCTACCAGAAAGCGAAAATTCTCACTGACACGAGGATGTCCTGAGTGATCTAAATCAAAAATTTTCCCCAGTATTAAGGAAAAGAATATTTCTATAATCCTTCTGACATAATTAACAATCTGAGAAAGTTCGGGGGAAAAAATAATGCCGCCCATACATAATCTCGCTTTGTAATCTCAGAAGATAATGTTGATAATGTGGCTTTTGGATGGATTGATTAATTGTAAAGTAATTAGTTTTTAATAAGCTCAGGCATAGATCCGATGATAAATACCAATTAGCTATACATGTATCATTATATATATTCGACATTTATTATTAATATATCATGATGTTTAATATTTTCATACATTTGATTTTGATAGTTAATGTCCTATATTTAAATTAGATTTTTTTTTTTTTTTTTTTTTTTTTTTTTTTTTTTAATTCCAATAGTGGGAATTTAAGAAATTTATTATAAACATTCTTTCTCTGCCTCAGATACACAAATACAAAAAGAAAAATGAAATTCAAGAAAAAAAGGAGGAAAGCAGAAATTTGTTTATAGTGTATTTTTCAAAAAGCTTGAAGTAAAAAATTTTAATTTTCGATTATTTTTTAATGAAAATTGAAAACGAACAGACAATTATCAAAGTCCCCCTCCCCTTCCAATTTAAAACCACTTCAATAATATTTCTAAAGGAGAAAAGGGTCGGTTTCTTTAAAAAAGAAAAAAAAACATTAAATAAAAATTATCTGTGGCTTAAAAAATGTCGTTAGGAGAAAAAACATTTAATTTTTATTGCAATCGAAATAACATAAATGTTTTTACTTATAAAAAAGCAGAACGTGCACATATATGCAAAACGATTCCTTGCTTTTTTATAAGTATTACCCAGTCACAAAATCAAAAGGAGATAAAATTATTATTTTTTTCAAATGAAAGTAATAAAAGAATATTAAATAACAGGTAAAGTATCGTTTGAAGATTACCTATATGTTATGAAGTCTTTGTATAAATGCTTTATCTCTAAGATATATAAAAGCACTTTTAAGACAATATTTTTATTGATTTAAAAATGATATGCGTATTTCCTTCCTAAAAAACAAAATTATTTCTTTTTTACAACAATGACAATTAGTTTCAAGTCTTCGAGGTCAAAAACACAAAAAAAGAAGAAAAATATTATCCTTATTTTTCTTAAGCGTTTCAAAAATGTATTTCAGACAAACATTGTAACAATGAAGCTAATAATTACACACACATACATTTTAAAAGTGCATTGCATAAAGAGGCTTATACGCATTTCAAAAAGCTCTTCCCATCATCTCAGCGGCAGATTGAAAGAAACGATGTCGGAATCACAGAGAAAGGCGAATTAAAGCCAGAACATATTAATCATCGTTAAGCTAAGTCGAAAAACATTAAATGCAATCATCATTCGCATAACAAGATATTACTTCATTTCTTATCCCCCTGACCTTCGCTTTTTTTTTCTTTAAAGAGAAGGCGGCAGAGAAAGTAAGGGGAAAGAACCAATACTTATTAAAGTTGCAGAGGAAGTTATAGCTTTTTGACTTTAAAAGGTTTCGTGAAAAAAGAAGATTAGATGAAAAATTAATTCAGCCAGGCCTGTTAATTATATTGCTATGAAGAAAAGGTAAAGATATGACAAGAAGAAAAAAATTAAAGATTGTACTAAGGTTTTTTTTTTTTTTTTTTTTTTTTTTTTTTTTTTTTTTTTTTAGTGTCCAGCTTTAGTGAATCTTTATTCACTGTAGAAAGTGTTTGTAAAAAGTGTGCTTCTTTTAAAAATTCCAACAATTAAAATAGAAAAAAAAAAAAAAAAAAAAAAAAAAAAAAAAAAAAAACTCGTTATTTAAAGTTTCTCACTCGTTTAAAAAAAAGGTGGGACTTTGTGCGTACATATGTCTCACCAGCAATAAAAGTGACGCAGTTCGCAAAAATTCATTTTGCGTTTTATTTACACTAATAGGTCTGACAAAGGTGTGTCTTGCGTAGATTATACAATGATTTTCATAAGTGTAGTTATACGTAAAATTATTTTATTATGCAATATGTTCATTTCTGACCATAAAAGAAGGATAAGTTGTGTGGGAAAGTTAGTAGGGTTACATAACCCTACAAACTTCATCATCATCTTAGGCAGTGTTCTCGCTGACATTTGACCAACGTTAGTAATTTGGCTAATTTAAAATAAAAAACATTCACCAAATGAAAAAAGTATTAGCAAAATAGGTTCGTCGTGTAGAACACAAAAAAAAGAAGAAAAAAAAAAAGCCTTTAACTCTTTAATGTATTCTTTTTCTTTTTTTTTTTTTTTTTCAATATGTTCTAAAATAACCTAAGTTTTTATAACTGTGACAGCTATTGTTATTAATCTAATTTCAACTATCCGCTACAAATATATTAAAAATATTTATATATTAAATATATATGCATATGTATGAAAAACGAAAAAGAAAAAGAGAAAGCAAAAATTAAGCACTAGCAATTTGGCGAATCGAATCGTTTGTTGACTCGCCAAATGAAGAATTGAGTCGCAATTTGGCGCATTGGCGAGCGAGAGCGAGAACACTGATCTTAGGTCTTCATTCTTAAGAGGCTATACTTCATTGAAATGAAATGATCCGTTCGCCAATATCAATCAATCTTTAACCCTTTCCGGCACGGGCAAAATCTGTTAGTAAAACGGGAAATTATCGACTGACACCAGAATTCAAAAACGAATTTTTTAGATATTTTGAAACCCCCAATTTAAGCTCTTATTGCAAAAGTAAAATTTTACTGAAATATTATTGGTGTCATTTGCAAGTTTGGAATTAAAATTAGGTATCCCAGACCGGGCAGAGTGTGCCGGAAAGGGTTAAAAAAGAAATTTATAAAGATATCTCGGTTGCATTTTATTTGTTTATTTATTTCATTGGATAGCTGAAATTGATCTATTTACTATTTTGATTTTGTTTACCTTTTTTTTTTTTTTTTTTTTTAAATGACGTTTTCTTTTTCGGAACCGGTTGGAAAGCGAAAACACTCTCATTAAAAATATTTGCAACCGAAATCGAAAAAGTAAAAAGCAGCCTGCATTCAAATCAATCTCAGCTACCCAATGCAAAAGAAAAAAAAAAACATTTAAAAATATTGAAATGTAATCGAGATATCTTTTTTAATTGCTTCCATAGGATTAGCATTAGCGAATGGTCTTTTCACCTCAGTAATGTCAAGTGTACGAGCGTTTGATACATTCTTATATTCAAAATAGCTCCTCAGGCAAATAATATTTTCAACTCCTTTTTTCAGCATTCTCTTCTTAAAGGATGTTTCCTTTTATTAGTTATCAAAATATTTTTTAAATTTATGTTTAATTTAATATTTTATATCTTAAAAACTGACGAGCTGGAAGTAAAATTTTAACACTTCATATAAAATTATGCATAGATTTCAGAAATATTTTGATAACTATGTAAAGAAAAAGAAAAAAGAAAGAAACATCCTTTAACAAGAGAGCACTGAAAAACAGGGTTGTTAAATACCACTGCCTCCTCTACAATGCCTTCTCGCTTGTGACGTAGTGGAGGCGGTTTCTCTGACAACGATCGTGTTCTCAGCTTCGTGGCGATTGTGGAACCAGTAGGGTTAGTGATTTCGCCTCCACTTCATGACGTTTCACGCTTGTCGTCTGCTCAGTGAATAGGCATTGTAGAGGGGGCAGTGTAAATACCCGGGTTTTTTCAGAAAAAACCCAACCCACTGGGTTTTTTCGGTGTTTTGGGGGGGGGGGGGTTCAGGGTTTTTGAGGTTTTATCAGGGTTTTTTGGGTTTTTTCGGGTTTTATCAGGGTTTTTCGGAGTTTTTTTCAGGGCTTTTCGAGGTTTTTGGGTGGTTATGGGAGGTGGTTCAGAATGCTTGAAAAAAAAAATTTACTTATTACTAAATTTAAAGCAGCTAATTGATTACAAATATATATAAATCAATGACAGTAATCAAAATTATGCTTTGCTTTTAGATAAATTGATTATTAGTAATAATTTATAAATTATTATTATTATTATTTTTTTTTTTTTTTTTTTTTTTGTTATTACTAAATAATAGAATAAGCCAAGTAATTCTATATAATTCAATTAGGATTCTAAGCATATATGGTATTTTGTTATGAGTTTCTATTGTATAACATAAAACACGTTACACATCAAAGTATTTTTTTAATGGGAAAAAATTTGTTTGTGTTTCTTACACATGCTACAGAGATTAACTAACAATTATTTCTTTTAAAAATTGTGATGGTATAATTAGGACATTTCTTTTCTTTGGGCTGGGGGGTGATGGTTATAAATTTTATGAGTTGTGTACTGATATTAAGAAATATATTACAATACATTATATATGTAATATAAATACATTATATATGTAATTTAAAGTTGAAATTTTGAAAAAACCCACTTGGGTTTTTTCCTGGTTTTTTTCAGAAAAAACCCAGCCGGGTTTTTTGGGCTCGGGTTTTTTGGGCTGGGTAAAATCATAACAACCCTGCTGAAAAAACAAGTTGGAAATTGCACGTGAAGCGTAGCAAATGAGGTGCGTTCGTACGATAACGAAGTTTTAAAAATATCACTCTCATATATAAAATATATCAATCTCATAAAATTGTAAATAGTTAATTACAATTAAAATGCATACCAAACAATGTTCTCTCTATACTCATTATGTAATGGAATACTTTTGTGTGGCCTTGTAAATCAATAACAAAAGTTCTTTGCACAACAGATTATGCAAAATCTATATTATAATATGCACTTTATGATGCAAATCAAAATTATTATGTTCGAATGAGTGTAATATTATTAAAATGCATTTGAAACTTTTTTTTTCCATCGACTGTAATGTAACGAAGTATTTTTGATTGTCCCTGCATTTGATCTATGCATCCTATCTTCAAAAAAATTGAAATGACTTGACAAAATCATGTAATAAGTATGTAATTTAAATTTCAAACGATTAAAAAGCATTTTCAACATTTTTCCCTATTGACCGTAATGTAACGGAATACTTTTGATCGTCCCTGTAATTGATCTATCCATCCGATTCTCATAAAATTTGAAATGACTCGACAAAATTATGCAATAATTATATATTTTAAATTTCAAAAGATTCGGTTGGGTAGTTTTTGCGTTGTTATATGCGGACAGACAGACGGACGGACTGAACGACAACTATAGGTGCTACGTATTTAAATAATTACGAACGCACCTAAAAAGCTGAAAATATCAATTACCCGAGGAGGTATTTTGAATATAAAAATACGTCTAATGCCTATACACTTAACAATACAAAGAGGAATTCGGCCGCTGAGTGACTAGCATCCTTGAGGGTTTTTAAACTTTTATGCATGCTGTTATTCCTGAATGCAAAGCCAAGTGCCCCAATTTTATGTTACAGTGTAATGCAAATTTTTCATTACATACATTCAATACATGCAAATTTTTCATTTGACTCTCTTGTGAGATTTACTTTGTCGAGATGTGTCACTTTTCTTATGGGCGAGCTATATGTAATCAACTAACAAATGTGTTAAAATCGCATTCTAAAAATTTACATTTAACAAGTCTCCCCCCCCCCCCCTAAACAGGCTTGAGAGTTTATCGTCCCAAAATAAGTTTAAAAATCAAGCATTGTCCATGTTTGGAAAGAAAACCCTCTGTCGGTCCTGCAACTCTGCAGGGCCCAACTAAGGCTATGGGAGACCCCGGGGCAAGCACCATTCTGGGAAGGGGGTAAGGACTTTTCGATCTTTTTTTTTTTTTTTTTTTTTTTTTTTATGAATAATGGGGAAGTGTCTACTACTGAACTTCATACGTATTGTATGTATGTATAAATTTTGTATTCGGTGAAATTCACATCTGTAACAGAGTATCACAGAAAGATAGTCAAAATTTTAAGAAAAAGAACTACCAGGATAATCGTTAAAAATGATAGAAATATCTCTTTGCAATCTATTCTTTGCTTATCTACGTACGTTATAAGGTGGCTAAAATAAAATGTCACAAATTGGTCATAATTAATAGTTTTAACTTGCCACGCTAAGAGGAAAACATTAGTAAAAAATTAAAACAATAAGAATACTAAGTTGTCATAATAAAACTTTAACTATTAATTTTCTAATGTAATTGTTTTCGGCATAGATAAATGGGGTACTGGAAGCTAGGAGAGGAAAAAGGACCACCTTCACCTTCCTAAATGTTTGGAAATATATGAATTTTGATCCCTTTTGATTATTTTTAATCATTTGGAACTTTTTAGTGAAAGCAAGGGACCCAGGCCTCGCATACCCCTACATAAGTCAGGCCCTGCAATTCTGTGACTCCAGAATTCGGGAGAACAATGAATCTGATAGAAAATCTTTATTAGCAAAAAACTGACGCAATTCTAACGCTCTTATAATGATCAGTGACCTTCATTAGGATGCAAAAGAAAATACTTCAAATTTGATTGAAAAACCATCGTTTATTACACTCAAAATAAGTAATTCTGAGCTGAGCCAGATTTACAGCAGAGCATTCGGGGCTCGGACCCAGAGCCCCTGATTTTTAGTCCCCCAGACAGAATATAAACCTCATTGCAGGAGCTCAAAAAAAGTTTTTCGTTCTTTTTATAAACTCGCTGCATCAAATACTATTCACATTTTTACATAATTTTATACGTATTTCTAAATAACTTTAATTTGCGACTTAAAAACAGAATACATAAAAAATATATTTAAAATATTTTTTTTTAATCGATTTACCTCCACCAACCCACAAGAGCAATAAAAATAACAATTCATATGATTGCTTTTACAATAAACCAGGTCAACTAGAAACAAACCACATTTTTTTTTTTTTTTTTTTTTTTACTACAAAATATTTCTGAATAAAAACCACAAAAACACACCGCAGCACTCAATAACTCAAAAAAAAAAAAAACCTTCATACATTTTACAAACTGGCTGCATCACCCCTCACCAGTCTATTCTATTCTATTCTCTTTTTATTAAGTGTAAATACAGTGGTCCCGCGGCGAAGTATAAACACAACTTCCACTCCCTCCGCAAGCATTTCCACTTTTGTGTCTGACACGCACCCAAGCTATTTGATTTGGAGTCATTGGAATAGACATTTTCAATTGAACGAACAGGAGGGGGAGCCATTTTTATATTATCCGTATCTCTTGAACCGGAGAGATTATGATATTTATGAATTAACTGCGGGGGTAAAAAGAAAAAGAAGGGGGGGGGGGACGATGGAGTGTCGTTTCCGGGATAAAGACGGGAGCTACCGGAAACGACAAGAGTTGTTATTTCTGATCTGTGAAGCGTGGGAATACGGAGCCAGGCAACTGGCTAATTTTTTGAGAGAAAACGCTCTTCCAGACTGAAAACTAACATTGCCAGGTGTCCCATTTTACACGGGATGTCCCGTTTTTTGAGGGCTTCAAGATCTGTCCCGCGTCATTAAACATCCCGATTTTTCGTGATCTCCAAATTCTTTTAAGCATTTAGTGTGCGAAGTCAACAAAAAATACACCTAATTTTAAAAGTACAGGCATAAAAAATATTTAATATTTTTTTTTTTTTTTTTTTTTTTTTACATAAAGTATGTGAAAATACGCAAGTTTTTATTTTCTAATATTTTTTTTACTGAATTCTGATGGCAGTACATCGTTCTATCATTTTATAAACAGAATTACTCAGCGTTGGAAAGGGTTCAATGTTATTCCTTAGTCTGCAGTCTGCTTGGAGTTGAAAAAGTCAAGTGAAAGGACCCGTTCGCTAATGCTAATCTTATGGAAGAAATTTTTAAAGATATCTTGTTAGCATTTCAATACTTTTAAATGGGTGGGTGCATTCGATATTGAGGTTTACTTCTTCGACTATGTTTATTAAGTATTTTTAAGAAGAGCATTTTCATTTTCGGAACCGGTTTCTATATATATCATATATACTCGCGTATAAGTCGACCCGCTATTTTTCCAATGTAAATTCTGCAAAAAATCAAAAACCCGCATAGTAATCGACCTTTATTATTTTACTTGAGTTTTACACAAGATCAAATTAAAGATTTCACTTTCCAATGAAAAAATAAAAAAATGAACAAAACATTGATTTTTGTGTGTGTGTGTGTGATAAATTATTATTATTTGTATATTTTATATATTATTTTATTATTCGTGCAATTAAAAACCTAGAATTTAGAAGTATTTAACAGGTTTGATTTAGCTTTTTTAATTGACTCGTGTATAAGTCGACCTTCCCCCACCCCTACCCCCACCCACCAGTCCCAATTTGCTTGTCGAAAATTGTCAGAAATTTCCCGACTTATACGCGACAATATACGGTAAGTATATAACTTATCTGAAAAGAAAAACTTTTCGATTAATTCTAATACAATGTATAAATTCATCTCTAAACAACTCCCATGGAATTCTTCCAAAGAAAAAAAAAAGAAAAGAAATAAAGAAAGAAAAGAAATAAAGAAAGGAAAGACATAAATTTCAATGTCATATAAATTAACATCCTTATCGAAAATGCATGATCTCATCCCAAAATATAATAGCGAACACATCACCGGTATATTAAGAGATACATACATTCAAAGAAGAAGAAAAAAGCAGGTGAAGATTTAACATTCAATACACAACTTCAAGAGGGAGACACCTGGAACGATTATTCACGGCAGAAAAATGAAAATCTGCCAGGATATTTCGAAAGGAACTCGTTTCCCAGTGTTGCCAGATACCAAGAAGAAACAATATTTCTGGCAAATGGCGCAAACGATTACCATAATCTTCGAGAATGTCCGGTATTTTTTCTTATTAATCAATTTTGACAGCTTTATTGTCAACGGTGGCGGAATGTTTTTTTGGGCGATGAATCATGTTTTATATGACAGGTAGTTATATATCATCAAATATTATTTTTCTTAGTAAATGACTTCGAATATAAATTTCAAAATGGTTTTATTTCCGTTCGTTTATTGTCTAAAAATCGTTTTTATACCATTAAACTTCTAAAGCATTCTGATTATAAGCGATTGATTCATCAGGCATGAAAGTGAGAAATAGGAAAAAAGGAGCGGAAAAAATGTTCATTTATATAATACGGCAAAACTAATAATTTTTTAACGCATTTTAATAATTATTTAAAGCGGTCGTTCAAGTATTACGTAAGCAGTATGGGGGAAGGGGGGGGGTCCAATGTCTGCTTATTTTTGCTGACAAGGGGGAGGGGAGGGGAGGGTCACAAGAGTTCTTACATAAGATTTAGATATCGAAGCAACTATAGTTTAACGACAAAAAGCAAAAGAGGATGATTTGGATGAGCATTCTGCAAATGTTGAATGACTTGAGAAAAAAGACATGGAGTAAAAAAGGACTGAAAACGAGAACAATCTAGTTCACCACTATATTCAATAATATACAATGCAGAAACATGGAATCGGAGATCAGACTAGAAATGTGGACGCTAAACACATAATATTCCTATGATTCCTGTTAAAATTTTAAGTTATATGCTTGAATAAGTTAGGGCCTAGCATATTTCTTATTTTTTTTCCCTTAAAAAAATCCAATGCGATAAATAACAATATATTAAAAACTATTTTGTATTCAATGAATTATTTAATGTAATAAGAGACAGTTTATTAAACCGTTTTCTTTCCTTCTATACCACAACCCATATATGCCTATTCATGTACAAATTTGCTAGACTAATTATGCAATTTATCGCTAACTGTAATTTTTTATGGCAAACAGTGTCATAAAATATTATGTAAACAAAAGGGGGGGGGTCTAGTATTTGCTTATTTTTCCTTACAAGGGGGAGGGAAGGGTACAAAATGTCTAAAAATATGCTTACATTATACTTGAACGGCCCCAAACAATACAATTAAATGTATATAGTTGTTATTTTCTATTTGCAACTTACAAAGTATTTTTTTTTTCAATTAAACCAATAATAAATATATAGATTCCTTAAATCAAAAAAGGAAATTGAAGACAGTTTACACTTAACATTAATTTTTTTTCCAAATAAATATTACTCCAAACTGTTTGATTGTTTTATCACAGAAATTACCCCAATGTATACAACACACAGGGAATTTGTTGAATAAATAGAGCAATGTATTTGAACTTCTGAAAATGCTTATTTTTTAAAATCAATTTTGAATGCGTTATTACAGATAGTGCTTTTTTCTGATCTTTCCCATATTTTTCCCAAAAAAATTTCAAAATAATTCGATTTTTTCCCTCTTTTGCTATCTAAAAATATAGCTACTAGTAAATATCTTACATCATAAACAACAAAGTGAAAATTAAGCGAAGTAAGCGTATTAAGAAAAATAAATAAATAAAAGAGAATGCTGTTTTTCTCGTGATATAAATGAACTAACTAATGAACTATTCTGTGTTCCATAAAAACATATAAATGACAGAAAAAGTAATGGCATTTCTAACAAAATACGGAAAACCTTTGACATAAATCGAGGTGGGGGGGGGGGAGAGAAGAGCAGTATATTTTGTCTTATTAATGCTACCAATCTCATAATCATTGATGAAAAATTGCAACATTTTTTTAATTCTTCTGTCGTTTTAAATATTACCAACTAATTCACATTCTAAGATATTTAATTGAAAAAGTAATTTGAGTAATCAATCTTGTATATTTAAAAAACTAAGCATGACAGTTTTTTTAAATAAAATAAAAGTATAATTACACAAAAAAAAAAAATAGTGCTAAAAACATCTAGTAAAAGTTGTTTTTATTTTTTATTAATAAATATAAATTAATTATTTACAATACTTTTCACTGCTAAAACATTTTTATAAGACTGTGTTGCATTAGATAAAGAAGGAAAAAAATGTCAAACAACAAGTTAAGCATTAAACAATTAAAACATTGTATATATTTTCTTTTGCAGTATGTATTTTTTTTTTTTTTTTTTTTTTTTCAGTGTTTGTAAATATATTTTCAAAGATATCCAATATTTAATATGTATCCGATATTTTTCATATATTATCAGACATTTTCAACATAGCCAATTTACAGCTGATAATAAATATTTTCAGGCGCAATATAAATTTGAAACTAAAGCATATCGCACTTAATATAAAAACTTAAAAAAAAAAAAAAAAAAAAAAAAAAAAAAAAAAAAAAAAACTTAAAGATAAATTAATTGAAAACAGAAAAAAAATTCTTTATACGTTTATATTAAAAAGAAAAAAAAATGCTATGGTTTCAAGTTAACAGTTTCAAATATCAAAAATCAGAAATTTATAAAACAAAATTTTAAATAGAAAATAATTGTTCCCTAATTGAAAAATTTTAGCATAAATGTAAGCTTGTCTCATTTTGTATTTCTTAAATTGATGTAGCACAGTTTAAATTCAATTTAACTAAAAAAAAAATAGATTTAAATAAAATTGTACATATTTGAATTAGATAGTTGCACGTCTTTGATAGCACGTATTTGAATTAGATAGTTTATCTTTAAATGACTGTCATGAATTAATTACTGCCCCATATAATAAGTTCTATGTTAAAAAAGAAAAAAAAAAGAAATTGAAATTTTAAAAAAGATATTCTTCTTCTGCTGCTGAAAAAGTCACTCTCAGAGATTCTCTCGTCTGTATCTACAAATTGGCCCAGTCAATAACAGTAAAACAAAAAAAAATTAATTAATTAATTAATTAATTAATAAACTTGTTTTGATTGAAATGTTAAAAAAATATCAGAAAAAGATATTTTGAAAATAAATATAAAATTTAGAGAAAATATCAAACATCTTGAGATTTTGAAAGTAGATATTAAGTATTTGACAATATCGTAAGTATAAAATATCTTGATTTCTTTTTTTTTCTTTTTTTTTTTTTTTTTAATAAATAGTTACATATGTGAAAATATCAAAAATCTTGATACTTTGAAAATAATATCAGATACATATCGTGATGTACATCATAATATATATCATGATATATACATCAACGAACTCTGATTCTTTCTTATTATTCCCATATCTTTACTGACTGGTGTTCAAAAAATATATTCATTAAACATTATACATTAAAAGTACATGCTTTAAATAAATTAGAATGGTTATAAACTTTATGTACAAAATTTATTTGCTAGTGTATGGTGGAAAAAATTTAGTGATGTGCGATTGTTTGACAGAACAGATCATGTTAATGAATTTCCTTGTAAAGAAGAAAATACGGCCTAGATTTCTATTTTAAATTTAAGGTTCCACACGCAGTGAAGAAGAATCGCATTCTATTGCATTTTCAAAAAATTGTTGTTGATTTTTTAAAATTTCCATGACATTTTTTGCAGAAAATGTTTCATTTGCATTAAAAATTAAAAAAATTGGGAAGTTGAAAAATCTCTGCTTAAAAAATAAAGAAAATTACCGATCTATATTTTCCATCAATACAAGGGGCAAGGTTTTTAATACCAGGCTAGTGGGGCCTGAGACCACCCAATAATTTTGAATTCCAGCTTGTCCAATTTTCATTGTTCTATTTCGTTATTTATTTCATCATTCTTTTAGCATTCTTTTTTCTTCCTGGAACAAAATTTATTTTGCCAATGACCGCATGTTTTAATTCTCCGATTGTCACCCATAAATCCAAAATGACTGAAATGTCACTGTTTATCTTTTTGCTGTTTGAATTTGTAATCATGTTCATGATATGGGGCTATTAGAATAAATATTGCTGTCTTTTATAAGGAAAAATGCATGATAATATGATTCCGAAAAATTGCAACTATCTTAAAATAGCTTGACTGATAGCTTGAATTAAAAGTCTTATCTTTCAACAGCAGTCTACCCTTCAAAGAAGAGCAAATTGGTTGTACCATTTTATCAAAATATCTTTGAACCCACCCAATATTTTTGAGCCAACCCAATATTTTTCAAAAGTTGGCGCCACTGCAGCAAGCTGTACAATGCATAAGTGTCCAGTGTCACGTAGTTTATAGAATTGATAAAACAAAATATGTTTACTTTGTTAAAAAAGAAAAAAAATATTTTTTAAACAAAATTCGCGAATATTAAAATGTTTCACATTTTTTATTTCGCGAATATTACGGCATTACTGTATATATATAAAAAAAAAAGTTAAAATGAGTTTAAACGAAATTTTAACAATAATACAGAAAAATATGCGAAAACAGTTTAAATCAAACGCTATTTATTTTTATGTATGGAAGAATTATTTTTAGCACTTGAAGATAAGAGCTTGTTTGTGATTTCAATTCTAAGTAAAGATTCCTTGCTTCCGTAAAAAAGCGCTCAGTGAGAGAAGCTAGGGTGTTCTCAATTGCTCCGCTCAACAAGCGCAAAAAGTTTTGACACATTTACAAATTAATTTTTAAACAGAAAGATATAAAAACTGGAAGGCCTGACAATGGAAGCGATTTTGAATATAACTTAATTTTCCATTTTATGATCATTAAATTATCTGCCCAGTTCTAAGCTATTTCGATCATGTGATTACCCGTTTTTGTCCTGCTTTTCGACCCGTTTTTCTGCTTTCGTCGGGAAATGTGCTCAAAAACGTCAACTTTGAAGGCTTGTTATAAAAAATCTATTGCGTTAAAAAAAAAAAAAAAAAAAAAAAAGAAAGAAAGAAAGAAAGAAAGAAAAAGAAAACAGCAAATTCAGTGCAATTAGACAGTTTCTGAATAATAACACCTGTTATTTTCATGCATTTCCGAACAAAAATAAATTAAAGCAAATGTCACAAAGTTGCCGTTTTCGATTGAATAACACCCTTAATACTTTACAGAAAAGGATTTCAGAAAATTACCAGTGACAGAGAGAGACTGCTCAGACTAGGAATGCATTTTAAACTAGATTCGCGGTTCTCTTAGTAAAATAAAGTATTAATTTATAATACAACAAAAATAAAATATTATTATGATTTAAAACGATTTTATAATTTGTCAAGTAATTTCGTAATTTAAATGAAAGACTGTTACAAGACTTGTGTTGAAAGACTCAAGCCGGCATTGACGCAATCACACTATAAAAATATAATTAATATATACCTCTGAATTGTATTGTTTACACAGTTAACTACTTATCAATGATAAAATATTTTATTAACATTTTTTATTTTTTATTTATTTATTTTGAGTTGTATTAAGAATTGGCTAATAATAATAATAAACTGCTTATCTCACTTTCTTTTCTTAATAAATTAAGGTTAATTTTAACATTACTAAAACGCGCATAATTTATGCTACCAAATCGGTCTTCAAATAATATCTATTAAAAAGATAATTTAATTACTTTTTTTAAATTATATAACAATTTTACATGAAAGAAACAAACAATAAATTTAAAAAAAAAAGTAAAAATGAATTTTAAAATAACTGTCCTCGGATATAATATATATTTTTTTAAACATGAAATGTGATAATTTATATATATAAATTAAATTTTGCTATACTCATATAGCTCGATTAAAAAAAACAAAAAAAATAAATAAATAAATAAAATTAAATTAGGTGTATTTTTGTTGAATTAATTAATTTTATTAAATTAATAATATATAAAATAAAATATTAAACAATATAAATAAATGTTATCATAATAATTTGTTTAGCAATATTGCATAACTTAAAGGAAAGATTTAAATATTAGAATTAAACACATTTAAATATAATTAAATACGAAATAATTTAAAATATTTATAATAAAAATATTTAAATACGAAAATTAAATTTAAATACCCCCAGATAAATATTTAAAACCGGCATTGACATAATCACGCTATAAAAAGTTTATGATTAATATACACATCTGCATCAGATTGTTTACACAGTTAACTTTTTTCAATGACAAAAAAATTTCAACACTTATTTTTTTAAAGCATAGCAATTTATACAAGCAAACTGACCTTTCAATAATATTCTTTAAGCAGCTAATTTAATATTTAAATATATATATACAACAATTTTATATGGAAGAAAGAAATAATAAATTTTATAAATAGATTAAAAGAAAAATTATTTAAAAACAATTGAGTGATATTACTATCCATGAATAGTATTTTTTTTTTTTTTTCAAAAATACTAAATTGTATTAAAAATAAATAATTTTTTTTTAAATATATATATATATATTTATATACAGGGCTTGAATTTCAGGGCGGGATGGCGGGATTCGCGCCCGAAATTTTGAAATCCCGCCCAAAAAAATATCATAGGCGGGAGGCTCCCGCCCAAAATAAATCACGAATTTTCCGAAAAATTTTGAATTTTGAAACTACGATTAACTCTCACGATCTTTTTGCGAATTTTGTGATACTTTCGTGCGAGTTTTTTACTGCGATAAATCGTTGGAATTCACGATATTTTTACGCAACCAATCGTCAAACTTCACATTTTTTTTTTCTTTTTTTTCGCGATCGATTAACAAGTTTCGTGCGATTTTTCGTCGAGAGAACGGAGTAATTCCGTTTCAAATTTTAAAAGAAATTAACGCACTCGATTCCAAAAGTTATGAAACATCGTTTATCAGGTCGGAAATTCGGATAGTTATGTCCGGATTTCCGGGCTAATAACTGTTTTTTCACAGCTTTTGAGCCGAACTCAGTTGCATATTTTTACAATCAAAATTACATACCAATTCGTAGAAAATGGAAACGCAGAAAATTTCTTTAGATTATCGTGATAGAAATGTCAAATTTCTCAAAGAATCGCGAAAAAAAAAACCGCGACTTTCCGCTTTTTTGTCATTTTCCGCGTTTTTGATTTTTTATATCTTCAAGGATCGCGAAAAAAAGGCCACTTTAATCAAAATATTACGGAATAAAAACGCGATTTTCGTCGGAAGGTCGCAAAAAAATCGCTATTTTTGCCGCAAGATCGCAAAAAAATGCAATTTTCATTAAAAAAAAAAAAAAAAAAAAAAACACGGATTCCATAAAAATATTGCATGAATAACGCAGACTCAGTCAAAATACTGCGTGAAAAACGCGGATAACGTCAAAAGATTGCGAAAAAAAAACGCAATTTTCGTCAAAAACTACGGAATAAAAATGCGATTTTCGTCGGAAAATCGCATGAAAAAAAGGCATTTTCGTCAAAAGATCGCGAAAAAATGCTATTTTCGGCAAAATGTCACGAGATGACGCAGATTTCGTCAAAATGTCGCGAGAAAAACGCAGTTTTCGTTAAATCATCGCAAGAGAAACGCAGATTCCGTCAAAACATCGCGAGAAATACGCAGATTCCTTCAAAATATCACAAGAAAAAAGCAGATTTCGTCATAAGATCGCGAGAAAACCGTGATTTTCGCCAAAAGATTGCGATAAACTGTGATTTTCATCAAAAGATCTTGAGAAAACCGTGATTTTCGCCAAAAGATCGCGAGAAAACACGATTTTCGGCAAAAGATCGCGGAAAAAAATACTAATTTCGTGATAGAATTGCAGAAAATTTGCTGAAATATTGTTTTCAACAACTTTTTTGCAAATTAAACATTAGCTTGCCATATTTGTTAATTGATGTTTTAAGTTAAAACATGTTAAAATTTAAATTGGACAACTAGATAAGATTTCTGTGTAAAACACTGTGTCAGAAGTATGAACTTAAAATAGAAACTTTAATTTCAGAACTACTTATAATATTTATATAAATGGATTCACTCTGACTTCTTCTCCCCCTCCCCCCCGCAAAAAAAAAAAAAAAAAAAAAATTAAATTAAACAGGATTTAAACAAAAGTATCGACAAATTTTTTGTGAATAAAATAAGCTTCTTAATTGTCTTACACATGTGTTATTTAAAATAGTTTCTCATTTTCTGGTTTACACGTTTTTCCTCTTTTTTTTTTTTTTTTTTTTTTTTTTTTTTTTACTTTTTGATATCTCATGCTTGTTATTCTGAGATATTGATAAAAATTGCTTCAGTGGTATTTTGTCATGTCTGTATTCGTGTAACTCTTTAAATAGCACATAAAATAACAGTAGGTTTTAAAGATTTTTTTTTTCTCCCTCCCAAACAGCTCAACTCCCCTCCATTTATAAATGTTGGGAGGGAGACTCCCCTCTTCTGGAAAATTGAATTTCAAGATACTGTATATATATATATAATCCTATATAATTATGTTTCGATTTTCTTATTGAATTGGGTATATTTCTGTTGGATTAATTAATTTTGTTAAATTAATAACTTATCAAATAAAATATAAAACAAGAGGAGAAAATATTATCATAATTCAATGATATGTTCGGTAATATGGTATAACTTAAACAAAACATTTAAAATATAAGAATTAAATATAATTAAAGATGAAATAATTAACATGCATACAGTAAAAATAATTAAATACGGAAAAATAAATTGGAATACGATTTTCATATCAAATTGGATAAATTTTTGTTGAATTAATTTATTTTGTTAAATTAATAACTTATGAAATAAAATATTAAACAACTGAAGTAAATGTTATCATAGTTCAATAATTTGTTCAATAATTCGTTGCATAACTTTAAAGAAAGATTTGAATATTAGAATTAAATAAATTTAAATATAATTAAATACAAAATAATTAAAATATACAATAAATAAATTCGAAAAATTCGATTTGAAAGCGACCAATAGAATAATTAAAATAGGCATTGAAGCAATAACATTATAAATATATAATAATTACTGCATTCCCCAGCAGAATTTTAATTATACAGTAGTATTAATTAACCAATTTCTTTAACAATTACATAATTGTTTCATGAATTATTTTTTCTATATTTTTTAAATATGAACGGCAAACGAAGAATAATTTTTCACATAAGGGCGTCAAATGCATTTACTGGTTTTATTTAATATTAAAAAAAGAAATTATGTATAAGAATTTTATATGAAAGAAACAGACAAATAAATAAATAAGTGATATTACTATCCATGAATAGTATAATATTTATTTTTAAATACTTTAAATTGTATTAAAAATACGTGATATAAATTAATTTCTGTTATAATCACATAAAATAATTTATGGATTTTCTTACTAAATTAGGTCTATTTTTATTAAATTAATTAATATATTTTTTAATTTATAACTTAAAATAAACTATTAAACAACATAAATAAATGCTATTATAATTTATTCAATAATATTGCTTAGCTTAAATGAAACATTTAAATATTTGAATTAAATAAATTTAAAGATAATTATATACAAAATAATTAAAAGACAATAAAAATAATTAAATACGAAAAAATAGATTTGAAAGCGATCAATCCAATCTTTAAAACCGGCAGTGACGCAATCAATTATAAAAATATAGTAATTAATGTATTTCCCAGACTAATTTTAATTATTGGCCAATATTTTGTTTACTCAGTTATAATCAACTATCCAAATTTTTCAAGTATTTAATAATTTTCCACGAATAATTTTTTCTGTATTTTAAATATTTATACAAACGAAGAATAATTCATCACATAAAAACGTCAAATTTATTTACTGTTTTGATCGCCCCCCCCCCCCCTCCTATCTTCCCTGCAGATGTACATCATAACATACAAGGCTCCAGCGAAGGCTTTTAAAAAGAGATAAATCTGTAAACAATGATGACTCAGAAAATGAAAAAATGAACCTACCTTCGTAAAAATTTATCCAGACGAACTGAGAGAAAATAGGAGATTCCTACACAGATTGGCGGATGAGCCTCTGTGAATATATCCAAATAATAACAAACAAAGTGAAATAACCGCAAATTTTAGCGGTGTTTCTTTTTCTTTGTTCGCGTACACCCACACACTATCAGACGTATCGTACTGTCGGGACTTTTCTGGGAGATTTCCCGCCAGTGATGCTATGCTAACATTCGGCCAGAAACCACGTGATACAGGTTCAGGCGATTCCAATATTTGGAGGGAATATGGGGAAAAGAACGCATGCCTGCATTTCGTGATGTGATAGTTACCGACCGAGAGTATTACATGGGACTGGTTCAAATTGTACGTGAAAAAGGTTTTTCAAACAAAGCAAATTTCGAGTTAGAGAAATTATAATGAAAGAACCGTATTGTAATTTTCATTTGGTGCTTAAATAATTTCAACATGCAATTGCAAAATATTTTCGAGGTTTGGGAGTTAAACAGGGGCGCCATTTCAGAATTTCCTTCGGAGGGGCAAAGTTTTCTTTGAAGGGAGCTAAAATTTTTCTTCAGTTAAAAAAGTAATACTTGCTAAGACAAAAATCGGAGAAAAATCCGTTTTAGACAGGTTTTTGGCTAAGTAAATATAAGAATATGGTGTTATTTTTGTCAAACTTTTATTTTTTCCGTTTAATACAGGATTCCGTTAGAGAAAGATTTTGTTTTGATAGGTTTTTTAGCAATATATCTATGTTTTATAGAGTGGATAAATTTTCATAGTTTTATAGGATTCCTGTAAAAACCGAACCTGTCTTATAAAGAAAACCGTGATGATCCTAGCGAAAAAAATACATAGTTATATATGTCAGGACGGAATCCTGCATAAAACGGAATTTTTGGGTTTTATTTTTTGCTTTAAATACGACTGGTACTTTCTAAAAAAAGTGAAAGTTCTCTGGGGGGGAGGGGACTGCCCCTCCCAGCCACCCCCCAAATGGCGCCCCTGAAGTTAAAAGAAAAGATTTACGTGATGTTTTAGTATTGGTAATTAAGGATCGGGCGACAGAAAACCGAATTTTGGTGTAATTTTCTTATTTCAGCCGATAACGGAAATGAAAATGTACAACAAAAAAATTTTAAGTAATTAATATACACATAAACATACAGTGAAGTCTGCCTTAGGCGAAATCGGTCGGGACCGAGAAAATTTTCCGTAGTAGACAATATTCTACCTTAGGCAAATTTTACTCTATGTGAGGGCCCGATTAAGGCGATGAGAAGGGGGGGACCAGGGCAAGCATCATTCTAAAGGAGGGGGGGGGGGTCTTTTCTTATCTATAGAACTTTTTGTGAATAATGTGGAAGTAATTTATAATAAACATCATACATATTGTATGTATGCATAAATTAAGGAAACATTAAAGAAGATTTTTTTGTTTTTTGAAAACAATAATATTATAAGTTGTGCCAATAAAATTTAAACCATTTGTTTTCTAACAATATGGTTTGTTTTTTGCATTGGTGTAGAGAGTACTGGAAGCAGTGAGGGAAAGGGGAGGGGGTCACACTTTCTTTCTAAATGTTTGAAAATGTATGAAATTCGATCTCTTTTGGCTAATTTAATATGATCGCATTTGGCACTCTTCAATGAAAATTCTTATCCCTGTCATTGGGGCCCCGGGGCAATTGTCCCACATGCCCCTGCATGAGTCGGGTCCTGTGTCTATGGAAATCTGGTGTTTGAAAATCTTACCGAGTTAGACATATTCTTACACAGAGTCTATCTTACAGAGTTTATAATAATAATTATTAATTAATTATATGTATTTATAATGTATACATAATTATTAATTATACTTGTTTATTAAATATACATAGATATTAATCAATTTTTGTGTTTATTAAAGACATATAATTATTAATTAATTATCTGACTTTATTAAAAATACATAATTATTACTTAATTATACCTATTTATTTATACATAATTATTAATTAATTATACTAGTGGACATAGTTGGCTCTGATTTTCTGTGCCTCTGACAGGGCCGTAGTTAGAAGTGAACAATAGGGGGGGGGGCTATTTTTTTTCTCGCTCTCAGACGCAGAAAGATAAATTAGTGCATATTCACGTTGCAGATACTATTTTTCTTATTAAACTGTTGCTCTAACTTCATTTTACGTTAAGAAAAGTATATGATGATGAAGACTTTCGAGTGTAATTAGTGCACTAATTTATAAATCAGAATCCTGCATCGAGTATGGTGACCAGATTTAACATATAAAGCAGGGCTCCCATGCAGGGCCGTAGCTAGAAGTGAACAATAGGGGGAGGGGGGGGCTTATTATTTTTTTTTCTCTCTCTCTGACACAGAAAGATAAATTAGCGCATGTTCACACTGTAAGTACTATGTTTCTTATTAAACTGTTGTAATAGCTTCATTTTATACTAAGAAAAGTATATGATGGTGAACATTTTGAGTGTGTAACTGGTGTAAAATTAAACATCATGTTAGTTTCATAGACACAAATAGGATGAGTGAGTGTTGAAACACTTATTTTAGATACAATTTACAGGCCTCGGAGCGAGTCGCTAAACTCGCCTTTCTCGCTATTTCTTTGCATTTGTCTCTTTTAGTCTATATTTTTCAGATTTAGTCTCTTTTTTCACTTTTTTTTTTTTTTTAATGTTCCTTACCCATCGATCGATCGCAGGTAAAAGATCGTAACATTCTTCATTTGATAACTGGAAAAACATCGCGAAATTCAACAATTTGTTGTGAGGAAATATCGGAAAACTTCTCAGTTTGTCGCAGGAAAATCTCGAAATTTGTTAACTCTTCGCGGGTAAAAATCGCAACATTTTTCAGTCGGAAACCGACGGAAAATCATGGATTATGTTAATCTGTCTTAGGATGAAACCATGAAATTCCGTGGAACTATAGTGAAACTTAGTTGCGGAAAAAAGTATACCAAATTTCCCGGGAGCAGAATCGGCGCAAAGCTGCGACGCACGTCGCAGACTCTTGAGAAGGTCCACAGGCTATTTTTCAACTGTTAGAAATTTAGAAAAAATTAAAAAATTTCGGTCCTAAATCCAAAAATTCGGACATAAAAGTGTATCGCGAATTTCGACAAACAGTCTTCGAAAAAAAATCTATTTCGTCATAGATCGCGAAAAACACGCGAATTATTCAAAAAATCACGAAAAAACAGCAAATTTCCTCAAAAAGAATCATTCAAAACATCGTGAAAAAACCGGCAAGTTTCTTCAAAACATCGCAAAAAAACGGCAAATTTCTTCAAAAAAATCACGAAAAAGCGGCAGTTTTCGTCAAAAAATCACGAAAAAAATGGCAAATTTTCTCAATAAATTGCGAAAAACGGCAAATTTTGTTAAAAAACCCGGAAAAAATGCCAAATTTCTTCAAAAGATCACGAAAAAAACGTCATTTTTCTTCAAAGAATCACGAAAAAAATAGCAAATTTCTTCAAAAGATAGTGAAAAAAGGCAAATTTCTTCAAAAGAACGCGAAAAAACGGCAGTTTCGTTAAATGATCACGAAACAACAGCGAATTTCTCCGAAAAATCGCGAAAAAACGGCAAATTTCATCAAAAAATCACGGAAAAACGTAACATTTCTTCCTAAAGTTAGCAAAAAAAGGCAAACGTCTTCAAAAAATCGCGAAACAACGGCAGATTTCGTTAAAAAAATCACAAAAAACTGCAAATTTCTTCAAGAGATCGCGAAAAAACGGCAAATTTCTTCAAGAGATCGCAAGAAAACGGCAGTTTTCGTCAATAGATCGCGAAAAAAAAAATGCAAATTTCGTCAAAAGATTGTGAAAAAAAAAACTCAAACTTTGTCAAAGAGGAGCCTACCCCCCCCCCCCCATCTTTAGGACAATGTATGAGGCGTTAAAAATTCTGAGAACAAAGGCAACTTCTTTTTTAAAGTATATTTTTCTTTTATGTCTATCACAAATACTTGAAGATTTGAGTGCAAATAATGTAATGCGAGGGATTGGTCTGCAGACTGTTTAAGTTTTTATATGTGTTGCAGACTGCAGAAAAAAATTCTGCTGCATGGCCAAATTTGTCTCTTCTTTTGCCGGGGAAAAAATTTTAAATTTCGTCACTCTATCGTGGAAAAATGGTTATGAAATTAGTATATCATTCGCGGGCAAGAATCGCAAAACTTTTCTGTCGGACACTGAAAAGAAAGTGAATTTGGTCAATCTGTGGCAAGATAAAAACGCGAAATTCAATAATCGCATTCGAGGGGTAAAAATCATAAACTTCGTCATTCGGTCGCGG
The DNA here is from genome assembly GCA_964019185.1 of Maratus speculifer. NCBI lineage: Eukaryota > Metazoa > Arthropoda > Arachnida > Araneae > Salticidae > Maratus > Maratus speculifer. The sequence continues at coordinate 73,831,428 of OZ025303.1, forward strand.
GAAGAATATCACGATTTTGTCTTTTCACGAGAAAAAAAGCATATAATCCGTCAATCAGTAACAAAATCATTGCAAAATTTGTCAGTCGATCTTGTGAAAAACAATTGAGAAATTCATCAGAGGATTGCAGGAAGGAGTTTCAAAATTCTCATTTCGGTCATTACATATACAGTAGGGTGGAGCGAAAAAATTTTTGTTTTGAAAATCAAAAACGGGTAGGTGCCAAAAGTTGCTTTTATACTAGTACATCAACTGCGTGAAATTTTACCGCTGAGAAAAAATGGCTTGAGTCTGCGCTTTTGCTCCAAAAATCGAAATTTTGGGTAAAATTTGTCCTTTTTTGACATTTTTTCAAAAAAATTAAAAAATTCCTACAGAGCTGGTTAGTATTTAAAAGTGTTGCTTAGACCTTTATATTTATCTGCTTAACATATTTAAACTATAAAATAATATCTGTAGTCTGTATAATTGGAACAAATCTGACAACTTTTTGTGAAAAATCAGCGTTAACCTCTCTATTGGAGCATACAACGAAATGTTCTTTTAAATGCATTTCTTACCTAGCTGCTTTCAAAACTACTGTGTATTTAACTCATAGAGGTAGTTGCATTATCCCACCCGTCTCAACCACCCAATCATCTAGGCCCAGTGTTTTATTTATGTATTGATTTGTTATTTTTTTCCCGAAGACGAGTATAAGTTTTCTATATATCAAAGTAATTTATATCTTCTTTGTATTCACTGACTTTGGATGATTTGGATCATGCTGGTGTGAACTGCTGCACGTATATTTTTATACCATGTATAACAGAAGAGAAGCTGAGTAATGTAATGGGTATTTTCTTAATTGAACCTATTCATCAGTCTATTATCTTCATTAAAATTTCATGCAATTAGAACATAATGATTGGTAGTTCTGTTATCACAGCATTCTTTCAATCAATTACATTTTATATGCAATGATTTGCCTAAAGATTTCTAGTATGGCATCACTTATTGAACCTATTACTTTGAATATATGCTGAGAAGCTAGTTGTTTAATATTATGACGATCGTCACAGAGGATTGCAAACAAAATTTGCGTGTATAACAACAATATTTCTAAAGAAGTTTTAGTATGCTTTAAGTCGTTTCCTGTGTTGTTCCGTCGTCTAGTAATTTCTAATAAAATTTTAGATCTATTATTTAGGTGTGTAGTACATTTGGTATAAAACATCCCGCGGTATAAACTTGGATTATACATTTTGTGAATGAACATATAGACGCTGATTGCCAATCTGTGCTTATATAAAGAGGGAAATTTTATTAACTTTATGAGCTGTCTTTTCTATGAGATATTTTCTAATTTCCTATTCCCCATTCTTTCTGAGAAATAGCTTTCCTTATGGATTAGCTTTGCAATCTCCGACAGAAATTTCTCGTCGTTTCAGAGTATCTTTTTCTCAATTTGAGAAAATAATTTTTCAAAATTATTCTCTATTTTATATTAAAAAAAATTGCAATAGGAAGTGAATAGTACGTAGACAAAGATTTTCCTTATTGATCCAATGAATCCATGTAACTTAGAACGTTTTATATCGACTTCTCTAATGATTGACATAGAAGAAATTCACTGGAGTTGAAGTAGCGAATGATTCAATATTATACACAATTCTAAGCTTACCCCATGCAAAATGGTTCACAGTGACAAATAAAATTCTCCTAATTTTAAATGAGCACTTATAGTCGATTAGAATCCGTACATTCCCTCATAAAGTACTATGCATTATAAGTTTATGCCCAGGACATTTCACCATCAAATGTTGTCCACTCATAAAAAGGAGATCTAAAAGTTAATAGGAAATTACCTGGGTACGAAAACACTTAGAAAACGACATAATGCAAAAAAAAAGTTATTTACAACAGCGGTTATTTTACACATGGATAACAAATTTTCATTGCATTTCTCGCTGACGATCACCATCACATTAAACAGCTCGCTTCTCAACATATAAAAAATGCAAAAGTAGAATAAATGATGGCATACTTATAGTTGAAATATCTGAAATCCTCTTTGAAGCAAATCATTACGTAACAAAATGCAATTGACTGAAAAAAAGTTGTGGTAACAGAACTTCCAATCACTATTCATCAACTGAATGTAAGTTTGATAAATATAATAGATGGCCGAATAGATCCCTTTAATAATATTCCCGTACATTACTCTGCTTGTCATTTTTTTTGTTTAAACTGTAAAAATATACCTGAAGATAGTTACAGCAGCATGTGGATGCAAAGAACAGATAAACAAGGTGGAAACATCGAAAACATGCCAAATTTTTATAAAGAAAATCACAAATCAATGTATAAATAAAACACTGTACTAAGATGATCTAATAGTTGGGCCGGGTGGTATAGGAAATATAGCCACTTCCACGACGCATGTCCAAGGTAGTTTTGAAAACAAGAGCTGTATTAAAAACAACAATTCGTTGTATGACCCAATAGAGTGGTAATGCTGTTTTCTTACTAAAAGTTGTCTGTTTTGCTCCAGCTATAGGGAATAAACATACTGTTTTATAGTTTAAATATGTTAAGCAGATAAGTATAAAGGTCTAAACAACACTTAAATACTAACCAGCTCTGTAGGAATTTTTTAATTTTTTTGAAAAAATGTCAAAAAATGACAAATTTTACCCAAAATTTCGATTTTTGGAGCAAAAGCGCAGACTCAAGCCATTTTTTTTTCAGCGGTAAAATTTCACGCAGTTGATGTACTAGTATAAAGGCAACTTTTGGCACCTACCCGTTTTTGATTTTCAAAAAAAAATTTTTTTCGCTCCACCCTAATATACAGGGATCACTTTTTCGGCAAACGGCAGAATTTCGCGTTTTTTAATTTTTAAGAATCTGCGATTTTCATAAAATGATCACTGGCAAAACTGCAATTCGAATTAATTGATCACCAGAAAAAAAGACGACTTTCATTAAACAATCACAAATCAAGCCGCGATTTTCACCAGATGATCCCGAAATAAAATCGTTATTTCCAAACAATCCCGAAATAAACTTGTGATTTCTGCCATACGATTGTGGGGGAAAAAAAACTTCCGAGATTTACGTCAAACGATTCCGAAATAAGACCGAGCTTTCGTCAAATGATCGTAAAATTGAAAAGGATATTCATAGATGCCAACTTGTACGGTATGGCCAGTAGTACAATGCACGGATTTTGTTCGAAGTGTACGGTTATACTAATGAACAATACGATTGTACGATTTTGCGTGCGGAAAAAATAATCACAGAGAAATGCAAATTTCTTGAAAGGATCGCCGAAAAAATTTGTGATTTCTTTACGCAATCGGCAGTCAAAATTTGCGATTTTTTTTCTGTAATCGTTTATTAAAATACAGTAAATGATAATTTTTTGGGCCATTGTTTTAGAAATTTGCTTTTTTCTGCGTTTATATGACAAAATTCGTCATATTTTCCGCGATCATTTGCCAAAATTCGTGATTTTTCAGCGATCGATTGGCGAAATTCAAAATTCTTTCGCATTTATTTGCCAAAATTCATCTTTGTTGCGCATCTACACAACTTTTAGCTTTAATAAACATTAAAAGTTTAAAAGAGTTCCATGATCACAGAAAAAAATCGTGAATTTTGACAGTCGATCATTTTTTGAAATTCGTGATTTTTTTTTCTTTGCAGTTGTGATTTTTTTCCCGTGCGTTTTTGCAAATGATCGCAGGGAAAAAAATCGCGAATTTTGTTAAATAAACACAGAAAAATAGTAAATTTCTGCAAACAATGGCAAAAAAATTGCAAATTTTGACAAATAAAAGCGAAAAAAAAAATCACAAATTTTACTGAAAAAAAAATTGCAAATGTCAGCGAACAATCATGGAAGAAAAATCGTATACTTCCATAAGCAATAGTGTGGAAAAATCACAATTTTCATACTAATTTGCGGCAATTGGTAGCGGGAGGAGGGGGGGATCATTAATTTTGTCAAATGGTCTTGGAAGGAAATGTAGTATGCCAGTTAAATGTGTCCTAAAATATCCAAAAAAGTTTGTGTGAAATATTACTTGGCACCAGTACAACCCCTGATTTTACTTTTTTCACCATCACCATTTGATAAATTTCGCCATTCTTTTCCTGAAATAATTTGACAAACTTCACTGATTTATGCTAACTGATTTTCGCACATTTTAATGTAACCCATTGACAGGCATCCTTGATTTTTTTATGGCTTTATTCGACGAAATTCGTTATTTTTCTGGCGACTACTTGATAAATTTCACTATTTATTTCCGTGACCTTCGACAAAATTGGCAATTATTTGTATGATCGCTCTTGGAATTTCGCAATCATTTAATGAATTTTGCGATTAATCACTCTCTTCGAGACCCATTTGATGAATTTTACGATGTTTAACACAAGATCCATTTGACTAATATCGTGATTTTTTTCAAGGCCATCTGATAATTTTCGTGATTTTTTTTTTATCCTAAAAACATTTGACTAATTTCGAGAATTTTTTTTCCCGAGATCATGCGACAAATTTTATGATTTGTTTTTTGAGACAATTTGATGAATTTCACTATATTTCCTGGAATTTCATGATTTTGTCCCCGTAGTCATTTGGTGAATTTCTGATTTTCTTTCATGATGAATTGTTGCAATTTGAGATATTTTTCTGCAACCAATCAACAATATTTGCAATTATTTCAAACCCGACTGAAATGCATTGAAGATGTATTCCGCATATTGTGTTAAATCTTATAGTGCTTGTCTGTATACCAAAAACATTTAAGTGAAGAGAAAAAAATGTTTTTTATTTGGTCTCCTTTCAGTCTCTTTTTTTAAAATTTGGTCTCTTTTAGTCTCTTTTTCTTGCGATTTAGTCTCTTTTCTCTCTTTTTTAAGAGTGACTCAGCGGTCCTAGGCCTGAATTTAGTAACTCTGCAAAACTGTGAAAGGGTCTCAAAACTAAATTAAATTTTTGAACAGAATTTCATTTGAATTTTCGGAACAGAAATTCATTTAGTGATCTTGGCATTTTTTCCAGGGGGGCGGTGCTGAGCCGCCCCTTAGCTACGAACCTGGCCTTCGGTCAAAACTTTTTATTTTCATATAATGTAAAATGTAATTAAGTCATCAACGACACAGAATGTTTTTGTAGCTGTACGAATTTCATTTAATTAATTTTTTTATGTATACATACTTCGATTTATCTTTTATAATGATTTTTATAAATGATCATCTGTCATACTAGAACTTTTTCGAAACATTTCTGCAGTTTCAAACTAAAAATTTCCGACTACAGTTAAGTCTTTTAAAGTTTAGTCACATGCTCGTTGCCGCTTTAAAATTTGCATTCATGTCTTCAGCATATTTCTATAACTTCACTGTTTATAAATATCAGTCACGACAGATATTTATAAACAGTGAAGTTATAGAAATAAATAAAGAATGTCTTATTTCAGCCGATACAGCTCAAATAAATTTATGAAAATTGAAAATCGTCAAAGGATGTAACGAGAGTTTTGGAATGCACATAGCTCCGCGCTGAGCGGATATTCAGCATTTTAGTCGAAACTCAGATTTTGGGCCGAATACGAAAATGAAACCGAATTTTCGGTTGATCTTTATTTGCAATAATAGTCACAGACAGGGTGGCGTGGTTTCAAAATTACTGAAAAGGTCTCAATAGTCTATTTCAAACAATCAAAATAAGAGAAGAGTTAGAATTATTTTAAGTTATTAAATGTTTACAAAAATAATTAATAATTCGAATAAGTTATTAATATCATGAATGTAAATACAACATTTAAATCATTTTCAAAACAATCTATTTATATATTACGCTAACGTATGTGGTACAAAAATCACGATTATTTGTTAATTGTTTAATGGCAACATCCAAATGAGAAACATCTTATGGGTTACTGTGCAAAAGTCCTCTGGTAAGATTTATGCTATGGTAAATTGGATTTATTTATGTTTTGTTCCTTCGCTGCAATTATGGAGCTTCAAAATATCATTATTTTAATGTTTTTTCTGTTCTTTTTACTTAAAAAAGCATAAATAAAATTCACCAATTTTAAAATTTTCAGTTTCAAATTAAAGTTATGTATTTTAAATGAAATGAGTAAAAGGATTATATTATTACATTTTAAATAATTAATGAAATACGAAAGTATGCCACGGATATAATATTTGGCGATTTATTATCTGCGCCGGGATAACATAAAAATACTGAGTTCTTGATTTATCAGCATAGACCATATATTATCAGCACAAACAGTTTCATATATGCACCATATTGGCGCGTTATTTTTTTGACGCCAATGTGGCGAAAATTCCGTTTTTAAATACCAGTTCCATACATACTTTTAAATGAATTTGTATTATTTTAAAAGGCAAATAACAATTTTAAAAAAAAGTTTAGTTAATAATGCAATTTATATCTTTTTAAAAAAGAAAATAAAAGCAAACAAACAGTTTATTAATAAATAAATAACAATAGCCGAGTTACCATGTGAGGCACATATAATTGCAATTTTGTTGCAATCGCGCCAATATGGTGCGTATATGACATCTATGTCTATTTCAGTAGCAGAATCTTCTAAATAAAAGCAATATGATTTAATGCCTAGTATACATGCAAGGGAGACCAAACTGGTCGCCAAGGGCGGCTAGTAATTTTATAATTTAGTCGGCAAAGGGAATATAATAATCTTCGTAACAATTCATGTTGATTTTTTTTTTTTTTTTTTTTTTTTTTTTTTTTTTTTTACCCCTTCGGCCCACACCTTCTATTAACCGGACATGTTTTTTATTATTGAGTATTATTTTGTCTTAAAAATTATATTTGTTTAATTATAGCATCAACTAGTGATAGCATATGTCGATACATTTACTATTATGAGTTCATTTATGTTTCGGAATTTAATAATAACAATAATAATAATAATAATTATTATTATTATTATTATTATTATTATTATTATTATTATTAACTATTATAAATTATTAACTATTAGCAAACCATTGCCGTTTCTGTTAATTCAAACATACGTTTCACTCTTGAAATTTAAATTATAAATTTTTTTTGCAAATAAGTAATTTGTAAAAATATATGTACATAGAATTATAAATGATTAAAAAATTATACTGTAAAATTAAAAGAATTACATTGTATAAAATATATACTAATTTTTTATGTCTGTTTAAGGGGGTTCGGAACACATTTATCTTAGAATGTTTAAAAACTTTTTTTTTTTTTCTTTTTACTGCATCAAAATTTTCTTTGTTTTGTTTACTAAAAGAACGTTTAAATCATGTTTCTATCTTGATTAGAAGAGAACATTTTATTATTTTTCTATTATTTTTATTTTTATTTTATTTTATTTTATTTTATTTTATTTTATTTTATTTTATTTTATTTTATTTATTTATTTATTTTATTTGGTTTGTTTTCAAAATCAAGCTATCATGCAATGATTAATATGGCAACGACTTCTTTTGAAATTGCGATTTCCTTCATGACGGGTTTTTCACTATTTCTCCTATTTAAAGTGTTATAATTCGAGAACCGTTTAAGAGAAATGGTTCAAACTTAAAAAATGTGTTTTCCAAAAGTTTTACTTTAATTTTGATTCAGAAAATTGATAAAAAAATATTTAGTTTAAAAATAAGATTTCTTTTAAAGTTAGATTTTTTTTTTTTTTCAATTTTTTACTTTAAATATTTTTAATTTTTTGTTAAATTAATATTTAAAAAAATGCTGGAACAAAATTAAAGTTTATTTATTCCTGTTTATTTATATGAAAAAAAAAAAAAATAAAATCCTAGAAATAATATTTCAAATTATAACGATTTTAATTTACCCGTCTCTTTTAGTAAATTTTAAATTTCATATTTAAAAAAAAAAAAAAAAAAAAAAAAAAAAAAAAAAAATCTGTTAAGCTTTATTGCACGATTTTGTTTATAAGTGATGTATTTAATCATCACAAAATAGTCAAAATTTTAACTCAATAAATAAAAATTATTTTCAAATGTGGTAACGGACCCCTTAATCTGGTTGTAATATGACATTTTACAAACGTCTTTAAAAATTCTTCGTTAGACCATTGTTGTATGAAAAACTAGTCTCTGGAGGCCACCGTATTACTTACTCATCATGGATATGCATAATATAAAACATGAAAACAAAACATATGCAAACTAGTTAAAAAAAAAGCATGGCCATTCCAAGATAAAATTTAAACGTATATTTCAATTATAATAGTATTAATAGTAAATAATAAATAAATAGTAAATAAATATTATAATTATTAATAATATTTATTTAATAGTAAATAAATACATAGTATTGCTCTATCACGGAATTGCTGTCGAACCAATTTCGACAAATCTATATTATAAAAGCCAAACGAATCTGTGCGTAACGCATACGTCATTTTGCTCATGGCAACACTTTCAAATTTTAAATGAATTTCGGTATTGCAATTTTTGCTACTAAAAGTTTTCAAACTTCTTAATGTCGCACATTTTCAATTTTTACACCATCGTCTAGACAAAAAAAAAAAAAAAATGTACTTTTAAATGAAATTTGTTTGAAAGCTGTATCTTATTTTATTTATTTATTTATTTATTTATTTATTTATTTTATTTATTTATTTGAAATATTAATTTTTTTGTAGCTTTTAATACTTCTTTTCTAATCGTGGCAACAGGAGTACTCCATTTCTATTTAAAGCAAAGGAAAAAAGGGAAAAATTGAGCGGTGTATCTTTATGTTACCATTTTCTCATTAAAAAGAAAAATAGAAATTTAAATATATTCTATTATAAAACCCGATGAATTTTGACTTCATTTACAAAATTTGATTTACACGTAAAAGAATATCGACAGTTTAATATCTATTTCGACTAATAGCATTGAGACTTCAAATTTTGAATCAAAATTGTCAAATAAAAATGCAATTTTTTTTTTTTTTTTTTTTTTTTTTTTTAAACGTGAATATAAATGTGAAATGTACATTTGCAAATTTGGATATGGTGAAAAAGATGCCGAATTTAGATTTCACGGGAAAAAAAAATTCTATGATTGAGTCAAAGTTGAATGAATTTTGCTTTTTATCATTTTGGAGTACTAGCATAAGAACCTTATAAGTAAAAGAAACATCCTTATATCTCCAAAAATAATCATCATATTAGCTAACAGTTTACTGCGTCGAATTAAATGTCTAATTTCCAATTAAAATACATCTTTGTATTGAAATTTGAATGAAATACAGGGTCATGAAAAATCGAAGAGTGTGGAAAATAGAATTACAAATATCTCAACGACTAATTATCCGATTGACTTCGTTTTTCATGAAAAATTTGATTTATTTTATTGTTTTTTACATCCACTCTTTAAAATAAAAAAATTTCGAAATTTTGTGTGTACCTTTCATCAGAACGAATATTTCGAGAGTCCGAAAAAAATAGTTTCGGATAATCGAGGTTCTTGATATTCATTAGGCTTCTTTCCATTATTACATACTAAGTAAACACCGAATTTCAAGTCTCTATCTCAATTTGTTCGGGAGATAGAGCGTTTACAGTCACACACAGACAGACGGACGGCAATTTTTTTTCTAAAAATACAGTCGACTCTCGTTAATTCGAACTCGTCGGGACCACAAGAAATGTTCGAATTATCCGAAGTTCGAATTATGGAAAGTATGAAATGAAAACATGCTTAATATGGTGCTAGTACAAAGGAATTAATGTTATAATGTTTTTTAAATTTATTAAGCCTGTTATCATCAGAAAATGACTTAATATTAAATTAGATTGTATAAATACATAAACTAATTAGAAGATTTATAAAAGCACAGTGGAAGAAAAATCTGAATCGTCACTGATGGACAGACAGGGCACTTAGAAACTGGATATCAAATGCATGTGATTATATGTATACTAGTTCGGAACAATTTTCACAAAAATCAAAGAAACAAAGTTATTCAAATGATCTAAAATCCGCGAGAAAGAAAGGAAGAATGAAAAATCGCAATTCCTGTTAATTCGAATTAAACGATGTCAAGAGGAAATGAGTTCGAATTAATGAAAAAATTTAACGTTATTCGGCAATTGAAAAATTCGGGACTTCATGTTTAGTTCGAATAAAGTGAAGATTCGAATTATCCGATTTCGAATTAACGAGACTCGACTGTATATGTTTTGGAATCTCTAGTATCTGAAACGTTTATATCCGTCAAAAAAAAAAAAAAAAAAAAAAAAAAAAAAACGATTTTGAAAACGATTGCAAGACTTACCCTATATTACGTATGATGGGGTCAAGCAAAATAATTACATTCGTTAGGCCTCTGTTGAAGAAGACCTTCGTTAAATTTCAGTAAACCGTAACTTCTGTGATTTCGATAGCTAATTTTAGTTTTATTAACGTAAAAGTGATTTTCCCCCCCAAAATTAAAAAAAAAAAAAAAAAAAAAATCAGGTTCGGAAGGAGGGTTAAAAATCTGATTTATTGTAAATAGGGTACAGTAAAGCTCCATGCACTGCACAACTTTCTCCGGGAGAGATTTCTATGGCTACGAGGGGGGGGGGGGGATGTTGCACAACATTAAACACTGGCTCCAAGCAGTGTTGAATGCAGATAATTTTTTCTCCGGGAAGGACTACAGTGGCTCCGGAGGGGGGGGGGAGCATTATAGATTTCTTTGAATGAAATTGTACCTTTTGACCATCGAAAATGCAAAATTACAAGTTTTCAGGTTGGGGAGGGATTTTATTGCTTCGGGGGGAATGTCCCCCCGGACCACTCCCTGAATTCAACACTGAAGACATCAGCTGAGCCTTGTTGAAAGGGTGGATAGAGAAGTAATAGAACTCGACACCCTCTCACCAGTTACAGATTTACGGCAGGGCATTCGGGGCGCGGGCCCAGGATCCTTGATTTTCAGGGGTCCCCAAATTCTGATAAAGATTTTTCAATTATTGGTCAAAATCTGATGTAGTTTTAATATCCAATGAAATTTTATATTTCATTCTGCATTCTATTATGTTCATGTGGTATTTTTATAACATTGTACATTTTGTCTCAAACATCCATTTATTACTTTATTATAGTGAAAACTTTCTTTTATATTTATATTATCACTATTTTCTATTATCACTTAAAAAATATATTGCATTTTTAATTCTTGTTTAATCCTTTTCCTGTTATCGTCATATTATTTGAGTGTTGGCGAGCTGTAAGACTGTAGAGCTTCCCAATATTTTAAATAATTGTAGCTTGTTGTCGTAAAAAAATATCATTAATCGTTGCTTATCAAATATATAGACTTGCATTGGAAAAGATAATTAGCACCGTACAATTTATTATAAAATGTCTACTTATTTAAATTTCATAAATGTTAAATAATTATTTAAAAGTTTATCATATTTAATTTTTTAATGTGTATTTTAAAGTCATTAATGGTTACTTTAGTAACTATCTTTCAATCTTTTTTTAGTCAATAAATTTTTTTTAGTCTGCATGTATGGGTGAAACAGGGGCCCTATAAACATCTGTACCCAGGGCCCCCAAACTTGAATCGGTCCCTGCCTACCACTAAAGCACTCACAAATGTTCAAACCATTAGATCACACTGTTTGTTTTATTCGAGGATTATACGCCGAAAATTGCGGGTCAAAATTATTTTCAGGATCTTACAACTAAAAATATTCTATTTACCATCTGCCAGCTTGCACTTTCGATCCTCTAGTCTAGACCAAGCGATTCCCAAACTATGGGTCGGGGAAACAATAGAGGTTTGACACAAAAATATATTTTGTACACTGTAAAAAAAATCTGTGAAGGTACTAAACATTTTCTAGGAAACTGGGATTCCAAGAACTTTTCATGTAACAATAACAGGAAAAATTCATGTAACTGATTCTGAAACTTGAATTTTTGCTGTTACCGTTACAGGAAAAGTTCTTGGAATCCCAGTTTCCTAGAAAAGGTTTAGTATCTTTGCAGATTTTTTTTACAGTGTACGTAATGTGTTGAAAAAACGTAACAATTTCACCAAGAAATAATATTTTAAGGGAAATTCCTTAATTTCCATATAAAGAAATATACGATCAGATATCCAGAAACATTTAAAGGAGCTTTGAATTCCTTTATGGAGTTCAACACAACATCTTCGCGTGAACATGTTTTTAGTACTTGGCCGTTTTTGAAAAACAAATATAAAAATGAACTGTGTGTTGAAAGTGAATTATGGTTGAAATTAACAAATTTTAATCCTGATATAGGTACTTTCATCGGTAAACACCAATGCTAGAAAAGATACTGAATTTAGAGTTATGGTTTGATAATAATGTATTTTTAATTATCTGTCTAGTTTGTGTGTTGTGTTAATTATTATTTCTCTTATACACATTCAAATTACGGATTCTTGTTTTCGTTGATAGTGTATCGTTCATACGGAAATTTACCTTTTTCGTAGGATAGGATAGCCAATAGACTGTAGAGGTCATACAACAATTTCCACACTGATATGCACTACTATAATAGGTGGGTTGCGAAAAAAAAGTTCAATAATCGCTGCAGTAGATTTCTAAATTTGCTTTTCAATCCTTCCGACTTCCGATATCGAGCGGGCGGGACTTCTGGGTCTCGTAAATCAAATTTCTTCTGTTTTTAACATCTTTACTTATGTTATATGCAGATCTATTCCTGCAGCTAGACTTTTTATCACAATACGAACACATGCTGCTAGACACTCCAAACTACGACTGGGTATAAAGTATTGGATTATTAGGCGATCCCTCCTTTAATTACTCAGCTTCAATTCTTCTCCTTAATGTTAACGTTCGACGGACGTTCGATGCATTCGCATATTTAAAATATCTCTTGATAAATATTAATATTTTAAACTTCTTTTTTCTGTGTAGTCCTATTAAATTATCTCTCTCTTTTTTTCTAGTTCACAAAGTATATATAAATTCTCTGTTTAATTTAATACGTTATATGTTAAAAATTGGCGAATTAAGGGAAAAATTTTTAAATTTTATATAAAATTCAGTTTATATACTTTAGAAAATTTTTGAAAATTAAGATAATCAGTCATCTTTAAAAAAGTGCTTACAGAAAATTGAAAAATGCTAATTTCCCGAGGAGATATTTTAAATGTAACGAATGTATCAAACTTCCGTAGACTTTACATTAGTGAAATGAATTCGGAAGCAGAATGCATTTTCAATGACATTTACTGTTTTACACACTTGAAAAGTTGGCTAAAGTGCTAATTAAGAAGTGTTTTCAAGTTTCTCTGGTTCCATTATATGTATATCATATCCAACCCAACATTTTGGAAATGGATATCAAGAAGTTCAAGTGATGAGTTAAGCGATATGTAGGAAACGTACGTGTTTTATCTGAAAACTAGTATTTTGCAATTTTTCTGACTCCAGTTATTTTTTGTTACTGAAAAGATTTAAAATAATGTACAGGGGAGATTTTATTTCCGATTTTAAGCACTATTGAAAAATTGAATAATTTCTATACAAATTCTGGGTTGAAAACATAACTGGTCAATTTTTTTGAGGTATATTTATTTATTATTATTACTTCCAGATTGACCAATTTATGATTAAATTACCGCTAAAACAAACAAAAATCCTTTTAAATCGCTTCTTATGACCGTAATAAAAAAGCTTACGAATGTCTGCTGTCTTAATGTCTGATATCTAATTCTACATGTGACTTTTTTTATAAATCATACATATATATTGCATCTTTTAGTTACTAATATGTATATATATATATATATATTATATATATATTACATTCGATTTCACAGGCATCATCCACTTAAAACATTTCATCCATTTTCTTCCAAAATTATTCCAGACGTAATACATATAAAAAACTATATAAATTTGCAGCTTTTGAAAATGTATATGAGGTGTTTATTATTATTATTACTCAGATGAGAAACTCATTCGAAAAAATTCGATTTCACAGGTATCATCCACTTAAAACATTTCATCCATTTTCTTCCAAAACTATTCCAGACGTAATACATATAAAAAACTACATAAATTTGCAGCTTTTGAAAATGTATATGAGGTGTTTATTATTATTATTATTATTATTATTATTACTCAGATGAGAAACTCATTCGAAAAAATTCGATTTCACAGGTATCATCCACTTAAAACATTTCATCCATTTTCTTCCAAAACTATTCCAGGCGTAATACATATAAAAAACTATATAAATTTGCAGCTTTTGAAAATGTATATAAGGTGTTTATTATTATTATTATTATTACTCAGATGAGAAACTCTGCAATTTGCAAAATATATTTGATTATCAAAAATTACTTTTTCTCCTTTTTATATTAAAAATATTCATCATCCATTTTCACATTTTTGTAAAAATTTAGAAAAGCTAAAATGGTTTATGAAATGATAAAGGACTGAGAATAAAAACTAATTATATTATATAAAATAGTACTATTCTATATAATGTTATTTTGAGTCAAAAATAACTACCCCCCCCCCCACCCCCGCATCTAAACAGAGCCCCCTTCGCAAATACCCAAGACCGGATAACTTCAACGTCGAGATTTTCCGTAGAAATTATTATCTGTTGACAAATGAAAAGGGGAGAAACTCACATTATTGTTTTTAACCAAAGAGGGTTTTTGACCGTAAATTGAAATTTTCTGGCTAAGGCTCCGTTCAGATTGCAATACTTTTCCCTTCAACTGAATTCTTGGAAAAGTGGGGAAGTCTTTTGTATAGGATCACTTTGCAGTTTCTACATGATAGAAACGAGGGGAATTAACAAAATAATCGGAAGGTAAGCAATACACCCTATTTGACGGAAAGATTCCTGCAAAAATCCTGCAAAACTGATTAAAAAAAAAAAAAAAAAAAAACAAAAACAAAAAAAACATCGCATCACCACAACAAAGGAGCTGACACCGAACTTCAAGAAATGGTCAAATGTGTTTGGGCCTTAATCTCTTCGCTACTGAGTATTAATGCAGTATTATTAATTATTACTGAATTATTTCTTATTCCATTTAACTTCGGAGCAAGATTTTTATGTTATTTGCATTAGTTCGAATCTTAGACTTCGAAACATATCATTAAGATGTCAAAATTGTAATTATGTTTGGCAGGGCCGGCGCTAGACATTTCGCCGCCTGAGGCGAGCCTTATTTTGCCGCCCCTTTGATGTCATTTTTTTTAAATCCACTACTCAAACTTTCTTTTAGAAATAAGTAAATTAATATAGTAATTATAATTTATTTGCATAAATATAATATAAAATGTATTATAAAATGCATTTACATTTAAGGAATTTAAAATAACAGAATTGCGTAACTTATTTATTTTATTTTACTTTTTGCACCTTTTTAAAAAAATAACAACAGCTAATTTGGCATTAAATTAATAAATCATATTCTACTAATAACTTAAAAAAAAAAAAAAAAAAAAAAAAAAAAAAAAAAAAAACCCTTGAAAGTGAAAGTCTCATACAAAGAATAACAGTAACACTACCAAATTTCTTCTGCCTTGTTTTTCCTTTCGAAAAATCACGCACGTTATGAATGTATATATATATCCTGTTACAACAGGTAAAGAATGTTTTTAAAATGGTTATTACTGAGACAAAATATCTCAAACACTTAAAATCAATCACATTGCGTATAAAATTTGTGTATGAATTTCAAACAGAAAAATAATGATATAGCATAGCAAGCTATTTATCTTTTTAAAATCGTATATACAAAGCAAATAGCATATTGGTAATATTAATAAGAAAACAGCTATTAAAAACTAGTTGCATGTGCCAATTCCAAAACTTTCTTCTATCTCATAGGTACATTTTAATATTAAAAAAAAAAAAAAAAAAATAGTTACTCATTTTAATGCTTTAATAATTTTATTTCAATACCATACCAACTTTGATTTTCATCTTAAATTTCTGCTTCAATCGGAGTAAATACGAATTTCCGTCTCTGCATGAGCCGATGGACAATAGAATGATAGGCAGATTTTTTTTAAATTCAGGGAGGACTTACTTGCCTTTCCAAAAAATAATCATATACAAAAATTTTAGTTCAGTTCTAGAACTGACTTCATACACTTTTAAGTGATGCAATATTGAAAATGGCATAAAATTCGCTATTGCAGCGCCTCCTTCCGGCGGATTTTTTTCAGATTCAGGGCGATCCAACTAGCCATAGCCACACACTTACACAAAAAATTTCGTTCAATTCGATGCATAACTTCATGTACTTTTAGTCGGTACAATATTGAAAATGGCACAAAAATCGCGATTGCAGCGCCCCCTTCCGAAGGATTTTTTTCAAATTCAAGGAGGACCAACTAGCCATAGTCATACACATACACAAAAAATTTGGTTCAATTCGATGCATAACTTCATATACTTTTGGTCGGTACAATATTGAAAATGGCACAAAAATCGCGATTGCGGCACCCACTTCCGGCGAATTTTTTTCAAATTCAGGGAGGACCAACTAGCTATAGTCATACACATACACAAAAAATTTGGTTCAATTCGATGCATAACTTCATATACCTCTGGTCGGTACAATATTGAAAATGGCACAAAAATGGCGATTGCAGCGCCCCCTTCCGGCGGATTTTTTTTCAAATTCAGGGAAGACCAACTAGCCATAGTCATACACATACACAAAAAATTTGGTTCAATTCGATGCATAACTTCATATACTTTTGGTCGGTACAATATTGAAAATGACACTAAAATCGCGATTGCAGCGCCCCCTTCCGGCGGATTTTTTTTCAAATTCAGGGAAGACCAACTAGCCATAGTCATACACATACACAAAAAATTTGGTTCAATTCGATGCATAACTTCATATACTTTTGGTCGGTACAATATTGAAAATGACACTAAAATCGCGATTGCAGCGCCCCATTCCCGTTGAATATTTCAAAACTGAAGGTGGACCTGCTTGCCACAGCCAAAAACATTCACAAAAAATTCGGTTCAATTCTATGCATAACTTCATACACTTTTTGATGGTAGAATGGCGGTATACAGACACACACACACAGACACACGGACAGACAGACATTTTGTAAAAACATGTTTTTTGGAATCTCTGACCCCTAAAACGTGTAAATCCGTCGAAAACCGGAAGTCTAAAAAAATTTCGATTACAATACTTTCTTCTATTGAAGATAGAAGAAAGTAAAAATCATCACAGAGCGAGCAAAAAATTAATAATATTAAAAAAAAATCAGAAAAATTCGAAAATCGCTAAGCGAATTTCGAATAAATTTAACTGAAAAGAGAGCACATTTTAGTACATTAGGTTAAAAGTTAAAACCGAATTCCTTTTTAATAAAGTTTTAAAAATGCTTCGAAGCTAAAAAAAAAAAAAAAAAAAAAAAAAAAAAAATACAGTAAAGGTCTCTAAAGGTAAAAACATTGCGTAAATTAAAAAAATTTGTGATTCTTCAAAAACTCATTTTGAAAATTGCATTAAAACTCGTGAAAAATTCAAAAATCGCGGAAAGATAATTTTAATGTATTATTCTGAAAATTGTAACAAAGTTTGACAAAATTTACAACAGCGAGATAAATCTTACTAACAAAAGTACATAGCAGAAATTCGTTTCTAAATGTAAAATAAATAAATAAATAAATAAATAAATAAAAAACGCATTAAAAATAGTGGGATAAATATTTGGAGGCAATTTCATATTATGAATATCAGAAAATTGTCGCGGAACGCAAAAGAAGGATGAAAATCGCATTAAAAATCGCAAAACATTGAAAATCACGCATAAAATATACTTCGATTAGGTTAAAATTTCCAAACCGAATTATTTTTTACAAATGTTAAAAAAAAAAAAAAAAAAAAAAAAAAAAAAAAAAGGCAGTACGCAAAAACATGCTAAGAATGCTAAGAATCTCGTTGGAAATAATTTTAAAAATCCATAAAAACGAAAAAAAAAATAAAAATAAATAAATAAATAAAATAAAAAATAAATTTTCTAAACAAAATTTACAACATTAGTGAAAAGTTTGAAACCAAATGCCTTTTACGAATACGAATGTCAAAAAAATCGCGTCGAAATGATGAAAGAAAAAATGCAGAGGGCAAAATTTACACTAGTGGGCTAAAACATTTGTAATCCGAATTACTAAAAATTCAAAAAATGAGAAGACAAAATTTGCTACATTATGCGAAAAATTTGAAAGGGAATTGTTTACGAATCTAAGAAAAAAAATCTCGGCGAAACAGGAGAAATCCAAAAATCACTAGAAGAATTAAAAATTATCTTGTGGATTCCGAATAAATTTTATTGAAAAAAGGACAAAATTTACTACATTGGGTTAAAATATTAAAAGCTGATTTATTTTATTAATATATAGAAAAATCGCCGGAAACACAAAAATCGTCAAATATCGCAAGGTACCAAATTTACTCAAAAATGGCCTTGGTTCAGTCTAACAGGAATTATTTCTCCTTATAAGTCCAAAAATTGGCGTGGAACACAAAAGTGTAAAGAAATATAAATTGGGGAAGATAAAATGTAAGATGTCCTGAAGTAATAAGGTCGAGCTCTAATATTACGCGTAATCATGAAGAAATCTGAGAGAAGGCACCTACGGGTTTTGCGCAGAAAAGCTCCAAAGCATCTAAATAACCTATGAAAACCTAATACCTAATTAATAGATTACATATAATGGACTACATGTTCAATATACATTACAGATAATATATATATATATATTTTAAATGGAAATATAAGGAATCCCCCTAAACAAAGTTTAATAAGTTTTAAGAAGCAGAAGGAGGGTTTTTTTAATCCTTCGAGGGGGGGGGGGGGGCGGTCAACATTTTCAAGTCGGTTAAATGAGCTATCGTTTCGCATGGATTTTTTAAATTCTAAATTGAATGACACCATCTGCAAGTCGGTACGATCAGTTTTTTCAAAGTTACGGCACATTTCATGAATGAAATGGCAAAAATTATACTTTATTCAGATAAAATAATTTTTTACAGTAACAACTGGTGGCCTTTTACCAAAATTTGGGGGAAAACATCGTTTTGTTACTAAACATGAAAATTCGATGAATCCCTTCAAAATAAACCATTACTTTTCTTTTCTTTTTTTTGGGGGGGGGAGGGGGAGGGGGGAGATGGAAGTTCATCGAGGGATGGGAATACTTCAACTTCTTTAAAATAGAGTAATTGGGTATCATTTGTTATGTATTTTCGAATTCTGGATCGAATAACATCATTTGTAAGTCCCTCGTACAATCATTCTTTATAAAAGTTATGGTAAGTTTTATAAATATACAATGTTGAAAGTTATGTTTTATTGATGAACATACAGCTTTGTCATTTTTATATCACGTTCAAAACTTGTTATATCATATCAAAAAATAACAAGCTTTTTAAACATCCTCAAAACAGCAATTATCAAAATCAGTTCATCAAATTTCTTCAAGGTTAGTAAATATGTCAAAATATCCCATGTATTCATATTTTTTTTTATTGCTAAAACCATTCATGACTTTGTATTCATAAAACCTGCCTGCCAGAACTTTGTGATGTATAACTGCATCGACTTGCGGAAGTGTCATTCGATTCCGAATTAAACTAGTTGGATGTGCCAATCCCAAAACTTTCTTCTATCTCATACGTATATTTTAATATTAAAAAAAAAGTTACTCATTTTAATGCTTTAATAATTTTAATTCAATACCATACCAACTTTGATTTTCATCTTAAATTTCTGCTTCAATCAATTAATCGGAGTAAAAAAGAATTTCCGTCTCTGCACGAGCCGATGGACAATAGAATGATAGGCAGATTCTTTTTTTAAATTCAAGGAGGGCCTACTTGCCTTACCAAAAAATAATCATGTACAAAAAATTTAGTTCAGTTCTAGAACTAGCTTCATACATTTTTATGTGGTGCAATATTGAAAATGGTATAAAATTCGCTATTGCAGCGCCCCCATCCGGCGGATTTTTTTCAGAATCAGGGGGATCCAATTAGCCATAGCCATACGCTTACACAAAAAATTTCGTTCAATTCGATGCATAACTTCATGTACTTTTGGTCGGTACAATATTGAAAATGGAACAAAAATCGCGATTGCAGCGCTCCCTTCCGGCGGATTATTTTCAAATTCAGGGAGGACCAACTAGCCACAATCATACATCTATACAAAAAATTTGGTTCAGTTCGATGCATAACTTCATATACTTTTGGTCGGTACAATATTGAAAATGGCACAAAAATCGCGATTGCAGCGCCCCCTTCCGGCCGATTATTTTCAAATTCAGGGGGGACCAACTAGCCATAGTCATACACTTACACAAAAAATTTGGTTAAATTCGATGCATAACTTCATATGCGTTTGGTCGGTACAATATTGAAAATGGCACAAAAATCGCGATTGCAGCGCCCCCTTCCGGCCGATTATTTTCAAATTCAGGGGGGACCAACTAGCCATAGCCATACACTTACACAAAAAATTTCGTTCAATTCGATGCATAACTTCATATACTTTTGGTCGGTACAATATTGAAAATGGCACAAAAATCGCGATTGCAGCGCCCCCTTCCGGCGGAATATTTCAAAACTGAAGGAGGGCCTGCTTGCCACAGCCAAAAACATTCACAAAAAATTTGGTTCAATTCTATGCATAACTTCATACACTTTTTGATGGTAGAATGGCGACATACAGACACACGGACAGACAGACATTTTGTAAAAACATGTTTTTTGGAATGTCTGACCCCTAAAACGTGTAAATCCGTCGAAAACCGAAAGTCGAAAAAAATTTCGATTACAATACTTTCTTCTAATGAAGAGAGAAGAAAGTAAAAATTCATAGCAAACATTCTACAGTACGCTTTAGCTAAAGAAAAAAATTGAATTAACCACCAGAGTAAAAATGCGCCCTCCTCCCAAAACACCTTAAAGTAGCTCTTTTCAAGTAGGGGGATCATCGGATCTTCAAGTTGTTTTTTTTTTTTTTTTTTGGTCAAAACAAAACTTTTTGTGAATGGCCATTATTTAGTGTTACTCATATTTTGATCTATTTTACCTGCACAAATATGCGAGACAAATGCCGCCCTTTTGGGGTGCGCCCTGAGGCGGTCGCCTCACTTGCCTCACCCCTGGCGCCGGCCCTGATGTTTGGGTATCATTAATAAAATGGGACAAAACGGAGGTCCACATATGTGGACCCAGGGAGCGAAGAGGATAACAGAAGCGATATGAGGCAGTTTTTCTACTATCAGTGCGCCGTTAAAGTGGTTAATAATAGATAAAATACATAAATTCATATAAAAAAAATGAAAAAAAAATTAGAAATTCTAGAAATAGTTATTGCATAAAACAGCTCTAATAAAAACTTTTGCAAATCTGTGCTTTTCAGTTGATTAAATACTGTACTATTAAAATTAAAGGAATATATATATATATATATATACCGAGTGTCCCAAAAATGACTGATGGATTTTAAAATTCAATAACTTGCAAACGGTGACAGCTATTTAAAAAATTTTACAGGAGGTTTATGTATAATGTCAGGAGTTTTTTTTCCCCGTAATTTTTTATTTTAGTTCGCATATCAAACAATAGGTGGCGCTGACGGCGATTGAAGGCCTGGTGATCAGTGCGGAGTGAAGTATCGACCAGTCCTTCAATCACCGTCAGCGCCACCTATTGTTTGATATGCGAACTAAAATAAAAAATTACGGTAAAAAAACTCCTGACATTATACATAACCCTGCTGCAAAAAAATTTTAAATAGCTGTCACCGTTTGCAGGTTATTGAATTTTAAAATTCATCAGTCATTTTTGGGACACCGGTATATATATATATATAAATTCACTAACATATTTAATATGTAAAATTATATGAGTTCTTTTTTATTTCTTTTTCTATTAGCTTAGATAATAACTAATTTAAATTATAAATGCAATTAACTTCCATCAATATTCATAATAAAATACAGTCACTTAAATGAATGAAAACATTACATATATTGTGTTAAACAGCTCTAACGAAAACGTTTCGCAAAATCTTTAAAGAAATAAGGAAATATTATCACGCTACGGCTATAATTTATACAATTTAGTATTTATTTATTAATTTTTATATAAAATTTGTTCTAAAATGTTGTTTAATCGCTAATTTCAAACGTTAGAATTTTCATTTAAAAACAGTTTATATATTTCTTTATTTTATTTTCATAAGTTTCGGGAATTTCATAATTTTGAATGCTAGTTAAATATTTGATAATTCACTCCAAAACAATTCAAGATATTAGCGAATATAGAATAAAAATTATTTGTTTGCATGTAAACACAGTTACTTGCAATTATTTTATTGATTTGTATCCAATTTCACTGTTTCAACATATGCATAATCTCTCTTTTTCTTTGCATCGTTGCATTCCCCCATTAATACTTGTATTCAAATAATTAGGACAGATAGGGAAGAAAGTTGATAAGCTTAATCTCATACTTCCTATATTACCTTTCATATTAGATAGTATAGTTTATATAGTTATTCGTTAGTACTTCCATGATTTGAAGTAACTGCATCACAACAATCAACTTTTAAATCTTCTAAACAATTTTAAAATCTTATTTTACAATAATTTGTACCTTACAAAAAAAAAAAAAAAAAAAAAAAAAAAATGTTAACGTAGTAGCTAACATGCACAATACAAGCCAAAATTTTCTAGGTGACAATCGGAGCGATGGGGGGGGGGGGGATTCAATTTGCTTCCACGTTCCCTCCTTTGATAATGTTACTTTCCCCAGAGAAACCAGCCGTCAAAGGTATCGAAGGGTATAATCTAGTTTATTTGCAGCCGTCATAGCCCGGTATGTCAAGAAAACCCTCATTATACGCGGAAATAATAAGACATTTGTTATACCTGAACTCAACTTTTGAGTAAAGAAATGTGTGTGATCTCATATATATGCAGTGTTCTCAGATGGATTTTAGTTTTTCCCCTCCCTAGACTATCAAAAGTAAAATTTCCTACATTCTAAAATCACGTGACTTGAATAAAAATACGGTATTTTGATTGGCTGTCAATAAACATATACCACGTAGAAATAAATAGCAGATGGCAGCAACATAAGTGATTTTGTCTACACAAAAGTTTTCCGATTTATTGGTAAAAATACATAAACAGAAAAAAGGCGATTGTTATTGAAAGAAAGTATAAATAATGCATAGCTCCGCCCTATTTCTTTTTTAGTATTTTCTCCATATATTTGTTAATATTTGTGTGTGATACTCATCTTACAAGTTGAAGTTAAATAAATATATATGACATAAACAACCGTAAAAATATTTAACACGCTCAAATATGTGTAAAAATAATTTTAAATAATAATAATAATAATAATAAAAACTGTGTACTTATATAATGAGGTTTAGGTATGTTTTTACTTTTTAAGAATACATATCTTTTTTTAAACACTTTTTCACTGAAAAAAATTGTAAAAAAAAAAAAAAAAAAAAAAAAAAAAAACTGCCAAATTTTAATTACTTACTATATTTAAAACATATTTTAAATTAATGAAATACGGTGCAAAGATTTTTAAGAAAAGAGATTTTTATAATATTCAAAAGTTCTATTTTTTTTTTTTTTTTTTTTTTTTTTTTTTCAAATCATATTAATATAACTTACATCTGTATTCAAATCGTCCCTTGAAGGCAATGCTCATTTACTTTATGTAGCTAGATTTTCTGTACTGTGCTTTTATTCGGAACGTTTACGTATTATAATGACGATGGGAGGAGTTCAAGTGTAAAAAACAGCGAGGGCGGAGTACAGATGTAAGAACATACTAATAGGTTTTTAAAGTATAATCCGTAGATTAATACTGATAGCTTGATATTTTGGGAAATTTGTTGTTCACTAGAGAGTAATTTCTGCTTTAAAAAAAAATCTATAAATTATATTGAACGGCATGAAGCATGAATATGTTTTAAACAAAATTTTCACTCTATTAATCCGACATCGCTCTTTATTATTCTCAGATAGTTTTTGCAGTGGTATAGTCGTAAAAACAACAGAGAACATACGCTCTAAGCACATGGTATACGCTCAAGGGCAGAGGGTACACATTTGAAAATATATACTATGACTTTTTTGGAAAACAGAGGATATACGGTGTTCCTTAAAAAAACCAGAGGGTATACGGCGTATAACGCGTATGCCCTAAACTACATCCCTGGTTACTGTTAACCTCTTTAAAAATTATTTGCGTTAATAATCATAATCATAATAATAATAATAATCCTTGATAAAGGAAAAAACTGGAGTAAAGTACCAGTTTGCATAGTTTTGGAGAATTGCTCACTATTGTTATGACTAATACTTGTAAATTGTCAAATAAAATTTCTTTATAAGATCAGGATGTTGAATTTTTTTAGCAAGTCTTTTCACCTAGCATTTTTTCTGTTTTACATATCTTATAGCACTATGCTTTATTGCAGGTATAATCATTAAAATTCTCCCTATGCATGTAATATGGGTTTTTCTTACAAAAGAAAATCAGATAAATGATTTATTTTGTTTTACTTAAAAATACTCCAGGAAGAAAGAAAACCCGATCTAACCTCAAGCCGTGTTTCTCCAAAAGAAGGAACATATAAAGGGAAGTTTCACTTTGAAAAGTTTTGGTACTACTTGGTTGTCCCATCGACTAAAAATCTATCTCCAAATTATATGATTAAATGCCAATAATAGATGATTGAGAATGTCACATTCAGTGACATAAATACGATATGCATGTTTAAAACATTAAATGATTTTTATTTCGACTGTTTATTGGTATTTTTATTAATATTCTACTAATGTTTTGTTTTTACGTTATTTAAAATAAAAATAATGTCAATATGTATAATTTGGCTATTAGTTTGGCGATTTGTATGGTTTGGCGAAATCGATGGACGGGATAACCAAATAATACCATTATTTTATAGAATAACTGTAATAACTTTGGTGATAGAATAACTAAAGTTTCTATTAATTCAAATCAAGCTGCTGAAATCTGCAATTTTTTTTTTTTTTTTTTTTTTTTTTTTTTTTCTAAGCGGCTGGATAACAAACTAAGCAATGCCCTTAGCTGGAATAATTAACAACAATAGGTAAAGGAGATGATCATTTACTAGCCATATAGAATTCCGAAAAAGAAATGGGAGTGTTATATTACTATTTCCGAACCCCACTCCCCTCTTCCGTTAACCAAAAAATTGCTTAAAAGCAATTTTTCCCATTTTTTTACTTCGTCCTTCCATGTTCATTCATCACATATTTCACATTTATCACTTTCTCATGTTCATTCTCTGAAAAAAGACAGAAAAGTAAAAAATATATATATACATCTTTTTCTCTTGATTTTGGAAAAGCATTACCAGACTTCTGAAAATTCTCATTCTCTAGAAATAAAAAAGAACACCCTAATTCCCGAAATAGACTTGAAAGTCTTTTAAATTATTCATTCTATATCTCTATAAATGTATCCGTCTCAACTTAATGCGACGGATCTCGTGATGTCGTGATTACCGGATTTAGCACATTACTTATACAAAAACGCATATTTATTATAAATACATATTTCTATATAATTTTTCCGGCTTGAGTTTAAGATTTTTCAGAAAACTGATTTCGTTTCTTGATTTTTTTTTTAAATCATTGTTGGAAAATAATATTTTGTATAGAGATTCTGTAATTGGCTTCATAAACTATTTTAGTAAAGCGTTCCTCTGTCATTTTTTTTCTCCACTAATCATTTAATTCCACTATAAAAATTCAATTTCTGCGCTGTTAATAAAAATATTCATAAATAACTAAATTTTATACATGTGATAACCAACTTTAACATTTAATATATCTTAAAATAATTATTCGATTTAACAAGTGTGTAAGTGTGATCGCATATCGCACAGGGGGTTTCGTTTAATATCTCCTTCAAAACACTTTATCATTAAATTAACAAACGAAAAACAGTTTTCGGCGCTATTTTGGCTTTTCTTCGTCAATCGCGCCAACCAGAACAGAATATACAATTCTTTCCTCTAAATGCTGCGTATGATTTCTTGATTTCTCTATTTGAATCTGCAGACTCGGTGAAGCTACGTAAGTAAATAAAATTATGGATAAAAGTAAAATATTGCAAAGCTTAGCATAAATTTAAGGGAGACAAAACTGGTCATCAGACTGTCAAAATAGATCATAAATAGGATGAAAAAAGAAGCATGTGATTTATTTAATCCATTAATTTATCTTGCATACATAATAATTTTATATAAATTTGCTTGCGACAATTACAAGAAATGAAATTTCAATTTTTAAATTTACTTTATTGCAAATTTTTAAATTTGTAAATCCCACATCTTCAACCTTTACACCATCGTATATTGAAAAAATGTACTTTTAAATGCAGTTTGTTTGAAAGCTGTACCTCAATTTATTTTAGAGATATTAATTTTTTTTGTAGTTTTTAATACGAATTTTGTAATTGTGCAACAGAAGTACTATATTTCTTTTAAAAGTTAAAGAAATGGAGTAATTAGAAGAGAGAAAACAACAGAAAAACATAAACTGATTATACAGCTCATATTCAAAAAATTAGAATAATTACCTTTTTTTTAGAAATTGAAAATATCGTTTGGTAATTTAATGTATTTTAATGAAAATATGCAAACGATATTTTTATTAAGAACTTATTGTTGATTAAACTTACTTGTTATCTTAAATTTAATATCATTTTTGAAAAGATTAATTGCAAAAAAAAATTATTTTGAAAAGTCAAAATATTAGAATATTTATTCAAGTGGTTCAAAATATTAGAATATTTCACATTAATTCTCCTTTAATTATTACCAATCCTTAACTGGTGGCATCATTGATTAAATTCAGACTATTTTATTTAAAATCAGTATTCTTTTTTGCAGTTTGTTTCTTTTTCGTCTTAAAATGGGCCGTGTGAGTGATATTCCTGAATCTACTAAACGTCGTATGGTTGATTTGTATCGGCACGGTAAAAATCAATGTTTTATAGTGAATTATTTACATTGTTCGCAATCGAGCGTTAGTAAAATACTAACACAATATTCAAAAATTGGAAAATTTCAAAATAATCGCCGAAATGGTGGCCGAAAACCAAAAACATCTGCTAGAGATGACAGGAAACTGAAGTGTATAGTTAAGAAAAACCGTTTTAAAATTGTGCGATTCTTGCACCGAAAATGGAAAGAAGAAGGAGTTGAAGTTTCTACATCGACAACATTAAGACGTCTCCATAAATTTAAATTTGAATCTCGAGTAGCGAAAACAAAACCTCTCATGACTGCAAGATAAAAGCGTATAAGATTGAATTGGTGTAAATCAAGACGTTTATGGAGCAATGAAGATTGGAAAAATATATTATTTAGTGATGAAAGTATGTTTTGTGTTTCATATGGTAATCAAGGTATTCGAGTTTGGAGAATAAAGCAAGAAGCATTTGATAAAGAATGCCTTAAACGTTCCGTAAAATTTGCTGCTAGTGTCATGGTTTGGGGTTGTAGGAGTGCAGAAGGACCTGGAAAGTTATGCATCGTCTACGAAAAGGTTAACTCTCTGATATATCAAGAAATTTTAGAATATTACATGATTCCATCATCAGAAGATTTATTTGAAGATGATTTCATCTTTCAACAAGATTTAGCGTCCCCGCATACCTCGGTGTCAACTAAGAATTGGTTCCGCCAACGCAACATTAAGGTACTTCCTTGGCCACCAAATTCACCAGATCTTAATCCCATCGAAAACGTATGGTGTATAATGAAGAAAAAACTTCAAGAAAATCCTCCTTCAAGTAAAACTGAGTTAGTGGCACGTATAAAGTCTATTTGGGCTAATATTGATAGAAATGTTTGTAAACACCTTGTATATAGTATGCAAGATCGATTGTATGCTGTTATGAAAGCTAAAGGGGATGCTACAAAATATTAACTACCATTTACTTCATATTCATAAGGTAATATTGTTGCGTAAAATAAAATATTCTAATATTTTGAACCAATCTAAATTTTATTCTAATATTCTGGTGTGTTTAAGGAAGCTGTATACCTAATTTATTGTGCTGTATTTTATATTTTATAAATGTTAAAATCTTATCTAAACATTCCAGATTTAATTTATAAGAAATTTAATTGCATTTACTTAGTATAAAAAATAAATAAATGACAAATAATTTTTTCTTATTACTTTTTCTCAATTATTCTTATATTTTGAATATGAGCTGTATTAAAATTAATATTTTAATTAAAATAATAGTCTTTTTCAAAATTTTCTGATTTGTTGTGTGACAACAGGTATTTAGCTATAAGTACGCAAAATTTGAGCTCTTTGGCTTATGAAGTTCTTGTGTACGGACTCTGTGACGGGCAGACAGAGGACAGAGACGAATATAATTTCGTCGGATGAACGAAACCCTAAAAATTGTCTGAATCAGTGAGTTTATCAAACATTTCTCTGTAATATCATCAATTTTCATATTTTTGTATGCAGCAGTTTTCTTAACTTTCTGAGCGGTTTGCTCGTTATTTCTGTTCTCAAAAACAGATTTATTCTTTTGTAGACAAAAATATATCAAACAGAATTGTATCTCAAGATGAATATCATATAAAATGGCATGAAGGACATTCTAGAAACAAACAACTAAAGAAAATTTTAATTAAGGTTATTTTTTAAAAGCAATTTATGAAAATGCTAGAAAGCCCTCAAGACGCTCAGAGGACATTGAATAATAGAGTCCCTTCGGTCACATAAAATCATTGCCATCGGTGGGGAAGGATTAGTTACTTTATTTTTAATAGAGAAATGCTTTTAAAGGTATAAAAAAATTATCATTTTGGTTTTTATATTTAGTATATCTATTTAAACAATTTCTGTACTCTGAAAACATGCTTTCGTCTATCCAAAGTAATGCTTGTTCAATATTATTAAAAATAAATAAATAAATATTATATATATATATATATATATATATATATATATTAGAGGTCTGCACGGGCCGGAATTTCCAGGCCCGGCCCGGCCTGGCCCGTAGAAAAGTTGTTTCGGCCCGGCCCGGCCCGTTGTAAAACTCAAAAGTTCGGCCCGGGCCCGGCCCGGCCCGTTTAAATTTTTATATTTTAGGCCCGGCCCGGCCCGTACAAAAATCAGCGAAAACAGGCCCGGCCCGGCCCGGCCCGTTTTGGCCCGTTACAATTTCTACCATTTCTGAAAAATTCCGATTTTTATCATATAACTAAGATTCCTTTAAAGAATACTGCGTACATATCTATGTAATGATTTTACAGTATATTTTACAGCAAATACACATTAACAACGTTAAACAACATGATTACTTAGATTCTTAGGCTTTCAATATTCGAATAAAGATTCATTAAAAAATTAATATGGCTTAGAATAAAAGAAAAAAGAAAGAAATCTAAAAACATCGTTAATTTTGAAGTTGTTTAATAAAAGAAGATTTATAAATATATTTCTATATCATTTTATTATAGATTTCAATTCCAAATTCATTCTTAAATTCAAAGAAGCTCCTTTCTGATACATTTCTAAATTCATTTTTTTTTTTCTCAGAAACGCATAAGATTAGCAGATATCTTTATTCAGAAACTATATAATCGAATAGCGTTATCCATTTTTTGATACAAGCAATTTAAGAATACTGCAAACAAATAAAATACTGTCATAATTAGCGTTTTGAATAGAATTTCCGGAAGCAATAGCAAGGCAAGGGAGAAAAACCTGCAATCATTTGAGAAACTATTATATCTCAACAAAGTTATGCAAGTATTTTATTTACCAAAAATGAAAAACGCTATTCGATTCCAAATCCCTTCAATAGTTAAGCTTATCACTTTTGTACTTTCACAATTTAAAATTAATCAGAAAATGTGTCAAACTTTCGCATTATTGAGAAATTAATTTAAAAATCATCAAAAAGTATATATCCGAAGACTAAGCTAACATAAGTTCTTTATCACTGTTAATAATTTTACAAATCACGTTTTCTGCCAATAATTAAGTCTAGTACCGGTCCGGCCAGTCTATATGTAGAAAAGTAATGCAAGCGTGATCTCGGACCGGCATGAGTCAGCTAAAAACATATTAAAACGGGTTATACATAATGTAATTCTCCGATGCCGATACACTGTGCATTTTTATATCGACGCTGTCAAACTAGTATAGCCACATTTATACTTATTCTCGTTAAAACCATTTTCGTTGAAAATAGCTCATATTTTATCGTTTCTGCTTAAATCTTCAGAACGGGCCGGCAGGCCCGAAAATTTTTTTTATCGGCCCGGCCCGTCTGGCCCGTTCAATTTTTTTGCCGGCCCGGCCCGGCCCGTTTATGTTGTTTGTCGGCCCGGCCCGGCCCGTTGAAAAAACTATTCTAAATCTGCCGGCCCGGCCCGGCCCGTTAGAAAATTCGAAACAATTCCGCCGGCCCGGCCCGGCCCGGGCCCGTGCAGACCTCTAATATATATATATAAAGTAGTGACTGGTTTCACATTAATTTGCATTAAAATTTTATTGTATTTCTAATTACACAAAAATTACCTGTTAAGGGTTAAAAATTACTTTCGCTTTATGAACCGGTTCTGAAATAGAAAGTTACTGTATAAAAAATATCTGTGACCAAAATCGAAAAAGTAATCCAGGAGCAAGCCTGAGAGGGACCTCAACTATCCGATGCAAATAAATAAATAAATTAATTAATTAATTAATTAAATTAAAAAAATAAAATAATAAAAATAAAAATGTTAAAACGCGAAAGAGTTATTAGAAAAATGCGTCGCCATAGAAATAGCATTAGCTCGCAAGTGTCTTCGCAGCAGTGGCGTAGCTAGGTTGGGGGACATCCGGAACGGATGCAAATTGTGTCACCCCCCGCCCACGATGGTGTCACCCCCCCCCAAATCCACCCCCTTTTTTTATCACAAGTCTACGTTATTGCAAATAAGATTTCAATAATTTTTGCATGCCTGGTGTGATTTTATAGATAATTCGAAGAAATGAATACATAATTGTAATTTAAGTACAAAACACCAAAAAGTTTGCTTTTGTTAGCCTCTTGCAGGATAGGTAGTTTTCAGCATATATAAAAATAAATGACATTGACATGTTTCGGAACCGTCAAATAAGTTCCATAATCATAATATAAATCATTATTTATATTATGAATATGGAACTTATTTGACGGTTCCGAAACATGTCAATGTCATTTATTTTTATTGTAACGATTACCATTTTGTTTTTTAATCAGTCGAACAAATTTTTGCTCAAGTAATTTAGTATTTGATTATTGAAAAATTAAAACAGTTTGAACTTTTATTTTACATAGTTTAAAAAATTTTCATCATTTGCAAATTCCAATTATTTTCAAAAATTCATTGCAAAAGAATAATAAATCAATTAAATTAAATTTTATTCATGTTCGTTAATGTTTAATTATTAATAAGTATTAAAATCGGTTTTCCAATTTGCATAGTTTAATAAATATCATGCTCAAAAATATTTTATAAATTATTCACAGCTATTTAAGTTTTATTAAACTCAATAAAACCTAAAGTAAATTAAATATAACTCGCTAATTACAGTTCGAAATACTAATCTCCAATTAATAATTATATATTAAAACCAAATTTAGAGTTTCCTTGGGCAAAATTAAAAAAGTTTTTTTTTTTTTTTTTTTTTTTTTTTTTTTTTTTTTTTTAAATATTTTTATGTAATCTATCTCCATGTATTTGTTTGTTTCAAGTTTTCACTAAATTATTTCAGTATAATTTCTATATACAAAGGACAATCGATTTTCAAAATCATACTACATTTTTTTTTTTTTTTTTTTTTTTCAAAAAGCGAAATTTTTGGGAATGTTCAGTTCAAAATATTAATCTCTTTTTAAAAAATATATACTGAAGCCAAATTTAGAGCTTTCTTTGAGGTAATTAAAAAATAAATTTTTGTAACTTTAATTTGAAATTTTTTTAATGTGATCTACATGTTACATATTCGTTTGTTTCAAAAATTTACTAAATTATTTAAATATAATTAAAAGGACAATTAATTTTTAAAATCATATGTACCTTATTATTATTATTATTATTATTATTTAAAGAGCGAATTTTTTCTCATTTAATGATAGATTAAATAAGGTGAAAACATGGCGGATTATCAATTTCAAAGAACTAGTAGCAATAACAAAAATTGAGTTTTAAAAAAGTAGCCTACTAGCAACACCGAATTGGTCCACGCAAACGGAGAAGAATGACTCTAATTGCATGCAAATGTGAGATGGGGAGGAAGAAGAAAACGTATACTAAATTTCGCCTGGATTAATGCATAAAAGCAACTAATACTAGTATGCTAAAAGCAACTAATATTAGTGTACAAAAAGCAACTAATACTAGTGTGCAAAAAGCAACTAATACGAGTGTGCAACTGTCAATCGCAGCGGGAACGTAATGAAAGATGCAGACTTTCAATAATGGTGAAGAGACTGGCATGGACTTTATCTATGGAAATACAATCAAATGGTTCAGAGGCTCATAAATTTTCCGGAAAGCGGTTTGCAACCTTATTCACTTGGCATTCTTCTAGTGTTTTCGAATCGTATAACAACATCGCCTTCCAGGTTATTTGCTGATTAATTCCGACCATGCATCTTCAATAAAAGATTTTTTTAATGTGTATTATTACTACTAAAAGTTTTGCCCATCTTTTATGAAAAACCCTGTGTATATTTTTAAAAATGCCTTTTTTTGTTATCGACAATAAAAAATCAATCATTCCCCCACCCCCCACCTCTCTCGTAATTGAAGACTAAAAAATTTTCTACATAGCATGCATGGAATTTCATTCGTTTATTAATGTAATAATATTAACGCAATAAACGTAATGGGCAATAGCATCCATTGTTAAAATACATGGGCTCTCTGAGAATCTGGGACAGTGAGAAAATGCTCAAATTTAGGTAGTGAATTACTTTGCGAAAACCGCATTACTCTTGTGCTGCGATCTTTCTTTTGGTACATACCACACAAAATAATCACGTTTCAAGTATAACATTTCTAATATATCGGACATGGGGATCATCCGATTTAGCTTGATCAATAAACAAATAAAATAGTTCCCTGCGTAAAAACTGTATTAAACACTATATATTATTATTCTTGAAATATTACTGGTTTGAGTGTAATTAATATGCTGTCAGTGCAATCTGTTTTTTACTTTTTTCTTTTCTTCTTTTTCTTTTAAATTTTTCTATTGCTGAGACTATTTTTGCAGTAATTTATTTATTTATTCTGTTTTACATTTTTAGGAAACCAGTGCAATTATTTAAGCACTTAGGAATCGAGTTGAAAATGTTGTGCAAAAATTGAGCTACTCGGTAGTATATATCAGTGGCTTCCGGTAATAACCAGGTAAGGCACATTTTTAATATTTTGAGTAATTAACGTTTAAAGTTTTCAAATGTCTTTTTATCATTGCTTTTATAAAATAGATTAGAACATAATAATTTTCACTTCATTCAATTAGGATATAAGAAGCTCTTTTTTTGCCAAAATAGTTATATAAAAATAGTTTTTATTAATTGAAAACCAATTAAAAATGTAACTTTTATCTGGTTCTTACCGTTTTACATTTATTTTTAATAAATGTAAATAAAATAAAATTTTAACTTTAATTTTTTTAATAGTGAAAATTATTAAGTTCTAATCTATTTTATAAAAGTAATGATAAAAAGACAGTTTTTGAAAACTTTAAACGTTAATTACTCAAAATATTAAAAATGTGCCTTAACTTTATTACCGGAAGCCCCAGAATTATAGACGATTTAAAGAAATAAATAGAAATCTTATCTAGTTATCACCGTTACTTTATGCACTTACCCGATTATTACTGCTTTTTCAATTTTATAATGAAAATTTATAGTCGCCCTATGACGGTAAGTATTCGATTTTCATTTTTCATTACTATGGCAGATGAAAGTACTCTTTTAAAGCTACATTTCCACAAATTATCTCAATTTTTTTCAAAAAAGTGCCTTACCTGGTTATTATCGGAAGCCACAGATATATTATTGAGATAGTAACAGACATGATATTTCAGTAATTTTTCTATGTAATATAAGTTTGGAGTAAATGCAATATCTGGATGTTTGCAGTTCTTATGTAATGCAATCGTATGAAAATTCGCATTTACTTTTATTTATTTATTTTAATAAAATTAACAGTAATATAAAATTAGAAAAAAAAAAAAAAAAAAAAAACATGTCACCACAAATGGGGAAGAGCTTAGCACCCTAATAAGACACCCAGTAACATTGAAGTAGAAAGGAATAATAATAATAATAATATAAAATCCACGAATTTGAAAATAATGATTAATGAATAAGTACTTAGGGTAATTGGAAACATGATTGTTGTTTCCTGACTGCAAAATTTTGATGCACAAAATTATTTTGCTTATAAACCGAAAAATAAGGATCTGGATTTAATTTAGTTATACGTAAATCTTTTGCTGTGATGCAGATATTGCTTTCTTAAATGTGGTGTATTGCACTTTTCTAATTAAATAATGTTAAAAAAGAGGATGAAAAAATGCAGGAAAAGAAAGTTTGAACTTAAATATTTAAGATGTATCAAATAAACTGTTATTACTCCTTTTAAATGTCTGCAGTGTAATTTTAATTCATTGAGCGATATAAGCATTAAATGGGAAAAGAAACGAAAAAAAAATGTGTTACTTAAAATGTATTAAGAGGTGACAGTTGTAATAATATTACACAACGTGTACTTCACGGGGAAAAAAATCAGCAATTTTAAAGAATTTAATTTTAAGGGTTTACTACTTTTAACTTTTTTTCTTAGGGACAGAACTTTAATTTGCACATGTGTAACATTATTTTCTATACTTGAATTTATACATTAATGCATCATTTTCTTTTTAATTCAGGATCTGCATTATGTATATATATATATATATATATTTTTTTTTTCTGTTTTATAAGTTAAAGATATCGCATAAATCGCACTTCACTTGCAAAAAATCTACAATGTAAAACAGTCAGCACAAGCAATATAAAAAACTATTAAGAAGTTACATAAGTAGTTACCTTCTAAGTAAAGCAGTTTCTTGCCACATTTACAACATTATTTTCTAAATTTTAAGGATATAAATAAATGCTCAATGTCCTCGAGCGAGGACTGGAGCATTAACGTAGTAGCTAACATGCACAATACAAGCCAAAATTTTCTAGGCGACAATCGGAGTGTGTATGTGGGTGGGGGGGGGGGTTCAAATCGCTTCCATGTCCTCTCCTTTGATAATGTGACTTTCCCCAGAGCCCAGAGTGAGCAGCTTTCAAAGATATCGAAGGGTATAATCTAGTTTCTTTTCAGTCTTCATAGCCTAGTATGTCAAGAAAGCCCTCATTATACGCGGGAAATAATAAGATATTTGTTATACCTGAACTCAACTTTTGAGTAAAGAAATGTGATATATATATATATATATATATATATATATATGCAGCGTTCTCAGATGAATTTTAGTTTTTCCCCTAGACCAGAGGTTCCCAAAGTGTTCTCCGCGGAGCCCTTGGGGCTCCGCCTGAACTTTCCAGAGGCTCCGCGGCGTTCTTGGAAAATAAACAAAACATGAAAGAAATTAATGTATTGCAAGTGAAAGATTACTATTTAAGAATTTTTTTGTGCGCGTGTGTGTCAAGATTAAGTAATATCTCTAACTGGCTTGAAAAATACAAAAATACACTTATATATCAATGAACAATGAACAATGTAGTCAGTTTCTTGGACTTCCTAGTTGCAGTGCAACTTAACATCCAGGATATCAAGATACAGTGATTTTAAATGCAATGGGAGCCATAAAGATGTTTAAACGTTGCTGGTTGCCACAGAAAGAAGAGTATAAGAAATAGATGAATTAAATATGTATCTATTTTCTATATAAGATATTTGGTTTAAATTGCTTTATTTTATGCTTCTGTATTTATTGATTTTTAAAAATTTGGTTTAAAATAAGCTACAAGAAATGGCATTCTGAATCGAATGCAAAATATGAATCGAAATAGAAAAGGCCCACCAGTACTGTTAACTCTTCTTGTCGAAGAAAAGGGAGAGCAGTTTTGTTCTTTGGAGCTCCGTCTATTCATATGTTTATATTTAATTCCTTTTTGCTTAGTAAGAAAGTTCTAACGTCCTAGTGAAGTAAATGTGTCTCACATTGTTTATATTCTTTCACTTCACTCTTTAAAATGAGGTACTTTATACTACATTAATTGGCTATATATTCTGACAAATGTTTTAGGCTTTGATTGTTTCAATGGTGGACTAGATTTATCACTTTTCGTTAATATTTTTATTTAAGTGAATTAATCTCAAATTCCATGTTCTAATTCAGTTTAAAATTTAAAACTTCTTTAAATTTTAGCGCCGCAATTAAGAAATAACTATCTATTTTCATTTTCATAATTGCTTGGATTCTAAATTTTATTTCAAAGTTAAAATTTGTAGTCAAATTAATCTTCAAATAAGATAGTACTACAAGAAAGTACTGAAGCAAGATGGTTATCCCGAGGAAAAGCGTTGACACGTTTTCTGAAGCTGCGTGCAGAGGTTGAAGCCTTTTTGACAGATCACAACCCCCAATAAGCAACAATTTTAAATGATGAAGATTGGTCATGTAAATTGGCATATTTGGCGGACATTTTTTGTAAAATTAACGAAATGAAATTATCTTTGCAAGGAGAAAGACTTACTGTTTTTTATTCAAACTCCAAAGTGTAGGGATTTAAAAGGAAACTTACCTTCTGGTCTGAATGTGTAGAAAAGGCTGCTATAAGGTACTTTGCTCTTACTAAAATGTTCTTAAATGACCATAACATCACGTTTGAAAAAAAAAAAATCAGAAAAGTATTCAAGATCATGTCAAAGCTCTGATACATTCAAATGAGTATTTCATTCCAGCTGCTCAAAATAAGATGCTGGACGATTTAAAAGGGGTATTACATCTATTCAGTATAAAAACAAAACCACACAGCTTAAGCTCTGAATAATACGAAACTCTCATTGATTTAACATCTCAAAGCGATCTAGTAATCTCCTTTCAAAGCAGGCGTACCGCTGAATTTTGGCGTCATTTGACAGATGAATACAAAATCTTGTCAAACAAAGCAAAATTAATTTTATTCCCATTTTCAACGACATATCTGTGTGAAGCTGAATTCTCCATTTATCAAAACAAAATACAGAAAACGGTTAAATGCAGAACCAGACATTTGCTTACAATTGTCAAAAATTGCACCAGACATAAAAAAAACTGTGCAAAACAACTCGAGCAGATTTTTCACACTAAATTTTTATGTTATTGTTCGTCTTACTTTATGCAGAAAAAAGGGCATTTAATATTTGTATATAATGTATATTATTTAATTTTTTTCTTTTGGACCTTATTTTTATTTTTTTTTAAACTGTTTACTTTATTTTTATTAAATTTTACTTATTTAAATCTTCTATCCCAGTTTTCAAAATAGATGAATTAATTGTATTTAATTTTTAAAACAATGTTTGCAGCTTAAAATATCTTTTTTTTTTTTTTTTTTTTTTTTTTTTAAGATATTGTATCATTTAAAATCACTAACTAGATTTATTTGAGTGTAGTGTGTGTATCTATTTATTTGTATTTATTTCTTTGATTTTCTTTTAATCTGTTTATGTTATTTGTATTAATTTTCAGTTATTTAAAGTTTTTTATACTGTTTTTCATCGTAAAATAATGTTTGTCGCTGAAAACATATTTTTATTGCAACTTTTATCAAAACTCCTCATTAGATTCATATTACATTTGTGAATACATATTTCTTTTTTTTATATATAAATTTAAATTCTTTAATATGTTTATGTAATTTGCATATTTAAATTTTCTATACTGTTTTTCATTGTACAACAACGTTTGTCAATTAAAACATACCTTTTTTGCAACATCTTTTATCATTTAATAAACCCATTATTAGATTAATTTAATATTTATATACGTTGTGTATATAGAGTTTTTAATTTTCGTAACATTAATCTGTTTATTTTATATTTATAACTTCTTAATTATTTAAATTTTTTATGCTGTTTTAAATAATTGTAATTAATTTTATAAGCAACGTATATTGCTGAAAACGCATTTTTTTTAGCATCTTGTTTCACTTTAAAACCCCTCTTTAAAAATTTCTTTTAATTGATCTCTGCCATTTTTTCTAACCAGAAATAAGTCTGCAGTAATTTAAAAATATATATTGGTTATTTACATTTGCCGTCATATTAAGAATTTAAAATTGTGCTCAATTCCAGTTCTACCTCTTGCTTAGACTTTTTGTCAATGTATCCGCAATAATATAAATTTAATACCACCCATATATCAAAGGGCATAGCCGGGTTTCTTAGTAAAATATGCCCTTGAGTCAACCACATTGAGTCTTAAATGGATCGATAGCCCATAAAAAGATATTCATTTCTCCCCAGTTTTAAGTTTGTATCTCAAGACCATGGGGGATAATGGCCCTAAATGCCTGTCTCTGAAAAGAGCGCATTGTGACGAAAGTACTGAGCAGATTTCAACGAAAAAAATAAGGGGTGTAAAAAACCACCATACGAATGTTTGACATTTTTTTCAGATTTTTTTAAACAAAAGAATAAGTTTTCTAACATTTTTCCTCTTTTTAAATGTACATTTTAATTAAAAATAAACTGAAATTTCTGAGTGACCACCATTTTTTTGCATGAAATATTATGAGACATGATGCATATTCACTATAACTTTCAACTTTCTACGTATGGTGCATCATATTAAAAAAAGGGCAAAAATATTCCGGCGGGAATGTGGGGCGTGTCTCGGGCAAATTTCACGCCTTCTTTTAAAAATACCATGTGAATTAATGTGTGAGATTTGAAAAGAAGGCGTGAAATTTGTCCAAGACACGCCCCACATTCCCACCGGAATATGATTTTGCCCCTTTTTTTAATATGATGCACCATACGTAGAAAGTTGAAATTGATAGTGAATATACATCATGTCGCATAGTATTTCATGCAAAAAAATTAAGGTGGTCACTAAAAAATTTCAGTTTATTTTTAATCAAAATGTGCATTTAAAAACGGGGAAAATGTTAGAAAACTTGTTCTTTTGTTTAAAAAAATCTGAAAAATTTGTCAAACATTCGTATGGTGGTTTTTTATATCCCCTATTTTTGTCGTTAAAATTTGCTTAGTAGTTTCGTCACAATGCGCTCTTTTCCAAAAAAGGTATTTAGGGCCATTACCCCCCATGGTCTTGACATACAAACTTAAAACTGGGGAGAAATGAATGTCTTTTTATGGGCTATCGATCCATGTAGGACTTGATGTGGTTGACTGAAGGGCATATTTTACTAAGAAATCCGGCTATACCCTTTTGTTAGCGATGTATTTCTAATATTTTTCTTGTTGCAGTTCATTTAACATGTGTAGTTTTCAACTGCATATCTGTTTTGAGGCAAAAACAACGACGAAAAAAAGCTTTTTTCCGAACTATAATTAATAGCCAAATACTTTAAATAAAATATCCAAAAAAGTGAAAAAAGGCTGCACATAACAATAGAGATTATAGATTTTTCCCCACTTACTTAATTACTAAAACCATGACCTGCTTCTAAATGTATTTTTAAAAAGATGGTTCAAAAATTAGCTGAGAAGCGATTCATTTTCGATGAATATTTAGAAGTACTAGAAATTTAAAGAAGGACGAAAAAATATTTCATTATCGTATCATTCTATTATTGGTAGGCAGGACTAGTGAAAAGTTACATACTACGCATTTTTTTCTTTATTTTTTTTTTCTTTCACGAGTAGTCTATTGGAATTATACGGACATGTTTAAAAGATACACAACTTCCCTTTTTTTCTCTGTGTGTATTGTTTTCGCCATAAATAATAATAGTTTTACGTAAACCCCAATGCAATGAAAAATCCAAACGTGGTTAAGATTTTGATCTGTAATTTCGAGTTCATACTAAAAAAAACTTTGAGAAATCACAAATTTTTAACTATAACTTTGTTCCAATTGAAGGAAATATCTCGATTGTACAAGGTAGCTGTTTTAATTTAAAAAATGACTTTATTCCTTATTTTTAATTTAATTTATCCAATAATAGTAATATTAAATAAAACTGTTAACGGGCTACATAATTGATTTTTTTTTTTTTTTTTTTTTTTTTTTTTTTTTTTTTTTTTTTTACTTCTAATATGAATTCAGAATTTCTATATCAGGAAAGTGCCAAACTGAGAATCTTGGTCCAATGTTGGAAGTTACTAGCGCGGATTTTTATCCAGCAGATTTTTCTGTGCTCCATACGAATAAAAACATTAATTTGTAAACCACAGAGTATCATTGGGTTCAGGGGCTCCGCCTTAGAAATTCTTCTCAAAAAGGGCTCCGCGAGCCAAAAAGTTTGGGAACCTAGAATATCAAAGTAAAATTCCCTAGATTCTTAAAACACGTGTCCTGTATAAAAAAGACGGTATTTTGACTTTCTGGCAATAAACGTGTAGAAAGAAATAGCAGATGGCTGAAACATAAGTGATTTTGCCTATGCAAATGTTTCCAGATTTATTGGTAAAAGTACATAAGCAGAAAAAAGGCAAGGCTTATTGGAAGAAAATCTAAATAATGTGTAGCTCCGCCCTATTTCTTTTTTAGTATTTTTCACATATATTTGTAAATATTTGTGTGTGATACTCATCGTACAATTTCAAGTTAAATAAATATATATGACATAATACATCATAAGGAATATTCAACACGCACAAATAAGTGTAAAAAAAACTATAAAAAACATTGCACTTATATAATGAGGTTTGGTATGTTTTTTACTTTTAAGAACACTTATTGTTTTTTAAACAATTTTTCACTGAAAGAAATTTTATAAAATCTCTCAAATTGTAATTATTTACTATATTTTAAACATATTTTAAATTCATTAAATACGATGCAATGATTTTTAAGAAAAGAGATTTTTACAATATTCTAAAGTTTTTCAGTTTTTCTCAAATCATATTAATACAGTTTACATCTGTATTCAAATCGTCCCGTGCAGACGATTCTTCACCTACTCTATATTGCTAGGTTCTGTGCTTTTATACGGAACGGTGAGGTCTCATACAAACGACTTATTTGGTTTTGTTTAAAAATACTTCAGGAAGAAAGAAAACCCTGATCTAACCTCCGGCAAAGAAATAGACTGGTACAAGAACCTCAGCTTCGAAAACACGTAACTGCGCCATCTGTTGGTACCTTTGTAATCTTGCGCTACCATGCATAGCAGGAAAGCAAACATTACAGGATGAAGCAGTGCGCGCGCGCGCCCGCCGCGCGCCAAGGACGAAAGATAGTTTCGTTGATATGCGCGCGCAGACGCCGCGTTTTTTCTCCGGTCAAGAACAACACTTGCTTGTGTAGCGTGGGTCGGCCATCTTGCTTTATGCTGATACTCGCCGGCTCGTAAAAGCAGTGAATTTATTAAGCATTTACAGCTTTTTAAAACAGGGTAAGTGACAGATGCTTATGTATATGTTATTTATTTAAATGTTCCCATAAGTTTCCATTTTAATTTAAAGATCATTATCGCACTATTGTGTAATTAAAATGTAATCTATGCCATATATTATTAATACATTATTATTACGTATTTTTATATTAGTATGCATTTATATTAGTGTGCAACGCAATAGTATTATTATTCTTTAATTATTATAGTAGTAATATATAGAATAGTATTATATAGTATAGTATTATTTAGTATAGTAGTATTGTATAGAATAGCATTATTATTATTATTCTGATTTTTCTGATCTTGTAACAGATCGCTGATTATGTGCAATAATTTAATATAATATAACAATGCAATAGTATTATTATTCTTTAATTAATATAATAGTATTATATAGTATAGTAGTATTGTATAGAATAGCATTATTATTATTATTCTGATCTTGTGACAGATCGCTGATAATGTGCAATAATATAATATAATATAACAACGCAATACTATTATTATTCTTTAATTATTATAATAGTATTATATAGTATAGTATAGTATTATACAGTATAATAGTATTGTATAGAATATCATTATATTCTTTTTTATTACAAATTAAAATAATGATTTTATCACAGTTTTTTAATAAAAGTGGAAACTTGTGTTAATATTTAAATTACATATAAATGCATAAAAATCTGTCGCTTACATTTTAAAATGAAGAGGGTGAAAAATTATATATTATTAACGTCCTCATACTTTGAGTGAAAATGATTAATTGCAAAGAATTCATTACTATCACGAATAAAATTTAAAAGAAAACAATACTTTTCAATTGTTAAATATTTTTCTTTCCTTTAAGAGAATAGCATCAGTTCTTTCATATCTATACATACATTTCCCCTTAATGAAACAAAAAATAATAGACACTCATTAAATAATAATAATAATTCAATATATACTATAAGGTTGAAATGCGCGGGTCTCCCCCCATCACGTGCTCCTCGCTGTGCTTCATCCCTGTAAAGTTTGTTTTCTAGCACTGCTCAAAGTAGCCTAGGTTACGTAGCGGTGAAAGAAGTCTGCGTTTACATTGAGCCAATGAGAGCTTTCTATCTTTTTCCCTCTCTAAGATCTTTGCCTCCGGCCCTCTTTCTCTAATGAATGAGCATATAAAGGGTAGTTTCACTTTAAAAAGTTTCTAGCGATTCCAATCGAGATGCTGAAATCTGCAAATGATTTTTTTTATTCTAAGTGGCTGGATGGCAAAATAAGCAATGCCCTTAGCTGGAGTAATTAACAACAGTAGCTCCAGGTGGTGATCATTTATTAACCATATAGAATTCCGAAAAAGAAATGGAAGTGTTATATTACTATTTCCGAACCCCACTCCCCTCTTCCGTTAACCAAAAAATTGCTTAAAAGCAATTTCGGCCATGTTTTTACTTCTTCCTTCCATGTTCATTCATCACACATTTCACATTTATCACTTTCTCATGTTCATTCTCTAAAAAGGACAGAGAAATAAAAAATAAAAAAATATCTTTTTTCTCTAGATTTTGGAAAAGCATTAACAGAATTCTAAAATTTCTCTAGAAATAAAAAAGAACTCCCTATCCCTAATTCCCCAAATACACTCTTGAAACTTGAAATAGTCTTTAAAATATTTTTTCTATATCAATATCAATAAAGGTATCCGTCTCAACTTAAAGCGACGAATTTCGTGATGTCCAGATTTTATACACAAACATGTATCGAAACGCCTATTTATTATTAATACATGTTTCTGTATACTTTTTCCGGCTTGAGTTTAAGATTTTTCAGAAAACTGATTTCGTATCTTGATTTTTTTTAAATCATTGTTGGAAAATAATATTTTGTATGGAGATTCTGTAATTGGCTTCATAAACTATTTTAGTAGAGCGTTCTTCTGTCATTTTTTTTTCTGCACTAATCCTTTAATTCCACTATAAAGATTCGATTTCTGCGCTATTAATAAAAATATTCATAAATAACAAAATTTTATACATGTGATAACCAACTTTAAAATTTAATATATTTAAAAATAATTATTCGATTTAACAAGTGGGTAAGTGTGATCGCATATTGCACAGAGGGTTTTGTTTAATATCTCCCTTCAAAATACTTTATCATTAAATTAACAAACGAAAAACAGTTTTTCGGCACTATTTTGGCTTTTCTTCGTCAATCGCGCCAACCAGAACAGAATATACAATTCTTTCCTCTAAATGCTGCCTTGATCACATGATTTCTCTATTAGAATCTGCAGACTCAGAGAAGCTGTGCAAGTAAATAAAATTATGGATAAAAGTAAAATATTGCAAATCTTAGCATAAATTTAAGGGAGACAAAACTGGTCATCAGAGGCGGCTAGTAATTTAAATGAATAAAAATTTAATAAATAAATAAACTATTTCACTTTGTGTATCAAAATAGATCATAAATAGGATGAAAAAAATAAGCACGTGATTTATTTAATCCATTAATTTATCTTGCATACATAATAATTTTATTTAAATTTGCTTGCAACAATTACAAGAAATGAAATTTCAATTTTGAAATTTACGCTACTGCAAATTTTTTAACTTCTAAAACCCCATATTTTCAACCTTTACACAATCGTATATTGAAAAAATGTACTTTTAAATGCAGTCTGTTTGAAAGCTGCACCTCAATTTATTTTTGAGATATTAATTTTTTGTAGTTTTTAATACCAATTTTGTAATTGTGCAACAGAAGTACTATATTTCTTTTAAAAGTTAAAGAAATGGAGTAATTAGAAGAGAGAAAACAATAGAAAAACATAAACTGATTATATTAAAATTAATATTTTAATTAAAATAATAGTCATTTTCAAAATTTTCTGATTTGTTGTG
This sequence comes from Maratus speculifer, assembly GCA_964019185.1. NCBI lineage: Eukaryota > Metazoa > Arthropoda > Arachnida > Araneae > Salticidae > Maratus > Maratus speculifer. The sequence goes on from OZ025303.1 coordinate 73,876,035, forward strand.
TGACAACAGGTATTTAGCTATAAGTACGCAAAATTTGAGCTCTTTGGCTTATGCAGTTTTTGTATACGGACTCTGTGACGGGCAGACAGAGGACAGAGACGAATAGGATTTCGTTGGATGAACGAAACCCTAAAAATTGTCTGAATCAGTGAGTTTATCAAACATTTCTCTGTAATATCATCAATTTTCATATTTTTGTATGCAGCAGTTTTCTTAACTTTCTGAGCGGTTTGCTCGTTATTTCTGTTCTCAAAAACAGATTTATTCTTTTTTAGACAAAAATATATCAAACAGAATTGTATTTCAAGATGAATATCATATAAAAGGGCATGAAGGACATTCTCGAAACAAACAACTAAAGAAAATTTTAACTAAGGTTATTTTTTAAAAGCAATTTATGAAAATGCTAGAAAGCCCTCAAGACGCTCAGAGGACATTGAATAATAGAGTCCATTCGGTCACAAAAAATCATTGTCATCGGTGGGGAAGAATTAGTTACTTTATTTTTAATAGAGAAATGCTTTTAAAGGTATAAAAAAAGTATCATTTTGGTTTTTATATTTAGTATATCTATTTAAAAAAATTCTGTACTCTGAAAATATGCTTTCGTCTATCCAAAGTAATGCTTGTTCAATATTATTAAAAATAAATATATAATAATATATATATATGGTTTCACATTAATTTGCATTAAAATTTTATTGCATTTCTAATTACACAAAAATACCTGTTAAGGGTTAAAAATTACTTTCGCTTTATGAACCAGTTCTGAAAATGAAAGTTACTGTATAAAAAATATCTGTGACCAAAATCGAAAAAGTAATCCAGGAGCAATCCTGTGAGGGACCTCAACTATCCGATGCAAAAAATAAAAAACAAAAATAATAATAATAATAATAATAATAATAAAATAAAATAAAATAAATAAATTAATTAAATTAAATTAAAAAATAATAAAAATAAATAAAAAAAAATGTTAAAACGCGAAAGAGGTATGAGAAAAATGCCTCGTCATAGAAATAGCATTAGCTCACAAGTGTCTTCGCAGCAGTGGCGTAGCTAGGTTGGGTGACATCCGGAACGGATGCAAATTGTGTCACCACCCCCCCCCCCCTCCAAATCCGCCTTTTTTTATTTCAATTCTACGTTATTGCAAATAAGATTTCAATAATTTTTGCATGCCTGGTTTGATTTTATAGATAATTCGAAGAAATGAATACATAATTGTAATTTAAGTAGAAAACACCAAAAATTTTGCTTTTGTTACCCTCTTGCTGGATAGGTAGTTTTCAGCTTTTGGTATATACTTTTAGACACCCCATTCTTTATAAAATTTCAGATTCTCCGAGAAAAGAAAATTAACTCTGTTGCGTGTCGCGTTGAAAATTTCCTTTTATTCCAGAATTATTTTCAAAAATTTTGAAAGACCATATATGTTTGCAAATAAAGAACCCGGGGCTAGAGGTCTGCACGGGCCGGGCTCGGGCCGATTTCCAACAATGGCATTCGGGCCGGGCCGGGCCGGGCTCGGGCCTTACTTCTGAAGACTCGGGCTGGGCCGGGCATACTCACTAATCCTTTCGGGCCGGGCCGGGCCGGGCCTAGTCACTAATCTTTTCGGGCCGGGCTGGGCTCGAGCCTTAATTTTTTTGCTGGAGTATCGGGCCAGGCCTAACTTTTTTTTCCGTACGAAGCCGAGACTGATTCCATTCTTCCTAGTTTTCATGGACCAAAATAATCAGTTCCTATTGAATCTTCCAATATGAAAATCCTTTTCTCGACTTTTTAGCTCACAGGCTATCATAGCCTGAGAGCTTATGTGCCCGTCCGTTCTGTATGTACGTGCGTTTGTGCGTAACGCGATAACTCATGATAAAAATATCGGATCCACTTGAAATTTTGTATATAGGTATATCCTGACAAGGCACTTCCCTGATTAGTTTTTGGAGTTCATTCGATATGTATAAGAGGGGGAACGGGGGGCTCATGCCCCTCCCCTTAATTGATATAAACGGGATTTTCATGCAGAATTAACAGTTTTCGTTCAAAATTTAGATAGAGGATCATTCTGATGAGGCGAGTCCGGGGCTGTTATTAGGTGTTCATTGAATAAGTATAAACAGGGGGAACGGGGGTTCTAATGCCCCTCCCCTTAACTTGCATAAATGGATTTTTCAATCAGAATTGTCAGATTTCGTTCAAATCTCTGAATAGTTTTGGTAGTTTAATGATTAAGTATAAAAGAGGGGAATAACTCCTCTTAAATTATATAAATGCTAAATGGGTTTTTATTAAGAATTATCCGATTTGCTCTGAATTTTGGATATAGATTTTTTAATATGATAAAGCATGTACTTGATAGTTTAGGAAGTTCAATGATTAAGTATAAAAAAGGAGAAAGGGGAGAGCTGTTTCCCCTTTTTAATTTTTTTTTTTTTCGAACCAAATTAACAAAAATACAAGGCTGTAATGTACAATTAGTATGCGTAGCCTGTGAGCTCAATGCCATCAGTTTAACTGGGCAATATTCTTTTTATTATAAATCGTAATATTTGGCTTTGTCCAAAAATTTCTGCAAAAAAAGCATATACTTTTAAGCCGTCATTATTCTACAAGTAAACATTAGAATTTATTCCTTTTAAAGAATCGTAGATTACTAGACGTTTTAAAATAGAATTAAACACACACACACACACACACACACACACACACACACAAAAAAAAAAAAAAAAAAAAAAAAAAAAAAAAAAAAAAAAAACATGATTATGACGGAATTTTTTTTTAAACTGAAAACTGAAAGTTTCTTTTAAAATGTTCATCCATGCAAAATGAATACAACAATACAGGAGAAAAAAATATATTAAACATTTACATCTGTTAAGAAGGGAATACATTTATTTTCGTTCCAAAGCGATTTCGTCTTTGGAAATTTTACTATATACCGCTTTTTCGATTTTTTGTCTCCATTACAGGGAATATGGATTAATAATACTAGCGATAACTGAAACATTTACATACAAACAAAGATTCATTTAAAAGCATAAATATCGCAGCCTACGGCACTTCTGCATAAATGGAGATTATAAACATGGACAAAAAAAAAAAAAAAAAAAGACTAATATAATTTTTTTGGTCAGAACTCTTCCATAAGATTAAAGATCAATGTTCTGTAGAAATTCACTCGAACCGGGCCGGGTTCGGGCCGAAATTTTAACTTTCGGGCCGGGCCGGGTCGGGCCATTATTTTTTTCGTTCGGGCCGGGCCGGGTCGGGCCAATATTTTTTTCGTTCGGGCCGGGTCGAGCCCGAGCCGAAATTTTAACTTTCGGGCCAGGCCCGGGCCTAGAAATTTCGGCCCGTGCAGACCTCTACCCGGGGCGGACCGACCCCTCCGGCCTCCACTAGCTACGCCACTGCTTCGCAGGCAGGGACAGGACCCTTAATTCAGGCACGTAAATTCCTGTTATGCGAGGGCTAAATAATGGGTTTTTCATTTAGTGTTTGTTGTGTTGTGATGCGATTACTAATGCATATCACAATACAACGATACAGGTAGCTGACTACATATTTATCTCAGATATTTAGCTCAGTTTGATTTTTAGTAAGTAAATAAAATATTTACTATGAATTTGTAACGTAACGATTACCATGATAAAAAGTTTATTAAATCCAATTGATTTTTTAAATCACCTGATTATAAAACATTCACCTTTTATATAAACATTTTAATAAAATTTTTTAATTTTACTTAAGAAAGGTGTTATAATAAAAATAAATGACATGGACATGTTTCGGAACCGTCAAATAAGTTCCATAATCATAACATAAATCATTATTTATATTATGAATATGGGCATTTCCATACGAACTTGTTTATCTGTTACACAACTGAAAATCGCTAATGCTTGTTGGCCACCGTTATTTTCCAAAAGTTTGCTTCGCCTTATTCAATTGACGATATATCTTCGATAAACTAAGTCGCATTTTCTCGCTTTAAAATACTGGTATTTAAAAAATCGTAGTACGTAACAGACAAACAAGTTCGCATGGAAATGCCCTTATGGAACTTATTTGACGGTTCCGAAACATGTCAATGTCATTTATTTTTATTGTAACGATTACCATTTTGTTTTTTAATCAGTCGAACAAATTTTTGCTCAAGTAATTTAGTATTTGATTACTGAAAAATTAAAACAGTTTGAACTTTTATTTTACATAGTTTAAAAAATTTTCATCATTTGCAAATTCACATTATTTTCAAAAGTTCATTGCAAAAAAATAATAAATCAATTAAATTAAATTTTATTCATGTTCGTTAATGTTTAATTATTAATAAGTATAAAAATCGGTTTTCCAATTTGCATAGTTTAATAAATATCATGCTTAAAAATATTTTATAAATTATTCACAGCTATTCAAGTTTCATTAAACTCGATAAAACCTAAAGTAAATTAAATATAACTCGCTAATTACAGTTCGAAATACTAATCTCTAATTAATAATTATATATTAAAACCAAATTTAGAGTTTTATTGGGCAAAATTAAAAAAGGAATTTTTTTTTTTAAATATTTTTATGTAATCTATCTCTATGTATTTGTTTGTTTCAAGTTTTCACTAAATTATTTCAATGTAATTTCTATATACAAAGGACAATCGATTTTCAAAATCATACGTACATTTTATTTATTTATTTATTTATTTCAAATAGCGAAATTTTTGGGAATATTCAGTTCGAAATATTAATCTCTATTTAAAAAATATATACTGAAGCCAAATTTAGAGCTTTCTTTGAGGAAATTAAAAAATAGATTTTTGTAACTTTAATTTGAAATTTTTTTAATGTGATCTACATGTTACATATTCGTTTGTTTCAAGTGTTTACTAAATTATTTAAATACTAGCAGGCTATGCCCGCTGCGCTGGTCAATATTTCAAAATCAACCGTGGATGAAACGAACTGGTGAATTTAAATTTGTATTTTAAATAATTTGGACATCCAGCAGCACCTTGCTCATTGCTGAAAACGATTTAGACATCATTGTGATATTAAATTATCTTAAACGTTGCGCAAAAACCAGCTATTTAGAAGTAACTATTTTAGTTTATTGCTAACAATGCACATTTGGAAGCGAAAGAGACCATTATGGCAACAGGATTTAAAATTTTTCCTTATCTAAAGAAATATTAATTATTGCAGTCGTTACCATGGTACAACGTCTGAAAAATTTCTTCACAACTTTTCATTATGTGAAGCCAGGAACCCAAAGCTACTCCCACCTGAAAAGTTTATATATATATATGTGTGACGATTTAAGGAGAACTCGAATTATTTCCACTGGTTAAAAAGAAACACGCAGTCATGGCAAGCGAGGGAAAAAACAAAATAAAATAATAAATGTAGAAGATCCAATAATTAGTCATGGGCTACTGTAAATTCATTTATTAAATTCGTAATAATGAGGAAGGAAAAGCTCCTTTTGCAAAAATTCCATCATTATTTCAGCGAGCTGTCCTCATCGAAGAAGCAACCCAAGAAATCTTCTCTCTCATCTCGAGACTTCCACCTTCTAAACTCAAAAAGAAAGTACTGGAACATTCTGTAACCTCCAAACCATCATTCTTTTATGTAAACAGAATTCTTGTCCAGTTACGAGGCTATTTTAAACAGACGATAAATTTATTTTAAAAAATATTATTTAACCAATTTATAATTGACTCAGAATTTTAAATATCTTACGCAGACGATTTTTATAAATGATTAATTTTAAGAGAAAAAGAAAAGAAATGAATTTATTAATATGCACACATCAAAGGTTGACGTAGGAAAAATAAATAAATAGATAAAATAAAATAATGATATTTTTTGAAAGGTATGGTTTTGGAATAAATTTAATAAGACTTTCTTAAAAAGGGTTGATAAAAACATAGAAGAAATCAGTTTTATTTGGAATATTAAGAAATAAAGTTTTAATTAAGAATATTTTTAATTTAGAGCTATCTTTTTAAATTTACGCATACTGGAATAATGTTTTTTAAGGCAAATTAAGAATTTATATCGTCTGCATAAGGATTAACAGATTAGATTTAGAAACAAGATTTTAATTTAATAATTTGAAGTAAGTACGGAATATTATTATAAGAAAATTAAGATAGTATAAAGGTTAGTTTTGGCGAAAAAATTTTAAATTTGTAATATATATATTAATTTTTGTCCCCGCGATAAAAGGCACAATTATGCAAGAATCATCTTCAAACTCGTCAAGTACATTGAGATGGTTAATATCTCAGTGGGAATAAGCAAAATTTGCCCAAGGTGGTGGTAATTGGGAAGGGTTCAAAAATTTGAATACCATCTTAACATGGCTTTCACAAAACCAGCTCTTACAAAACAATAGCAAGAAAAAAAATAAACATTTTTCGTTACAGCAAGTTGCCAACGTTAAAAAAAACACACACATTAAAATTCTCACTACAACAAATACTTTATTATTGCAAAATTTCCTCCTGAAAAATGAAAACAAAATTATTTGCTCTTTCGTATTTAAGCATTTTCTCTTTAGTTATTTAAGATAAATTTATGTAAATTTGTATAATTTGGCGAACGATTTGGCGAAATTGGTTTACGTGATAATCAAGTAGTAGCCAATTTACATTTTTCATATTTCACAAAAGATTCCTACACAGACACCATATACGCAATAGGTTTAGCACGATTATCTTGCAACTAGAATGTGGCGAAATCCTCGTTTTAGAATACCAAAGAAATTTATGTATATTTTATTATTTTCTATTATTTTAAACAGCAATTAACAATAAATAAAAAGTAACTGTAGAACAAAACAACAACATCACAGTAAATAAACAACTTATCATCAAATAAACAACTATAGCTGGGTTACCATATGAGGCAAATAATGCCATTTTGGCGCCTGCGAGATACCTCGATGAGTATATGACCAAATCCGTGACAAAATTTTCATTTGGAAAAAACTTTAATGGGTATTTATACTGCATTTTCCCTACTTATGTATAAGAAAAAACTTTGACACAGATGTCATGTATGCACCACATTGGCGCAATTTTTTTGGCGTCAATTTGGAGAACTTTGTTTTTAATTACCAATTTCATAAATATTTTTTAATTATTTTGTATTATTTGAAAAAAAATAATAAATAAAAAAGTTTAATTAATAGCTATAGAACAAAATGTTTTATATTATTTTAAAAAACAAAATGAAAGTTAATAAATAGTTTATTAATAAATAAACAACCATAGTCGGTTTACCATGTGTGGCATAAAATCGCCATTTTGTTGCAGTCGTTCGAATGTGGTGCGTATATGACATCTGCGCCAAAACTTTAAAAAGTTGCAATTAAATTATATTACAGTTTGGATGAGGAAGACATTTATACTAAAATTTAAACATTATACGCATTTTTTTTTTTTTTTTTTTTTTTTTTTTTTTTTTTTTGCTATAACTGCTATTTATATATTTACAATTAAACATGAAAAAATATCCTAAAAATGCTCTTACACATTTAAAAGAGAGTGAGAGAATTTAGTAATTGTGAACATCGCTCCGGCTTATGCCTTCTTGGTATAAAATCGCGTTGTTTGATGACAAAAGTAAATTCAAACACCCAAATAAACAAATAACATACAATTAACAGATAAAGTCATTTTTTAAAGTAATTCTGCTATTTTGTACTGTAAGACACATAATGGTAAAATAAGATTTTAATTTTTTTTTTTTTTTTTTTTTTTTTTTAATAGAAAAACGCTATTTACGTTTTATCTAACAAAATATTTAAAATACATTTTTGTTAGCTTGCGCGAAAGAGAATAGCGAAAGTTTGATTAAAGAAATATTGAAGAGGAAATGGTCAATTAAAAAAGACTTGTAAATTTTATTCAGCGGGAATTTTTCATTTCAAAATGTTGAATTTATCTATAGTAATAATGCATAATTGCATAAATTTACTTTGAATTGCAAAATTTTTCCTTCAGTACTACTTGGTTATACCGTCGATTAATTTCGCCAAATAATACAAATCGCCAAACTATTAGCCAGATTATATAGATTAGCATAAATTTTCATTTAAATAATGAAAAACAAATTAGCAGAACATACATAAAAGTAGAAATAAAATGTCGAATTAAAAATCACTTGATGACATAATTAATATTTATATTATGCTATGTCATATATATAATGTCAAGTGAATGGGACATTTACGATCATCCATTATTAACATTTAATCTTGGAATTTGGGGGTAGATTTTTAATCGATGGGGTAATCTTTCCTTCTTCAGTTTTTATATTTTAAAACTGAAAATTTTCCTGTAAGTGAAATTGACGAAATGGCGCAAGAAAAATTAAATTAACAATGAAAACATTTGCAAAAAGAAATAAAAGAGTTATACTCATATCTATATAATTTACGATTGAATATTAAAATATACTCTAAAAATTATCTTCACTTGAAAAAAAAAAAAAAAAAAAAAAAAAAAAAAAAAAAAAAAAAAAACATTATTGCGATCATTAAGAACCTAAGTCAGGCATTAAGTCAGTAGATATTGCTTTCTAGTAGTACATTTTCGGCTTAAAAACACATTCTTTGGCGACTAAAGCAAGATGAAACTGGTATAGAAACGAATAGTAACCCACAACTTACAGTGTCTTTTACAATCACATCTGCTTTTTTCTGCTGTAAGTTATATTATACGGAAATTCGATAAAAAAGAGAAAGAAAATAATAAAAAAGGAAATAACTATCATTCAAAATTCATTTAATCAATTTCTGAAATTCATGTTTTTATTCTAACACCAGGGATAAGTCGCCAAAAGTTGAACCAATTGTTATATTTCGCGTTAATTTATTTTTTAAGCATTACAAATATTTTTTTCATTTTCAAGATAAATATATTTTTATAATATTACGCCTCATTTAAGCGGTCTTTCTTTATTATTATTAATATTATCAGTAGATTTTTCTGCTATTATTTGCAAGATATTTGTAATATTTCTAATAGATATAGCCATTTTAATTCTTTTAGCAATTATAATTTTCGCCAAAAACAGCTACTGGCAACCCTTTTGTCAAAAATAACCGAAAAATACGAAATTTACTACGAAAAATCAGAGTTATCCCTGTAAATTTGAACCATAAACCTTCGGCAAAAAAATCCATCGGGTAGTTTTTGAAAACACTCGTTTGGAAGTTTTAGAACTTCTGCTTTATAATATATATGATAATTAAAAGGACAATTAATTTTTAGAATCATATGTACCTTTTTATTATTATTATTATTATTATTATTATTATTATTATTATTATTATTTAAATAGCGAAATTTTTCTCATTTAATGATAGATTAAATAAGGTGAAAACATGGCGGATTATCAATTTCAAAGAACTAGTAGCAATAACAAAAATTGAGTTTAAAAAAAGTAGCCTACTAGCAACACTGACTTGGTCCACGCAAACGGAGAAGAATGACTCTAATAGCATGCAAATGTGAGATGGGGAGGAAGAAGAAAACGTATAATAAATTTCGCCTGGATTAATACATAAAAGCAACTAATACTAGTATGCTAAAAGCAACTAATACTAGTGTGCAAAAAGCAACTAATATGAGTGTGCAACTGTCAATCGCAGCGGGAACGTAATGAAAGATGCAGACTTTCAATAATAGTGAAGAGACTGGCATGGACTTTATCTATGGAAATACAAATTCAAATGGTTCAGAGGCTCATAAATTTTCCAAAAAGCGGTGTGCAACCTTACTCACTTGACATTCTTCTAGTGTTTTCGCATCGTATAACAACATCGCCTTCCAGGTCACTTGCTGATTAATTCCGACCATGCATCTTCAATAAAAGATTTTTTTTTTATGTGTATTATTACTACTAAAAGTTTTGCCTATCTTTTATGAAAAACCCTGTGTATATTTTTAAAAATGCCTTTTTTGTTATCGACAATAAAAAATCAATCATCCCCCCCCCCCCTTCTCCACACCTCTCTCTTAATTGAAGACTAAAAAATTGTCTACATAGCATGCATGGAATTTCATTCGTTTATTAATGTAATAATATTAACGCAATAAACGTAATGGGCAATAGCATCCATTGTTAAAATACATGGGCTCTCTGAGAATCTGGGACAGTGAGAAAATGCTCAAATTTAGGTAGTGAATTACTTTGCGAAAACCGCATTACTCTTGTGCTGCGACCTTTCTTTTGGTACACACAAAATAATCACGTATAATATTTATAATATTATGTATCGGACATAGTGATCATCCGATTTAGCTTGAGTCAATTCATCGTACATAATACAAATACTAAAATTGTATTAAACACTATATATTATTTATTCTTGAAATATTACTGGTTTGAGTGTAATTAAAATGCTCTTAGTGCATTTTTTTTTTAACTTTTTCTTTCTTTTTATTTTAAATTTTTCTATTGCTGAGACTATTATTGCAGTAATTTATTTATTTATTCTGTTTTCCATTTTTAGGAAACCAGTGCAATTATTTAAGCACTTAGGAATCGAGTTGAAAATGTTGTGCAAAAATTGAGCTACTCGGTAGTATATATCAGTGGCTTCCGGTAATAACCAGGTAAGGCACATTTTTAATATTTTGAGTAATTAACGTTTAAAGTTTTCAAATGTCTTTTTATCATTATTTTTATAAAATAGATTAGAACATAATAATTTTAACTTCATTCAATTAGGATATAAGAACCTCTTTTTTTGCCAAAATAGTTATATAAAAATAGATTTTATTAATTGAAAACCAATTAAAAATGTAACTTTTAACTGGTTCTTACCGTTTTACATTTATTTTTAATAAATGTAAATAAAATAAAATTTTAACTTTAATTTTTTTAATAGTGAAAATTATTAAGTTCTAATCTATTTTATAAAAGTAATGATAAAAAGACAGTTTTTGAAAACTTTAAACGTTAATTACTCAAAATATTAAAAATGTGCCTTAACTTTATTACCGGAAGCCCCAGAATTATAGACGACTTAAAGAAATAAATAGAAATCTTATCTAATTATCACCGTTACTTTATGCACTTACCCGATTATTACTGCTTTTTAAATTTTTAAATGAAAATTTATAGTCGCCCTATGACGGGAAGTATTCGATTTTCATTTTTCAGTACTATGGCAGATGAAAGTACTCTTTTAAAGCTACATTTCCACAAATTATCTCAATTTTTTTCAAAAAAGTGCCTTACCTGGTTATTATCGGAAGCCACAGATATATTATTGAGATAGTAACAGACATGATATTTCAGTAATTTTTCTATGTATTATAAGTTTGGAGTAAATGCAATATCTGGATGTTTGCAGTTCTTATGTAATGCAATCGTATGAAAATTCGCATTTACTTTTATTTATTTATTGGAATAAAATTAACAATAATATAAAATTAGAAAAAAAAAACGTGTCACCACAAATGGGGAAGAGCTTAGCACCCTAATAAGACACCCAGTAACATTGAAGTAGAAAGGAATAATAATAATAATAATATAAAATCCACGAATTTGAAAATAATGATTAATGAATAAGTACTTAGGGTAATTTGAAACATGATTGTTGTTTCCTGACTGCAAAATTTTGATGCACAAAATTATTTTGCTTATAAACCGAAAAAGAAGGATCTGGATTTAATTTAGTTATACGTAAATCTTTTGCTGTGATGCAGATATTGCTTTCTTAAATGTGGTGTATTGCACTTTTCTAATTAAATAATGTTAAAAAAGAGGATGAAAAAATGCAGGAAAAGAAAGTTTGAACTTAAATATTTAAGATGTATCAAATAAACTGTTATTGCTCCTTTTAAATGTCTGCAGTGTAATTTTAATTCATTGAGCGATATAAGCATTAAATGGGAAAAGAAACGAAAAAAAAATGTGTTACTTAAAATGTATTAAGAGGTGACAGTTGTAATAATATTACACAACGTGTACTTCACGGGGAAAAAAATCAGCAATTTTAAAGAATTTAATTTTAAGGGTTTACTACTTTTAACTTTTTTTCTTAGGGACAGAACTTTAGTTTGCACATGTGTAACATTATTTTCTATACTTGAATTTATACATTAATGCATCATTTTCTTTTTAATTCAGGATCTGCATTATGTATATATATATATATATTTTTTTTTCTGTAGAGAGTGTTTTACACGTTAAAGATATCGCATAAATCGACTTCACTTGAAAAAAAGCTACACTGAAAAAAAATCAGCACAAGCAATATAAAAAACTATTAAGAAGTTACATAAGTAGTTACCTTCTAAGTAAAGCAGTTTCTTGCCACATTTACAACATTATTTTCTAAATTTTAAGGATATAAATAAATGCTCAATGTCCTCGAGCGAGGACTGGAGCATTAACGTAGTAGCTAACATGCACAATACAAGCCAAAGTTGTCTAGGCAACAATCGGAGTGTGTGTGTGGATGGGGGGGGGGGGTCAAATCGCTTCCATGTCCTCTCCTTTGATAATGTGACTTTCCCCAGAGCCCAGAGTGAGCAGCCGTCAAAGATATCGAAGGGTATAATCTAGTTTCTTTTCAGTCTTCATAGCCTGGTATGTCAAGAAAGCCCTCATTATACGCGGGAAATAATAAGATATTTGTTATACCTGAACTCAACTTTTGAGTAAAGAAATGTGATACATATATATATATATATATATATATATATATATATATACGCAGCGTTCTCAGATGAATTTTAGTTTTTCCCCTAGACAGTAAAATTCCCTAGATTCTTAAAACACGTGTCCTGTATAAAAAAGACGGTATTTTGACTTTCTGGCAATAAACGTGTAGAAAGAAATAGCAGATGGCTGAAACATAAGTGATTTTGCCTACGCAAATGTTTCCAGATTTATTGGTAAAAGTACATAAGCAGAAAAAAGGCAAGGCTTATTGGAAGAAAATCTAAATAATGTGTAGCTCCGCCCTATTTCTTTTTTAGTATTTTTCACATATATTTGTAAATATTTGTGTGTGATACTCATCGTACAATTTCAAGTTAAATAAATATATATGACATAATACATCATAAGGAATATTCAACACGCACAAATAAGTGTAAAAAAATATATAAAACATTGCACTTATATAATGAGGTTTGGTATGTTTTTTACTTTTAAGAACACTTATCGTTTTTTAAACAATTTTTCACTGAAAGAAATTTTATAAAATCTCTCAAATTGTAATTATTTACTATATTTTAAACATATTTTAAATTCATTAAATACGATGCAATGATTTTTAAGAAAAGAGATTTTTACAATATTCTAAAGTTTTTCAGTTTTTCTCAAATCATATTAATACAGTTTACATCTGTATTTAAATCGTCCCGTGCAGACGATTCTTCACCTACTCTATATTGCTAGGTTCTGTGCTTTTATTCGGAACGGTGAGGTCTCATACAAACGACTTATTTGGTTTTGTTTAAAAATACTTCAGGAAGAAAGAAAACCCTGATCTAACCTCCGGCCCTCTTTCTCTAATGAATGAGCATATAAAGGATAGTTTCACTTTAAAAAGTTTCTAGCGATTCCAATCGAGATGCTGAAATCTGCAAATGATTTTTTTTATTCTAAGTGGCTAGATGGCAAAATAAGCAATGCCCTTAGCTGGAGTAATTAACAACAGTAGCTCCAGGTGGTGATCATTTATTAGCCATACAGAATTCCGAAAAAGAAATTGAAGTGTTATATTACTATTTCCGAACCCCACTCCCCTCTTCCGTTAACCAAAAAATTGCTTAAAAGCAATTTCGGCCATGTTTTTACTTCCTCCTTCCATGTTCATTCATCACACATTTCACATTTATCACTTTCTCATGTTCATTCTCTAAAAAGGACAGAAAAGTTTAAAAAAAAATATATGTATATCTTTTTTCTCTAGATTTTGGAAAAGCATTAACAGAATTCTAAAATTTCTCTAGAAATAAAAAAGAACTCCCTATCCCTAATTCCCCAAATAGACTTGAAACTTGAAATAGTCTTTAAAATATTTATTTTTTATCAATATCAATAAATGTATCCGTCTCAACTTAATGCGACGAATTTCGTGATTTTCGGATTTTATACACAAACATATAGTGAAACGCCTGTTTAATATTAATACATGTTTCTGTGTACTTTTTCCGGCTTGCTTTTAAGATTTTTCAGAAAACTGATTTCGTATCTTGATTTTTTTTTAAATCATTGTTGGAAAATAATATTTTGTATGGAGATTCTGTAATTGGCTTCATAAAATATTTTAGTAGAGCATTCTTCTGTCATTTTTTTTTCTGCACTAATCCTTTAATTCCACTATAAAGATTTGATTTCTGCGCTATTAATAAATATATTCATAAATAACTAAATTTTATACATGTGATAACCAACTTTAAAATTTAATACATTTAAAAATAATTATTCGATTTATCAAGTGGGTAAGTGTGATCGCATATTGCACAGAGGGTTTTGTTTAATATCTCCCTTCAAAATACTTTATTATTAAATTAACAAACGAAAAACAGTTTTTCGGCACTATTTTGGCTTTTCTTCGTCAATCGCGCCAACCAGAAAAGAATATACAATTCTTTCCTCTAAATGCTGCCTTGATCACATGATTTCTCTATTAGAATCTGCAGACTCAGAGAAGCTGTGCAAGTAAATAAAATTATGGATAAAAGTAAAATATTGCAAATCTTAGCATAAATTTAAGGGAGACAAAACTGGTCATGAGAGGCGGCTAGTAATTTAAATGAATAAAAATTTAATAAATAAATAAACTATTTCACTTTGTGTATCAAAATAGATCATAAATAGGATGAAAAAAATCAGCACGTGATTTATTTAATCCATTAATTTATCTTGCATACATAATAATTTTATTTAAATTTGCTTGCAACAATTACAAGAAATGAAATTTCAATTTTGAAATTTACGCTACTGCAAATTTTTTAACTTCTAAAACCACATATTTTCAACCTTTACACAATCGTATATTGAAAAAATGTACTTTTAAATGCAGTTTGTTTGAAAGCTGTACCTCAATTTATTTTTGAGATATTAATTTTTTTGTAGTTTTTAATACCAATTTTGTAATTGTGCAACAGAAGTACTATATTTCTTTTAAAAGTTAAAGAAATGGAGTAATTAGAAGAGAGAAAACAATAGAAAAACATAAACTGATTATATTAAAATTAATATTTTAATTAAAATAATAGTCATTTTCAAAATTTTCTGATTTGTTGTGTGACAACAGGTATTTAGCTATAAGTACGCAAAATTTGAGCTCTTTGGCTTATGTAGTTTTGTATACGGACTCTGTGACGGGCAGACAGAGGACAGACACGAATAGGATTTCGTTGGATGAACGAAACCCTAAAAATTGTCTGAATCAGCGAGTTTATCGAACATTTCTCTGTAATATCATCAATTTTCATATTTTTGTATGCAGCAGTTTTCTTAACTTTCTGGGCGGTTTGCTCGTTATTTCTGTTCTCAAAAACAGATTTATTCTTTTGTAGACAAAAATATATCAAACAGAATTATATTTCAAGATGAATATCATATAAAAGGTCATGAAGGACATTCTAGAAACAAACAACTAAAGAAAATTTCAACTTAGGTTATTTTTTAAAAGCAATTTATGAAAATGCTAGAAAGCCCTCAAGACGCTCAGAGGACATTGAATAATAGAGTCCCTTCGGTCACAAAAAATCATTGTCATGGGTGGGGAAGAATTAGTTACTTTATTTTTAATAGAGAAATGCTTTGAAAGGTATAAAAAAAAATATCATTTTGGTTTTTATATTTAGTATATCTATTTAAAAAATTTCTGTACTCTGAAAACATGCTTTCGTCCAAAGTAATGCTTGTTCAATATTATAAAAAATAAATAAATAAATAAATAAATAAATATATATATATATATATATATATATATATATATATATATATATATATATATATATATATATAAGTAGTGGCTGGTTTCACATTAATTTGCATTAAAATTTTATTGTATTTCTAATTACACAAAAATTACCTGTTAAGGGTTAATAATTACTTTCGCTTTATGAACCGGTTCTGAAATAGAAATTTACTGTATAAAAAATATCTTTGACCAAAATCGAAAAAGTAATCCAGGAGCAAGCCTGAGAGGGACCTCAACTATCCGATGCAAAAAAATAAATAAATTAATTAATTAATTAATTAAATTATATTAAAAAAATAAAAAAATAAAAATAAAAATGTTAAAACGCGAAAGAGTTCTTAGAAAAATGCGTCGCCATAGAAATAGCATTAGCTCGCAAGTATCTTCGCAGCAGTGGCGTAGCTAGGTTGGGTGACATCCGGAAGCATTTTCAGAAAGAATCACGTTTTGAGCACCAGCCTTGGCGAGTTGGCGAAAGCGAGAACGTTCAGCTAGCTGCATCGCCAAACACAAAATAAACTAAGTTCAAATGTGTCATAAAACATATGATTAATAGAATTATATTTATTACCAGAGAATCTTTACTACTGTTTTTAATTAACCTCTCAATTTCTTCGAACATAGCTAGTTAATGAAATAATATTTTTGAATTGAGAGGGAAAAAAAAAAAAAACCTAAGTTTAGATGTTCTGTGAAATTTAAAGCGTTTTAATCTGAAAAAGCCCTTTGTTATAAACTATGTTTTAATCGTAAACAACGGTGAATAACATTTCCTCACATTATTGTCTTTGCTTGATAACATTTACGGAAAAACAAATGAACAATAAGCGCGATCTCTTTGCAGAAGGAAGGGTTGCTATTCGCAAGGCGTTTGACGTCACAAACAAGAAAGGGTGCGTAGCATTGACTTCATCTCCGTGCCAATCGTTGTTTTGGCAATAAGGTGCTCAAAACGTGATTCTTTCTGAAAATGCCATCCGGAACGGATGCAAATTGTGTCAAACCCCGCCCACGATGGGGTCACCCCCCCCAAATCCGCCCCCTTTTTTTATCACAAATCTACGTTATTGCAAATAAGATTTCAATATTTTTTGCATGCCTGGTGTGATTTTATAGATAATTCGAAGAAATGAATACATAATTGTAATTTAAGTACAAAACACCAAAAAGTTTGCTTTTGTTAGCCTCTTGCTGGATAGGTAGTTTTCAGCATATATAAAAATAAATGACATTGACATGTTTCGGAACCGTCAAATAAGTTCCATAATCATAATATAAATCATTATTTATATTATGAATATGGAACTTATTTGACGGTTCCGAAACATGTCAATGTCATCTATTTTTATTGTAACGATTACCATTTTGTTTTTTAATCAGTCGAACAAATTTTTGCTCAAGTAATTTAGTATTTGATTATTGAAAAATTAAAACAGTTTGAACTTTTATTTTACATAGTTTAAAAAATTTTCATCATTTGCAAATTCCAATTATTTTCAAAAATTCATTGCAAAAGAATAATAAATCAATTAAATTAAATTTTATTCATGTTCGTTAATGTTTAATTATTAATAAGTATTAAAATCGGTTTTCCAATTTGCATAGTTTAATAAATATCATGCTCAAAAATATTTTATAAATTATTCACAGCTATTTAAGTTTTATTAAACTCAATAAAAACCTAAAGTAAATTAAATATAACTCGCTAATTACAGTTCGAAATACTAATCTCCAATTAATAATTATATATTAAAACCAAATTTAGAGTTTTCTTGGGCAAAATTAAAAAAGTTTTTTTTTTTTTTTTTTTTTTTTTTTTTTTTAAATATTTTTATGTAATCTATCTCCATGTATTTGTTTGTTTCAAGTTTTCACTAAATTATTTCAGTATAATTTCTATATATATAGAATGTATATATATATGTATGTATATGTATGTATATGTAATGTATATGTATATACAAAGAACAATCGATTTTCAAAATCATACATTTTTTTTTCTTTTTTTTTTTTCTTTTTTTTTTTTTTTTTTTCAAAAAGCGAAATTTTTGGGAATGTTCAGTTCGAAATATTAATCTCTATTTAAAAAATATATACTGAAGCCAAATTTAGAGCTTTCTTTGAGGAAATTAAAAAATAAATTTTTGTAACTTTAATTTGAAATTTTTTGAATGTGATCAACATGTTACATATTCGCTTGTTTCAAAAATTTACTAAATTATTTAAATATAATTAAAAGGACAATTAATTTTTATAATCATATGTACCTTATTATTATTATTATTATTATTTAAAGAGCGAATTTTTTCTCATTTAATGATAGATTAAATAAGGGGAAAACATGACGGATTATCAATTTCAAAGAACTAGTAGCAATAACAAAAATTGAGTTTTAAAAAAGTAGCCTACTAGCAACACCGAATTGGTCCACGCAAACGGAGAAGAATGACTCTAATTGCATGCAAATGTGAGATGGGGAGGAAGAAGAAAACGTATACTAAATTTCGCCTGGATTAATGCATAAAAGCAACTAATACTAGTATGCTAAAAGCAACTAATACTAGTGTACAAAAAGCAACTAATACTAGTGTGCAAAAAGCAACTAATACGAGTGTGCAACTGTCAATCGCAGCTGGAACGTAATGAAAGATGCAGACTTTCAATAATAGTGAAGAGACTGGCATGGACTTTATCTATGGAAATACAAATTCAAATGGTTCAGAGGCTCATAAATTTTCCGGAAAGCGGTTTGCAACCTTACTCACTTGACATTCGTCTAGTGTTTTCGCATCGTATAACAACATAGCCTTCCAGGTCATTTGCTGATTAATTCCGACCATGCATCTTCAATAAAAGATTTTTTTTTTATGTGTATTATTACTACTAAAAGTTTTGCCCATCTTTTATGAAAAACCCTGTGTATATTTTTAAAAATGCCTTTTTTTGTTATCGACAGTAAAAAATCAATCATTCCCCCACCCCCCACCTCTCTCGTAATTGAAGACTAAAAAATTTTCTACATAGCATGCATGGAATTTCATTCGTTTATTAATGTAATAATATTAACGCAATAAACGTAATGGGCAATAGCATCCATTGTTAAAAAACATGGGCTCTCTGAGAATCTGGGACAGTGAGGAAATGCTCAAATTTAGGTATTGAATTACTTTGCGAAAACCGCATTACTCTTGTGCTGCGATCTTTCTTTTGGTACATACCACACAAAATAATCACGTTTCAAGTATAACATTTCTAATATATCGGACATGGGGATCATCCGATTTAGCTTGAATCAATAAACAAATAATTTACTTCCCTGCGCAAAAACTGTATTAAACACTATATATTATTATTCTTGAAATATTACTGGTTTGAGTGTAATTAATATGCTGTCAGTGCAATCTGTTTTTTACTTTTTTCTTTTCATTTTTTTCTTTTAAATTTTTCTATTGCTGAGACTATTTTTGCAGTAATTTATTTATTTATTCTGTTTTACATTTTTAGGAAACCAGTGCAATTATTTAAGCACTTAGGAATCGAGTTGAAAATGTTGTGCAAAAATTGAGCTACTCGGTAGTATATATCAGTGGCTTCCGGTAATAACCAGGTAAGGCACATTTTTAATATTTTGAGTAATTAACGTTTAAAGTTTTCAAATGTCTTTTTATCATTGCTTTTATAAAATAGATTAGAACATAATAATTTTCACTTCATTCAATTAGGATATAAGAACCTCTTTTTTTGCCAAAATAGTTATATAAAAATAGTTTTTATTAATTGAAAACCATTTAAAAATGTAACTTTTATCTGGTTCTTACCGTTTAACATTTATTTTCAATAAATGTAAATAAATAAAATTTTAATTTTAATTTTTTAATAGTGAAAATTATTAAGTTCTAATCTATTTTATAAAAGTAATGATAAAAAGACAGTTTTTGAAAACTTTAAACGTTAATTACTCAAAATATTAAAAATGTGCCTTAACTTTATTACTGGAAGCCCCAGAATTATAGACGACTTAAAGAAATAAATAGAAATCTTATCTAGTTATCACCGTTACTTTATGCACTTACCCGATTATTACTGCTTTTTCAATTTTTAAATGAAAATTTGTAGTCGCCCTGTGACGGGAAGTATTCGATTTTCATTTTTCAGTACTATGGCAGATGGAAGTACTCTTTTAAAGCTACATTTTCCCAAATTATCTTAATTTTTTTTCAAAAAAGTGCCTTACCTGGTTATTATCGGAAGCCACAGATATATTATTGAGATAGTAACAGACATGATATTTCAGTAATTTTTCTATGTAATATAAGTTTGGAGTAAACGCAATATCTGGATGTTTGCAGTTCTTATGTAATGCAATCGTATGAAAATTCGCATTTACTTTTATTTATTTATTGGAATAAAATTAACAGTAATATAAAATTAGAAAAAAAAAAAAAACGTGTCACCACAAATGGGGAAGAGCTTAGCACCCTAATAAGACACCCAGTAACATTGAAGTAGAAAGGAATAATAATAATAATAATATAAAATCCACGAATTTGAAAATAATGATTAATGAATAAGTACTTAGGGTAATTCTTTTTTATTTTAGCCAATAATTTGGGAAACATGATTGTTGTTTCCTGCCTGCAAAATTTTGATGCACAAAATTATTTTGCTTATAAACCGAAATAGAAAGATCCGAACTTATTTTAGTTATACGTAACCTTTTGCTGTGATGCAGATATTTCTTTCTTCATTAAATGTGCTGCATTGCACTTTTCTAATAAAATAATGTTAAAAAAGAGGATGAAAAAATGTATGAAAAGAAAGTTTGAACTTAAATATTTAAGATATATCAAATAAACTGTTATTAATCCTTTTAAACGTCTGCAGCGTAATTTTAATTCATTGAGCGATATAAGCATTAAATGGAAAAAGAAACGAAAAAAAATGTGTTACTTAAAATGTATTTAGAGGTGACAATTGTAATAACATTTCACAACGTGCACTTCACGGGGGAAAAAAATCGGTAATTTTAAAAATGGTTATTACCATTACTTTTAAGGCAATTGATTTCTTAGGGACAGAACTTTAGTTTGCACATGTGTAACACATTTTCTATACTTGAATTCATACACTAATGCATCATTTTCTTTTTAATTCAGGATATGCATTATGTATATATATATATATATATATATATATATATATACATATATATATATTGTAGAGAGTGTTTTACACGTTAAAGGTATCGCATAAATCGCACTTCACTTGTAAAAAAGCTACAATGAAAAACAATCAGCGCAAGCAATATAAAAAACTATTAAGAAGTTACATAAGTAGTTACCTTCTAAGTAAAGCAGTTTCTTGACACATTTACAACATTATTTTCTAAATTTTAAGGATATAAATAAATGTTCAACTTGCCTGTTAATACTTTTTTTTTCATTATTGTATTTTTAGGAGGTTGTAAGATTCAAAAGATCTGGAAAATTAATTATAAATCATACCTCCTCCCCTGCGCCTTCGGCAATTTCCAATATTTCGCCCAAATTTTAATATATTTACATGATTTTTTTTGCACAAGATAGCTTAGGGCGATCCACAACCGGCCTAATTTTTACTTTTTCAGTTTTGGTTAAAGATTAAAAAAAAAAAAAAAAAAAAAAAAAATATATATATATACTTTAACTTTCTAAACCGGTTTAAACCGTTTTCTGAAATTGAAACTATCGTAATATAAAAAATATATAAGCAAAATAGAAAAAGTAAAAACTAGGCCGGTTGTGGATCGTCCTCAGCTATCTTGTGCAAAAAAATCATGTAAAAATATTAAAATTTGAGCGAGATATTTGAAAAGAACGCTCCCATAGACTTCACATTATCATCCGAGTTTTTTTCTGCGCCTAGTGTGTGACCTTAAGAGCTTGTATAGTTTCTTATGCCTTTAAAAATGTATTGTTATACATAATACTGAAATGTATAATTTCAGTGATTGGATTCAAAAGAGTTGCAAGACTTTTTGATTCACAAACAGTCATACAACACTTTTACAAACAGTCTAATGAGATGTATTCTAAATAACTAATTTAAATTAAATATTAAATGTGTTTGAATAAAGAAATTTCACTTAGTACAACTTTTGTCATAATAACGACAAAAAATAAATAAAAATTAAATGAATGCTTTATTTATAATATCATCCTAAAAGAGAAGAAAAATTATTTTGTTTACCTTTTTCTTTTCTTGTGGACGCTCATTAAGATGATAATGTTAGTAATATCAAAAATGACCAAAAGACGAGGAAGCGTCAAGCACGGAAAATCAGGTTTGCATGGATTTTTCTTCCATCCTCCACTTTTCTTCTACTGAGCATGCGTACTTGATCTCATGACGCTTCTCTTACAAAGTCCAGTTTTAAGTAGCTTTCATTAAAAAAAAAGTAAAAAACTATCTACTGCAGCCGTCCGGTAAAAAGCACTTCTGGAAAATTTTGGCATATTTTCACCGATCATGACTCCCGGACCCCAAATATATATATAATATATATACAGGGTGTTTCGCTACCAGACTGACAAACTTTGAGAGGTGATAGTAGATATAAAGACAAACATTATTAAATTGGAAACCCTGGGGCGCAAACGTCTACGTCTTCTGTAGGAGCTAAGGGCCATTAAAGTTTAAAGTCCAAAAATTCAAACGCTGAAAAAAATTAGAAAAAGGGGTCGATTTGTTTGCGGTTTTCTCTAAAATCATTCTCTATATCACGATTTTTTATTATTATTTTTTTAATTTTAAAGGTTAAGTTAAAGAATTGTCGATAGAGGGCGGTTTAGACTTTAGAGTGACGAACAAATACTTTTTGCCGTTCTTTAGTGCATGGAGTTGAAATTATTCTAAAGTTTAGACTTTAACTTAAATTTTAAGCCCAATATCGGAAACATGGAGATCGGTTAACTAGCGAAAATTTAACTGTGAACCGAGGAGGAGATTTTAAACGCTCATAAACATTGGACAAACTAATCGATTTTGTTGCGGCTTGCGTGTAGGTCTTTCCCTTGGTAATTATTTTATTCAAAATGACGTACAGTTTTCATGTCCTCATTTTTTGATACAGAGCGCTTCCGACACATGTCCGACATTTCAATGGTGTTACTCCTGCATGTTTTACTACCAGATCACCATACTTCCAGGAAGTGTAAGGGATTCAAAGACGACTCGGAATCAAACAGGAATGTAACGTTGAAAATTGCTTTTTTGCATGTTACGTTTAAAAAAAGCAGAGAAAAAACAACAGAACCAAGCAGAGAAACAGCAACATGTTAAAGTGACAGAACAAAGTTTATTTAAAGTTTTACTGGAAAAAGTGCTCGAAATTACGACCAGAAAAAGCCCGGCAAACTTGACAACGACAGTAGATGGCGCTGTGATTTTCTTGCGGTAGATGGCGCTGAAAGGTAATGTGCGTGAAAGTTTCTTTCTTGTTGCGCAGCTCTATGTGGTTCCAGCACGATCGGGCTCTTCCACATTTTACCAATGATGTTCACCGATACCCCAACGTAACATATGGACAGCGGTGGATAGGTCGTGGTGGCCCGGTTTATTGGCCTGACAGATCACCGGATTTATCAAGTATGAGCATCTTCTGCTGGGATCACATGAAAAGTTGGGTGTATGAGAATCCCGTACCATCAATTAGACTAAGCAGCTCGTATTTCTGTAGCTTCCGAAAATGTATCAAAAATTCCAGGAATCTTTCAAAGCGTGAGGAATTACATGCGACGCCGCTGTCAAGCATGTCGAATAACTTCTGGTCGTAATTTCGAACATCTTTTCTAGTAAAACCTTTAAATAAATTGTTTTATGTCATATTAACGTGTTGCTGTTTCTCTGCTTGTTTCTGTTGTTTTTTCTCTGCTTCCTTTAACCATAGCTCGCAAAAAAGACATTTTCAACGTTACATTCCTATGTGATTCCGAGTCGCTTTTGCATCCCTAACACTTCCTGGAGGTATGGTAGTCTGGTAGTAAAACACCCAAGAGTAATGCCATTGAAATGTCGGACATGTGTCGGAAGCGCCCTCTATGAAAAAATGAGGACACCACAGCTGTACGTCATTTTGAATAAAATAATTACCAAAGGAATGACCTACACGCAAACCGCAACAAAATCGATTAGTTTGTCCAATATTTATGAGCGTTTAAAATCTCCCCCTCGGTTGACAGTTAAATTTTCGCTAGTTAACCGATCCTCATGTTTCCGATTTTGGGCTTAAAATTTAAGTTAAAGTCTAAACTTTAGAATAATTTCAACCCCATGCACAAAAGAACGACAAAAAGTATTTGTTCGTTACTCTAAAGTCTAAAGCGCCCTCTATCGACACTTTTCAAACTTAACCTTTAAAATTAAAAAAATAAAAAATCATGATATAAAGAATGATTTTAG
The DNA here is from genome assembly GCA_964019185.1 of Maratus speculifer. Taxonomy (NCBI): domain Eukaryota; kingdom Metazoa; phylum Arthropoda; class Arachnida; order Araneae; family Salticidae; genus Maratus; species Maratus speculifer. The sequence continues at coordinate 73,900,444 of OZ025303.1, forward strand.
AAAAAACCGCAAACAAATCGACCCTTTTTTCTAATTTTTATCAGCGTTTGAATTTTTGGACCTTAAACTTTAATGGCCCTTAGCTCTTACAGAAGACGTTTGCGCCCCATGGTTTCCTGTTTAATAATTTTTGTCTTTATGCCTACTATCACCCTTCAAAGTTTGTCGGTCTGGTAGCGAAATACCCAGTATATATATATATATATATATGTGTGTGTGTGTGTATCTGATCTTTGTCATGCTGTAACTATCGTAATAATGAACCGATCTGAATGAAACTTAGCGTTACATAGTACATACTAATGTCTCGACCGAGTTCGTTGGGCAACTTCATCTACCCTATTGTTTCAAAATGGCGGCCATTTGAAATTTTTAAAACAATTAAAATTTGAAATTAACCATATATAAAAATTAAAAGTTGAAAAATATTTTCTTTCTATGTGTTTGACCGTGATACAAAGATTCTAGAGCATTTTTTGTTTTGTTTATATCTTAAAAATTGGCTGAGTTATAGAACTTTGAATTTCTAGTGTGGATAACATTTTGAAACGGTCTGATTTTTGTCACGTGATAACACGCTTATTTACGGACGAATTTGGGTGTACATACCGCTGTCTAAATCGATTTCGTTGGACAGCTTAATCCTCCACATTGTTATAAAATGGCAGCCATTTTTTTTTTTTTTTTTTTTTTGGCAATGAAATTTGAAATTAAGTACAATATAACAAGAAATTGAAAAACATTTTCCTTCTATGAGTTTGACTTTGCTACAAAGATTCTAGAGCATTTTTTATTTTGTTTCTATCTTAAAAATTTGCTGAGTTATAGCACTTTGAATTTCTAGTGTGGCTGACATTTTGTCACATGATAGCACGCATATTTTTGAACGGTTTTAGATTTAACTTGGTCCATACATATACCGATGTCTGATCCGAATTCGTTGACCAGTCACATCCGCCATCTTGTTTAAAAATGGTGGCCGTTTAAGTTTTAAAAAATAAATAAATTTATAATACTGTACGAAAAAGAAAAGAAAAGAAATAGAAAAAAGTATTTTTTTCTGAAGTATTTAATATTAATACAAGGATTCTGGAGCATTTTTTAAATTTTTCTTTATCTTAAAAAATGGTTCATTGCATTTTGAACTTCTAAAGTAAAAATAAAGGTAACATTTTGAAAAATCTATTTGCCTGCGACAGCGCTCGGATATACAGTGTCTCACAAAAGTGATGGGACACTTGTGCTTTATAAAAAGAAACTGCAATAAAATAAATAAACAAACATGTGCAAAATTTTTTTTTGGGTGTGTTTCATATTTAAAGTTAGTAACAATTATTACATAACTTACATTTTGTCAAAATATTAAAATATTAATTTAGTAAAAATACAATTGTTCAGAACGGAGCAAAAAATGGCTCACATAAGTGATGGGACACTTACTTTTCCATCAAATATTTATCCAAAAATTTTACTTTTTAAAAGGTTTTAATATTTTGTTGGATTTCCTTTTACTTTTAAAACATGACTTAATCTTTTTGGGATGGATTCGACTAATTTTTTTGTGATTTCTGGAGTGATTTTACCCCATTCTTCTTGAAGCCCCGATTTTAGTTGTTGTTTTGAAGAAATGGTGTGTTTGCGAATTCTTGATTCCAATTCTTGCCAAATATTCTCTATGGGATTTAAGTCTGGAGATTGTGGTGGTGTTTTTATTATTTCAGGACAGTTATAAAGCAGCCAGAGTCTAACGTTCAGAGCAGTGTGCTTGGGGTCATTGTCTTGGTAGAATTTAAAATCGTTATGAAGGTTCAATTTTCGTGCTGAAGATTTCAAATTTTGAAGATTTCAAATTACTTGTACTGATCCATTATACTGTCAATAAAAACAAGATTACCAACTCCAGCGGACGACATACACCCCCATACCATAACTCCTCCTCCACCATGTTTTACTGTTGGTACCGAGTTCTGTTTGCGAAATTCTTCCCTGGGTTTTCTCCACACCAAGATTCTATCGTCAGAACCAAATATATTAAATTTACTCTCATCAGCAAATATAACTTTATTCCAGTAATCGGAATTCTTATTTATGTTGGATTTTGCGAAAGCTAGTCAGAATCGTTTCACTTACGAAGAATTTTTTCCTGGCTACTCTACCGTGATATCCAGCAGATCGAATTACCCTTCTAATAGTCTCAGGATTAACAATTATTCCATATAATGCTTGTAAATCAGCAGCAACTTTTGAAGCACTATTTCTTGGAATTTTTTTTTAATATTTCGAACGATAATTCGCTTTATTCCATTGGATAGCTTTGATGGTCGGCCAAGTCTTCTTTTATCCTGAATCATGTGATTCTTTTTATATCGTTTAATGATATTGAAAACTGTTGAAAGACTCAAGTTAACTGTTTCTAATAGATTTTCCATGTTCAATATGCAAATTAATAACTAATTTTCGAATTTCAGGCGAAGTTTCTTTTCGTTTAGCATTCATGGCTACACAGAGCTAAAAAACACAAAAATTCCAAAACAAACTGGAGAGAAATACTGCAGACGATTTTATAAATTATTGCCAATTGTTTTTAAGTAAAAATAAAATCCCAAAAAAAATTTTTATTGCTTATTTCAGACGATTTTTGTTGCATATATAATGGTGTCCCATCACTTATGTGAGCTATTTTTTGCTCCGTTCTAAACATTTGTATTTTTATTAAATTAATATTTTAATATTTTGACAAAATGTATGTTATGCAATAATCTTTACTAAATTTAAGTATGAAACACACCCACAAAAAAATGTGTACATGTTTTTTTAATTTATTTGATTAGTTTCCTTTTGTAAAGCACAAGTGTCCCATCACTTATGTGAGACACTGTATCAACCGATTTCGATATGATTGAACAAGTGCGCAGGACATCTCGAACAAGCTTAATGGTTAATTTCACCCATCATGTTTTAAAATGGCTGGCACTTCATTATATCGACAAATTTGGCGATCTTATATAAACCGCTTTTAATAAAATCAGCTCGTATAAAGTTGATTAATTTCTCGAAATTTTCGTTCATATTCAGTATTGACAAAAACAAGCATTCAATCTCCTATAATTGTGTTCCACTAATTTGAGCTTCGTATGTTTGAATAATATAACTTTATTTTTTTTTCTTTTTTACTTACCCATCATACGTAGTATAGGGTAAGTCTTGCACTCGTTTTGAAAATCGAAAAAAAATTGATGGACTTACACGTTTCAGATTTTTAGAAAAAAAAAATGCCGTCCGTCTGTCTGTCTGTAAATGGTCTATCTCCCGAACAAATTGAAATGGAGACTTGAAATTTTGTATGTACCTAGTATGTAAGAATGGAACGAAGATTATTGAATATCAGTAACCTCGATTATCCGGGACTATTTTTCGGACTCTCGAAAAATTCGTTCTGATGAAAGATATATGGGTAATTCTCCATAAAGTGGGTAATTTCACTCATTGATTTTGTGAAAAATAAAAACTAAATTTTAACCGAAATTTTTAAATAATTAGATACAGCATAGGTTACTGAATAATATACAATATTCCGACAAAAACTTTAAGCACTATTTATTTTTTTTTAATTATTTTATAAATTAATTTCATAATCAGTGTCAGTACTGTCCCCAAGATAGTTGTTTACTTTATAAACCAGGATTTTAATAAAATTTATTTAAAAAGTGTGTATTTTATTAAAGTGTATCTTTTTATAATAAAAAAATATAATCTTTAATATACTGCTCAAAATAATTAAAGGATATTGCAGTTTTAGGTGGATTTTGTATCTGGGAAACTTTTTAGCTGATTGATACATGGTCGACAGACATAGTAGGTTATATGAGAATAAATTACACATGTTTGGCAGAAAAAAAATGCATTTTATTGCGCATTTGTGTACAAAAGGAAAAAAAACACAATTTGAGCATATGAGAAAAAAAGAATAAGAAAAGATGTTTTCTGCAAAGAAAATCATTTTCAGTAGGGAGTATGGTTTCCACGGACGGCCACGTTGAACACCTTTGAGGCATGGACTCAATGAGGCTATTAATGACGAGTTGGGGTATTCTGCCCCACTCTTCCAGAAGAGCTCTTTCCAGTTCTTGGAGAGTTTGCGGGGGTTGTTGGCGGCCAGAAACTCGTCTTCCTAGAGCGTCCCAAACGTGCTCGATTGGATTCATGTCTGGAGAACACGCTGGCCATTCCATTCGAACGATTCCTTCCTCGAAAAGGAAATCCTCCACCAGGTTTGCACGATGTGGCCTGCAGTTATCGTCCATTAAAATGAAGTTATCTCCGATTGCTGCAGCGTAAGGGACTACAATAGGTCTGAGGATCTCATCCCTATATCGGCGACCAATCAGAGCTCCATCTCGAATGATGTAGAAGTCAGTACGCCCGTCAATGGAGATGCCACCATACACCAACACTCCTCCACCGCCAAATCTAACACTTTCGTGCACGAACACAGGATTATTCCTACTGCCACGGTCCCTCCAGATGAAAATACGCCTATTATCCGGATGCACAGAAAAACGGGACTCGTCAGAAAACAGAATATTGCTCCATTCATTTCTCCTCCAGTTGACATGCTCGGTTGCCTACTCCCTGCGGTCGAGATGATGCCTTGATGTTAATCTAACACATACCATCGGTCGGCGAGCATACAGACCTACAGCATGGAGCCGGTTTCGGACAGTCTGAGTTGAAATCGTGGTGCCTGTGGCCGAGCGAAGGTGTTTTTGGAGAAGAGTAGCGTTCATGTTTCGGTGTCTGCGAGCTGTTAACGCTAAATACCGATCTTCATTGGGCGTTGTTGCCCGCCTACAACCTTGCCCTGGTCTTCGGCCTGCACATCCACTCTCCAAAAAACGGTTCCAGATCCTGGAAACGACACTTTGTGACACTCTAATGGCTTGCGCTACTTCGGCTTGAGTTTGGCCCCCTTCTAACCTACCAACAATTCTCCAAGCTTCTGAATCTGTCAAATGATTTCGCTGAGACATCGTACTCATCGAAACAAAGCAATCACTGAATGCCGATCATCCTTGTTTTCATTCTCTTTTATCCAGTTGAAAGTCAAGTTTCATTCGCTGCCGCTGAAGCGACGTTTTTGACGTCGAACTCAAAATTTGCATACTCCACAGTTTGAAAACCAGAAAAATTTACATTTGTGATTCTCTTCTTCTATTTTAGGCAAAAAAAAAAAAAAAATTCGTTTATATCTTTATTTTATATAAAACTTCAAATATCCTTTAATTGTTTTGAGCAGTGTATATCATCTGTGATAAATCTGAATATGTTTTAAGTTTTAAGAATAAAGGGACAAGAATGACATTTACATGGACAGAAGTGGCATACTTTCAAAACTTTTCACTTTTGAACATTTTAACAATTATAAATTATTCAATTTCTATTATTTTTTACTATTTTAAAATTTGAATAATTTTTTAGAAAAAAATAACCAACAATAAGATAATGGGTAAATAAGTGAATTTATTTGGACAAAAGCTTTAGCTAGAAAAAGGCGTTTAAGTACGAGAAATACTATTAATTTTTAAATTTATATCATATAATTTGTCTATAGTAAAATATCTTGAAGTAACTGGTCGAGAGGAATATCAATAGCATACAAAATTTCATTCTTCGGACCATCTTGGATATCTGGTGTATTTGGCCAATAGAATCGGCTTCCATTCCTTAAAATAAAGTTTATTTTAAGGATGTTATCATTTATTTCTATCATTAAACCTGCTAAAAACAAATGTTGTAATAAGTAATATGAAAAATAAAACATTTTAATAATAATTTAAAATAATAATTTGATTCTAAATAAAAATTTAAAATTCTCCAGGAAATTAATTTTCATCATACACAACTGCAACCCAAGTTCCTACACAAATATGTTCCATTTCGGAACCAGGAGTTGATACTTCAGTATCTTTATAATCATTGGGCATATCCTTAAAGCAGAAAAATAAGTCTACTAATGATGGTTCTGAACAGTAATGTTGACATTTTTCATGTGTCACATGTCAAACAGCTTAAATAACGCAGTTGAAGTTTAACATTTTCAAACTTATTCGAAGTGAGCTGATGCAATTTTTATGAATTTGGAATAGATGGTGTCACTGTATCATTTTGTTTCAAGTCCTCTGTGGCATTAATATATGCTTCGGAGATTCAGTCTTCAAATTAATAATTTAAAAGGGGACAGAAGTGACAGGGACAGTAGTGACAAAATTAAGAAAATTGCTTCTGTGTACATAGTAAATTAGGCTTAGTAAAACTACAATATGATATTTTTTGCTAAGCAAAAGTATGTTACATCATGACAAAATAACAAATAAATAAAAATAATAACAAGGACAGTTTAAGTAGGGGACAGTAGTGACAAGTAATAAACATATTCTTAACTTTCTATCCATTTTGTAGCTTGTAACTATTTTTGAAGTCCTTGTGCCATGAAAATTGTGCCATGTGTTTTTCTGTGCAATTAAGATGGCTCCTTTTACTAAATGCATCTGTTCACCAAATTTTATCTGGCCACCTGGTGGTCACTTTAGCAGTTTTATACAAGAGGGCAGTAGTGACATAAAAACTAGGGGATATCGATTCTCTGACTCATATTACATGTAAAACTATTTTTAATTTACAATAAAAATAATTTATTATGTAGTTTGGAGTACATATTTTTATTTTGGGTGGTAAAATTGTTAAAAATAGTTTGTCATTACACTTAAAATTGTTCCAGAAGATCAGTACATGAGGTGAGGGACAAGGGACAGAAGTGACAAATTGAATATTTAAATTACTATTACAATAAAATTTGCAGTTATTTTCTTGAAAATACTTTTTGAAATTGTAGAAATAGATTACAAAATACATTTTATGCTAAAAAAAACCCTATATGAATGACAAAAAACAGCATGTAACCCTAAGGGACGGAAATTACCCACTTATTGGAGAATCACTCATATAAAATTTTCGAAATTTTTTATTTTAAGGAATGGATTTAAAAGACAATAAAATAACACAAATTTTACATAAAGAACGAAGTCGATCGGATTATTAGTTGCTGAGATATTTGTAATTCTGTTTTCCACATTCTTCGATTTTTCATGACTCTGTATTTCATTCCAATTTCATTTCAAAGACATATTTTAAATGGAAATGACACATTTAATCCTTCGCAGTAAGTTGTTCGGTAATAGGATTATTATTTTTTGAGTTATAGGGATGTTTCTTTTACGCAATTCGGCACTATTTGAGTAGTTCGGCGTTTTATACAATTTATTGAAGTTGGCTCATCAGCAATTCATTAATAGATCATAAATACGATTCACATGTTTAAAATGTCATTAAGTGATTTTTATTTCGACTTTGTATTTTTATTAATATTCCACTAATTATTTGTTTTTTCGTTATTTAAAATAAAAATTTTCTCAATCTGTATAATTGTCTGAGCGTAGCGAAGTCTTATACTCAGAGTACGTAACGATATTAAAAGTGAAAAAAATTCTTTCGTCAAGCAAATCTCAAAAAGTACTTGTCGGATTTCCGCTCTGTTTGTACCAGAAGGTACCTATGAAGGTAATCTGGTGAATGCACCTACTTTTAAAAATTAATTCCAAATAGTTTAAAAGTTATATTAAAAAAACTGATAAAAAAGCACAATTTATTTGCATACGTCACAGAAATTTGGTGTGCGTGATTTTCATCGGCGGGATATTTTCGTAGATAACCGAATCAGTACATGGAGTAAATAGTAATCATTTACGCACTCAGAAATATTGTATGCAATAAAACATTTTAAAATTTAATCATGCAGGAAAATAAAACTGTTATTTTTTATATTAAAAAAAAATGTCATAAAAACTTTGATTTTGAGATTTTGTGATAATCTCTTAATAGCATTTTTTGATCGCTAAAAGAATGTTTTATACATTTCGCGTGTGAAAATTAGAAACAATTACGTTTTTAAATAAAAAGTTTCTTTTATGACATCATTTTCCCTTTATTTATTTTTATTGCACGTTTTCTTTTAACTTATATTTTGTTTGTGTGTGGAAGTCGATTCTGGTCACTAATTTTTCGGCACGGATACCACAAGCGCATCAGATTTGGCGCAATTTTTTTCAATGCCTATTTGGCGAAAACTCCGTTTTCAAATAACACTTACATACACATTTTAAATTATTTTCTATTTTCAAAAAGAACTTACAGTAAATAAAATAATAATAATAATTAATAACTATAAAAAGAAATAATTTATATAATTAAAAAAGGAAATGAAAGTAAATAAACAAATAATAAATAAATGAAGCCGGGTTACCATCTCAGGTAAAATAATGCCAGTTTGGCGCCAATTATGTACCCTGGTGCATATGTGACATCTTTTCCCATTTTTCATCTATTTCCTGTTGGCATACAACTTTGAAATTTGGAATGTGTATGCATACTTGGGAGCAATACTGGAATTAGACATTGATTTTTTTTATTCGATCCAAAAAGGGGCAACGAGGGCTATTTTTTAAAGATTTATACAATTTATACTGCATAAAGAAGCCACTTACCTATTTTTATATACAAGAAGAAGTAAGTGGTATGTAAAAACAATTATAGTATACATAAATAAAATACTTGAGATAATATACTAGAGATATAAGCACCGGGTTTGGCAAGATTTTTTTATGCCAATTAGACGAAAACATCGTTTTGATTACCAGATACATATAGCATGCTATAATAACAAGTTATTTTTTTTATTTCAAAAAAAAAAAAAAAAAGAATAAACGAAACATTTTCTGTTATTAAAAAAAAGAAATAACAATCAATAAATGATAATATTTTTAGAACAAACAATTTATTATAACATTTATATGATAACCAGCATGTTAGGCAACTGAACGCCATTTTGGCACCAATTAGGTACCTCGGTGTGTATAGGGCATATATGTGCCATATTTATTTGTAAAACTGAGTATGAACGTTTACCAAGTGTGTTTTCATAGTCGCTTATATCTTTTTGCAACATAGCGCACCTTTCGAAGCCAAAACTGCTAAAAAAAATCAATGTTTGCAGTTTCTTTTTTTTTTTTTTTTTGATGTAACGCACATTTTGTAATCAGTAGGCTCGATAATCAGACCTCGTTTTTTTTTTTGCTTTAAAAGATCATATTTCATACGACGTCTTTTTTGGATTCGTCGTTTTTCCATATTTGATAGTATGCGTCTACTCATTTTGTAACTTTTTTTTTTTTTTTTGTAACTTTCTTCTTTATTAACAGCGACATTTGGATTTCCTATTTAAATAAAAATTCTTCTAAATACAAAGAATTTTGTTAAAATAAATAAATAAATGAAATGCGGACATCTATTGCTCAAAGCACAAAATTTTTCCTATTGAGTTAATAAAAATCAGTAAAAACATAATTTTTATGATAATAAAAAGGTGACTTATGTAATAACAGAGTCATATATTATGTACGTTATGGATTAAGTATGAATATTTCTCCACCATTTATAAATAATAATAATAATAAAATAAAATGCGGACAGACCAAAGTCTATATTTCACTGAAAACAACAACCATTTTCTAAATGCTTTAAAAAATGGCCAATGAAAAGTGATATTTCAAAAGTATTATGAAATTAGTTAAAAACCATTTATTTTAAACTAAATGAATAAAAGATTTATATTTTTAATGAAATAAATGGGATTTGAAAAATTATTGGAAATTTATCATTATAGATGTATCAATATTACAATCTGTATCTTGTATGCAAAATGGAACAATTAGCAATAGTTTTTGTACCCGAAAAATGGTCGTTGCTTTTTTTAAGGTTAAAAAGTAGATTACGAAATATTCCTAATCAGAGATGCCAAGCCCCCGCTTATTGCATAGCAGAATTTTCTTATAGGAAAAGTTATTTTTTAAATCCGCAGAATGTTCCAATTTAATAAAACATTTTCTGTATTAAAATACCGGTATCCAAAATGTCGGAGACTTGGCAGCTCTGCCTATAACTTTTTCATTAATTACGGTACTTTTTTTAATCGGATTCAAATTTAGTGAAGACAACGTTTTTTGGCCAAAAGCAGCTTTTTTTCCACATGTGTAACTACGATACAATTCCTTGATGTTGAAATAAAATGTTTTGACTAATACTATTATTGCTTCCTCTTATTTATTTATTTGAATTTTAAATAAGATGACTCAAAATCGTGTTTTTTAATTGTACGGAAAAAATGCATTTCGAGAGAGGGCGAAAAGAATAATATTTGGCGATTTATTACCTGCGTTTGACTAAGTGTCCTACTACCTTGTGTTTAATACTCTTCACACTTCGCTGTTATATGGACTTAGGCGCTTTTATAAAAAGCTTGACGTAAATCGGGCTTAAGAAAGTGAGTTTTTTACTGAATAATACACATAAATGAAAAATGAATACTAAGAAATACTAATTAAAGAAAAATGAGGCATTATATTGGTCTATGAATATTTAAAAATGCATCTGCTAGCACTAATTAGATAATTTATGTGTATATAATAGGAGATAGATAGCTTTTGATTCTGTATTTCTATTAACGTTTGTGTGTTTTTCGTTATCATTGGGAGTACCTAGCCGATTTAAAAAATAATGTGGGCAAAAAATGTTGGTAACCATCTTTGCTGCAAAATATATTATATTTTGCGTAGGAACAATAATCACCATCAATGCACGAGTAAAAAAAAATTGTAAAATTGAGAATTCTTTAATGTTGATATGACTAAATGTTTTTTTTTTTTGTGGCAATTTTTAAGATATAATATTTTCGTTATGAACGGTTTCTAAAACATTCGACAATTTAATTTCACAAATTAATTTTTTTTTCTAGAAAAAGTTTTAAACCCAATTTATTGAGAATATTGCAATTTCTAGGATACTGTTGGGGCCAGAAACTATAACTTTGGCATCACAGTACCTTATAAGATGTAAGTGCTCGTTTAGGACAAATTTTTAAAAAAGGATTCCTTAACTCTTATCGACAACAAGGCCTCCTTATCATAATATCAAGGCCTCGCATTCAGGAGAAAATTTATTGTTGAAATTGTCCCTATAATTGCCAACTTATTATATGACTTTGTCTCGTATGTAACGCCACCTGGTGCATACTACTGCTAATAATCCCATAGGAAATAATGGAAAACATTTCAGTTTCTCACATTAGATGGCGCTACCAACGTGAAAATCATGTAGTTCAGCGCCCCCTGTACTGCGGTCAAAGGAAACTTGGCGAATGACAAGCCTTGATAATATGATAAGTTAGCCTTGATCGACAACTTCATTGCATCCGTGGAAAACAGATATTCAACATTATAAACCATTCGGACGGATTTCACACCGTATAAAATATACTCCATTCTCTTCAAACATAGTAGTTTATGTTATTTATAGTTTCTCAAATCGGTGCGAAGCTTCTGTTTATGCTCATGATATCATTTCAAAGAGTTATATTTCCAATATAGGAAAATTTGGTGTTTTATTTTCTGTATTACTTTTAACATTTTGCATATTTCCAATTTTATATCCATGCATGGTTTGCTTTTCTTTTATAAAAATAGTATATGCAACTTTATATATAAGATTTCGAAATTCTACTATTCAATATGCTTATTTTCATCATATTTTATCACAATGAACGACCAATTAAAGGTAACATCTCAATTTCTTTACTTATGGCAAGTTATTAAATGTGTATTCTCAGCAATATCGCTCAGACTAATCCCTCAAAGGGAAGTCCTAGTTTAGCTATTAGTTTGGCGATTTGTATAATTTGGCGAAATTGGTTGACAGGAAAACAGAGTAGTACCCTTTTATCTTTATTGAAGACAATGTCTTATGAATAGTATAACCACATTAATGTAATCTGAATTATCCAGATTCGAATTATCTGCAACTATTTTCGTATGTTTTGTACGGAAATTCGACATTTTACAAAGAAATATTATGGATATTGCCCTTACATACGCATATGTTAAAAAGAACAATATTGTAATTGAGCCAATAAGTTGATGATTTGATCAAGAGATTGTCATGTAACTTCTTGTGAGATTTTAACGCATTTTTTTTTCTTTTAATTATAATTACTAGTTAAAAGTGACGTGAAGGCTATTATATTTTTACAAATCTGAAGGAGCGAGCGCATCTATATCGTTCAGGAATAATAGAATATCTAGAATATCTAATAATTCTTTCGTGAATGAAAAATAAAATTATTGTAAATTTTGATTTTATTAACCCAAATAAGTAAACAAAGTACGCCCTAAAAAGAAATGTGAGAGGAGTAACAATGTATAGTGCGTCAGCAAAATGGAGTCCTGTCTGAATTATTTCTTACTTTGAACTGTCTCTAATTGTAAGAAAAACTTATTTTACGTAATTTATAAATTTCTGAAAAAAAAAAGACATTTTTTTAAAAAAGTTTTTACGATATGCTAGTCTAACGAGATTTCTATTAAGTGAAATAAATTTCTGTAAAATTATCAAATGAACATGATACGTGCCAGATTAATAAATAGAATCTTTAATAGCACGTTTTTATTGGAATAAGATAAAATATTGCCGCAAAGAAACTGTCAAAAGCTCTTGAATATAAAGAGAAAATCCATGAGAGATCCATGTCTGCCGGAAACTTAGTGGTGTATAAGCCAAAATTTAAAACCGCTAGTGGTTTATTTGTAGGTTTATCATTGTGTTTACCGTACAATCATTTCATACCTTTGATTGTACAGTGAACACAATGTTGAACCTACGAGCAAACCCCTAGTGGCATTAATTTTTGGCTTATGCACCACCTCGCTTCCCCCAGACATGGATCATTAGATTCCCCTATTACCATTCTTTCATAAAATAAAGGGTTTTTTTCTAGCAGGTTTTTGTCTTGAGCTCGACATCTAAGGATTTTGAGCTGTGGACTCTTAAACTATAATATACTAGTAAATCTGCAGATCAGGAGCCTCAACGTCAGCTTTGCACATATATTTTTAAACACACTTTGGGTAATATTCAACTTCTTGGAAACTTTAATTTAAAAATTTCATAGTACTTAATTATTTATAAGAATAAAATAAGAATTAGAAGTTTTCAGCCATCAAAAGCGGTAAATTAAAAATTTAGTTATGTTAGGATATTCTGAAATTTTCATGATCTATTATTTGTTTTTTTATTATAACATAGATTTCTTCAGGGGGGCTCCGCCCCACTGAACCCCCCGTAGCCTCACTTAATTTAAATTTGCCACTTTCTAATAATTGTGCTAATGGTTATTGTATATCTTGCATTTCCTTATACATTTTGATTTATAAGGATAAGTAAAAGTTTGGACAAATATTTTTCATTATCTTCATACTTCTACATACCTGCCAACCACAAACACCTAAATCTGATGTATCAGGAACTTTTGTAAGTGTAAACTCAGTAATCTAGAGTTTTACAATTTTGTTTCCGAAAAAAAAAGTTTTGATTGCATTTTGTAGCAGTTATAGCGGGAGAGACAAACATACAGAAGAACAGACTAACAGATGAAAAACAATAAATTTCGTGTCTTCAAAGTAAGCCTTCACTGAAGTTCCGGCAATGGCGTTATTTTTCATGAGTTATTGATATCCATGTTTCTTGTATTTTTAACGACTACTATAAAATACCTGTTTTTGTTCAATTATGAAGTCAAATTTTACCAATTGAAATATTTGTTAAAAATATAATTATTTTTTATTTCTTTTAGTTCTAATTATGCCCCCATTTTTGTCAGAAAAATTCTTATTAACGAAACAAATTTCCGTGTTTAATATTTAACAAAGTACTATTTTTATTTTAATTCTGACGTCCTATTTATTTTTTCTTAGTTTGGTTTTTCGAATGGAAATTGCTCAATTGAAACTTATTGCCGTTGAAAAAATATTCCAGATTTTTTTTTTTTTTTTTTTTTTTGGCAACGATAAAGGAAATTGGTTAAATTTTATCTAAAAAATCGCTCTTGATTCTGTATGAAAAAGAAGGAAATTTTGAATTATTAAGAAAAATATTTGAATAAAATTAATAAAACATAGCCTCTATTCTTTTCTGGGCTATGTTATATTTATCCGCAAAGTTAAAAAGACATTAATTAATTCATCAGTTTTGACGTTGACTTCATTTAAATTTTCGTCCACGCTTTCAAATTTATAGCATTAAAATATAATAAGGATTAGGATGAATGGTTGCTTAGCAACCATTAAGAGAAAATAAAGAAAATGAAATAAATACATTTTAAATAAGTAAATCTCTAAACCAAATTAGTTTATATTATTGGAACACATTTATAAAAAATCTCCAAAATTTGCCGTAATAACTTTAAAAATCTGACACATGCATAGACAAAATTTCAAAGCAATACGAATAATTTAATTGGTAAATTTCAGTATCCATTTATCGTTGAATTCCATTAATGAAATGTGTCATTTTCTCTCAAGGAAAAAAAATTGAATATCATTGGATTTGCCATAGAAAAGCATTATTGCGCAAAATAACATATTCTATATTTTCCGAACGAATGGATCAAACCTAACAAAAAACTATACAGCTTAATACCAGTGCCTCACTAACATACCCACTTAATTTCAAGCCAATCGGATGTTTTTTTGCGTTAGTTATCGCGGAACAGACAGACTGACTGACAGACAGACAGAAACCAAAAATTTTCGTGTCTCCAAAGTAAGCCTTCACTGACGTTTCGGCAATAATAAAATTTAGTATTTCATTTGAAAAAACACGAGCTTAAAAAATATGTAAATGAATTAATTATTTAAACACCGAACTAACAGAATTAAAGTGTTACTGTAAATCATAAAATTTTTATGCATTAACAACTAACATGCGAATAGTGCCTAGTTAAAATATAGAATAAAACTGACATATCTAAAATATTGTATTATTTTATTCTTAGATATAACATACAATATGATTGGTTAGTTGAGTAATTAGTCGATTGAGGTTTTATGGCACAATGTTCCTTTAGAGATATGCTGCGCCAAGACAAAATGAAAAGAAAAACATATGACTTGAATAACATTTCATGCAGTTCGTCTTGTTTTTACATATCTTCCACATCCATGCAACAGAGGTAGAAAGAGTGAACACAGGAGATCATGACATGAAAGTTGTTCCGAAAATTCCTTATTCCATTATTTCAGAAACAGAAGGCTCTTGTCCAGAATGAATGCACTGATGCCTGATTAAACGATATCGCGCAGAAAATCCTTTATCACACACATTACAAATGAACGGCTTTTCACCAGAATGCATCCGAAAGTGCCTAGTCAAATCGGATTTCCCAGTAAAACCTTTACAGCAAATCTCGCAGACAAAAGGCCTGTCATGGGTGTGAGTCCTAAAATGCTTCTTTAAATAAGCCTGCTGAGAAAATGCGAGATTACATACTTCACAAACAAAAGGTTTTTCCTTCGTATGGATCCGTTGATGATTAATTAAGGCATATTTTTGACAAAATCCTTTATTGCATACCTCGCATGCAAAAGGTTTCTCCTCTAAGTGAATGGCTTGGTGAGCAAGTAGAGCAGAAGCCTGACAAAATCCTTTATTGCACACTTGACAGACGTAAGGCTTCTCTTCGGTATGGATATAAAGATGCCTGTTCAGCGAGGCTTTCTCAGAAAATCCTTTAGAGCAAATTTCACATATAAACGGCTTGGATGGCTTATGGGTGTGAAGATGTCTGTTTAAATGGTATTTCTGAGTGAATTTTTTATCGCATGTTACGCAAACATAAGGTTTTTCTTTTGTGTGCGTACGAATGTGCCTGTTTAAATCGGGTTTCTGACGAAACGCTTTATCACATACTTCACAGACAAAAAGTTTTTCGTTAATATGAATGCGAAGGTGAATGTTTAGGTTAGATTGCGTGGTAAATCCCTGATTACACACGCCGCAGATGAAAGGTTTTTCCTTAGTATGAGTACGAACGTGATTGGTTAAATGGTAACTCTGAGTAAATCCTTTTTCACAAATCTCACATACGAATGGTTTCTCATTGGAATGAATACGTAGGTGTCTGGTTAAAGCTGACTTGCTGGAAAATAGTTTGTTGCATACCTCGCAAATAACACGATTTGCTTTTTCAGAAATGGAGGGAGACATATTCATTATTTTCTACAGTTTTTTTCCTATTCAAATGTCTTTTTTTAATATGAAACTATTTGCAAGCAGGAATTAAAATATTTTTAAAGTCAGATTCACATATTCAAATATGACACTTTTTACTAATGATAAAACATTCCAAATGTACGCTGAAATTTGTATTTTACTGTAATATCTTTCTTTTCTTTTTTGAATAAAGTAAAAAATACGACATTTGAAGGCACTTAACAAATATGAACAAAAAGAAAATATACAATCAGCATATAAATTGTAAAAGTATTTTTTATCTTTATCTATTAAAATATAGTAAGCATTGCAGATATTTTCTTTAACAAAATGAAATAACTTTCTTAAATTTTATTGTTGAGGGAAAAGTAGAGTTAAAAAGTAAATATAATAATGAATATTTAAAATACTTGCACAACAACGTGTTAACTTGAAATTCAATTTAGATATATTCTTTGAACAGCTCTTCAATAAACTTACTGCATGTCTCGTAAATAACAAATTTTGCTGTTGCATAAGCGGATTGAGGCATGTTCATAACTCTGTTAGTTTTCTCTTTTATACTTAAATTCAACTTAGCTCTTAGGTAAACAGAATAGCCCTTAAATAAACTAGTTACATGTCAGGCAAATCAAAAGTTCTGCTGTTGCAGAAATGGATAGAGGCACATTTATAGCTCTGATCAATTTTCTCCCACGACAAATTCCTTCAGTCTTAAATTCAGCTTAGAAGTTGGGGTCTGCCACTGTATATGCTACCTCAATATGTAATAAAATAATTATTTAGGATAATTTCCAAGAGCATATTTACCTGAAATGAAAACAACAAGGATTATTTTCATTTTTCACTACAATATGACTATATATTCAAATAAAATAAAGAGTTTCCATACACGCAAGCAGTATTCGTAAATATTTCACAACATTTTCAAGGATTCACAATATTTTCAAAAATATTCGATATTTTGACACATATTAGATATTGTCAAATTATTGATGATTATAAGTATTTTCTGGCAAAATATATCTAAATAAAACGAAAAATGTCCAGTTAAACTTGTGGCAATCAGCTCACAGGCTATAACAGTAATTGTATATTATTTCAGGCAAAAATGCCCCTCGAAAATAAATTAGAGCGGGGGGAATTAGTTGCCCCAATTCCCACCTTAGTACTTAACCAATGAACCTACAAATTTAATTGGGGAAGCGCCTTTTCAGAATAAACCGGTATACAAAATTTGAAGGAAATCTAATAATTCTGCATGAAAAACCCATTTATCTAAATTAAAAAGTATTATCCCCTATCCCCTTTTTATACTTAATGAGCCACCAAAACTAATAAGGGAAGCGCCTTATTAGAATATACCGGTATACCAAACTTGAAACAAATCGAATAATTCTGATTGAAAAACCCATTTATCGAAATTAAGTAGGAGGATTAGCTCCACAGCTCCTCTTAATTCTTAACCGATGAACCCCCAAAAGCTAATCAGGAGAGCGTCTTATCAGAATGAACCTATATACAAAATTTGAAGCAGATTGGATATTTCTATCAAGAGTTAACGCGTTACATACATACATAGCTGCGGGTACATTAACTCTCAGACTTTGATAGCCTGTGAGCTAAAAACTAAAACATGTTGCACTTAGCATGGAAACTTAATAAAATGTGTATAATACAATATTCTTAATTTTTATATAATTATATAATGTCTTAAATGTTTTTTCTTTTATTTATTTATTTACTTAACAAAATTAAAAATAACCTAATTAAAAACAGATACAATTTGCTTCACAAAACAAACACTTCAAGTAGGATTTAATAACAAGTATTAAAAAAAAATTTATGATTCATACAGCAAAACTTCAATAATTTTTTTTTCTCTAGCATTTCGTGTAGTTTAAAATGAACTAAACCAATACCAGAAAAGATTCATTTCAATAAAAATTGTCAATAACTTATCTAAATCGATCATCCTGCATATTTATTGGTACTAGATTTTAAAAATTCACCTTCAGACGGAAAAGGTGAGATTTTGCTTTTTGACTTAAGGGAGTCCAAGATACAAAAATCTTCAAATTTTCTGAAAAATATATTTATTGCATTAAAAAAATGTTCATTTTTTTTTTAATTCTTAAAATAACGTTTAAATCATGTTTCTATCTTAGTTAGAAAATGAAATATTACTTTTTTCGTTTTGTTTTGTTTTCAAAAGATTTAGATATTTCTGTTTATTTAGATGTAAAAAAAATTGAAATTCTACAAATAATATTTTAAGTTATAAATTAAAATATATATATATAATTATGAAAAGTTTTATCATGTGATTTTTTTTTATATATAAATAATATGGTTAACCATTACAAAAAAATTCAAAGTTTTAACTCAATACCTAAAACTTATTTTAAAGTGTGTCTCGGACCCCCTTAAAGAGTCAAATGTCAGAGCAAAAGTTCTTGATCGAAAGATACAGTCAGGGCTCCCAAATGGTCCGTCAACTGAACATCAATAATTTCTTAGAAAAGTTTTCTTTTTAGATTTTTCTTGCATATTGCTCAGAAACCACCTTCAGGGGTTAATTCCAGAGGAAATGCTGCAGAAACCTACCACGGGATGTTCTGTTTAAAAATACAGTCGAGTCTCTCTATAACGAAACTCCATACATCGAATTTCTCTATATAACGAATTTTTAGTAGGAACGGTCCCCTTTTCGCATTATTACATTAAAAACAGTCTCTATATAGCGAATTATCTATCTCCATATAACGAATTTTTTCATAAATTGGTCTTAATTTATTCAGTTTTCAAAAAGCTTCGAAATCATATGGAATCAATTTTCCATCACTTATTTTTAATTTATCGTGAGGTGGTGAGTTTTTTTTTTTTTTTTTTTTTTTTTTTTTTTTTTTTTTTTTTGTTATATTACTTCTTTTCTTGTTCTTTAAATCCAACGAATTCATCCCACCTCCTACACACCTTTCCACATCCTTCTCAAAACAGAGTCAATTGGATTGATACACATGTAAGAGAGGAATAAATGAGAGGCACATAAGAGAGGCCTTCAAATGGCGGAAAATGTTAACTACAATTTTTCATTCCTTGCTGAAATTTGAGAATTTTATTTATTTTTTTTTTTTTTAATCGAAACAACAAAAAATTACAGATTTCTTCGTCTGAAATTAATACAAGTCTTTCTTATTTTATTTTCATTAAGCTTTCAAATAAATGTATGTTCTCTTTTTTGAAACAGCTTAAATAATTAAGAAATAAAATGTTAGGTTAATATTACTTTTAAACATTTCAAATTCTTAATTCAAAAGATCAAAAATAATAGTTGTTCAAATATCACACATTAAATACGATTTTTAACATCATTCTCTATACATCGAATTTCTCTATATAACGAATTTTTCACAGGAACGGTGGATTTCGTTTATTGATTTTCTATTCGCGGACCATTTGGCAGCCTTGTACAGTGTACACACAGTCCATAACAGTTGTTGCCTATCCTCAAATCGATGTTTTAGCAAAAGAATTTCGATTTTATTATTATTATTACTTATCCATCATACATAGTATAGGATAAATCGTGCAATCGTTTTGAAAATCGGGAAAAAAAGACGCATTAGACGTTGGAGATTCCGAAAAAAAAATGTCTGTGTGTCTGTAAACGCTCTATCTTTTCTCTTGAACGAATTGAGATAAAGAGTTGAAATCTGGTGTGTATTTAGTACGTAATATTGGGAAAAATCTTTTTGAATATCAGCAACCTCTATTATCCGGGACTATTTTTTTCTGACTCTCGAAATATTCGTTCTGATAAAATTTTCGATTTTTTTTTTTTTTTTTTTTTTTTTTTTTTTTTTTTTTTTTTTTAACGAATGAATGTAAGAGAAACAAGTTGGAAATTGCACGTGAAGCGTAGCAAATGAGGTGCGTTCGTACTATAACGAAGTTTTAAAAATATCACTCTCATAAAATTGTAAATAATTACAATTAAAATGCGCACCAAACAATGTTCTCCCTATACCATTATGCAATGGAATACTTTTGTGTGGCCTTGTAAATCAATAATAAATATTCTTTGCACCATAGATTATGCAAAATGTATATTATAATATGTACTTTATAGATGCATATCAATTTTATTACGTTCGAATTAGTGTAACACCTTTAAAATGCATTTGAAACATTTTCCCCCATTAACCGTAATGTAACGGAACACTTTTGATTGTCCCTGTAGTTGAACTATGAATCCGATTTTGATAAAATTTGAAATAACTCCACAAAATTTTGTATTAATTATGTATTTAAAATTTCAAACTATTAAAATGCATTTGAAACTTTTTTCCCCATTGACCGTAATGTATCGGAATCCTTTTGATTGTCCCTGTAATTGATCTATGCATCCGATTTTCATAAAATTTGAAATGACTCGACAAAATTATGTAATAATTATGTACTTTAAATTTCAAGCGATTCAATTGGGTAGTTTTTGCGTGGTTATATGCGGACAGACAGACGGACGGACTGAACGACAACAATAGGTGCTACGTTTTTACGTAATTACGAACGCACCTAATAAAAAGCACAAATTGTGCATAAAGAACGAAATCGATCGGATAATTTTAGTTGCCCAGATATTTGTAATCATATTTTCCACACTCCTCGATTTTTATGACCCAGCATTTCAATTCAAAGATATATTTCAATTGAATATGAGACGCTTAATCCGACGCAGTAAACTGTTTGGCTGAAAATTTAAATCGGAAATTAATTCTCTCTGAGCCGAAAGCGACCGTTTAAAGAACCACAAAACAGTAAAGAATACATTTTAATATACAAATATATAATATATGCACAAATATTTACATATTTATAGATTTTAAAGTTGTAAACTTTATGCATATTTTTTGAGCTATTTCTAAATCGCACACAAATTTACTTATATGCTCCATTGTTAGCTTAATGTGTGATGAATACATGGTAATCTGTTGCTATTTATTTATTTAAAGTAGCACATTAGTGGTAGCCATGAAAGTTCGGATACTTTCAGTAACGCTTACAAAAATGATGAAGGCAACAAGATGAGCAAATACATTCTTGCTTGCAGAAAATTTTGCTTTCACACGTAGAAGTCCGTAGTCGAAGAGTATGCTGTAATACCCTGTTCACACTACGGATATTTAAGATATCTCTGTTCTAGAACTCTCTCGAGCTAGATACAGGAACAACCACCTACTCTCATTGGCTACAAAGCTTTGCTTTTACTGATTGGCTGTTGTGGCCGTCTTTATTTCAAGCGCATGCGCATACGCTACATTTGTTCAGTTCAGAGATACAGTGGCATTCGCTGAGATATCTTATACCCTGTTCACACCACAAACTTAAGATATCTTAAGATCGCCGTGTTTGAAGTGGACCCTCCCGGAATTGGATGCCTGTTCACATTGAAAAATTTACCTAAGATATCTCAGCGAATGTCAGTGTATCTCTGAACTGAACAAATGTAGCGTATGCGCATGCGCTTGAAATAAAGACGGCCACAACAGCCAATCAGTAAAAGCAAAGCTTTGTAGCCAATGAGAGTAGGTGGTTGTTCCTGTATCTAGCTCGGGAGAGTTGAAACTCTCTGAGAGAGTTTGTAGAACTCTCTGAGAGAGTTCCAGGCCTGAGATATCTTAAATATCCGTAGTGTGAACAGGGTATTAGGTAAATTTTTCAATGTGAACAGGCATCCAATTCCGGGAGGGTCCACTTCAAACACGGCGATCTTAAGATATCTTAAGTTTGTGGTGTGAACAGGGTATTAGAGACTTGTGGAGAGTGTTATTATCTGTTTCAAGATGGTGTGAGATGTTTAAAGGTTGCTGGTTATTCATTTTCCGAATTCCCCTCCGTAATGTTAATTCTATGGACGTTTGATGCACAGTGCCTGATTTAGGCCAGGGCCTTCGGGGCACAGGCTCAGGGCCCCCAAATGCTACTGAAGGGTTTCAACTATTTTCCATAATTAATACAACTGCTTACAAAATCTAGTGGAATTTTACATTTCATTCTGCATTCTACTGTGTTCATATTTTATTTTTACAACATTGTACATTTTGGTTGAAACATCCGCATTTAATCACTTTATTAAAGTGAATATTTCCTTTTATCTTTATCACTTTAAAAATATATTGTATTTTTAATTTTTATTTAATCATGTTCCTGTTCTTGTAAGATTATTTGGGGTTGGTGAGTGCAGTTCGTAGGCGGCAGAGTCCCAGAATATTTTAAATAATTATAGTTTAGTATTGTGGAAAATTTCTGGTTAGTCGTTGCATACTTTATCATTCCAGATATATAAACTTGCATATGAAAAGACATTTATCAATACATAATTTATTGTACCACGTCTAATTATTTAAATTTGATGATAGTGAAATAGTTATTTAAAAGGTAAATAAATGATTATCATATTTAATTTTTTAATTGGTATTTAAAAGAAATTCAATCGTGAAATCAGTCGTGGTTATCTTAATAAGTAACTTTTTTTTCGGAGGGAGGGGGGTGGATGAGGAGTGAGGAGCTCAATCTTTTTGTAAACAACTTTCCAAGGGGGCCCCCAGTAAGCATCTGTGCCCAGGGCCCCCAAATTTGTAAATCGGTTCCTGTTGATGCATTTTCACATTCAAAATATCGCCTCGGAGAATTAACATTTTAAACTTCTTTTTTCAGAATTCTCATCTTTAAGCATGTCTATTTTTTTTCCTTAGTTTTAAAAAATCTCTAAAAGTTACGCTCCATTTTACATGAAGTATTAAAATTTTCCTCTCATTTTGTCATTTTTTTAAAACACAGAATATTAAATTAAGAAAAGATTTTAGAAGTATTTTGAGAGTTAAGAAAAAAAAAGGCAACCTTTAAGGGGGAAAACTGAAAAAAGAAATTAAAGATGTTAATTTCCTGGGGGAGATAATCTGAATATAAGAATGCATCAAACGCCCATAGACTTAAGGCCCCTGTCCTCGCTCGAGACCTAATGCTATTCCTATGAGGAAGCATTTTTCTAACAACTCTTTCGCATTTTGACATTTTTGAATAATTTTTGTTTGCATTGGATAGCTGAGGTGCATGTCGAAAGCGCACCTTTTATACTTTTTCGATTTTTGTTGCAGATATATTTTTTAAAAAGCATTTTCAATTTCGAAACCGGTTTTGAAAGTGAAACTAACTTTGTAAAAAAATATCTGCAACCAAAATCGAAAAAGTAAAAAAGGTGCGCTGTCGGCATGCACCACAGCTATCCAATGCGAAAAAAAAGTATTCAAAAAATGTCAAAATGCGAAAGAGTTATTAGAAAAATGCTTCCCCATAGGAATAGCATTAGCTCGCGAGCGTTTCCTCGAGCGAGGACAGGGGCCTTAAGAAGGAGAAAGACAATCATCTTCAAAGGAAAATGAACACACAGTTCTTGTAACTGAGCTTACAGAAGTCAAAATAATACCGTTTTTATTGTTGTTACAGAAGATAATTAGATATGGAAACTGTTAAGGTTGTTCTCAAATATAAAAGGGCACTTTCTTGCCATAAATTTTAATTAATTTTTGTTTGGAAATGCCTGAAACTAGTAAGTGCTATTGTTCAAAAACTATCTAATCCAACTTTTTTTTTTTTTTTTTCAAACGCAATAGATTTTTTAGAAAATATCATCAAAATGTGCTTTTTGTACCGAATGTCCGTGCCAAAGAAGAATAATCATTCAAGGAAGGGTAAAAAAAATTCTATCACATGATCAAAATTACTTAAAACTCAAAACGGGAGATAGCAGCACAGGGATTCAACTTATCGAGTTCACGGATGAAAATCTAAGATAGTTAAACCTCGATTCGCATATTAAAATGCAATCGGTCTGCCAAGTCATACCTTGGTGGAATACATTGAAAAACACGATTTTAGCGGTTGACTCATAGATTTGCCATTATTTTTTCCTTCACCCATTTCTCCATTGTTCTTACTTTTGAATGCAGGAAAGCACAATGGTATATCTATGAGTCAACCGCTAAAATCGTGTATTTAGGCGTTTTCCACCAAGAAATGACTTGGCAGACCGATCGCATTTTAATATGGGAATCAATATTTAACTAATCCCAGATATTCATCCGTGATCTGTGAACTCGATGAGGTGACTCTCTGTGCTGCCGCCCCCTGGTCTAATAGTAATTTATTTATTTATCAAAAGGTGGAAAACACGATTTTATTCCAAATTGCTTCCATAGTCACGCCCTCCAATTTTAAATCATTCCGTTAAAAAAGAAATTTGTAAATGTGTCAAAACGTTTTGAGCTTGTTGAGCAGAGCAGTTGAGACTTTAAGATATTGCAGCCATAATGACGTGCCACTACACGCTGGTAATAGAAGAGTGAATATGTAACATGTTTGTGTGCCTTGAATTCCGGGACTTTTCATACCCGAATAGGACGTTTTGTCTAAAGATCGCGTGAAAAATGTGAATTTTGTCAAATGCCTCGGGAAAAAAAACACGAATTTTTAAAAAAGAATCCCGTACAAAACAGGAATTTCAGAAAAGAACGCGTAAAAACTGCACATTTCGACAAAGGATTGCGCAAAAACTGCACATTTCGACAAAGGACTGCGCAAAAACTGCACATTTCGACAAAGGACTGCGCAAAAAACGCGAAATTTTGTCCAAAGATCGCGCACATAAAAACGCGAATTTTATCCATCAATCGTGTAAAAAATGCGAACTTCGTCCATATAAAGATAATATAATACATAATTGTATTAAGCATTAAATTAATTTTCAGAATGTTTTTGACCAGGGGCCTCGCTAAGGGGGGGGAGATGGGGGGAGCCTCCCTCCCCTAAAACATTTGTGAATGTTGTTACAATTGGCAAATTCACAAACTTAGTTGGCAAATTTTCTTTAAAATTTTAATAAAAGTTATAATATATTTTCAATTTTTGGTAGAATTGGCAAAAATTACCAAACTAATCGGGAATATTATTAAACTTTTAACAAATAAGGCCTATAATTCATTTTCTAATTGTGGTAAGTTGGCAAAATTGTAAAATGAGTTGGCAAATATTGAAATTTGACTTGGCAATTTTAGGTCCTCTCCCCTCCCAATAAAAAGTCTTAGCGATGGCCCTGTTTTTGACCCAATATTTACGTACGCAGAAAGTTTTTGGTTCTACACAAGTTCGCTGCCAGGTATGTATCAATGTTGGTGGTGGCACCATTTGAGCACTTACTGCAACTGTTATGCCAATAAAACACTTGTTTTTTAGCTCACAGGCTATCATAGCCTGAGAGCTTATGTGCCCGTCCGTTCTGTATGTATGTGCGTAACGCGATAACTCATGATAAAAATATCGGATCCACTTGAAATTTTGTATATAGGTATATCCTGATAAGGCGCTTCCCTGATTAGTTTTTGGAGTTCATTCGATATGTATAAGAGGGGGAACGGGGGGCTCATGCCCCTCCCCTTAATTGATATAAATGGGATTTTCATGCAGAATTAAGTTTTCAAAATTTAGATTAGGATCATTCTGATGAGGCGATTCCGTGACTGTTATTAGGTGTTCATTGAATAAGTATAAATAGGGGGAACAGGGGTTCTAATCCCCCCCCCCCGTTAGTTGATATAAATGGGATTTTCATGCAGAATTAAGTTTTCGTTCAAAATTTAGATTAGGATCATTCTGATGAGGCGATTCCGTGGCTGTTATTAGGTGTTCATTGAATAAGTATAAATAGGGGGAACAGGGGTTCTAATGCCCCCCCCCCCCCGTTAGTTGATATAAATGGGATTTTCATGCAGAATTAAGTTTTCGTTCAAAATTTAGATTAGGATCATTCTGATGAGGCGATTCAGTGAATGTTATTAGTTGTTCATTGAATAAGTATAAATAGGGGGAACAGGGGTTCTAATGCCCCCCCCCGTTAGTTGATATAAATGGGATTTTAATTGAGAATTAAGTTTTCGTTCAAAATTTAGATTAGGATCATTCTGATGAGGCGATTCCGTGACTGTTATTAGGTGTTCATTGAATAAGTATAAATAGGGGGAACAGGGGTTCTAATGCCCCCCCCCCGTTAGTTGATATAAATGGGATTTTCATGCAGAATTAAGTTTTCGTTCAAAATTTAGATTAGGATCATTCTGATGAGGCGATTCCGTGACTGTTATTAGGTGTTCATTGAATAAGTATAAATAGGGGGAACAGGGGCTCTAATGCCCCCCCCCCCGTTAGT
This sequence comes from Maratus speculifer, assembly GCA_964019185.1. NCBI lineage: Eukaryota > Metazoa > Arthropoda > Arachnida > Araneae > Salticidae > Maratus > Maratus speculifer. The sequence goes on from OZ025303.1 coordinate 73,926,920, forward strand.
TGATATAAATGGGATTTTCATGCAGAATTAAGTTTTCGTTCAAAATTTAGATTAGGATCATTCTGATGAGGCGATTCCGTGACTGTTATTAGGTGTTCATTGAATAAGTATAAATAGGGGGAACAGAGGTTCTAATGCCTCCCCCTCCCCCGTTAGTTGATATAAATGGGATTTTCATGCAGAATTAATTTTTCGTTCAAAATTTAGATTAGGATCATTCTGATGAGGCGATTCCGTGACTGTTATTAGGTGTTCATTGAATAAGTATAAATCGGGGGAACAAGGGTTCTAATCCCCCCCCCCGTTAGTTGATATAAATGGGATTTTCATGCAGAATTATGTTTTCGTTCAAAATTTAGATTAGGATCATTCTGATGAGGCGATTCCGTGACTGTTATTAGGTGTTCATTGAATAAGTATAAATAGGGGGAACAGGGGTTCTAATGCCCCCCCCCCGTTAGTTGATATAAATGGGATTTTCATGCAGAATTAAGTTTCCGTTCAAAATTTAGATTAGGATCATTCTGATGAGGCGATTCCGTGACTGTTATTAGGTGTTCATTGAATAAGTATAAATAGGGGGAACAGGGGCTCTAATGCCCCCCCCCGTTAGTTGATATAAATGGGATTTTCATGCAGAATTAATTTTCGTTCAAAATTTAGATTAGGATCATTCTGATGAGGCGATTCCGTGACTGTTATTAGGTGTTCATTGAATAAGTATAAATAAGGGGAACAGGGGTTCTAATGCCCCCCCCCCTTAATTTATATAAATGGGTTTTTCAAACAGAATTGTCAGATTTCGTTCAAATCTCTGAATAGTTTTGGAAGTTTAATGGTTAAGTATAAAAGAGGGGGATAACTCCTTTTAAATTATATAAATGCTAAATGGGTTTTTATTAAGAATTATCTAATTTGCTCTGAATTTTGGATATAGATTTTTTATATGATAAAGCATGTCTTTGATAGTATAGGAGGTTCAATGATTAAGTATAAAAAAAAGAGGAAAGGGGAGAGCTGTTTCCCCTTCTTAATTTTTTTTTCGAACGGAATTAACCCTTGAAAATATAAGGCTTTAATGTGCAATTAGTATTTGTAGCCTGTGAGCTCAATGCCATCAGTTTAACTGGGCAGTATTTTTTTTATTATTTCTTATTTTGCACGAAAACTTTTCATTTCTAACCCCACATTGCTACACCAAAATTGCTTCTTTATACGTATGTCTTTAAGGGCTGTGCATACATAATTATATAATTTTAGGGGGAAGGGGAGTCTGGCAAGTGATATCGAAAGATATCTCTAAAGGGGAAGGGGTAGGTTGTCTTTTGATATCCTTATCATTTTTGATTTAACCAGAATTTCCTCCTTTTATTCGTAACTTGTTCTTCGTATCAAAATAGATTTTTCATTTTTAAGTTGTTGTTGTTTGTTATTTATTTGTAAGAAACAAAATTATCATTGAAATCGGTTCAAAAATTTAGAATATCACAAGATTTGGCATTCTTATTCTTCTGTCATATGGTGAATGCATAATTTTCTGTTCAAGGATCCAGCTGTGAAGCAGGGGTGCGGTGCAGAATATGTCCAATCCGGCGATCTAGGATCGGGGGGAAATTTTGCAAAAACATATACAATTTATCTTGATTTTAACAACGAATTCCAAAATTCCCCGAGTTAGAAATATTTCAATACAATAAAAAGATCTGTATGGCGACCTTCACAAAATCGATCTCAGAATAATTATGTACCGTACATTAGGGATGATTCTGTTTTGAATTTTCCAAAAATTTAAGGCTTTCAGTTACAAAAATTAAAAAGGTCATTAATCTGAAAATTTGAACAAAAGAATACCACGAATTTTGTCTAAGAATTATGGAAAAAACGCGAATTTCATCACAAGATCGCAAATTTTGTCAAAAGATCGCGAAATGAACTCACATTTCGTTAAAAATTCGTGAAATAAACGCAAATTTTGTCAAAATATCGCGAAATATATTTCGTCAAAAAAAAGCAAAACAGACACAAATTTCGACAAAAAGAGCGAAACAACCGCGAATTTCATCAAAACATGGCAAAAAAAAAAAAAAAAAAAAAAAAAAAAAAAAAAAAAAAAATTTCGTCAAAAAAACCTTCACTTTTCGCCAAAAAAATGCGAAATGAACGCAAATCTTGCCAAAACATCGTAAATTTCGTTAAAATATCACAAAAGAATTGCAAATTTCGTCAAATGATCGAAAAAAACCGCGAATTCCATGTAGCGGGCAAAACAACCACGAAATTCGCCAAAGAATCGAGAAATAACCACAATTTTAATAAAAATGAAGGCGAAATAGCCATAAAACTTGTCAAAAGATCACGAAATAACCGCAAATTTATCAAAAAATTGCTAAAAAAATACAGATTTCATCAAAGAGTCACGTAAAAAACATAATGCGGGAACTGGATTCCCTCCCTCTCTCTACACTCTGCTGTAACCTTTTAAAAACTTTGCTGTGAATTTCATTTTTTTTTTTTTCTTTTCACTCAGAACTATCCCTGCTATCTATACTCCTGTACAAGTATAGAAATATTGAAAAATAAATTTTCTATACTCACTTCAATGCAGCATTTACCTATAACATACTGTAAAATTTTCATCTGAATTGGGGGAAATGTTGGGAGAGAAAAATTTTCTACACCCTGCTGTGGAGTATGACTGAAATGATACTTGCTGTGTTTATTGATAAATAAATGACAAAGAATGTTTGTCACCTGTTTACTTGATGAGAAATTTTGTCTGCTCCATCAGTCCTACCCGTGCAGGGGCAAGTGCAAAGACATAAATGCATTATGTAAAAAAAAAAAAAAAAAAACTTATTAAATAATTTGAAATGTTAATTATTTTTTAAAGTGTTATTTGATATAAAGTTATTTCATAGCATGTAAAGTGATTATTTTATTAAGTTCTCTTTATTTGAACTATTAAAATATTCAAATAATAAATGTATAACCACATCTGTACATCACTCCAAACAAAAAATTAAAAAAGTGAAAATTTGATTTCCAGACATTCATAACCAAGATTCTCGCTCCTGATGCTCACATTTGTGACAAAATGCTCCATTTGGCAAGTAAAAGAACAATCAAACTCACCAAATTGCAAGTGCTTAATTACTGCTTTTTTTTGTGTGTGAATATAGTCGAGATTTTTATCTGCAATGCTAAGCAATTAATGTCACTTTACATATTCAATCGTACCATGTCATTTTATATTGCTCTATTTATAGAGATACTACCTTAATACCAATTTAGTTTAGCAATAGACAAAGAAGTATGTGATAAGTATTTCTCTTTTTTCTGTTAACCACAATCTATGTGCTGGCACAATCTAAGCCCTTCCCCTGAGCTGCACCAGTAAAACAACAACAACAACAAAAAAAAATGCATTAATCTTTAAAAAGAAAAATTTTGCTGGTGTGAAATGTTGAAATTGGCCATTTACCATGCATTAGTTGTATACAATGTATCATTGGTCAGTTATCTCATAGCAGGTTTTAATGTAAATTTTCATAATGATAAATCAAAGATAGCAGTTTTTAATCTTTATTTAACTTGCTAAAAGAATGTCTAAAACATTTAAACTTTAATGAGACATTTAGAATGTACTTATTTTTAATAGTTTCTGTAGCAGATAATGGAATTTCTATTTTATAAACACTTACAAAAATAGGTTATTTTAAAACATTTTGAAAAAAAAAAAAAAAAAAAAAAAAAAAAAAATCGCAGTGGAACTTGTTAGAAATGCATTTCAAAAAGCTTTCACACTATCGAATTACATTAAAAGTTTTGAAGTAACAGGCATTTATTCAATCAATAAAAATGTATTCAGCGAAGATGAACTTTTAATAAAATGTAACTGATAGCCATTTCCTTCAACTAACATGTTAAATGAAACAGCTGAATTTACAACAGCAAATGTGTCAGGGTTGACATGATTTAAATCAAGTAATTTTTTTTAAAATCACTTAATTTTTTTTTTTTTTTTTTTTTTTGGCAATATCACATGAATGCCCGTATCAAAGGAAAATTTTGGGTAAAATTTAGAAAATGTATTAGATAAAGATAGAATTACAAACTTTAAAGCAAGATATGAACAAGCTATTAATGGTTGTCATTTTGCTGAGGTTTTATTAAATCCCTCTGTTTTAAATCGAAATTAAATTTGCTTAGTGTAGAGGAAAATAATGAAGGTTTGGCTTTCATTAAAGAAAATTGTCCAAATCGTCTCACCACTGTAGAGCATTTTCAAGCAAAAAATGGTCTATTCTAAAAATTACCATTGCTTGAGAAAAAAGTTCCTGATATTATGATTGGTGGAAGTCCTTTTATGTAATGGGAGATAAAGAGAGAACCGGCGATATTGAAATTGAATTTATTTATCAATTAACAACAGCCATGTCTTCATCTGCTGGAGTAGAAAGAATTTTCTTCTTTTGGACTAGTTCATTCAAAACTTCGTAATAAATTAGAAATAGGCAATGCTTCTAAATTAGTGTTTTTGTTCAAACAATTAAATCCCTGATTTATTCCTATTTGCTTAAAAAATAGTGAATTAATTGCGATTTTTATCCCTTAATAAATAGCTTGCATTAAATGAATACAGTAGACTCCCTCAAATCTGCAACTCTCTTAAATCCGCACATAATTTATGGATGTAAACAGGGCCGTAGCTAGAAGTGAACGATAGGGGGGGGGGGGGGGGGGGGCTCATAATTTTTTTTCTCTCTCTCTAACGCAGAAAGATAAATTAGTGCATATTCACATTGTAGGTACATGTTTCTCATTAAATTGCTGTAATAAATTCATTTTATGCTATGAAGAGAATAGGATGATGAAAATTTTGAGTGTATAACTGGTGTGAAATTAAACAACATGTTAACTTCATATGTATAAATAAGATGAGGGAGTGTTGAAACACTTATTTTAGATACGGTTTATTAACTCTGCAAAACTGTGAAAGGGTCTCAAAACTAAATTAGATTTTTGAATAGAATTTCATTTGAATTTTCAGAACATTTTGTGAAAACCTTGAAACTTTTCCCAGGAGAGGGCTCAAAATATTTTAGGGGGGGGGCTGAGCCACCCATAGCACCCCCTTAGCTCGGCCCTGGATGTAAACAATGAAAAATTCAGTTCAGATGTAGGTACAAAATTTGACTTTTTTAGCTTTATATCAATTCCGTATATTTTTTAATTTGTAATTTTTGTTAATGTTATTGAATTCATGTTTTTTTATAAAGAAAAAATAATTTATTTCTGAAAAAAAAATCAAGATATTGCTGATATCATTGGCAATTACAATTTTGCCAAATATATTTATGTATTTATCAAGCTCTTTTAGTGATTAAGTTTGGCTAAACCTGAAATAAAGCTTCATTATTTTGTGATCCTGATGTGAATTAGTATTACCTTTATGAGGCAAGTTTCATTGAATAATTTAGGAGAAATAATTTTCATCTTTATAATGAATACTTAATTATACATTTTTGATTATTAACTTGATCTTTGCTTTTAGTATTTTAATCATTTTAAAAACTATCTAAATTTTTATTTTTTTAGTTTATTACTTATTTTAATAGTTTAGTATATTGAAAGCATTCATTATACTTTTGATTTCATTATTAATTACATTCAAATTACTTAAAAAATATATATATATAAACAAAGCAATCACCAGAAATCTGCAAAATTCTAAAATCCGCACAACCTCTGGTCCCAAGCTGTGGGATTTGAAGGAGTCTACTGTATTTAATTTGTTTTTTAAATTTTACCATTTTCTATTCATTTATAACATATTTAAATTTATTTCTTATTTTAGTTTGCACAATTCAATTACAAAATAATAGAATGGCTTTAGATTAAAGCCTGGATGTTTAATTTTTAGTACCAATCAGTAACTAATATATAACTATTTTCTTAACTATATAATTATTTCTTATGTTATTTTTATAAATTATAAATATTATTTATTCTTTTTTAGTTATTTATTATTAAAAACTGCTCCATGTATTGTAAAACATAAAAACACAACAATTAAAAATAAGATTCTAAAAAAATCAAATAAATCTGATTTAAATAAAAAAAAAAAAAAATCTGATTTAAATAAAAAAAAAAAAATCTGATTTAAATCAAATAATGATGTTTTTTCCAACCCTGAAATGTGTTATCAGTAGTAGGAATAATCAGTGTTGAATTCAAACATTTTTTTCCCGGAGTGATTTCTATGATTCCAAGGGAAGGGGGTGGGTGGGCATCACACTACTCCAAGGATAAATGTCTCTTCCGGACCACCCCCTGAAATCAACGCGTGCATAACATGTTTATCTTCACATTTTCAAAATGTTAAATCCCCAGTAATGATTAGCATTTTATGAGTTTCTTTAAGTAAAAGCTGAAATTGAAATTGCCAAGCAGGAAATTGGGATAGCAAGAAAATCAGATAAAAGACCCAGGGGTGCCCAGAGAGGGGTTTGGTGACGCAAGATGCGTCATAAAATTTAGTTTTGGGGGGGAATTTGAGAAAAAGTTCACTTTTTTGGGGGGGGATTTTTAAATTCTTAATATTTCTCTTTTTTTACTGTTAAAAAAATCTTGATTTTTTAATATCACTTTTAAATTTTTTCAACATTTAATTTCCAGGAAAGTTTCTGTGTTTTCTTTCTTTAAATTCTAGATAAGGGCAATAAGAACTCATTCTACTATACTGAACTCGCTATCTTTTGTAAATCTTGATTTTTTTAATAGCACTTTTAAATTTTTTCATCATTGAATTTTCAGAAATGTTCCTGTGTTTTTTTTTCTCTAAATTCTAGATAAGGGCAATAAGAACTCATTCTGCTATGCTCAACTCGCTATCTTTTGAATGTGCAGTAGATTATAAGTAGAATATATTTTACAATTGATATTCTGTTTAGGGGGGGGGGGTCAATGTTAAAGTATGAAGATTTTTTTTGGGGGGGGGTGGGGAATTTGCGTCATTGGGTTTGGGGGGGGTGGTCACCACTGAAAAGACCATCTCTGAAACAAAATTGAAGTTTTGAATCTGTTAATGATAAACTCATTTTATCTTGTACTGAAGATGGTAACAATATGGATTATGATCATACCACAGATGTGCTAGAAGTAAAAAATCAAGAAAGTACATTACTTTCTAACAAAAGTATCTGGGGTGGAAAATATATATGCTCTTCTATGTATCTGAATTTAGTTCACATATTTCCTCAAGAAAAAAAAAAAAAAAAAAAACTTTTGTTTACAAAAAACTAACTAGTTATTGTTATTCTACAAACTAATGTACTATTTACTATACAAAATTATAAATTTGTGAAATGTCTGTTGGCTGAAATATGTAGTATGTCCCAAGGTACAACAGGGTGTTGTACCTTGGGACAGTTTGCCTTCTCTACTATAAATGAATGGCAATTTTTTATTTTCAAACTGCCTGAATTTCTAAAAATATGCTATAGAGAAAAATATTGGTGTATTCAAATGCTGCTTTCGAATTTTAAATTAGATTATAATCATCTAAGTAAAAAATTAAAATGTGAAAACTGTCCCAAGGTACAACACTTTCCCCTATAAGATTAAATTAGCATGTTTTCAGCTTCAACATTTGTAGAGATTTTGCAGTTTAAATAATATGATGTTTGGCATGTTAACTCGGGGTAGGCCCTCTATTATATATATGTATATATATATATACAGTAAAACCTCCATAACGGACACTACTGGATACTACTGAGAATTTTTATTTAGCGACATTTTCAATTATCAACATCTGTATGTCTGTACATTTTTGTCACTAATTTGCGGAAACCTTCGAATGGCGATTAAATACCGCACTCCCGACATGTCCGTTACTCAGCGGTTTTACTGTATTAAATTACTGTTTTTAAAACGATTGACAACTAGTTTTGGCGATTTATATTTTTCGTAGTATAAGTACCCAAAAACATAATAATAAACAAAAAATGGAAGCTATTGTTAAGACAACAAAAAATACGTTGTTTCTAAATAAAACAAGAATTAATATCATGATTTTTCTCGTTATTTTAGTAATGTCTTACCATTAGTAAAGAATTTTTCATGTATAATTAAAAATATGTCAAACAGTCACTGTACACAGGCGTATGAATTGATGTAATGATGTTGGTCGCTAGGTAATATCAAGTGTCACAAGATAAATAAGTGAAATAATCTAACAAGAAAAAGGAACAAACATATATGAAAGCATAAACATCAACAAACAGAAAATTAATAATCGATTAAAAATAATTTACTCGATTATTCAGTTCTTTTATGATAGCAATCGAACCCAAGTTATTAGTCGGAGTGGATACAAATGAAACGGTTTCACGTTGTAACAAGTTACGGTAACAAATCTGAAATTTGCAACGGGCATGAAAACGGCGATACAAAAGTAACACTTGTGATCGTCACAAATGAAGATAGTAGCGTAACAAAGTTGTTACCGTGTATCGATTATTTTCAACGATAGGCTCTTTTGATTGGCTAGTAGCCTTTGGATTGTTTATAAATAAATCACGTTGCGAAGATAATTTTGTTGTATAAAATGATTTAAATTTTACAATCTAAATGAAGTTATTGTGAAAAGATTCTTCCAGAGTGTCTGCATACTGATTATTGAAGTGTATTGTTCTGAGTATTTTCTTGCTAAACAAACTTTTGCCTGAATAAATATTGCCTCATGTGTGTGTTGATTAAACATGTCACATACTTTGGCAATAAAAATTCAGTTTTTTCTATTTTTGATCGAAGATGAAAGAAATGAACCCCCAGAACCAGAAGCAAGTCTTTAATATTGTTATATTCCATTATGGAATATGTTATATGCCATGTAAGCACTTGTTAAATAGGTAGGAAGTAAGGTAATATGCATTTTTATTATTTCACAGCTGAAAAATCTTGCTGTTGCAGGAGAAATTTTTCACTTTAGCGTTGTTTAATAACAGTATATTTTGCAATTTAAAAGAATTAAATAAAATAAAATACAATGTGGGAATTTTAAACATTCAAATGATCATTGTTAGTAGATTAAGTTGTGAGTTTTTAATTTGTAGATTACTTTAAAATTATTATTTATTTAATGCTTATAATAATTTAATATAATGCAGATTGTTATCTGAAAACAATATGCATTGAGCTTTCATAAATCGTAACATATTTTCTCTTTTGAAAGTATAATCATGGGAAAAAATGAAAGCATCAAGTATTTTTAAATCGCTTCTTTGAATAACTGAGGAGCATTGAGTTTCCGTGACTTGTGCATTTTATAAGAATAAATTATGCAACTTTTATTTATGCAATAGCAGGACCATCGCTAAGACTTTTTATTGGTGGGGGAGAAGACCTTAAATTGCCAAGTCAAATTTTCATATTTGCCAACTCGTTTTATAATTTTGCCAAGTTACCACACTTAGAAAATGTAATAGAGTTTTTATATGTAAAAAGTTTAATAATATTCCTAATTAGCGTTGTAACTTTTGCAAATTCTATCAAAAAAATGTACTACAATTTTTATTAAAATTTTAATTAAATTTGCCAAGTGTAACAACATTGCGAATGTTTGGGGGGGGGAGGCTCCCCCCTGTCCCCCCCCCCTTAGCGAGGCCCCTGTGCAATAGTATACAGAAAAATGCAGTTTTGATTGAGAGAAAGCCAGAAAGTAATTTATTGTTTATTAAGTATTGTGCAATGTAATAAAAATTGCTTACAAAAACAAATTGAAGGTTTTCTTGTCTTGATGCTGAAGTTTGTAGGCTTCTGAAAGTGAAACTAAATAACCAAAATGTGTTTGCTTGGGGGTGAGGAATTCAATCCATTTACTCAGCAATGATGAAGTGATTTTTTGATGGAGAAAGGAAAAAAGATTATATTTTTTATTAATTCATTATAATAAGTGGCAGGATTAGCTTATTTTAATCGTAATTTAAATCAACTAATTAAAAAAATAAACAAATATATTTAAATTGATTTTGCAATAAATTTTTATTTTAAATCAATGTAAGATATTTTGTAAAAGATATTATGTTTGTCCAAAAATACATTTTAAGCTTTAAAAGTGGGAGAGGTATTATTATGATTTCTGTGAAAAGTTAAGAAATAAAGTACTGAATACATTTGCAAGAAATAAAATGCTTGCAAGTTAGATTTCTAGAAAGCTTTCAGTCCCTAATTCAATATTCCACTACATCAATACTCATCCCTTCCTACCAACCTAACATTATATATGTAAACAAATGCTTTTTTGTTCCATTTAACTCCTTCAGGATGAGCTTCTTTTACAGAATTTTTACTATTTTATCATTTGTTTTTTAAAACAGGAATTTTTGCATAATTGAATCGAGGAAATGCTCCGATTAAATTGGTGATTTTTTTTTTTTTTTTTTGACAGGGTAAAGAAAAAAGTTTATATTTATTCATTCATTATATTTAGTGTTATAATAAATATTTTACTTGGGGGACAGGATTTGTTGATTTTGTTAATAATTCAAATGTTCCTATTAATAAATGATTTAAGTTAACTTAAAAAAAAAAAACCTATTTTAAATCTTTATTAAGATATCTTGTAATATGTTTGTTCAAAAATACATTGTAACTGTTAAAAGTGGGAAATGCTTTTTTAAGTTATTAAAATCAAGCATAACCATAAGTGGAGAATTTTCAGAAAATCTTACCACCCAGCAAAATGCAACATATAGTTGAAAAATGTTATGAAAAAAGTTATGTCACTGTAAAAATAGCAAAATTCTATTACTACAATGCATTTTCGTTTTTTTAATACATAAAATTAAGAAATATATATAAGAAAGAAAAGTTTAATATAGAATAAAACTTTGTATCGTGTAATTTAGAAAGTTGAGAAAGATAAGCTAACTAGAAGAGAAAAAAAAATAACTTTTTGGCATATCTCTGTAGTTTGGAATTTTCGAAGATTACCTAAAAATGTACTTGATCTATCAGAGAATTCACTCTCCAGTGGCAAATAAAATTATGTATTTCCCTACTCCTGAACATAACATTTTAAAATGAAATCATAAGTAGAGAATGTGTAAGTTAAGGTAATAAATAGATAGGATACTTGTAAAATTGTAGTTATTATTAGTAAAGAGGCTCATACAATACTAGACATTTATTTATTTAATATTTTCAAAAGTAAAAGTAAATTCACATTTTTAAATTAGATTTCTGTTTATATTGTTTTACTATATAACAATATTTTTATATGCTTAAAACAGTTCAGATTAACCAATTATTTTTTTTTTTCAGATAAATTTAAATAAGTTTTTTTCTAATTATTAACTTTAATGATTTAATGAAGGATATTTTGATTTAAAATTGTACTTTTAAACTTAAATTTTGAATTTTAAAAAATCACAAAAATCTTGCTTAAAGAGTAGAAAGAAATATTATTATTTAATTATGAATTTATCAAGATGAGTAATATATTTAAAGAATCAAAATATTTACATAGTGAGTAGAATGTGTTACATTCTGAGTAGTAAGTATTTCATTAAGAAAAACTAAAAATGAACTTTTTACCTTTTTTTCCTCAAAGGTATCTCTTTGAATGTATTTAAATTTGTAAATAAAATCCCCCCCCCCTCCCTGAAAAAAGCTTTTGAAAGCTTATATAGTTATAAAAATGGCTCATATAGTTTAGGCCTCCCCCCCCCCTAACTTCTTGTATAAACAAAAATGCTGCTTCTAGGCATAGTTTACATCTCTGTATAATAAAGCACAGTATACCCGCATAGCATGCCTAACTGTTTTTTCCTCCCCCCCCCCTCCCTATTTTTTTGCATAAGTAGTGGGTTTAGTTATGCAATAGAAGATTTAAGTTAAATCGTTAAATGTAAAAGGTGCTTCAATAGCACCAATTTTTTCAATATCTTCTTATTCGACTTCAATATCATATATTTTTTTTTTTTTCTAAACTATTTTTACACTTAACCAATTTATACTCCAATCAAGAAAATTTTCTTTCAAAGCTTGACTGAAATATTAAATGTAACTTTATGTTATTAACTGTAAATCTGTGTTTTTCAAAGGAAAACAGTTTTTTTTTTTTTTTGTAAACATTGCATATTTTTAATCTTTATCTTTGCTAAATTTACATAATTAATGTGTTTTATTTAGAACTTCAGTTATGTTCATCAACGCATGAAATTTGCATTCTACATGCATACTAAAAAAACCCAGACTATTTATTTAAATTAAACATAACAAAAAATAGAATTGAAGCACTCGTTGAAGATAATTTTTAGTTATATTTTGTTTTTTATATTAATGTGTTAAAAATTATCTTAAACAGAAGGGAAAAGAACAATAAACTGTTTCAATTTTTCAGTAAACATATATGATAGAAGCTCATTTTTTGGATCTTAATATGATATTTTTGATAAATTTTGAAGAATTTTATTTTATTTATTTATTTTTATTGATATATTTAAAAATTGTCTTGTACATGAAATCGTGATTAAAAGAAAAAAATATCCTAGATTAGGTTATTTATATTTGAACCCCCCTTCCCCCAAAATAATAATAATAACAATAATATGCACTGGATGCATTGAATGGTATTTTTTGGACATTTTGATAGCAGACAGTACATCTGTTCCAAAACCTTGTCCATTGCTTGATTTTTTTTTTTTTTTTTTTTTTTTTTTAGACATGATCTATTACTTTAATACATTCTGAATGATTTGAATGTGAAAATATTTCATTTATCCACCATATAATTTTATTTATATATTTTTCTTCAGGCTATAAATAAAAACTAGATAGTTTTTTCCCTTATTGTGAGTATCATTAAGTAAGAATTTAATGATAACATTTTTATTATTATTTTGATAAATTAAATTTTTAAAGTATATTTTTTATCATTCAAAACAATTTAAAAAGTTTGATTAAATATATCCCTGAAATAATTTATATATAAAAAACAATTTAATTAGAAATTCATTACTTTTTCAGATTAATAAAATCATATGCTAAACTATTGAAAAAAATACTATATTATAGTACAGTGAAAAACCATGATCACCTCTTGATGACAAAAATAATAAACTATTCCAAATTGTTTTGAGAGCTTTAATATGCTTTATTTTGTTACATTTTGGTATTATTTTATGTTAATATGTTTAAAAATAATCTTACATGTAAGGTTCTGATTAAAGTAAAACAAAATCTAAGTTAATATCCTATTTATATTCTTCAAGGGGAAAAAAAAAAAAATTGCAGACTATATTGGATATGTTGTATTGTATGGTTATATGTTAGGTACTTCAAAATATATTTTATGGCTTCTCAAATACATCTGTCCTCCCCACTTTACCCTTTGTTGTCATAAAAAAAAGTAGAATTACAATTTATACAATTATAAATAAATATGAGATTTATACTTTTTAAATATCAAGGTTATGTGTGAATATGATTTGTTCTAATTATTACAAAACAGAAGTAATTTTATTTAAAAAAAATATTTTCCTTTTTACAGTATTTATTATTATTAATCATCATTTAAAAATTATAAATATTTGTATTCAATTCTATCTTTTTTTTTTAACATAACAAATTATTAAACTAATCTCGTATCTTACCTTCGGTTTAAAATTCAAGCCATTATTTATAGCTATTAAGATTTCAAATCAATAATAATTATCATTCAGTTATAAGCAATACAAATTTATATATATTTTTCCCTGTCTGTCTGTTTGTAGTTTAGCAAACAAACTTTCATTAGTAAATAAATTATAATAATAAAAAAAAACAACACAAGTTGTTAAATGTTATTTAAATTTACATATAAAAAAAAACTACGTGTTTGGATTAAATTTTTAAGAAATAAAATCGATCCAATTTTAGCCCTCTTAAAAAAAAAAAAAAAAAAAAAAAAAAAAACTTAATATTTACAACATTTATAATTTTCGCTATTTAAATAAGATTATTTTTCCAATATTTGCTGATATTTGATCAAAAATCGCCGCATTACGTGATATGCCGACATATTTTGTTTACGTTTTCCGGAGTTGTTACCGGCTTGAGACAGCTTGCTACGCGTCTCACGCTGTAACAAATTTTTATGACAACAATCACAACTTTGTGACGGCAGAAGCCGGTTAGCGTTTCATTTGTATCCCGTTTTGTAGGATTTGTGACTGTGTCACAAGTTGTTACGGGAAACGTTTCATTTGTATCCACTCCAAAATTTGTCTCACAAGATAATATTTTTAAAAATTTCGTGAATTTCGGTATAGTGCTGAGATTAAATGAACGTATGTCTTTGAATTTTTAGGTAAATCTTTCTTATAAAAAATATATAAGTCAATGGCCGAGATCTGCAGTTACATATTTGTTGTTTAGCGAAACGAAATTGGCCAATCAAAAACCTGCATTTCTGAAAACAGGGAAAAGAGGAAGGAAATGCAGGCTTTTGATTGGTCAATCTTTTTTTCCTAAATAGCGAAAAATGCATTTGAATCCTTGACAAAAACTCATTATTTTCTGAACATTTTTTAATGATTTCAGTATTGTGATTGTGAACCCATAAAAAACAAGAATTGAATGTGGTTAATCAAATGTCAATTATTGAAGAACTAGTATTTATCTTTTCAAATTGCACCATCTACATGTTAACAAAACCATTCAACTAATCAAGCAATATCTTCATGGCGACATCGAAGTTTGTTTATTACGAAACCAGTTCATTGTCAAGTTTCTTGTTAAAATTTCATTTCAATCTATTTTTCCGAGTGTAAGTTATTTATTATACTCTATATTAATACAATAAAACGATTTTTTTACGCTCGTTCTATTGCATATCACCAAGTAAGAATTTGATTCATTTAAAGGAAGGACTTTTTGCAAAGTTTTTCATCATGAAACAGGACCCTCTTCAAAAATTTTCACCATAACAAAGGATCCTTCACGAAATTCTATGACTTAAACATAGAATATATTTAAACATATAAACTGAACTTTCGGAAATGTAATCATTTAAAATAAAATGTCATCAGCCACAAATCAGCTGAACTCTTCAAATTAATGGAAAGAACCTATTGTCTATTTTATAAATATAGGGGAGACTGGGGCACAGTGGACCACTTTTAGAGTTTATTTATTTATTTATTGTATGTGTTCTTTAATGGAAAGTCTAATCTTCCTGAAAATATTCTTGAGCATTTCTTAAACATATTAAAACACTCTAATTACTTTAACACAATCAAACTGGTTGGTAAATAAATCATGCAACTTCGAGAATTGTTTTTTTTTTCCCCAATTTATTGGAAGTGTGTTCAGGACAGGATTCCAACTCAGAATCTTTCTCCTTGAACACATTCGCTGCCACTCACTCCTTAGTGCATGAAGTTCCCACTCATTTAACACAGAGGGCGGAGTTATCGGCAGCGAACGTGTTAAGATGAATGATTAACTATTCATCAATGATAAAAACGGGCACTATGTATTTTAAAGTAATATGCATCCATTGAAAGAAAGATATTGGGAGAAATTTTCAAAATATCAAATAGTAGTACTTTAAAATTAGCTATCACCGAATTTGTGCAGGCTCCTTAGACTACTTAGAGATTCTTACTTAAGCAATTTAATCTCTAAATTATTGTGAACTATGATTTATTATGGAACAATGGTTTAATTGAAGAATATTATTATACAACTGTTGAAAACTAAAATGGATATTTCTAGATTTTCTTAAAAACTGTGCTGAACTCAGGCCAAAAGTTTTATTTTTTTATATCAGGTCAGGACAGATTGGACTATTAACTTTTTTGTATGGGCCAGATTGGATCAATAAAGTTTTTGTTTGGTCCACATTAAAACAATACCGTTTGGTACAGATCAGGGTTTGAAAAACCCCGGGTTTTTTTGAAAAAGCCCAACCCACTGGGCCCAGTAGTCTAAAACCTGGGTTTTTTCGGGCTTTTTTGAAAAAACCCGGTTTTTTTCGGGTTTTATCAAAATTTTTTAGAGAACTCTTCATATTTCTAATTTTCACATGCATAGTACCTGAATTTTTCATTTATCAGTGAAACAAAGATATAATTTTGCATTAAGTATAGATTAACAATAATAAATATATAAAAAGAAAATATAAATATATTTTAAAAGATTATTTTGTATCTCATAGAACTAGATTACTGGAAGAATGATATATTAAATCAAGTGCAACTGAATTTTTTTACATAAATCTTAAGTTAAACACACTATTTTATGCAATTTCTTTCATTTACTTCAATAGAAATCAGTTTAAAGCAGCAACATTTGTGTAAATATTTTTATTTTTGTGAAGAAAAAAGTAGAATTCACACATATATATCTATATATACTACAATTTAAGCAACATTTATATTGCAATAGTATTAAATTGGATTATCTAAAAATCAGTCATATATAGATCTTAAATGGCAATTAACTTTTGCTAGTTTAGTTTTGCTTTTGTATGCCATCTGTAAGCAATCTTTTAAAGTATCTGGATACATTTTAGATTAGATTTTATTAGGGTTTTTTGGATATTATCAAGGTTATTTATGTTAAAGAAATATGGTTTAGAATGTTTGAAAACAAGGTACTTATACTACTAAATACAATTTAAAATAACTAATTGATTACAAAAAGTTTATGAGGTTAAAGGTTATGACAATAATAAACATTATAATTTGCTTTTACAAAAATTAATTATTAGTAATAATTTTAACAATGAAATTATTAAAGTACTATACTAAAACTTTTTTACTTTTTTTTAATTTATTTATTTATTTATTTTTTTTTTAAATAACAGGATTCCCAGCAAAACATGACTGGCAAATTCCTTGACTTTCCATGATCAAATCTCAAAAAATTCCCCGACTTTCCCAAATCAAATCTAGAAAAATTCTCTGACCAAACGAGCATACAACAAAATTTGATACTTATTTTCACAATCTTTTGCCAAAATTAGCAATTTTTTTCTGCAATCATACTTCAATCTTTTTTTTTTTTTTTTTTTTTTTTCCCCAACTGTTTAATGAATTTTGTGTCATTTTTCATTTTTTCACTCAAATGTTTTCCATGACTTTTTTAGAAATTATTTGTAAATTCCCTGACTTTTCCTGTATATTTTGAGATTTTCCTGAATTTCCATGATGCTGGGAACTCTGTATAATCTGTCACCATTTTTGTGTTCAAAATTACTGTATAAACTTTCATTGAACATTGAAGCAGGATAATAAATGTTGGGATTAATCTTAAAAGCTATAACAATACAAGCAATCAGGATGGGGATCACATTTCAAGCGCCATCATTAGGTATACATTAAGATTTAAAGCACTTGGATGCATTTTAAAATATATAGCCATGAAAATCTTCCTTATTTACAAACTAATTTATTTTATGGTCATTTTATTAATACTTAGAAATTCTTTTAAATATGGTTAGTTTGAAATATATTTAAATTGGCATTTATCTTTCCATTCTCATATCTTATATTAAATAATGATACAATATCTTATATTAAATAATGATACAGTTGTGAAAACACGAGAAAATTTGAAAAAACCCACAAATGGGTTTTTGATAGGTTTTTTCAAGTGGGCCCACCCGAAAAAACCCATGCGGGTTTTTTTGGGCTGGGCCCACTTCGGCGAACCCTGGTACAGATGTCATATACGCACCACATTTGCACGTGTTTTTTCCACCGTCAGTGTGAAAATTTTGTTATTACAAATTACATGCAATAACAGCAGATGACTTTTTATTGGAATATAAAAATAAAAAAACATGAAAAAAGAATGAGGTTTTAGTATTTTAAAAAAGGAAATAAAAATAAATAAACGATAGTTTGAAAAATAGTTTACAGAATTAAAATAAAAAATATCAGTAAATAAACATGAATTTAATATAAAAAAGAAAACAATAAATAATAAACAGTTATAAATAATAAACTTAATAAGTAAATGAACAGTAAACATAATATTCACAATAAATCGTAAATATCAATGCCTGTAACCATACTAATGCATGCTGTTGTATCATTTTTTATTTCTTATATTCATATTAGAAGAACATTTAAGACATATAAATCCACATTTAAGCAACACAAGTGGATTAAAAACTGTACGGACACACCTCGATCTTGAAATAAGAATCCAAAAACAAATGCAGAGTTCATAATTCAATCTATAGGCCTACTTGTAGAAAAACGGCATCTAATACCATTTAAAATGTAAGGTTGATATTTTTTGACAACATCTTTTATTAAAATATTATTATTGGTAGATGCAGTTATATTTCTAAGATCCAATTAATTAGTTAAAGATAAAAGCATTATATCTTGTCAACTTTAAATTTGAATAAATAAATCACTGGAAAAAAAAATATTTCGAATTTATACTACAAGAACTAGTGAAACAATAATTATTTTCACGAGCGAGAAATTGTAATATCAAATATAGAACTAATTCAGCTATTAATCAGGGTTGGAAAAAAACAGGTTTTTAAAAAAAAAACCGGTTTTTTTGGTTTAAACCAGGTTTTTTTTTAAAAACCCTTTTTTGGTACATATACATACATATTTATTAATAAAAATAGACATTGTTGGATTATAAGTAGTATAAATTCATTCGAAAATAATTTAAATTAAATAATTACAGTGAATTACGTAAAAAATTGAAAAAAAAAATCATATTTTAATTTCAACAGTTATTAGTAAACAGTGTTATGTCCAAACAATAAACTACTCTACACAGTGAAACATTGATACTTTGAAAATCTTTATAAACAATATTTTGATTACTTATAAAAAACAACTAATGTAGTTTGATGAATGTAAATATTATTTTCCACAATTAAAAAATAAATTTAAAATACTTTTGGGGGTTTTGTTTTTTGAGAGACAATTCAAAATCAACATTTATGGTCATTAGATTTAGCAGATATAACAAAGGGAGAAAAATTAGTTTGTTATTGTTAAAATACTATAACTAGCACCTAATTTTTGAATACTCTCTTATACACCTTTATATTTTGATTTTAATTTTTAAAAATTATCTCCTCAATCAAAAAAAAAAAAAAAAAAAAAATTCTTTTATAGTTTTACCAAAATTTTAAAGATCATCAAGTTATGTAGCTCCATTTTCAAAAGCTTTTGCGTGTTGTGATAGATTGCTTTAAATAATCTGCATTTTTTTAATGAAAATATTTTAGACTAAATATTGAATATTTTTAATCTATTTTATCTTTAATCAACTCACATGTTCTAAGATTTTTCTTTACAGCAATGGAATATGTTCACCAATGCATAGCGATTTTCATCCTATACATAAAAAAATAATCTAGGCCCACTATACCGAATACTTATTGCTGAAAAAAAGTGTTAAAAGTAGAAAATATTTATATACAATAATTTGTAAGTCTTAAATTATAAAGAAAAATGAGAAAATATCATTAGATTTTTTCGAAAAAAACCAATTGTTTTTTTGTTTTTTTTTTTTTTTGAGAAAAAAACCAGTTGGTTTAAACTGTGGTTTAAACCATGGTTAAAACCAATTGGTTTAAACCGTGCCAACCCTGCTATTAATGCCGCATAACTTATAACAAAATGTAAAACACTAAATACATTAGACGAGATATCAACTACAAGGTTTGCTATAAGAAACAAAAACACCAGGCTACCATTTTTGGCGTAAAATCACCAACTTAAAAAACACGTGCAAATGTGGTGCGTATATGACATCTGTGCCTACAGTTTTTGTGAGGGATAGGTCCTGAGCTGGAAATTCTTATCCTATTGTTGAGTCTTTTCTGTTGTCGAGTTTTATTTCTACTTCTGAGTCCTTTTTTGAAAAATTACATGCATTGTACCCAATAACTTGAAATCCGTACTTTCATGTTAGTTGTGCAAAAATCTCATCAAATGCATTTTCTTTTCTCTCCAATAGCAGTTTTATTTTTTTATATTTGTGAAAAACCATGAGCTCAGTCACATTTATCAAGAATTACATATTAAAATACTTACAAAATTATATAAAACTAAAAAAATTATAATTTCGTCTGAGCTGGAAATTTTATTGTTTACATCTATTATGATTTCATTGTATCCTAGAAAAGTATCCTAATAATTCACATAAAAATCATAAAGTAAGGAAGTTTTATTCAAGTTTTATCAGACTTAATAACCCAGAAAGCTTGATTAATATATAAATATGTTTGGTAAAATGGTTGTGATTGAGGTAGTCTACTGTATTTCTTTCTTTTATTTTCTTTAAATTTTTAATTAAATGTTTAAAATGTGAATATTTTAAAGGAAATAAATGATGTCAACTGGAATAATATTTTGCAATGTATCGCCTGAACTAGACTAACATAAAAATGCTTTTAAATCTCTTAGTTTCTGCAAATATTAAAAAAGAATGTTTATTTTATTTTATTTTTTGCAATGAACATTATCTTTTTACATAAGTATCAACTCTTCAGTTATGTTCCATTTTTTTTATATTAATTTTTATTTTTCTCTAAATATAGGTATAGATCATAGGTTCCCAACGGGGGCGGTACCGCCCCCCAGTGGGCGCTGAAACCTTTCAGGGGGGCGGTGGTGGATCCAGAGGCAAATGGGGGGCGTTAAGACAGTCAAGGGGGGCGTTGCCGTGGCATACCTAGTAATTTAAGGTTTGTGTAGTAAAATTAGCTTACTTCCACGGTTTTGTTTAGGACCATGATAAAAACTTAAAACATAAATTTGAATGAAAATCTATACAATTGAACCTACACCAAAAATTTAATTTCTTTTATGAAAGTGAAAAAAATTTTTCACTGATACTGACGGTTTTCCAGCAATTACGGAGCATCATAAGGGAACATTTGAAACAAGCAAGTATTATTTGTACTCAATGTACATTATTCATTGTCAGCCATCGGTTACAAAATAATTTAATGAACGACTGCATGCATCACAGATTATCGATAAAATTAAAAGTGTTTCACTGCATGACAGATTATTTTTTTAACTTTGTAATGGAAATGATGACGATTACAATCGTTTGCTGCTGCCCGCAGAAGTTCATCGGTTCACAGTCGATATTTGTTTGAATCGTGTTTCCATCTATTTGGATTCAGACTTCTCTGAAAAGGTAGACGAAAAATAAAGCGATAACCTGATTACATCTAAAAATGATATAGCTTATTTAACAGACTTAAGGGAAACTGGGGATGAAAGTGATACTTAAAATTTCAGAAAGAAAATAAAATGTACAAAGTTTCAACATTGGCTCAATTGATGGCGATACTAAAAGCAAAAGCTATACTAATCCCTTTATATTATTGAAAGTAATTTCTATAGGAAAATACTGGTAGCTTCTCTTTTTTTTGACAGTGTTTTTCCTTGACCACTTCCATTCTATTGATATATTTTAAAGACGTTACCTAAATCCATAACTGGTGGTGAGATACTTGGTTTTGTTTTATCATATGTTGCAGTGTATTTTTCTTTTATTTGTGTTATTATCTTTTATTTTGGAACAATATAATCGCAAATAGAAAGACAAATGTTCATAAAAGCGTTTTATTTATGTGTTTCCTTTTCAACTCCGCAAGGTATCGCTTTCCTTACAGTGCGGTTTAAAGGAACATTTCTCCCAATTTTTTTTATAAATGCGTACAGATTTTTAATTGCTGCACTAGGGGATAAGAGGTTTTACTAGTATCAAAACCAAGGTTTTAGACGAGAATTAGGCATAAATATGAGAATGATACTTTTTTATTTCATTATTTTATAAGTTTACTAGTTGATTCACCCGGCGTTGCATGGGACTATAGATGTTTTCAAACAAATTGTTCAATTCATACTAAAATCTCAATTCATACTAAAATAGAAAAAAAAATAAAAATTTTATTTGAAGAATATTTTAAATTTTATGTTAGTGAACATGGGTATTAGGGATGCACCGAATAGTGATTTTGGCCGAATGCCGAATATTCGACCGATAGCTAAACGAATACCGAATATTCGGCTAGCCGAATAGTAATTGTTGTGCCGAATACCGAATATTCGGCTTTCCAAATACTTTTTATATTTCAAAGATTAAAGGTATTAAAATGTTACTTTTTAAAACAATTTTACATAATATTTAATAAGAGAAACTTATATTTTGATAAACAAGAGCTTTTTATAAGAACATTCAGTATTGAAAAAAATCTGCCTTTTTTTATTTAAGAAGCATAATTATGAGACTTTTCAATTAGCAAAGTTTTAAATTTCATTTCTTCTACGAATTGAAACAAACATTTTGAAATCAAAGAGAAATAATGAAAAAATAGTTGAAGTAAAACTGTACAGTCTCATATTTGTTCTTTTTAAATAACTCAAGGCAGATTTTTTTCAATATAAAGTATAAATACTTTCAACTTAATTCTTAATAAAGGAATGTCTAACTCATAATTCTTTTCTTATGAATAGTGGCATTTTCCATCCTTCCCATCATTTCATATTTTACAGAAATCAAAGCATGTGAGTTGAAAATATAGTTATAGTATCTTATTTATTGTTAATGCAACAAACGAAAACACAAGTTTGACCTAGAGTGAGATGAAATACAATGCATTTATGATTCAATAAGTTCATTATGATTATGGTTTCATAAACAAAAAATTGTCTGCCTTGATAGCTATTACTAATGTCAAAAGTTTTCCTTTCTTGTTTAAGGACTTTTGGAAAAAGCAAGAAACAGATTATTTACTAAATAGAATTTAGGAACTTGCATCTGCACTCACATCATTTATTCCTAAGGAGAATCCTAATAAATCATAATTTTAATCCTTCTCATGGTTAATTTTCTTTAGTTAAACTTTACAAACAGCAAATAAATAATGTAAAAACATTCTATATTTAAATACGATTTTATTTCTAATTATTTTAAATATATTAATAAATGACAGTTAAAAGCAGAAACTGTGAAAAGTTTTTTAAAATGTGTTTTGAAAGGCTTTATTAAGTATTGGATTCGGCCGAATACTTTGATATTCTGCCAAACCGAATATTCGACAGGCCGAATAGTTTGATATTCGGCCTAACCGAATATTCAGTAACATGGCCGAATAGGTCGAATACCGAATAGATACCGAATATTCGGTACATCCTTAATGGGTATGTATCTCTGTTACGAAAACTGTGTTTTGGAAGGGTAAAAAAAATATAGTTATTTTTTTTGCTGTTTTGAACCACAAAAATAATGCTATAATTGAATTATTTTAAAATTCCTTTCTTCAATGAGATCTACTCCATGCAAATATCATCCGAGCACGCACACGACGCTACACATTTGAACAAACCCTAAGAAAACATAAAAGGAGTAGTTACCTAATTTACTACACTTTTTGGGATGGTGCCATTGATGGATTTTGAAGATCCAATTTAAATCAATCAGGGAAAATAAAATCACCAAAACAGGAAAAATTCACAAATGCTTGTTAAATTTAATGCTAGCATTCAGCCGTGAAATGCAGTCGTTAAATCTCATATTTACCGCTATCATTAGCTGGTTGCTTCGTTGCCGCGGATTGGTGGCGAGCTGCAAATAACCTCTAACTTGGCTGCTTCGTTGCCTTGTATTGGTGGAAAGCTCTTATGGTGGAAAGCAAATATTCTGTTACCCAGTGTGTTTTTATGTTTAAAAAAATCTAAATTCGAATTTTAAAATACAGCTGCGACGGGCACTTTCCGGTGTTAGCATCCACACATGATAAAAATTTCAGAGACTTAGGTATTATAATTTCGGCGTTATCCGCGGTCAGGCAGGCAGACATTTCTAATTTTATATTTTTAGTTAAAGTCAAAATGTTCTTTTTATCCCCACTCTTCCCTATTAAGAATATACTTTAATGATGTCCATTTAATTAAAACAAAAAAAGTCATAGCTGCTTTTCTAGAAAACTTCTGTTCAAAGGAAATGTAAGTAGAGATAAATACAAGCACCTTTTTACATTTTTAGGAATCTCTGAAAAACAAGAATATTGATTTGCATTCTGCTAGCCTTTGGATATCTTCATGCTGAGTTTCCGGAGCGATTCCATGATATGTCAAGCATTAATATTCCCAGCTGACTTTTATTTTGCAAATGTAGATACAGTAAAATCATTAAATTTAGTGGGGTAAATTCGTAGAACTCACAACTAACGAACTGGTTATCAAGAGTTCTGGCTACAAATATCAGTACTTACAAGATCTCTACTCTGAATTGTGAGAAACTGTACAGATATTTTTAATTTCCACAAAGTTTTCCTTAATCATTTGGCTGAGGGCGTGGAGTTGCTCCGCAACTGGGAAGCCCCTGCATTTGCCTGATCATGTTCATCATTTGGCTGAGCACGGTTTCAGGTAGGTAACTAATTTACTGTCTTAGAAAAGGAACAGGCTGCACATGACTGAGCATGGCAATTAGCGACTGATTTTAACAAAATTGAAACACGATATTAACAAATTGTTAAAAGTTTACTAGCCTCATCCATCTCATTTCATTTTTTACTGATCTTGCGTTTATTTGTAAGCATTAAAAAAATTACAACATTTGATTGTCGTTTTAATTAATTTTTACGTTGTGATTGTTAATCACTTCAACGTTCCCCCGTGATAAGTCGGGGGTAAAAGCACTGTTTCCCCATACCTGTCGCGGGAAGTGGTTAATATAAATACATACACACACACACACACACACACATATATATAAATTCATATTTTTATAATTAATTATTACGGAAGAGGAGGGGGCGTTGGAATATTTTTTTCTTTTAAAGGGGGGCGGTGATCCAGAAAAGGTTGGGAACCTATGGTATAGATGATGAAATCAATAATGTTTACAAAATAGTTATATATTCGAATGATAGAACATTGATGATTTTCTAAACTTCTTCAATCAGCAGGTGATGATACCTATGTTTATATTGCAAGTAATATGCATACAGGTAAGAGAAATACTAAGTATGATTGTAAATTCAGAATTTTAACCTCTTCAGTTCCAAAGCTAAAGTAATAGTACAAATACTTATTCATTGTACTAGATTAATTTATGACATGATCTTTCAATCGGTTAATTAATTATAAGAGATATAAATTTTCCATGTGGGCGAAAAAGGCTAGTGTTCATGTCTGGGATGGCTCAGTTGGAAGAGTATTGGTGGCTTCAGCCAATACATCCCTGGTTCGAATCCTGGCCCGGACCTTTTTCACCAATATGGAAAATTTACATCTCTTATAATTAATTAACCGATTGAAAAATCTTGTCATAAATTAATCTAGTATAATTTCCTATGCAGTGTTTTCTGCAGTTCCATGTATTGACAGGGTTGCCACGCCACCTGGAGAACCTGAAAAATCCAGGGAATTTTAAATCTCCTCCCAAAACAGGGAATTTTTTAAAAAATCCTAAAAAACCTGGAAAACACAGGGAATTTGGTAATGGCAAATTATAACATTTCTAATTAGCCTTCATACACGCATATATTTTTTTGCACTCAACATGGAATAAACGCATTGCAGTACAGGGAAAATACAGGGAATTTTTTTTCAAGATTAGAGTGGCAACCCTGATTGACCTTCGATTTATTCTGTTGAGCTGGTCCATAGTATCAGACCAGATTATATGATCATTGTGCAGTGGCGCAGCCAGAATTCGGTTCTAAGGGGGGTTTTGAGTTTCTGATAAAGGTTATTTGAATCGCCGGTTAATAGAATCAGTACTAATTAGAATGTTTACTGTATAATACTTAAATTCAAAGAGCGTCTGTGTGGCCAGAAATTTTTTTTTTTTTTTAGCATGAAGCACCTAAGAAAAGTAATTTAGTTCAAATAACCAATTTTTACTTAACTGATTCATGTAATATACACTTTCACAATTTTAAGTAGATTTTTCGCCATTTAATTGAATCACTTTATTAAATGAAATCAGATTCAATAAAGTGGCAGATTCCGAAATGCGCCAAAACATTTAAATATTAAGTTTGGATTTCATTCATATAAGCAGCAATTACAGCGATCTTTCTCAGCTCTGGGAGGGGTTTTAACCCTAAAACCACCCCCTTGGCTGCACCACTGTCATTGTGGTTATTTGGGTGAAATAGTCCTCCAGTGTTCGAGTCCGGGAAGGCTCAGTTGGAAGAGCATTGGCGGCTTCAGCCAATACATCCCTGGTTCGAATCCTGACCCGGACTTTTTTCACCCACATGGAAAATTTATATCACTTATTCATTGGTTTTTCCAAACAAAATAGCATTGTAAATGACAGAAAAAAATATAATTTTCTGAAATTGATTCTTTAAATGTTTAATAATTCAGGTTAAAAAATATGGATCTGAAACTACCAACTCCCTTAAAACATCCATTTAAAAACCATTAACTTAAATTAACGTAATCACAAATTTTTTAGCTTTAAACAAGTAGATAATCTACAAATCTTCAAAAAATTTTAATGTAAAAGATTTAAATTAAATACTTAGGAAAATTTATCACTTTCTTGATCACAATGTTGTTTGGATATTTTTAGGCATTTTCCAAACTCAGATGAAAATAACATTTATTTTATGGGTAGTACTTGGTTATCCCATCAACTAATTTTGCCAAATTATTCAAATCGCCAAACTAATATCAAAGTAATACATATTGACATATTTTTTACTTTAAATAACGAAAAAAAGACAAATAATTAGTAGAATAATAATAAAAATACAAATAGGAAGTCAAAATTAAAATTACTTAATGACATTTTAAACTTGTGTATCGTATTTAATGTCATTGAATGTGACATTCAAAATCATCTAGTAGTGGTAGTTAATCTTATAGTTTGGTGATTGTTTTTTGGTCAATGGGATAACCAAGTAGTACCATTTTATGAGGGATTTAGCTTACATGCAAATATTTATTCATTTGCTTTCAATGCAAAAATTATTCAACTATTAAGAAGCGATGTAAAAAAAATCAGATATTTTAGTTTTTATAAGTAAAAGAACAGAGATCCTTGAACGAGGACCCAGGACCGAGGAGGTCAAAAGTGGTATTCACCAGACTTCAAAATTATATCATAGTATCGCATGTTTTTGTTTGTTTGATAACTCAGATTTTATTTACGATAAGTGGTTTATGAGAAAATTATATTTGTGTTACTTATTTCTCTCGTTCTTTCTTTCTTTTTTCTTTTTTTTTTTCTTTTTTTTTTTTTTTGACATGTGATTGGTTTTAATTGAAAGCTTATAATTCTATGCCAGATCAATTATGCCCAATGTGGGTTAGATCCTTTAAAATAGAAAAAAAAAGGAGACCATATGTATAAAAAAAATTGCAAAGGATCTTTTAGAATGCATAATTTTTCCCTTGGAAAATTACAAAAATGGCATATTTTGAATTTAGAATTTCAGCTTGTAGTCTATTTTTAATGGACCTTATGCACGCAACCTGAGGTTGAGGCTAAAATTCGTCTGCTGGCGGTATTTACTGGCGGTGTTTAGCATAGCAGTCTATGGAGTGTGAATTATTATTGCTTGTTTGTTAGAAATACCGGAAAAGAATTCTTTGTTGTAGCAGCATATACTTAATATATGGAAAAATAAATTCAAAATTGTTGATCTGCTTGCAAGAAAATTCTCCAAATTTGTAAATTTTTCGTTAAAATGTATCCAGAAAGGCTGAAGTCGTCTGCTAGCGATTTTTGTGCCTGCGCATAGTGGAGTTCTGGCGGTGCAGTGACTAAAATAACCGGTTAGCATACCGCCAGCTCTGGCGTCTGACGTCACGTGCATAAGGTCCATTGTGTAGATTTGTCAATTTGAAGTCTGAGATAAAAAAAAAATTGTGTTATCAACTTGGTACTCATTTTAATCAATGAAAAGTTGAGTGAACCTTGCCTAGTTTGGAGTCAATTTGTTAATTTATAATGTGTTAGTCACACTTGCTGTCTAAGCTACTTTTCTTCATGTGTTATTTTATAACCTTTTAAAATTTTTGCAAATTTTTTTTTTTTTTTTTTTTTTTTGGGGGGGGGGGGGGTAATTATTTTATTTGTTGCAGTATTAAGATAAAAATATTATGTAAATATGTAAGATGGTGCATTTTGACCAAAATTTTCATCAAATAACAAAAAAATGTGCCTCATCGATAGACAAAACGTGAAAATTTATTTCATTGAATGGCAAAATTTACACACAGCCAAACACTGAAACTAATTGGATCTGCCAATAACAAGAATTTCTTGTATCTTATATGTACATTTTAATATTTCAAAAATTAGTTTCACATGTTAATACTTTAATATTATTAATTCAATACTTACCAACTTTGATTTTCATCTTAAATTTCGGCTTCAATCAATTAATCTGAGTAAAAACGAGTTAATGTGGATATATTTATTAAAATCAATAGCTTTCTTTTATTCTGTTATCCTCAGCTGTTTACAAATAGCCAGCTTAGCAGGAGGCGAGTTCCCTTCTCTGCACGAGCTGATGGACAATAGAATGATAGGCAGATTTTTTTCACATTAAGGGATGATCTGCTGATTATAGCCAAACTCTTACACAAAAAATTTGGTTCAGTTCTATGCATAACTTCATATACTTTTTCGTGATACAATATTGAAAATGGCATAAAAATTGCTATTACAGTACTCCCTTTTGGCAGAATAATTCAAAATTGAAGGAGGACTTGCTTGCTACAGCCAAAATCATACACAAAAAAATTGGCTCAATTCTATGCATACTTTCATACACTTTTCAATGGTACAATGGCAACATACAGACACATGGACCAACAGACATTTTGTGAAAACATTTTTTTTTTTTTTTTTTTTTTTTTTTTTTTATCACTGACCCCTAAAAACATGTAAATCCATCAAAAACAAGAAGTCGAAAAAAATTTCGATTATACTACTTTCTTCTATTGAAGATAGAAAAAAGTAGTAACGAAATAGTGTAAGTGTCTGCAGTTGCTTGCATGGAAACTGTATCCACAGCACCATCTAGCCAAAAAATTTCTTTCTACTTTTTGAAATGTGTTAATTAAATGGTAGAAATCTTTCATTTACTTCTCGATTACTTAAAATGGAGTTAAAACGATTCCATTTGCAGTTTAACAATAATCAAATTGGCAAAAAATTTTAACTTTGCAAAACTTACTAAGACAAAATTTTGAAAGAAACCTTTGTTAGAGAATTTGTAGAAAATAAATTTGGAGACAAATTCTAAAAAAAAAAAAAAAACTGCAAAGTGTCCAGATGCGCTCAAATTGACTGTGCTGCCTGAATCAAATCTAATTTTTATAAATTTGCCCAAGTTGCATAAAAATTTGAAGAGAGAATTTTTTTACTCAAATGTAACATTTTTTATAACTTTACCAAAAACATTCTTCCAAAACTTTTATACTGTACTAAACTTTTGAAAATTAATCTTTATTGCATTATTAAAAATGTGTGATGAGGGAGTAAAAATATATCATTAACAGAATATATTTTTATGAAATAATTTTTTCAAACTGAAGCACATAGAATTTAATTAACATATATCTGTCACTTCTGTTTTAAATCTTGTGTGTTATCATACCATTGAGCATATTTGTCAGCAACCACTCCCTCAAATCCGCAAAGCTTGAGACCAGGGGTTGTGTGGATTTTAGAATTTTGCTGATTTCTGGTCATTGATTTGTTTACATTTTTAAAACATTAATTTATTTGGTAGTTAAGCATTATAATGAATGCATATAATAAATTGAAACATTAAAATAATTAAGTAAAATATTTAAATAAATAGTTAAAAAACAAGTAATTATTACAAAAAACTTTAAGTAAAATAAAGTGTTAGAAAAACATTAAAATAAAATAAGTACAGTAGACTCCCTCAAATCCGCACTCCTAAAATCCACAACTCTCTAAAATCCGCACATAATTTATGGATGTAAACAATGAAACATTCAGTTTAGATGTAGGTGCAAAATTTGACTTTTTTAGTTTTATATCAATTCCATACATTTTTTTAATTTGTAATTTTTGTTAAGGTCCTCTCATGTTTCATCAATTCGTGTTTTTTCATGAAGAAAGAATATTTTATTTAAAAAAAAATTTTAATGATATTGTTGATATTATTGGTAATCATAATCCTACCAAATATATTTATGTATTAATAAAGCTTTTTTAGTTATTATGTTTGGCTAAACCTGAAATAAAGCTTCATTATTTTATGATCATGATGTGAAGTTTTAGTAATGTACCTTTATGAGGCAAGTTTTATTGAATAATTTAGGAAAAACATTTTATCCTTATAATGACTATACAATTGTACATCATTGATTAACTTGACCCTTGCTTTTAATATTTTAAAAATTTTCTAAATGTTTATTATTTTAGTTTATTACTTATTTTAATATCTTAGTATATTATAAGCATTCATTATACTTTTGATTTCATCATTAATTACATTCAAATTACTGTTTAAAAAATGTAAACAAAGCAATGACCAGAAATCCGCAAAATTCTAAAATCCGCAAAACTTCTGGTCCCAAGCTGTGCGGATTTGAGGGAGTCTACTGTAATTAAGATTAATACTAAATATAAATAATGATGAGGAAGAATCAATCTTTTTTTATAAAGAAAGATATTTGCCTTTGCATTTTAATAAACAAAAAAAAGCTTGATTAATTTTAAAATATTCATAATATTCATTTTATAGAACCAAAATTTCCTACTCCTTGAATTACAAACACTACCAAATGGTTATTGAAAGTTACATTACTCTGGGACTACTAAACGATAATGATTATTTCAATTAAATATTGATCATCATTATTAATAAACCGGATGTAGATCCCAAATTCATTACGTAACTAGCAAGGATGAGGAAATAATAATAGAACTATAAAATAATAATTTTATATAGCAAATATGATACGATGATGATTATTTCGATTAAATATCGATCATCGTATGTCTAAGTAACATATTATTTAACACTGCAGAATTTAAATTGAAAGACATTTTTAAAAAAAGGAAGAAGTTCAAAATGATTTAAAAATAGATATTGTTATAGAATTATTTGTATTGCGTTAGCCATCGACTTCAGCGCCATCTTTAATTTCATTGTTTACATCTGAAAAAATGCATGGATTTCTGGCGTTCACGGATTTTAGGGTGGTGGATTTAAGGGAGTCTACTGTATCATAATTTATTAAAGAAATGCCGTGGCATTTACGAATGTAAGATAAAAACTATTACATGCAGCATTTACATTTTTTTTTTTTTTTCCATGCTCTAGATGACTGTAAATATCAACTTATGGGTCAGTGAATAGATTTTATTAAGGGGCCACTTCAGTCAAATGAAAAGACCCGTTCGCTAATGCTAATCCTATGGAAGAAATTTATAAAGATATCTCAGCTACATTTCAATATTTTTTAATAATTTCTTTTTCTTTGGATAGCTGAGATTGATCTGAATGCAGGCCGTTTTTTGCTTTTTCGATTATGGTTGCAGATATTTTTTCTGAGAATACTTTTGTTTTCCAAACCGGTTCTGAAAATGAAAACGTCCTCGTAAAAAATATCTGTAAACAAAATCAAAAAAGTAAAAAACGGCCTGCATCCAGATCGATCTCAGCTATCCAATGCAAAAAGAATCATTTAAAAATATTAAAATGCAACCGAGATATTTTTATAAATTTCTTCCATAGGATTAGCATTAGCGAACGGGTCTTTTCTATTGACTGAAATAGCCCCTTAAATGTCATTTGCCAAATCATTTTACAATGTTCAGATGTGATATTTAAAATTTATTATGTGTCTCGCTGCTTATGCACAGACTTGTATGAAAA
Source organism: Maratus speculifer (assembly GCA_964019185.1). Lineage (NCBI taxonomy): Eukaryota > Metazoa > Arthropoda > Arachnida > Araneae > Salticidae > Maratus > Maratus speculifer. The sequence continues at coordinate 73,958,808 of OZ025303.1, forward strand.
CAAAAACTTCCTGCCCATTTAAATACTGGGTCAAAAACTTTCTGTAAATTAATTTAATGTTTAGTAAAATTGCATGTTATATTACTTTGACATGAGCAAAGTTTGCATTTTTTATGCAATTCATACACAAAATTTGCATTTTTTATGCAATTCATGCACAAAATTTGCATTTTTTGAGCAATCTGGCAAAGAAAGTTACATTTTTTAGCAATCTATCAAAGAAATTCGCATTTTTTATGCAATTCATGGATGAAATTCACATTTGCACAGTTCATGGATTGAATTCGTGTTTTTGTGCAGTCTTTGGACAAAATTTGGGGTTTTTTTTTTGCCCAATCCTTTGTTGAAATTTGCATTTTTTTCACAGTCCTTTGGCAAAATTCCCGTTTTTCGCACGATCTTTAATTGAAATTCACATTTTTCTTGCAGTCCTTAGTTGAAATTTGCATTTTTCATTTTATCCTTTAACGAAATAAAAATTTTACACAATCTTTTGTTGAAATGTACATTTATTATGTGATTATTTGTTGAAATACGTGACTTTTTATGAGTCTTTTGACAAAATTTGCATTTTTCTTTAAATCCTTTGATGAAAATTGTGGGGGGTTTTTTTCTTTGTTATCATTTAATAAAATGTGCTTTTTTTTAAAAAAAAGAATATTTTGGGGTTTTTTTTTTTTCTGCAAAACTTTAATTAAATTCATGTTGTTTTTTTTCGGGGGGGGGGGGGGGGGGGGGGTAATTTGAAGAAATTAGAGGGGTTTTTTTCTGCAAACAATTGATAAAATTGATTTTTTATGGCAACCGTTTGTAAAAAATCATGAATTTAGGTGTCTGAAATTTCAGACTGATAAATTTTAAATGTTTTTGGCACCAAATGCCATAAAATAATTTTTTTGGAAAAATTGAAAATGGCCCTGCTTTTAATAATGCGCTTACAGTAAATAATTTGTACATAAAATTGGGAGAATATTTTTAATATTTTGGTACAAAAATAAAGTTAAAAAAATAAAAATAGTTAATTTTCCAGCAAAGTTCATAAAATTTGCTGCATATGCTGTCCGTGTGTGCATCTATATTATGCAACTCTGCTTATGCAACATTCTAACTATCTACTTTATATTACAAATATATTTTATATTACAAATGTAGTATTTACAATATCTTTTTTTTTTCTTTATTAGGTGAATAGTTGTGTTAGTATTTTTTCCATTGGCAGCCATCTTGCTTCACTGCATGAATAGTAATGTAAGTATATCGTAAATCATTTCTTTATAAAGTGTCTCAAATTTTCTAAAGTTAGGTATTGATAATTATTACCTTTTATTTTGAGAATTTGTAATTCATTGTTTAAATTTTTGAAAATTTAAGTTTTTCAAGTGAATTACAACTAAGATTCATTATCTATGTTATTAATTATATATAATTATATTCCTGAAACTGAAAGTCTAAAAATTTGATAAACATAATAGATTCTCTCAAATCTGCAACCCTAACATCTGCAAATGCCTAAAATCTATATATCATCACAGGTGTAAACAATGAAACTTTTAGTTAAAATGTAGAGTCAACAATTAACAGACCTTTTTTTATTTATATCATTCTGTGCATATTTTAAACATAAATCTAATTAAAAGATTTCTTACTTTTTCATAAAGCAAGTATAAATTTATTTAAAAAAAAAAATTCAATATACTACTGATATGTTTGGTAATCACAATCTTCATACCAAATATATTTATGTATTAATCAAACTGTTTTGGTCTAGCAAAACCTGAAATAGAACTTCCTTATTTTATGAATTAGTAGAATACCTTTATGAAAAAGTTTCACTGAATAATTCAAGAAAAATTTATCTTTATGGTACATATTTAATTATATATTATTAATTATTTACTTGAAATTTACTGTTAATAATTTAATCACTTTTTAAACTATCCAAATTTTTACTGTTTCAGTTTATTACTTTACTTATTTTTAAAATATTGTTATATTGTAAGCAATCATTTAAATTTCAATTGCAATATGTATTACATTCAATTTATGTTTAAAAAAATGTAAACAATGTAATGACCCGAAATCTACAAAATTCTAAAATCCCCACAACCTCTGGTCCCAAGAAGTGACGATTTGAGGAAGTATACTGTATAAGAATTTTGTATTGTATTAAATAATGTTAAGATTTTTCTATTGACTATCAGTTGGCAATCTCTGCTTTAAAGAAGTTCTTAAGTTCCTTGCTCAACAAATGCAAAACTTTCTTGTTCATTTTTTAACATAAAATCACAAAATTGGCATGCTTGGCTATTGAAGCAATTTAAAATCAAAATATATTTTCCCTTTTCAGTGTTCAAAAGCCTTGGTGGTCCACTGGCATGAGACTATAAAAAATTCAATTAGGCTACTAAATTAATAAATTTAGTGATCTGCAGGACCAGTAACTCCCCCCCCCCTCCCCCTTTCCCTTCAGACTTATGTCTCTTGTGTAGGCAATTGGCCATCACCAAAAAAAAAAAAAAAAGTTAACATTTCTCTGGCTGTCACATCCAGAAATTCAATTCAAAACGCACACTTTGATAATATTTTCTGAAAAATCTTTTGCATTTATCAGAAAAGATTACTTAAATTCTGAATAACAACACCTAACAACCTTTTGCATTTCAGAAGAAAAAAAGAAATTAAAAATGTGTCTGAAATAAGTTGCCTCTTTGGATCCAAGAAATCAAAAAGAAAGAAATTGAAGAAGTCTTGAAGAAATCAAAACAAGACATTTTTAGAATATAGTAAGTATTTTGAAAATCATCAAGCTCTTTATCTTCTAGAGTCTCTTGTTGATCTCTTGTTGTTTTATCTGATTAATCTCCATTTTTTTTGTATTTTTTTTTTTTAAATCTTTTTTTTGTGGTTGTTTGTTCATTTGTTTCAAATTTGTGTTTTGTATTTTTCTTTATTGTATGTACTACTTTATTGGTAATTAAAGATTGACCAAAACAAGTTTTTAAGATTAAAACAAAAATTTCGGTAATCTTCCAGTTTTGAGATAAAAATGAAAAGCTAAAATTTTAAGTGATTAATTCATAAATATGGGAGAGTGGATTAGGATGGGACAAAAAGTTTTTCTTTTTATATATCATTATAAACATTTCATCAATGAAACATTAGATGAGGCAATAGGTATACTCCAATTTTCTGTTGAAAAATGTAACTGATTTACAAAAGCTTGCAGTATAAAGAAAAAAGGTTATTTCAATAATTAAAAGCAAATTTACTTCATATTCTTTTTATGGTTTATGTATATTAATGAATGACTTATATATGTGAAGATGTAACAATTTCCCTATTTATGGAACATTATACTGTATATTATCTATAATTTAAACTATACTTAAAAACAGCATTTTTGTTTATATAAGAAGTTAACATAAAAGAAGGTAGAGGGAATAATGGGACAAGTCCTTTTTAATACAATAAGGTATATTGCTAATATGCAAATATTTTTTTAAGTTAGTATATTAATTATAACATTGAAAACATATTCATTTACTTCAAAATATATATATAAAAAAAAAGAACTGCTATTTTTTTTTTTTTTTTTTTTTTTTTTTTTAATATTATTTTTGACTGGCAATCCTTAATTATCCTTTATTTTTTTTTCTAGTGATGAAGGTATTAGAATTTGATATTGTGGCACACATTATCAACCTACAAACTTTGTTAGATTGTATATGTAGCCGACACTAAACTGTTTGTGTCTTATCATGCTTGTAGTTTTATAGCTGTCCCATGCTTCTCTGTTGGTGAGGAAGTATGGGACACATTTTGAAATTTACAATTTCTTTAGTTATATAATTGTTTCTAAAAATTATGTCTTTATATTGCTCAAGGACACTAGAAATTGTTTTGTTTTGTATTCTGAAAATTGAAATTTTTATTTACAAAGTTAATTTTCTTATTTTTGTAAAAAGTGTCCCATTCCTTCCCACTCTCTCCTATACACAATCATGAAATATCATTGAATTATTTACATATGATAGGATTTGATCGAGTGGAGAAAACTTTTATTAAGTTTTGACTCTATTTTCATAAAATTGGAAATCACTCAACAATATTCTGCAACAATTCTGTATATTTAATTTCAAACTATTCTGCTTCATAGTTTTTGCACTGTTATATGCAGACAGACAGACAGATGGATGGGCCACACAACGACTTTAGCTGCTACATATTTTTTTATTATTGTGACATTTCCCCATTTATATTAATGTAAGTTTGAGTTCAGATAGACTGATAGACAATCAGATGGACAGACAAACCGATATCACTTTCTGCAATTTATACTAACAAACAGAAGCATGGTTTAATACTTTTGTACAACCCTGTATTTTATGTACTATCTTTATACACATGCCACTTATTAGCTAAATTTTAATCAAGATTTAAACATGCTTAAAACTACTGAAATCACACTTCCAGAGATTATCTATATGTATCCAATTCTTTGTGTAGCCTTGTATATCATTTTATCTAATTCTACAAAGATAGCTTAGTATACAAAATGTAATTCAGCATAAAGAATTATAATTTATTCAAAAACCCTTTTTAAGCTACTTCTGTTCATACTTAGTATCTCCTATAAATTCTTTCATGTAACCCTGTATATGATTTACAACATGTATACACATAATAGATGCAGGGCCGTAGCCAGGGGGGGGGGGGGGCAGGTTGGGCGAACCCTGACCTGGAAAAAGTTTTGCCCGACCTAGCGCAAAACTCTACATTAAATTCCTAAAAAATAAGAAGAAAAAAAAGGGGGCAAAACATTAAATTTATATTTTTCCACCTTTTTAACCAACCTAGAATGAAATTCGACATTCCGATCATTTCATCGCTAAGAATTTCCTTTTAAAAAATTGTTATTATTACAACAATGAAATTCCCGATTTTCTTTCTTCATGCCAGATTTCCCCTTCTTCTAAATTTAGTTTTTAGACTGGAAACAGCAAAACAATTATCTGTAAAGTTTTTTTCTCTCTCTTTTTAACAGACCTCTGCCAGAAATTATGGCGTTCTGTATTCCTCACATTTTTGCTTTGTAGAAATTGCCCCACACCGCCCAAATTAAACAAATCTGGATTAGCTTATATTCCTAAAGATTGCTTTCTTTGTACAATTGTCACCATACGAAATTTATCGTTAGAAAGCCGACTGGAACCAAAAGATTCTGAAATTACTGTGAACAAGTTTACAATATTGTTTTCGTTATACTTGACAGTTAGTTGCTGTTACATGTAAACTCTAACTGATTATAATAAACAACAAATGTCACGCATTAGGATTTTTCTCTGTTTTTTTGTTATGTTTACTTTAAGAAGAGAGTTCTTTTAAAAAGAGGCCGGGAACACGTGTATTTTACCCAACTTTAACTGAATTCAAGAAAATCTTTTCTTATCTTTCTTTCTGCGGTTTATTGACAATAGAAAAGGGGAAGATTACAATAGTTCAGAAGATAATGATCTAAATGCTACTTGATTGAAAGGCTCCCTATCCTGCAGTTAAAGTGAGTTTTCCTTCCTTGACATGGAAAAGTCATACATAAAACACACCGCCTGCGAACATAAAATACACCGACAAGTAACCGCAAGTAGTGGTTATGTCTGTCCGCACCTTTACCCTCTGTGGTCTCAAAATTGCGTTCTTTCTTATGAAACATTCTTGTTTAAGGGTTTATTTTTCTAAATAAAAGATACTGTGAAATGTTTTTTAAAGGTTAGTCTTTAAAAATTTTACAATGGGACGATCTGGATCTAATTTGTCATCCCTGTGATTGTGCGAAGTGGAACCCTTTGTTTGACAGAACCGAGCTGCCCGCAGAAATTTTTGAGTACTGGACGGCGATTTTGAGGAGTAAATAGCAACTCATTGTACACTACAGGCATAGTTAAACCATTTTGAATTTTAGTTGCTATTCAATCTTTGGTGATATTGTAACAAAAAAGCCTTTTTTTTTTTTTTTTTTTTTTTTTTTTTTTTTTTTTTGTTGTTGTTTAAACGTTATGTATTTGGAGAACATGAGTGCACGTGAACGGATTACTTCAGCTGTAACTACAAGTTCTATTTGAAAATAAGGCCACCTATTCATATCTATACAAGCATAGACTAAAACAGAAAACACAGTCTGCTTCTAAATCATGAGTAAGACACACTGGTTATTTATTCTATCAATTTTATTTACATTTTTTTTTTATTTTATTATGAATTTATTGTGGAATGTAAATACAGTGAACCTTCATTTAATAAATTGTACCTAAAAGTATGTATTAATTTAAATTATTTAATTAAAATAAAAACAATTTATTTACTTTAAACCAAATATGTATATTTTTTAAACTTTAATATAGATTTCTTTCTGTGCCTCTGAAGAAACTTTAAAAATTTAACTCTTGCTTTAGAAATTTCTCATATTTTAAGTGAAAAGAAATACCTAAAATCGCAATATATGTAATTGGTGCACTGAGAATTAAAGACTAAATAAACGGTCAAGTGAGAGTTTTACTCGCGCTCAAAGGGTTCCGTAAGTAAACATATGTATTATAAATCCCTTCGGGGCATGCGACTGATATACATACATGCCACTTAAAATTCTCAGAATCCTTCATTTTTCTTCACCAGTTATTATTATTTTTTATTGTAAAGTTTATACCTCTTTTAATTGGAGCATTTTCGAGATTCAAATACAGAAATTTTTCTGTTCTGAAAAATCGGTGATTAAAGATTAAAAATTAAGCAAAGGGATCTTGTTGCAAAAGCTTTAACTGTATTTTAAAAAGAAAATCGTTGCTGAAAGAATAATAAGAATTTGTAAAAGACTATTCAACGTAGGGTTAGTTACAGCATTCTATAAAAGTGTAAACGAGTATACAATAAAAATTCAAAGTGATAGAAGCCTAAATAATACCAAATATTGCTACTCTGTATAACACTTTTTTTTTTCAATCTTATCATTATCTATTTATAAAAAACTTAAATCAGTGCTGAGAATATAAGGTAGTGTATATTTAAACTTCATTTGGCATTTCATAAAACTAAATTCAGCATAGTAATAACCTTTTTTTTCTTCTAGTGCAGCTTACAAAAAACCCTTGTTTAATGTTTAAACTTGGCATTGTGTTAAAGGACCTTGTGTAGAAAGTAACTCGTAAATTTGCAAAGCGCTTTGGTCCGTGATGCGTTTTTCCAGATGGGTTCATAATTAACTTTTAAATGTACAAAAGTCGTAATAAGCAACCCACTCAAAATAAACTAGTCGCGAACTCCATAATATTTACGAAAAGTTCGCATGCACAAGGAATTTTTTTTTTAAATAGACATTTTATTACCAAAAAGTTCCTTGCGTAGGGGTCGCTATATCCATTTAGAAAACGCTTTGCATGAAACAAGGCAAATAATACTTTTAAAAAATCCTGGTACTAAAATGGATGTATATATTTTTTCTTATGCATATGAATCGTGATTTGTCTGATTAATTTAAATTAAATAATTATATTTTTCAAAACTATGAATTTTATTGCTTTTATACTGTAATTAGGTATTGCATTATACAAATATATTGTTAACAGTTATTATCTGGGTTTTAAAAGCCGATGGTATGCAGAGTATACCGTCGCTCATTATTTAGTCCGAACCACCCCTGTCTTTAAGGGTTAATATCTCGGCTAATTATCGCCGAATTTTAAAAATCATTATCAACAATGCTTTTATATTTTTGCTACGATGGGTACCACCAATGTTCCTCAATACCTTTGCTCAATGCATTCAAATCTAAATTTGTGTGTAACAAAAAAATGTGCTTTTCTCAAAAACTGCTACCTAGAGTAATCGCTATAGTTTTTCTGCAAGGTTTAAAGTAACATCTATAACCATTAATTTTTTCATAATTTTAGTAGATTCGGAATTAGATGGGGGGGGGGGGGTATTTGGTATTTCCTTGTATTTAGTATTACATATTTTCCCACTATATTTTCGATTATATCTCTGAAAATACAATGCCTAAAATTTAAAGAAATATATTTTTGAGTTCAGCGTAACGAAAGCTTTCATAAGATACCCCACACGATATACAAAGTAAAGATTTTTTTCAAGTAACTTAATAAACACCCTACCTCCCCCCCCCCCCTCTTAAATATATTTAGAAATGTTTTATAACCTGTAAATATGTAGGTCAATAGACTTTATTACTTCCCTCAATTTGAACTTTCTGTGTTTTACAGTTTATGAGTAAAAGGATTGGGGCAGACAGACTTGAGAATGATCTTATAATGATTTCGTTTTCACTTTTAAGTACAGAACGCTAAAAAAAATAAAGAAATAATCTGCCACCCCTAGAAAAATTTTTGCCCTACCTGACAATATGGTCTAGCTACGGGCCTGAATAGATGAAAATAATTGATTTACCAATTGAATAATTATGTTTTAAATTAATCTAACATAACATCATATGCAACATTTAATTAAAAAACCATATCATAACTAAACACAACCTTTCAGCAATCACCACTATTTCGGATACACTATTCTATCGAAAATTTCAATTGTGTCTCTGTAAATAATATGTGCATACAGGAAGTAGCTTGTTGTAAACCTCAGCAATGCATATCAAGTTCATAAAATGTGAAATAGTTTAATGTAACTACAGAGTGGTAACAGAACTGAAAACATGGAAATATCAAAGAATTGTGTTGACCTGAAATTATCAGAGAAATATCAGGGAAATTCGAACTAAACCTGCAAATTCATTTAAAAAAAAAAATTTAATTTCCATTATGATCGTGATAATCTAGTAAGAAGAAAAAGAAAATCAGAAAAACGTTAAACCCGTCAGAAACTGGAATTCAAAAATTTTTATGAATTTATTACTTTTTTTTTTTTTAAATGTAGAAGAAAGTAAAAATAGTAATATATATTTTGTTTTTATAAATTATTTATAAAATCATCTATTAATAATTGGAAATTTATTTTTAGCATGACTTTAACTTACTATTTATCATCAGTTAATTTATAAAACAGCATTTTGTGTTAATGTCAATTTGTTTATTTTATACTTTAACGGTCAAGCAATTGCTATTCTATAAAATAACTTGTTAAATCATAGAATCCAATAATTTTACGCACTTTAACAGACTTGGTTTGTTATTTTATGAAATAACTGAATTATATGCTTTAACAGTAACATATACATACAGAGAGGAAGCATAATCATGATGAATTTTTTCATCTTCCATTTCTTGATGGAGTAACACTTTTTAGGATGTCCTGAATGCAATTTGATTGTTTTTTCGAAATGTCTGCTTATGTATATATGTATGTGACATAGCTGTCAAGGTTACCACTCTAATCTTGAAAAAAAAATTCTCTGTGTTTTCCCTGTACTGCAACGCATTTATTCTATGTTGAGTGTGCAAAAATATATGCGTGTATGTAGGCTAATTAGATATCTTATAACTTACCATTATCCAATTAATTGAACAAATGTAATACATTATATGATATGAGCAAATGAAAAAACCCTTTAAAGTTGTTACTTCTTATTGAATCCCACATTTTAAATAAATAATAATAAAAACAGTATAGTGATACTCAAACATTCTGCTAAAAAATACTTTAAAATATTTGTAAAAGAATGTTAAAATATCTAAAAACTTTGTATCTACTAATAATTTAAAGAATATAAAATTTTAAAGAATCTTACCTAAAAATCAATTATCTTAACATAATATCACAAAAATTGCAGAAATAAAAAAGAAAAGAAAAAAGGAAAAGCTACTTACTTTATGCATTCAAATTAATATTTATATTAAAATATAGGACACATACAATATAGAATAACTTTGATACACAACACTGGTTTATTTTTTATCTTAAAAAATATCATAAGATAATATTCGGCTTTCAAAATGAAAACCAAAAAAAAATATCTTTGGATATAGTGGAAAAAAAATCCCTGTGTTCTCCAGATTTTTAAAAAATTCCCTGGATTTTCCCTGTTTTGAGAGAGGATTTTAAAATTCCCTGTGTTTTCTCTGTTTTCCAGGTTCTCCAGGTGGTGTGGCAACCCTGACTGTTGTGTCTGCTATATTTTCAGAATCAATACACATAATGTCAGTTCAGTTTAACCTGTGCATATCATTCAACAGGTGGTGGTGTTATGTTGTGTTTTTAACTTGCCTATATATCAGGGTTGTTTGGTTAAAACCACGCTGGTTTAAACCGTGGTTAAAACCATGGTTTAAACCAAGTGGTTTTTTTCATTTGTTTTTTTAATGTTTTCATGTATTTTACGCATTATTAAAATATCCAAAATCCAAGTTATGTGGAAGCTACAAGCACAGCCTTTTTTTTTTTTTTTTTTTTTTGCTTTTTTTAAAAGACATTAATAAATTTTTAAAGTGACAAACACTTTTAATCCGCCCAATTTTTCTTACTAGCTATAAATCTACATGGCAAACTAATTTTTTTAATGTGAGCTATGGAGGAAAAAAAAAAAAAGCTGCTTGTTTTGCTTCTTCTTTAAGCTTTTTATTTTTAAAAAATAGCCTAAGATACAATTTTACCATTTAAATTGCATCACATATCAAAGCATTAATGATGACAAACATAAGTCATTCTCCCCACTGATTACTCTTTGTTCTCTATGCTAATGAACGAATGATTGTAAATTTTCTCTGTTCTGTACCTATGGTTTTAATAACCTTTTGCTTTTCTTGCATTGGAGTTTTACTTTATGGTTTTATTCTGTTTGTACTATATTTTACTTTAAGAAAGCTACTTATATATATTGAAGTAAAAGGATGTCTAAAACTAGAAAAAAGAAAGATATAATCTGGTAGGAAAATAGAAATACACCAAGAACAGGCTCGAGAGCCAAATGTATAAATTGCATGCAATGCAAATGCTGTCAAATTAGTTCTCCCTTATTATATTTGATGGAATTGTTTCTCAAGATGCCTTAGATGTTTGCCTTAAAAATTACCCCACTTAAAATTTGTGATGAAAATAGGAATGTTAATGATAAAAATATTCAAAAGTTTCTATCTATGTCTAATTTTAATTTAAAAAGAAATGTTGAAGATATGTTTGAATTGTTCAAGCCTATTGCAGTTGCCCTGGATAATATCTAAAGTAATAATTGTTCCATTGCTGATGTAGTTTATATTTGGAAAAATCCTCAAAAAATATTAAGAGAAAAAAGATAAGAAGTCCCGCAGTGTTTTGAGTCCAGGTATAAAATGGCTCTAACACCCATGCATGCTTGATATTGTGGTACAGTCAAAGTGGTCTGATCAAGAAAAAAAAGGATGCATTAAATTTTGCAAAACTAGAATATCTGTATAACTTTAGCTTGCACTGATAGTAAATTTTATGCCAATCTTCACCTTTTGAAAAATATTTTTTTGAGCAAAATGCAGTAAAGGAAGTTACCCCATATAAAATAAGGAAGAGTCAGCAAATTCAAATCAAGAAATTTAATAGCTTTGTCTTTACTGAAGTTGTGCAACTTATAACAGCAAAAGCCTATTCAATGAGTGTTGAAAGAATATTTTCAACATTTTGACTGGTATAGACAAATATACGAAATAAATTGGGATTAGAAAAGCCCTCAAAACTTGTCTTTTTTATTTTAAGCTTTTAATTAAAATTAAATAAATATAATTGTTTTTATAAAGAAATTGTTTACCTAAATATATTTAACTAGGAAAAATAAAGTTTGTATTAAAAAAAAGAAAAAAATAGTAATTTTTCAAAGCATATGTCTCAATATATATAAATATTACACTCATTGATAAATCAAGTATGTCGATGCACATGTGATTTATTTTAGCATTAAAAAAAATACATATTGATGTTTTTTATTTAAATAAATATATATATAGTAAAAGATTAATAATCATTTGTTGATGTTGATATTATTGATACAGTAAATGATTTCTAAATTAAGCACAGGAAAATGTTTTCTATTTTTGCTTATTTTTTGTTGATTTAGTGAAATATATTTGTTTATCCCTCATTATGTTCTACATAATAATTATTTCTTTAATTATTATCTAAAGACTTATATGAGTATACTAATAAATTAGTAGTTCAACATTTTTTAAACAATAAATATTTCCCTAAAGAAAGCTAAACTTATAGGTAATTTAATTATAATTTTTATATGCTTTAATTATTTAATTATATAAAAAAATTAAGTACCAGTGTGAATGTTTAACATTAATTACAAAAGAAAAATCATGACTTTCTAAAATTCAATTTTTTTTTCTTGCAAATGCTTTTTAAGTAATGATGGGAAAAAAACCTGGTTTAAATAAAAAAAAACCTGGTATAAACCTAAAAAAACCCGGTTTCTTGGGGGTTTAAAAAAAAAAAAACCGGTTTTTATACTAACCCTGCTATGTATGTTTATGTAACATAACTTTTCTGCCCACTTTAACTCATTAACTAATGCACATAACTTCATAAAACTTTCTATTCAGTTAGATCTGTACATTAATTGGTGCAAATGGAATTTTGTTTGCATCACTCAACAGCTAGTGCTGTTATGCTGTGTTTTTCATAATTTCCTTCAAGTTGTGTCTCAGCATCTATAGGTTGGGATTTTCTCAGGCTTCACATTCAGTTATACTTTGATAAAAGTTGGAACTCTTTAGTTTTTTTATGTATATGGTTCTTTTTTCAATATATTCTTGTACCATATAGATATAAATGTATCAGCTACATGTGTCTAAACTGGCATTGTGTAGTGTTTTGTTTGTTTTGATTTTTGCATTTTTCTGAAAAATTGGGGAAAGGGGGTAATTGATTAAAAATACAAGCCTGGGGGGGGGTTATTATTATTATTATTATTAACTGGTTTTCAGATAAATCTTATTCTGTAATAAGAAAGTAGAATATAGAGTATAACTTTTTTTAAAAGTATTTTATTGTTACACTTGTACTATGGTGTTTGATTCTAATATTTAAATATTTGAAATATTGTGAAAAATTGAATAATAATACATTTTCTTTTAATTTAGATTCAGAATGCACATGAAGATCATTTTTAAGGGATATTTTGAATTGATAAAACATTCACCACAGCAGTGTTTTCTGATTTCACTGTAATTAGGCTAATTAAAAGTTTTCCTTATTGTGAAGTAAGCAGCTCTCTTTTCTTCATATCACATTTATATATGCCCAATTGTGGGGAATTTGCAAGAAATCTCACCAGCCAAGGATTTATTTTACTAGCCAGCAAAATGCAACATACAGTTGAAAATCGTTAAGACAAAATTTAAACAACTGCAAAAATAGTTAAGTGCTGTTACTACAATGCATTTTTATATTTTTGTTCGATAAAAGTAAGAAATATATTCAATATAGAAAATATTGGTACTATAAAATAGAACTTAGTATCATGTTTACATTACAGAAATTTGAAAACTTTCAAAATATAGGGAACTAGTAAAAAAAAAAATAAAGATTTTGGCATCTTTACAGTTTGAAGTTTTGAAAGATAACTTGAAACTTCACTCGCCAGTGGCGAGTAAAATGATGTAATTCCCCAGCCCTGTATATACCCATACATACTTACATTGAGAAGATGTCTTTCACCTGTAATATTTGCTGTAAAGGATTTTCCTATATGTCCGTATTAATTAATCATCTTCATGCTCATTCCGCTGAAAAACTGTTTGCGTGTGAGGTATGTGATAAAAGATTCGCCTACAAGTCTAACCTGAGTTACCACATACGTACCCATATGAACGAGAAGCCATTTGTTTGTGATATTTGCTCTAAAGTGTTTTCTCAAAAATCTCATTTACAGAGACATGTTCATAGTCACTCGAATGAAAGACCTTTCGCATGTGTGATCTGCGGCAAAAAATTTTCTCATAACTCTGACTTAAAAAAGCACTATCGCACTCACACCAAGGAGAAACCTTTTGTTTGTGAGACGTGTAATAAAGGATTTTCTAGTAAATGCCATCTGAATACGCATCAATTAATCCATGCTGATGAAAAGCCTTTCATTTGCGAGATTTGCAATAAAGGATTCTGCCAGAGGTCTCATCTGAGCACCCATCTGCTAAGCCACACTCTGGAGAAACCATTCATTTGTGAGATATGCAATAAAGGATTCTGCCAGAAATCTCATCTGAGTGAGCACATTCGTGTACACACCCAGGAGAAGCCCTTCGTATGTAATGTGTGTGATAAAAGATACTCTCGCAGTTCAGGTTTAAAAAAACATATTTCTACTCATACAAATGAGGAACATTTAATGATAAATAGTGGTTAAATCTATGCCTTTATATATAGCAATGAACCTTTTGTATTAATTTAGATGCCTTCAAAATAAAATTCAGGGAGATTTTGGAGCAAATATGCCTGTAATTTACTCCATAAGGAGTTTTCTTTCACTGAACTCAGTTTTCTGTCACACTTCTTTTATATTTTTACTATTATAAGTAACTCTTTTTTCTCTTTTATACTTCCTGTTGCCTAGTAACTCTATTCATAACATATCAGAAAAAATATATTTATTAAAATAATTCATTCTTGTGGCTTTCCTGATTGCAAAAGACTTAGGAAAGAAGTTAAATGTAAAATATAAAATAAGAGTGCTCTTGAAGAGAACCCCCCGCCCCTTCCCTCTGAAGAACTGTACATTTTTATTACAAAGAATTTGAAAATAACCAGTTAAAAAACAGAAATATATTGAATTGTGTTTACTATAAAAGATCTTAACAGTTAGATTTCCTGAATCTTTCGGAAATCTTATATTTTTAGAAATAATATATATATAATGCTATTAAATTGAAGATTTTGGTGTGTTAGATTACAGAGTTCCTTCCAGGCAGTTTCCAGAGATTTATGCAAGCATCTGCTCTTTGGTTTGCAAAATAGCACCTTTTTTGCCTCTCATCCAAAACATTAGCGCTCTTCTTGCCCCCCAATGGAAAAATTAGCACCCTTCTTGAATCTCTGTAAAAAAAAAAAAAAAAAAAAAAAAAAAAAAAAAAAAAAAAAAAAGTCCACTTTTTGTTTTTTGCATTTAAAATTCCAAATACATCAACTTTATATATTTTTTTATATGTCCTTATGAAAATTTTATTGTTTACATTTAGTAATATATTTTTATTATTCAGTGTCGTCTCAGAAAGTGAGACTATGTTTTAATTATTAAAAGCAGCTTTAAAAATAAAAAGAGTGAATTTAAAAATTTTAAAAAAGGCCCTTAAAAATAAAAAAGGATCCTTTCCTCATTGACAACATCTTTTTTTTCTTTTTTTTTTTTCTTTTTTTTTTTCTTTTTATTATTGGTCTTAAATCAATTTAAAGTAAATATCAGAAAACAAAATTATCTATTGGCTTTAAATCAATTTAAAACAAAGTACTGATTCAGAACTAACATCTGAAAGCTGATTTATCTATATTGATGTATGTAACACATGCAGAATCTGATATTAAATGGATTTAGCAGAATCAGATTTAAGCAAGCATTGAAAACCTGAATGCTCTTTGATTTAAGTAAAAAAGATTTTATTTATTTTGTAAACATGATTCAAAGTTTAAGATTAAAATGTGTTTTTAAGCATTTTAATGGGCTAAAGTTTAAAAATAAAAATAAAAATTTCATACTTAAAATCCAAATTTATCAATATATATATATATATTTGTTATTCTGCAATAAAAATATTTAAAAATAGAATCCTGCATTGTTTCAAGATTGTTTTCCTGAAATTGATTCAATATTTATGTAATTCAAATAAATAGAAAATGTTATATTTGAATCCAAGCTTGTTGACTTTGTTTATATTTTTGTGTGTTCTGGTAAAAATTTTATGTTTTACATATTTTATTGTTTATTGTTTCATTTAATATTATTTTAGCAGATATTTTTTTTATTTTCTATTATTGTGTATTTAGTGAAAATTGCTTTGTGTATCTTGTTTTGGCTGCAATTCGCATGAAATATATTTATTAAAAAAATAAATAAATAAATAAATAAAAATAATAATAAGTAAATAAAGTTTCATTTAAAATCCAAATTCATTGTACTTCAGTTTTTATTTTTGTGCATTCTTTTAATGAAAACTTATTTTTCATATGTTTAGATAATATTTTAATGTGTCTTCTTTAATTTCTATTATTCTGTAATTATACCTATATAACACACTAAGGGGATGATTCTGGCTCTTAAACATCTATCATTCTACATCAGGAAGAGAAAATATTAACACTTCCCCCTCTAATATTCACTTCTAGCTATGCCCCTGCATGTTAGGCATAAGTATTCTAGAGGCTCTAGATTTGTCGATTGTTCAACATCTAAAAATATACACATAATCTGCTTTGTATCATATCTATACTTCTTTATTTTCTCTAAAACCTTCAAAAACTATCCAATTGTAATGTTTTGAATTCTAAATTAAAAATAACAATTACCAGATATAAACAATCAAAGACTATTTCCATTTAGAACTACAAACTCCAAATCTTGGAGAAAATGAACAATTATTACAGTTTTTCTTTTTTTTTTTTTTTTAAATATGCATGTAAACATCTTATTCTGCTCTTAAAATATTTATAAATAATCCAGTGGTAGGGAGAGGGGAAAAAGGCCAAATTCAGAATTGTTTTAATCCATTTAGTTTAGGTCTAGAATGAATATACTAAGTTTTCTCCCTCATAGTAGGTGAGTGTTTGAAAATGAGTACAGAAATTTATTGTCAAAAAACATTTTTTTTTTTTTTTTCAAAATGCTATACTAATATCATAAAACCACTAACTTTATCAAAAACGCTATCAATACAGATGTTGTAGAGCCTAAAATTCTGAATAAAACAGGTTGGCACGGTTTAAACCAATTGGTTTTAACTAACCATGGTTTAAACCAACTGGTTTTTTTCTCAAAAAAACCAATTGGTTTTTTTAGAAGAAATCTAATGACATTTTCTCTTTTTTCTTTATAATTTATGTGTTTCAGATTAATGGATATAAATAATTTTTACTTTTAACTAGGGATGGGACGAATAGTGATTTGGCCGAATACCGAATATTCGGCCAAATTTTAGGCCGAATACCGAATATTCGGCCGGCCGAATAGTAAAAGTTTTTTTCCAATAAAGAAAATAAATTTTGATTACATATAATTTAAAAAATAAGAGCTCATTAATAATTATTACTCTTAAATGTGCTTTTAAATGTATTTTTGAATTTAAAACACTTATTTTAACACAAAAAAATTAGGAAATTGCATTATATTCTTTTATCTTAATGTAAATCAAATTGATTTTCAGTAAGTCAGAATGGTAAGATATTTCCATTAAAATATGAAGAATGTACTTCACTTTTACTATCAAATGATACTTTTATCCTTTCTTCTATCCAAAATTAATAATATTCTTAATCTCTATCTCTCGGAACTCACAAGGAGATATTTTCTGAAATAACGAAGTAAATTTAATCATTTAGAGTTTGTGTCCCTAATAATAAGCAAATTCGTAAGAATGAGATTGCTCTGAAATCAGTTGCCAAGTTTTACATTACAAATTCCGTTATAGCTAAAGGTTATGCTTAAAGTAGAATGCATATGGTAACAAAATCTTTGATTTTTGAATTGGCACGTACTATATTCAACATCAATATTCCACTTATTCAACAAGCATTAAAAGGATAAACAGAAATTGACAACAACATGAATGAAGAAATATGTAAATTAAAAATATAGACATAGTAATGTTGCATATTTAAGTCAGTAATTATGCAAATTATTTAAAAGTGAAAACTATAGAATAAAAAAATTATTTTGTTCAGCATTTAGAATTTATGTGTAGATACTTATTAAATCATCTTCATAAAGCAAGTTGTGTCATCTAATGCATATCTAGTTTGCCACCAGTTCTGTCTTCAGATGTACCGTTATATTTGGAATAGTGATATTTGATATCTAATTTTGAAAATGAATCTTCGTTAATACACACTGTGAATGAATTCTTTCATTTCTTACTTTACAGAAAATAAGTTACGAATTTCATAAGAACTTTTTTTAGTTGTGCATGGAATTTGCAGACATTGATAAATATTCATGTGTTAGAATAAGGCAGTGTTTTTCTTTTTTTTTTTTTTTTTTTCTTTCTATAAGTGTTTTTGTATCTTGAATTGTAATATATCATTCTCTAATGAAGTACATTAAATCTCCAACTTGGGCAGCATTTTCTAAAATATCACTAACTTTTATAGGAAATACAGAAAGGCTGTGTATTTTTTAGCAATCGAGTAACTGTATATTTTGTAAGTAAGAATGAGAATGACTTCATGAATGAAGTAGCAATTTGGATTAGAGAAAAAAAATGCAAGAAATGAAATTCTTTAAATCTTAAATTTATTTGCCAAAATATCTTTCACTATTCGGCGAGATTTTAGCAATATTCGGCCAGATATCTCTAAATATTCGGCTACAGGTATTCGGCCGAAGTATTCGGTCAACAAGCCTTCAATATTCGGCAAAAGGGCCGAATACCGAATAGTGGCCGAATATTCGTCCCATCCCTACTTTTAACATTTTATTTCAGTAATAAGCATTAGATATAGTGGATTTAGGTCTTTTTTTATGCATAGGATTAACTAATTGGTTTTTTCTCAAATAAATAAATAAATAAAATAAAATAAAATCGTTTTTTAGAAGAAATCTAATAACATTTTCATAATTTATATGTTTCAGATTATTGAATGTAAATAATTTCTACTTTTAACACTTTATTTTATCAATAAGCAGTAGATGTAGTGAATTTAAATTCTATTTTTATGCATGGGATTAAAATCAGTACCCATTGGTGAACATATTTATTGCTCTAAAGAAAAAACTTCAGACATGTGAATTGATCAAAGACAAAATAGATTCAATATTTAGTATAAAATATTTAATTATATTTTAATAATGCAGAATATGTAACGCAATTAATAACATAGCACAATGATCTTTTAAAATTTTGCCCAATCTGTAAAAAGAAATTTTTCTTGATTGGGGAGATTATCTTGAAGAATCAAAAGCCAAATAAGAGAGTATTCAAAGACTGGTTGCTAGTTATAGCTTTTTAATAATGATTTTTTTCCCTCTGCTATCTGCTGCATCTAATGACAAAAAATGTTAACTTCAAATTGTCCCCCAAAAGAAAAAAAAAAATCCTAAGAAGTATTTGAAATTTATTATTTGAATAATTGTCTAAAAGACTATTTATCAAACTACATCCAAATGTTATTATTATTAGTAATCAAAATTAGTAATATATTATTAGTAATCAAAAGATTGTTTATAAAGATTTTCAGGACATCAATGGTTCACTGTGTAGAACAATTCATTCTTTGAATATAAGACTTTGCTAAAACTGTTTAAATTAAAATATGAATTTTTTCAATTTTCTATATAAATGCACTGTAATTACTTAATTTAATTTTTTTTTTTTCAAATTAAGTTACACTGCTTATAAACCAATAATGTCTATTTTTATCAATAAATATGCATGTATATGTAATAAGAAAGGATGTTTTAAAAAAACCCGGTTTAAACCAAAAAAAAAAACCTGGTTTAAACCAAAAAACCTTTTTTTTTTTTTTTTTTTTTTTTTTTCTTTTTCAAAAAACTAAAAAAATTGGGGGTTTTTCGAAAAAACCTGGTTTTTTTTCCAACCCTGGAATAAAATGAATACCTACATCTAATATTTTTGTTGAATATCAAGATTATAATTCTGCTTCAAACTTTTAGCCTGTGGTTAGAGGGTTGAACTCAGAATTAATTAGGGAAAATTGAAAATTTTTTTAATCCCTTCAGCTTATGTCTAAAATGAATATGCTATGTTTTTCCCCTCATACTAGGTGAGGAAAATATGTACATATTTATAGTTGAAAAACTCATTTTTTTTTAATTGCCTTAACAACACAATGGAATTGTTAACTTAATGCTAAACAAAAATATTAATGTGGTTACTCATTTTATTCAAAATTTTAAGCTCTACAAAATTTTTCTTGTAATTATTTTATAGAGCTAGCTATTTTAAGATATTAATAAGGTGATTTAGTTTCTCCTGATTTGAATCTCTTGATTCATGATAAAGACAAAATTTCAAAATTGATTGCAACCTTAATTTTGAACAAAAATACTAATGTGAGTTCTCATTTTATTCAGAATTTTAAGCTCTACAATAGTGGTTTTCAACCTGTAGATCAAAGTGGTTGTTTTGGTGGGTCACAAACAACCGAGGTTTGTCATAAAACTATCTTTTATTTCATCTGTTTAACCCTTTAACCATTTGTCCTGGCTTTTTCTGTTTCTAGAAATCTTGATTTAAATGGTTGCAGACAAAAATATTTTGAACGGAATGTTATTTTGAATCATACATAGAAAGAAATGATATTAAAGATATTATAGCATCAAACTGAGATTAATTAATATAAATATCTTGCAATTTATAAGCATTCTTATAAAAATACATGAAAACCCTTGGACGGTGAAAGGGTTAAATATATAAGAAATAATATAGCAAATAACACTTCTAGGGAAAATCCTTAATTTCCTTCTGGATGAATACATGAACAGAAAATCCAGAAATATCAAAATCAGGTTTGAGGTCCATAAATGGGTTTAACGTGATATACTTCAGTGAATATTCTTTTTCTGCTTTGCTGTTTTTAAGAAAACAAATGCAAAAAAAACTGCATACAGAAAATGACTTAAGGTTTAAACTAACCAATTTTAACCCTGAGATACTAAATGCCCTCATCAGTACTACCGAATGTGCAATGTTTAACACTTACATACGCATACAAGAAAGTTCAAAAGTATTTAGTTATATTATGGTCTATGAAGAAAAAAATCCTTTGTGGCATATTTTAAAGATTTTACATGGTTACAAACATAATAAAATTGATATGATGTTTGCATTTATGATATGCATTTTAAATTTAATTAATCTTTTCCACACTATGGGGTGTATATAAGTTCTATAGACGATATACAGGACTTCATAAAATAATTCATAACCATTACTGCATAAAAGTGAATTGCTTAAAGTTGTTTTGAACATTTCCCAACATAGTTGAAAAGTGTTTATAAATTCGGTTTATCTATCTGTGCCTGCTCTAACTCATGTAAATATAGTCAGACTACTATGAAAATGATATTTGATTTGCCATGACATACTGTGTATTGAATATGAAGTGTGTAGCTATGACAGTTAATGTACAGAGACTCTCAAAAGAATTCTGTTACATTATGGCTTATGCAGAAATATCATTTGCGATGTATTTTAACAATATTACACTATTTAAAATGCATTGAAATTTATGTATCTAACTGAGATGTACTACAAAGATTATTTTTGTAGAATCTGATAGAAATAGAATTTATTATTTATTTACAGGGACACACAAAAATATATGGTGTCCAACAGTATTGCCTATGAAAAATAATTTCTGTAAGTGCAGTTTTAATTATGCTGTGTGGTTTAAAATTTAATTATTTTTTATGCATTGCTTGGTGTGCATAAATTGTTTGGATCATATACAGGGCTCCAAAAAAGGTCGCAAATACATTTCCAATCATTGACCGAAATTGCTGAATAAAAATGTTCAAACATGCTATGTAAGTGTTTAACTTAACTAAATTTTAGCATACTATTTAGTATACAGTAAACTCTTTTTAAGGCAGAATCGATCAGGACTGAAATTTTTTTTCATAGTAGACAACAGTCTGCCTTAGACAGGGCCTGACTAATGCAGGGGCATGTGGGGCAGCTGCCTTGAGCCCCCTGATTTGAAGTTCCTTTCAAGGGTAGATGTAAGTTTTCATTAAAGTAGATCCGAATGATAAAAAATTATCAAAATTTACCAGATTCTAATTTAAAATGTTTTTCATTTCGTAATTTTTTTTTCTTTCTATCTTATTCTCTTTCTTCATAATTTCTTTCTGAAAGATTTTTTCTTAAATATAAATTTAATTAAAATATTACAGTAATATCACACGTTATCTGTTGCTTTCTGTTTAAAAGAATTTGTCATGTGAAATTTTATGAGGAATGTAGTGCCAATGTCAGGGCCGTAACTATAAACTTGGGGGCCCCGGGGCCAAACCTCTGGGGGGCCCCCAGGGAGGGCAAATTGAAACTTTGCTCCGGGCATAGTTTCTTTTCTCGCACACTGCTTTTTAAATGTACATAGTATGATAAGTCCAAAAATGACTAAAAAATGTAGAATTGCGCAACTCTACTCGGCAGGCACTTGGCGGCGACGCCATTTTTGCCGATCCCACTGAAGTTAGCATAGGGAAGAAAATAGGGACTTCTGATTGGCTGAATACTTTAAAGAGCATTTTATTTTGGTTCATTTTTGAGTATATGTAACTTAATCATGCGTTTCTGTTTAAAATTTTTTTGAAAGATGGATTGTGATAATTTTTTTTTCGATCTAATGTATTTATTAATAGACTAGCTGACCTATTCGGCATTGCCCGGGACCCATTATGATAACCTTAAGCAAACAATTAACACTTTAGTTCTACAATTAGTCAAAATTAAGCATAGGATATGAATTATTCGTTAAATAATACTTTAAAGAAATGTATAAAAAAAATGAGTAAATGCTTTAAAAAAGGCTTTTGGACCTCAATAAAAACATCAGGGTGTTAGATCCTGAGATAAGAGTCCAAAACTCAACTTTAAATTTATGCATTGAGAAGGTTTGATAATAAGTGGGTGAAATATGCATGAAGAACAAAAATTTCGAGGTGTCTAAGCCGAGACCATAGGGAGTATCAGGCTTTTAAATGGAATGTAAGAACATGGGAATAACTAAGTGAAAAAGTAGTTCCAAAAATGAAGATTGGATTAAGAGAGGGCAGTTTTGGGTATAAAATATTTTTTGTAGTTATTAAAGTAATGGGAGGACGCTAAAGCAATGTGAAAGAAAATTGCAAGCAATCCGGGTCATTTTTAAAGAAATTGCACCAACGGCCCCAAGAACGGGATTAATATTCAAAATTGATGGTAGCTAGACTATGACGGTTTCTTAGTAGCTGATGGATTTAAGAAGTTGTTTAAAAAAAGCGAGTTAATTGAACCATTTTAAATGGATTTATAATAAGGGCCCAAAAAGAACAACTGACAGTTAAAAAGAGGGCCCTAACAGGAAAACATGTTAAAATATCTTAGTATGCATAGCTCTTTAGATCTACAATTAGTCAAAATTAATCATAGGGTATGAATTATTCATTTTAATAATATTTTAGCGAAATGCACAAATTGATTCGGAAAATGTTTAAAAAAAGGGTCCTAGCCGCGGATGAAAATATGAGAATCTTGTTCCTGAAAGAAGAGTCCAAGACTCAAACTTAAAAATTTTGCACTGAGAAGGGGAGAAATTTAAAGAGTAAACTATGTTTGCCTCACAAAATGTTCAGGGGCCCTAGACGGAGTACTATGATTCCACAGGAGGCCAAAGTGTCTTATATGGAATGTCAAAACATTAAAATATCTAAATGAATAAAGAATCTAAAAAATGAAGATCGGATTAAAAAGAAACAATTTATTAACAATTTATTATTACAAAAACTTCAACGGGCCCCAAGGGGCCAGGAATTTATTTTGCATGTAGTTGGGTATAAAGATATTTTTTGTGGTTATTAAAATGATGGAAAGACGCTATAACTATCTATATTATAAGGGCCAAACGTATCTGTGCGTAACGCATACGTCATTTAGCGAATGGCAACACTTTCACATGCAATTCGATTTTGCAATTTTCGGTATTGCAAATTTTGTACTTTTAAACATCGCACACTTACAATTTTTACACCATCGTATGGAGAAAAATATGTACTTTTAAATGCAATTTGTTTGAAAGCTGTATCCTAATTTATTCTTGAGATACTAATTTTTTTATAATTTTTAGAAAGAATTTTGTAATTCTGGAAACATAAATACGCCATTTTCTCTTAAAATTGATAAAAATTGAAACGTGCGCATGTAAATTTTGAGAACATGAAAATTATGATGGATTTAGAAATGAAACGCGTAAAATTTAAGTTCGTGTCAATTTGAATTTGATTTTTTTTCCATACTCATTTATATCAAACATAAGAGCCTCAATTAATAATTTCATCTTAATAACTGATCTTTATTACATTTTACTTTATTATTATATTTTTATGTATGCAATTAAAGTTTTTAATTTTAATATTTTGGACAACTGAGTTTTATAGAAATAATACTTTTTTTATTCTTAATTTTAGCTTTAAATAATATTTGTTTGAGAGTTAGATTGATCATTACAAGATGCATTTTCTACGGTAGCTAATTTTGTAGGTTTATCATAGATCAATGAAACAGTTCCTTTTTAAACATTTTCCTTCGTCCAAATTCGGCGGGTTCTACCTTGTGTTAAATAAAATTGAAAGCAATTTGGTTCATGTTTAAAGAAGTTGCACCAAGGGCCTCAAGAAAGCAATTGACAAACAAAATTAATGGTAGCTGAAGTCTGAGAAATTCTTTTGTCGTTCATGTAATAGGTAGAGGACATAAAAAGTTGTTAGAAAAAAAAAGCTGTAAATTGGAACTTTTTTAAGGGAGCTATGATAGAGGGTCCCATAGGGGCCAACTGACAAATACAATCAGGGCCCTAACATGAAAACATGTTAAAATGTTTTAGTACATAGCGCTTTAGACCTTTAATTAGTCAAAATTAAGCATTGAGTATGAATTATTTGCAAGAATAATATTTTTTTTAAATGCACCAATTGTTTGGGTAAGCGTTAAAAAAAGGGCCCCAGGGCCCGAATAAAAAAATCAGGGTGTTGGTCCTGAGATAACAGTCCAAGATTCAGCTTTAAAAATTTGCACTAAGAAGGTGAGAAATTTAGGGAGTGAAAAATGTTTAGCGCACAAAAAGATCAAGGGCCCCTGGGTCGGCCCTATGATTATCTAGGGGGCCCCAGTGTCTTATATAGAATGTAAAAATTTGAAAATATCTAAATGGAACAGGTATCCCAAAAATGAAGATCGAAATTAACGGAAGCAATTTATTAACAATTTACTATCACAAAGACTAAAAGGGGCCCTAAAACGGGTCCCAAGAGTCCAGGGTCATAACTGAAAAATGAAAAGGCGAAAATATCTAAAAGGAGAAAGGTACTTCAAAACAAAAAAGATTAGATAAAAAGGAGTCAAGCTATTTACAATTTGGCGCATAAATATTGTAAGGAGCCCAGGGCCCTGGCCCTTAAAATATTAAAAATCTGAGCCTCAGGTGCACCAGGACCTGTCTTGGACTATCTTCACCTAAAATTTCAGACTTCTACGTGCGGTAGATTTTGCTAACCATCGCAGTCACACACATACGCAGACATACACAAACAGAGCGTTTTGTTAACTTATTAGTACAGATAAGAAGAAAGATTTTCTAGAATTTTTTAGATGCTTTTTATATTATTCAATAGATTAGAAGTCCATATTTTCTTCCTTATACTAGCTTCGGTGGGGTCAGCAAACATGCTGGCGCGACATGACACATTCGACTCGACATTTTGCTGTCTGTTGTAGAACTCCTTTTGCATGCTAAGCGTAGGGAGTGTATTGACGGACACGCAAAAACATCTATTCTAGCACTTTGATTTTTTTTTTATTACTAACTTTTAGGTATGTGCTGGGCCTTTTATAGGAACTTACAGTAGAAATTAAAATCAATAGTTTTTTTAACCATCAGTTTGGGGCCCCTCAGGCTTGGGGGCCCCGGCGGTAGTTACGGCCCTGACGATGTGAGAAAGATTGCTTTTCTTGAACAGCGCTGCAGCATAAAATTACTGGTAGAACAATTCTTTGTCTAAACTCGCACTAATGTGCTTTCACATCCGTCCCTATCAACCGGACATAGCTTCTTATGATTTTTACCTGTTCCCATCAATGAAAAAACATTTACAGAAATTGCCGTTTTTTAGTCATCAGATGAGGTGAAAACAACATTGCAGGAAGCCTTATGGGCGGTTACAAAAAAGGGTTTCCAGCTCTTATAAGAATGCTGGCAGAAGTGTATTATTGCCCAAGGCGACTACTTCGAAAGTAGATATCCTTCAGTGCTGTGGAACTATTCAGGGTAATGTTTTTTATAATTTTTCCCTGAAGTTTTGGATTATACAAAGTATAAAACTGCACAAAAAATTCAGACTTTTTCTGCCTATGCCAATTATTGATGGTAATTACAGTGATTGTTCAGAGTTTCTACAGGTCTGGGAAAATCTGGAAAGCTGGGAATTCTAAAATTTAGGCAAAAAGGCAGGGAATATTTGAAATGGTCAGGAAA
This sequence comes from Maratus speculifer, assembly GCA_964019185.1. Lineage (NCBI taxonomy): Eukaryota > Metazoa > Arthropoda > Arachnida > Araneae > Salticidae > Maratus > Maratus speculifer. The sequence continues at coordinate 73,985,190 of OZ025303.1, forward strand.
TTTTTGATTTACTGCTTCCATCAGAATTTTGATTATCATCGTAAATGAAGAAATTTTGAATTAATTATTCATTCAGTTTAAACTTTTTATATGAAATTTATACAAACTAATAACAATAGCATAATATCAAAACAAATTAAAATTCGAGTCATTAATTTTGAGTAAAGTTGTCCTGAAAAACTTTATTTACAGAGGCACTCAAAAATATTCCATTACATTATGACCTACGCTGATGTGTCGCAAAAAAGTAAATACATAACATTTATAGTCAGCGCATCGCCTAGTCCGTTTGTCTGCTTAATAACAACACAAAAACTACCAAAATGAGTAGTTTGAAATTTGATAGATATATTCATTGCAGAATTTTGTTGAGTCATTTCAAATTTTATGAAAATCAAATCAAAATTTAAATTCATATTCATAAAAGTTTTCTTCATTCTGTTAAATTTTTTCATATGTAATTTATTCAATGATATCCCATGATAGGTAATGATCCTATGTTGCCATGTGATTACAATCATGGGTGAAATTTTTCCGTCCACAGACGGAATTCCGTCTCTTAAAAATTCCTGAGGACGGAAGCGGTCGCGAAAAAGTCGCGCTTTACGTCAAATGATCGCGGGGAAAAAAAAAAAAAAAAAAAAAAAAAAAAAAAAAAAAAAACACTATTTTCGCCTAAGGATTACGGGAAAACATGATTTTTGTGAAATAATCGCGGAAAAAACGCTATTTTTGCCAAAAAATCTCAAAATAAGACTAATTTTTCATCAAAAGCTTGCAGAAAAAACGCTAATCCTGTCGAAAGATTGCAAAAAACACGCTAATTCCGTCAAAAGATTGCGAAAAACATGCCATCTTGATCAAAGCATGCGAAATAGACACGGTGTCTGTCAAGGGATCGCAAAAAGACTTGTTTTCAATCAACAGCTTGCGGAAAAAGTCTTATGAATGCGAAAAAGATGCTATTTAGATTAAAAGATCATGAAAAAGATGTCTCAATCAAAGAATGCGAAATAGATATTTAAGATTTTAAAAATGTTTATAAACAGCGTAAATGAAATTCTAACAAACTAATAAAATTTGGAACTAATTCAGATGAGCTGCATCAAGTAAATGTAATATAAATCAAATGCATGTGTTTACTGACATTGAATTTTTACGCATTTACTTTACATTACTTTGTTTTTATTTCAGTTTGTTTTATTCTATTAAAGTTTTTAACAATTTTCTTACCCTTTATCATACTCTTTATTTTATTTTCTTACTCTATTTAATAATTTTGCCATTTTATTGGACTTTTGACGCAATTCGCTTTTTTTCAACTTTCATTAGATGAAACCCGAGTTTCCTATGCGGTTCTTTGGTAAAATTCACATTTTATCCTTTGTTGAAATTTGCGTTTTTTTCTCCCAAAATTCGCATCTTTTCCGCGGCTTTTTGACGAAATTTGCACTTTTTAAGCGGCCCTTTAATGGAACTTACGCTTTTTCCACGGTCATTTGTCCAGGGGTGATTCTCGTCTCAGATTTATGAAAATTTGAAATTGGATTATGAGTTCCGCATAGTTGCCAACATGTACGGTTTTGCGAGCGGAAAAAACAATCGCGGAGAAATGTAAATTTCGTGAAAGGATCGCCGAAAAAGCACACATTTCGTCAATATTTCGCGGAAAAACGACGATTTCGTCAATGTTTTTGTAAACGAACTTTGTCAAAAGATCCCTGAAAAACGCAAATTTCCTGTGAGGATCGCGGAAAAAACGACAATTTCACCAAATATCGCAGTTAAAACGCTGATTTCGTCTGAAGATCGCGGGAAAACGTCAATTTCGTCTAAAGATTTCGGATATAACGCCGATTTCGTTATATGATCGCTTAAAAATATTTTGTCAAAAGATCATGGAAAAAACGCCGATTTTGTCAAAAGAGCGCGAGGATAAAACGCCGTTTTCGAGAAAAAGTCGCGTAAAATTGCAAATTAAGTCCAAAGATCGTCCAAAAAACGCCGATTTCATTAAAAAAAATTTACGAAAAAACGCCGATTTCGTCAAAAGATCGCGGAAAAACCGCCGATTTCGACAAAAGATCCCAATAAATCGCCGGTTTTGCAAAAATATCTTAGATAAATCTCTGATTTCGTCTGCAACTCGCGGAATCTCCGAATCCCACCACCGTCGCCGATTTCCGAAAATGCGATGTGAATTTCCGAAAAAAAATTTCACCCAGAATCATCCCTGCATTTGTCATTTCGCAGCATTTTCACGAAACTCGTGTTTTTTGAGCAGCTTTTCGTCGAAAATCGCGTATTCTCCGCGCCATTTTAATGAAATTCGCGCTTTTTCTCTGCCCCTTTGAATAATTTCGCGTTTTTTTCCATGGCCCTTTAACGAAATTTGGAATTTTTTTTGCGATCCTTTGACGAAATTTGCGTTTTCTTCACGGCTCTTTCTCATAATAGGTTTTTTCCCCTCACGTCTATTTGTTGACGTTCACAATCTTTCATGGTCCCTTGATGAAATTTGAGATTTTCTGCCGTCTTTTGACAAAATTCGGCTTTTCTTTAGCGACCATTAGACGAAATCCACGCCTCTTCCGTGATAATTTGGCAAAATTCTCATTTTTTTTCCGTGACTCTGATGAAATAAGCTTTTAACTGTGAAATTCGCGTTTTTTTTTTTTTTCCGCAATTCGCAAGTTTTTTTTTTTTTTTTTTTTTTGCTTTTGGACGGAATACATGTTTTTTTCGCGATAATTTGTCGGAATTCACTTTTTCCCGCGTCTTCTTGATAAAATATAGGTTTGTCTGAAACCCTGTGACAAAATTCGCATTTTTTCCCGAGATCAATTGACGAAATTCGCGTTTTCTTCAGCGATCATTTGATGAAATATGCGTTTTCTTCAGCGATCATTTGGCGAAATTCGAGTTTCTTCCGCGATCATTAGACTTTTTTGCGATCCCATGATAGAATTTGCATTTTCACGGCAAAATTCACGTTTTATGAAACGACCTTTTGAAAAAATTTGCATTTTATCCGCAGGTTTTTCCCGCGATCCTTTAACGAGATTTCAGATTTTTTTTCTCCGAATGACTGCCGGAATTTTTTCCGAGGAAGTTTGTCGAAAATCGCAATATATTTTTAATTTTTCTGACTTATGACCGTTTTTATTTAATTTTTGGAACCTCATACCTTAAATTTCGGAAAATTCAGAACAGAATCACTCCTGTCCCTCATGGCTACTGCCTTATTGTCCACAGGGGCGTGCAAAGAAAAAACTGCTCCCGAAGCAAAGTGTCAATTTGGTGCCCCCCCCCCCCATTAACTTTTTCTTGTAACAGCCCAAAAATTACGTTGGTAGTATAAATTTGGCGCCCCCTAAATTTCTGCTCCCGGGCGACCGCCCCCCCCCTTTCGCACGGTGCTGATTCTCAAGAAATGATCATAATTCAACGTGTTTCTTAAGATATAGAACCTTATGAAAATTTAATCCCCCGCCCCGTCTGAAATAAAATCCTTGGTACGCCACTGCTTCATTTGAATCAAAAGTATGAGAAAAATTAATGCAACCACAATTAGTTTTGTACAGCATTCCAAACAAAAGAAACAAATTATAAAATTCTAAATTTTTTTACACATTGATAAAGGAATCACTACCAGGAGACGGGGGGGGGGGGGGTCGAGGGATGATAACGCATGATATCCAAAATACAAAAAAGTTGAACATTATTGTCGATTCAAGCACTCGAATCCGCCATCTGATGGAGAAGAGATGAATCTTCTCCTTTCAGGAGAATGCCCTGCAAGCGCATATTGCATTACATGTACTTTAAGTTTGTTCAAAATGATTATTCTATATCACAATTTCAGATTCCCTGTGAGATTTGTGCTCTGTCTTACATGACAAAGAAATAATTATCGAATAAAAATATCTAAAACTTTCAAATACATTTGCAATTAAGAATTATTTCAATGGCACTTTAACATTAATTAAAGGGAAATTAAAGAGACATTTTTCCTGTACTAAAGGCTGCGAGCAGCGCTTCTACAGGCCATTTTAATTCTCAATATTTGAGCAGTCTCTTTATTAGAATTCTATATCGCCTTTTTAGGGCCTTTAAAAAAGAAGCATCAAAATTAATATAAAAAAATGATCTTGCCACAATATGGACAAAAATATCAAAACGGGAAACTCTTTTTCTGAGTTTTAGAGGTACTCTAGTTTGTTTTTTAACTAACACTCTCTTTATTTTGAGTAATGTTTGCACTGCACTCAATGTAGAAATCCTATAATTAAAAAAAAAAACATTTCCTTCGATATATTTTTCTATTAACCCTTATTTTAAAATTGTACATTCTAAATTTTGCTTACTCATATCAAGCCAGCGCCCTCTACACGGATACTAAATAAACTATGCAATTACTAGTATCATTTCGATTAGTGGCAACACAACTGACAAACTCATCGGCCATTATTTACTTCTGTGATTTGGTTCTCGTATTAATTTCGTCTGTTTACACTGTTAATTCATAACTTAACATGATGCAGTTGGGTGGAACTCCAATTTTAGTTCTTAGTCAAGACACTACTCGTGAATCCGGCCGGAAAGTCCAGATACAAAATGTTATGGCAGCAAAAGCAGTCTCAGATGTCATCCGCACGTGCCTTGGTCCTAGAGCGATGCTTAAAATGCTACTCGATCCTATGGGCGGAGTAGTTATGACGAACGATGGAAATGCTATTTTGCGCGAAATTACTGCTCAGCACCCTGCAGCTAAAACAATGATCGAAATAAGCCGTACCCAAGATGAAGAAGTCGGCGATGGAACGACATCAGTTATCGTGTTAGCCGGCGAACTGCTGCAAAGATCATTGCCTTTTTTGGAACAAAATACTCACCCTACAGTCATAATTTGCGCCTATCGCCAGGCTTTAGAAGATGCTGTCAATATTCTAAATACTCAAATCTCTGTACCAGTTGATGTTGACAACGATGATGAAATGCTTAAGATAATTATGGGATGTCTCCGAACAAAAGTTGTTGGAAACTGGGGAATGAAAGCCTGTGAAATAGCTCTAAACGCTGTTAGGAAAGTCCAGCTGAATGTAAATGGCCGTACAGAGATCGATATTAAGAGGTATGCAAAAGTTGAAAAAATTCCAGGAGGCTCTATCGAAGATTCCAAAGTATTGGATGGTGTCATGCTCAATAAAGATGTAACCCATCCCAAAATGCGTCGGTATATCAAAAATCCCCGTATCATGCTTTTGGACTGCAACCTCGAATATAAGAAAGGAGAATCTCAGACGGAAATTGAAATTTCGAAAGAGGAAGATTTCACAAAAATTCTTCAACTCGAAGAGAAATATATCCAAGAGATGTGTGCCGAAATCATCAAATTTAAGCCCGATGTTGTTTTTACTGAAAAAGGTGTAAGTGATTTAGCTCAGCATTATTTAGTTAAAGCTAACATCACTGCTATTCGACGCGTTCGTAAGACTGATAACAATCGTATTGCAAGAGCTTGTGGTGCAACAGTTGTTAATAGAGTCGATGAGTTGAAAGAAGAAGATATCGGTACAAAGGCTGGTTTGTTCAAAGTCGAGAAAATTGGTGATGAATATTTTACTTATGTCATTGAATGTGAAGATCCGAAGGCATGTACCATTTTGTTACGAGGAGCTAGTAAGGACATTCTTTCAGAAGTTGAACGAAGTTTACAAGATGCGATGTGTGTTGCTCGGAATGTTGTTCTAGATCCGTATCTCGTCCCTGGTGGAGGAGCTGTGGAAATGGCTGTGAGTCAGTGTCTTATGGAGAAGTCTAAAAGTATTACAGGTATTAAGTTCCTTCTTCTCTCTTTCTTTCTTTTTTTTTTTTTTTTTTTTTTGTTTTTTTTTTTTGTTTGCTTACTTGCTAAGATTCAAAGTTATTTTGATTAATTGAAATGACATAAATGGTATGTCGCTAAGTTTGGCAAGACTATAATGGTAGTGGTTTCAAAAGAATAAGTGTTATTTATTAACAAGTAAGAAAAATCATTCTTTAAGCATAGATTATAAAGCACTTTCCAACACTTCTTGAAATCTTTAACAAAACTTCGATATCCTTGGAAATAACGTATTATTGTCTATATCCAAATGTTTATTCCAATACTTTTGAAAAGCCCTGTATTTGATCAGTCGGTTAATATATGGACTATGTAATGGTAAAATTTAGTTTAGCAGCAAAAAAAAAAAAAAAGTTAACTGGTTGAAATTTCCTTTCAGCAATTTATACTAATAGATGGAAATATACTTGAATTCTTTTGCTTAGCCCTGTAAAATACATAGTACCGTTAATACATGAAAGTAATTTGCTAAAGTTTAGTTTAAAAATAAATTCTCTTTAAACTACTTTAAAAAAATTTCCAGAAATTATCATCCAAAGGTGATCGTGTATCCAGTTCTTTGTGTGACCCTGTATATAATTTTATCTAGGTATATTCTATAAAACATTTCTTAGTAAACTAAATGAAGTTTATCGTAAAAAAGAATAACATATTTAAAAATCACCTTTAAGTAAATTATGCTCATATTCAGTAAACTTTTTGAGATCTTTTGTGTAATCCTGTATAAGCTTATATATAAATCATAAAATATGCATGCATCTAGTGAAACTTAAAAGCTTATGTCATAATTAAAAATGCATTTCATCCATCTAACAGCCATCTTCCATAATATACAGGACTTCGGATAGAATATAGTATTTGAAATCTTTTGGGTGTCCCTGTAAATGCTATGCAGTACATATCATGCATGAAATAACTCATATTAATCCTCAGTAACGTATATCAATTTGATAATATATGAAATCGTTTACCATAAGGCATAGTCCATGTCAATTCAGGCAGCCAAAGAAAAAATCTTACCTTCATAGTCTCAGAAGTTCTTTGATTGAACATATGTTAAAATTCAGAAAAAAATAAAATTCCCGTAATTTTTGGTTTTCCCCCAAAAAATTTCTGGACCGAGATACAGGGTGCCAAAGATGGCATCCCGAGCACCTTTTCCCGTTTGCGATTTTCGAAAAAAAGTTTAAAGTGCTCTATCTCTGAAACGATGCAAGATATCTCGTTACAGTTTATTTTATTTTAAAGATAATATTTTTCTGCTTAAAAAGGTATACTCTATTTTGAAATACAGTAGACTCCCTCAAATCCACACAGCTTGGGACCAGAGGTTGTGCAGTTTTTAGAATTTTGCAGATTTTTGGTCATTGCTTTGTTTACATTTTTTAAATAGTGATTTGAGTGCAATTAATAGTGCATTCGGAACTATAATGAATGATTACAATATAATAAAACATTAAAATAAGTAAGAAACTAAAATAATAAAAATTTAGATAATTTTTAAAATAATAAAATTCTTAATAGGAAAGTTCAAGTTAATAGTCAACAGAGTATGATTAAACATTCATTATAAATATTAAATGTATTTTTCCAAAAATATTCAACAAAACTTGTACTCATAAAGCTACATTACTCATTCACATCAAAATCATAAAATAAGGATTTTTTTTTTCAGTTTAGCCAGGCTTAGTAACCAAAAAAATAAAAAAAAATCTTGATTGATACATAAATGTATTTGGTGAGAAGATTGTAATTACCAGTGATATCAGCACTATCTTGAATTTTTTCAGAAATAAATTTATTCTTTCTTCATGAAAAAACATGAACTCTGTCATATTAATAAAAATTATAAATTAAAAAACATATGGAATTGATACAAAACTAAAAAAATTAAATTGTGTTCCAATATCCGAAGTGAAAGTTTCATTGTTTACATCCATAAAATATGTGCGGATTTTAGAGTTGCGGATTTCTGGTTTGCGGATTTGAGGGAGTCTACTGTATGTATTTAATTATTTTTACAGCAGCCTTCTAAAAAAAATTTTTTTAAATCAAAAATAATTTTTTTCTCAAAAATGCCAATCTCAAAAATTTTGATTTTTTTTACTGTTAGTCAATACCATTGAGTACTACCTTCACTGTAAAGGAGAACTTCCACTTTTAAGTTTAACAAGTTTTAGAATCATTTCAAGAATTTAGAGAATTTTACAGGAACTGCATGTCAAAAGTTCCAATAAAAGTCTCAATTTTTGTTCATTTGTATCATAAGTAGCCTATTACATATCCTTACAAGTTAGAAATCACGCGTCAAATATGGTAAATGAGGTGCATTCATACTATGACTAGTTTTATAAATATTTAGATCTTGGTGCAATAAGTATTACACTCTTTTGAAAACTGGCATGAATACAAAATTTATAATGTTTCTATATATTAAATTCAGTAATACGAAAGTAATATGAATTCATCTTAAAAAGAACGTAATCACCAGGGCAACCTAGAATCATTACCTATCATGGGATATTTAATTATGTATGATAGAATTTAATAGAATGAACAATCATCTATTAATATCACAGTGATGGGTATATTCATCTATTAATATCATAGTACCTATATTGCACAAACTTTGAACAGCAAGCAAGAAGAAATTTCATTTGTCCAACTAAGATCTCTGAAACAATTGCAAAATATTCAGATTCACAATTTATAAAAATGAATTTTTGTTGCCTGTGTATATTACTGTGAGTGGTGGATTGCAAAGGTAAATGATATCAGTTGTTTATGAAATTGTCGTTAACTTTATGCTCCCACACGGATCGGCTATTGGATATAGATTTCCACCTGCAAGACAGCAACACCACCACCAGTGTTCACTTCCTATTCACAATGTTTTAAGGATTATGGAAGCCCCAGTCCCTATTAGTTAAACAGGAAGGCATCACTAAATATCAAAGGAAGATACAGATACTGTTCAATAAATTATAAAGTCTATGAATTTCTAATTTCAGTTCTAAGCAGAGTACACTGGAAGTGATATGTTTTGAAACTTATACATATATTTTGTAAACTTTAGTGTATGTTTTTTTTTTTTTCTTTTGTAAGCTATCTTTAAAGCTGTCAGTTTCTTATACTTATTAAGAAATAAAATCCTAAGTCAAATAAGACTAAGATTTTGATTTCCTGAGACCAGTGTGTGACTGTCATACAGGAACTGGTAAAATATATGGCAAAATTTTACATGTGTTTCGATAACTCGTCAAAATCAAAAGTGGAAGTTTTCCAAAATAAGGAAGGCAGTAAGTACTCAATGGTATTAATCAACAGCAAAAAAATAAATAAATAAATAAATTTAGGATTGGCATTTTTTATGTCTTTTAATTAAAAAAATAATCAAAGGGCTGCATCAGAAAATATGAATACATTTTTTCAAAATTGAATATATCATTTCAAACAGAAAAATGCTACCTTCAAAAAAAAAAAAAAAAAAAAAAAAGCAACAAATGTTGTGAAAAAGGTTGTCAAATGTTATGAAAGTCAAATTAACACTTTGAAAAAAAGACACTCATAAATATTTTATTCATCCTGTTAAATCCTATCATGCATAATTAATTCAAACATATCCCATGATAGGTAATGATTCTAGGTTGCCCTGGTGATTACATTCTTTTTAAGATGGATTCATATTACTTCCATATTACTGAATTTAATACATACAGGGTGAGTCATAAATATCGAAACAATAGGCTATCTCCTTAAATATTGCCTCTAGACCCATACTTCCAATTGCAAAGTTTCACCAAAAAAGGTAAATTTTTTGATAAGATAAGTTGCAACTCCATGGGGGGTCTATTTTAAAAAATACAAAAATTAAATTTTTATACGGCCCCCAGAGGATAAAACTTCCAATTAGAAAAATTTTCCTTATCCATTCCTGAATTGAACAAAAAAAATTCCATCTTGATATCTCCAAAACTCAGAGAGTTATGATAATTTTAATAAATCGTGAGGTTTCAAGGGATCAGACACAAATTGAAATGCGTGTAATTGAAGAAACAATGTTGCTGTATGTTGTCCAGAAAACATTTATTTTATTTATTTATTTACAGAGTTTGAATTTTGAATGTTTTGTGATGGTTAAACACATAATTTGTAAGCACTATCACATAATAAGCTTTCTTAATAATTTTTTTTTTTCAAAAAATGTAGAGTAAATTAAAATTGTCATAACTCAAAATATTATTTGTCGCATTGAATTTTTTTCTTTTAATTAAATGAAAATGTTTAATTTTCAATTTTGATTCAGCATTTTAAATAATATTTTTAAAAAATAAAAGTATTTAAAATAGCAATTTAAAAAAAGATGCAATTTTTTGTGAACAAATAATATTTTTAAAAGTAAATTTTCTGAGGTGAAAACATCTTTCGGCATCTTTTTAAATTATTTTTTTTATTGAGGTGTTAAAAAACTATTGAATTGTTACCGTAACCAAGGGTTACTGACTTATGATGTAAGTTTAAAAATGAGAAATACTGAAATAAAAACATCTGATGAAGAAATGTGCATTTAGTTTTAAACAAAGATTGGCTCCTAACGTTTAAATGCTTTTTTAAAATAGGTGATTAACTAGGTGATTAACTTCTTCTTGTGTAGTTTCAATTTCAGATTTTGTTTAAGTTTTGCCATTTTCGCCTTCTTTAATTACTATTTAAATGAGTCAGCTTATTTAATCTTAATTTTTTTATCACGCCGACTTCAATTTTTTTCATTGTTTTATCCCTGTCAACTTCATATTTTTCTTGTTAAAATTGCCACTACACGATGCGTAAAAGATGTCTCTAATTACGGGCCTCCAAACTGGTAGACGGTAGGTATTGGGTTCGAACCCAATCGCAACCATCGGCCTAACCGTTCGACGTTTTCCGTAGTTTTTTTCGAACCCTGGATTTCCAATTGCAGATAATTGGCCGGAATAAAAAAAAACAATCCCCAACGTGTTAACTGCTGTAAGCAGACTCAAAGGCCGCTGCGCTTTTTTTTTTTTTTCATTTTTTAGAGTTTAACATACAGTTTTCAATTCAAATACAAATACATTTTAAATTTTGTTTAACTTTCGAATCAGTTATCTTTTTAAAACAAGAACAGGTGTTTAATGAATCTTCGGCATATTTCATTTAAATGTTTTAAGTTGAAATTATTCAATTGAATTTCTTAAATGATGTTTGGTTCGAACGCATTAAACCTTGATCAATTAAATACACTTAGAATGAAATATTAGTGGGAGCTTAGCATAAAAAAAATTACGCAACAGAAACGTTATACTCTTCGACTTTAACATTCGAATAAATATTTTTTTTAATGCCGTTTGGAATAAATAAACTACTCGGATGTAGCAATCGGAGGACTCTAAAGATACGAAATTCCGTGGATTAGTACAAGATATCGCTGAAATCGTGTAAACTATACAAAATTCATTATGAAAACGCCATCCGAAAGATGATTGATACAAAAACGTAAACAAAACCAATTCATGTCAAGAAGTAACTGCATCTGACTTTTTATGGAAATTATTGCATTAGTTCTTAAAGTAGAGCTATTGCAGAAATCTTAACAAATTCAGTGTTGCAGCGCCTCTCGTGGAGCCATATACAACAAAATATAAATAACATCAATTCATGTCAAGGAATAACTGAATCTGAAGATTGATGATATTCCTTGCATTCTGGAGATACAGCGATCGCGGAAATCGCACAAAAGCCTTTTCAGTAAGGTCACCTGTTAAGCAATTCATACCAAAAACTAATCAGCATCAATGTAGATCAAGAACTAAGTAAATATAATTTTTTATTAAATTTTGTGTATTAGTTTTTGAGATAGCGCGCTCACAAAATGTATATCATATACAGAGATACAGAAGCAGTGACTCACAGACAGACATTTTGTAAAAACATGTTTTTCGGTATCTCTGAGCCCTAAAACGTGTGAATCCGTCGAAAACCGGAATTCAAAATTTTCATGAATCCAATACTTTTTCTTGTAAAGATAGAAAAAAGTAAAAATATGTTTAAAACCACATAAATTTTGAAGCTGAATAGTAAAAACTAGATTTTTGAAAAAAATTCTAAGTAATTTTTTAAAATATATTTCCATTAACATTAAAATGTACAATAACATTAAAATATATTCCATATGATCCAGTTAATATAAGGGTCATTATCGCTATTACTATTTTTACTAAACTTATTACCTGTGGCAATAAGTTTTAAAGACACGGTTAATGAGAGTTTAATTAATATCACTTAATTTAATAACACTTTTAATAAGTTTTTAATAAGACGGTTCGGCCAATGGGTCGTGCCAATTACGAGCCTGACGCCAAGCTCGAGATATTGCAGACATCTAGCATATGTCAAGGAAGTTTAAAGCAAAAAGCTATATGCTTTTATTTTATATTTAAAAGTTAAAGCATTGTCTTGGGTCTACATTTAACAATGCGTAAATTAATGGTCGATCCCTAAATTGTATTTCAAATGAACTGATATCGCTGCACTCAGATGTATGCTAAAGTGGTGTAAGTCACGAATTCTGAAAAATTTTGGATTTTAATATCATCCAGGGATTTGCAGATATCGAGATGAATTTTTTTTTGTTCGATTCAGAAGAGGATAAGGAAAAATTTTCTAATTGAAAGTTTTATTCTCTGGGGGTCGTATAAAAATTTAATTTTCGTATTTTTTAAAATAGACCCCCCATGGAGTTGCAACTTATCTTACCAAAAAATTTACCTTTTTTGATGAAACTTTGCAATTGGAAGTATGGGTCTAGGGGCAATATTTAAGGAGATAGCCTATTGTTTCGATATTTATGACTCACCCTGTAGAAACATAATAAATTTTGTATTCATGCCAGTTTTCACAAGAGTGTAATACTTATTGCACCAAGATCTAAATATTTATAAAAATAGTCATAGTATGAGTGCACCTCATTTACCATGTTTGACGTGTGATTTCTAACTTGTTTAGGATATGTAATAGGCTACATATGATACAAATAAACAAAAATTGAGAGACTTTTACTAAAACTTTTGACATGAAGATCATGTAAAATTCTCTAAATTCTTGAAATGATTCTAAAACTTGTTAAACTCAAAAGTGGAAGTTCTCCTTTACAGTGAAGGTAGTACTCAATGGTATTGACTAACAGTAAAAAATTCAAAATTTTTGAGATTGGCATTTTTGAGAAAAAAATTATTTTTGATTAAAAAAATTTTTTTTTAGAAGGCTGCTGTAAAAATAATTAAATACATATTTCAAAATGGAGTATATCTTTTTAAACAGAACAATATTATCTTTAAAATAAAATAAACTGCAATGAAATATCTTGCATAGTTTCAGAGATAGAGCACTTTAAACTTTTTTCGAAAATCGCAAACGGGAAAAGGTGCTCGGGATGCCATCTTTGACATCCTGTATCTCGGTCCAGACATTTTTTTGGGGAAAACCAAAAATTACGGGAATTTTATTTTTTCCTGAATTTTAACATACAGTATAGGATCCGTTATCCGGAACGCTCTGAAAACCGGAATGCAAATCGTAACTTTTTTGTTGTTGTTGTTGTTTTTTCAGCAATGATGCCGCCGCCGCACTATAGCGCGTGAATTCCGCAAAAAATCGGCGATGGGGTGCAAAAAATAGCTCTTACGCGTCCCCTGGGATGCGTAATTTCGTCAAAAGATCCTGAAAAAACGGCAAATTTCGTTAAAAATCACGAAATAACGACTATTTTTCGGCAAATTTTGTCGAAAGATTCGTGAAAAAATGGGTAATTTTATTCCAAAATTCCTCCAAAAAAAAAAAAACAGATTTCCCCCAAAAGATCGCGAAAAAATAACAAATATAGTCCAAAATTCTCGAAAAACGGCAAATTTTGACAAATTCTCGAAAAACGGCAAATTTTGACAAAAGATTCTCGAAAAACGGCACATTTCAACAAAAGATGGGGAAAAACGGCAACTTTCGTCAAAAAATCGCGGTTAAAGGCAAATTTCTTCAAAGGATTACGAAAAAACAGCAAATTTTGTCAAAAACTCCCGATAAACGGCAGATTTTGTCAAAAGATCATGGAAAAACAGCAAATTTTGTTAAAAATCGCGAAATAACGACTAATTTTCGGCAAATTTTGTCGAAAGATTCTCGAGAAAATGGGTAATTTTATTCCAAAATTCCCCAAAAAAACAGATTACCCCCAAAAGATTGCAAAATAATAACAGATATAGTCCAAAAAATCGCGATAAAACGGCAAATTTTGACAAAAGATTCGCGAAAAACGGCAAATTTCATCAAAAAATCGTGCAAATTTCTTCAAATGATCATGGAAAAAACGGCCCTTCCTAAAGCAGAATTCTTAGAAATGGATAACGTGTTTGCGGTGTTTTGGTCTCCAAATTGCACATAACATCATTTATCCAACCACTGGATCAAGGTATTCTGAGATCTTTAAAAACTCCCTACAAAAATAACTTCTTAAAAACAGTGCCCACACATTGCAACGAAGGAATAAAGATAAAAAAATTTCCAGAGAAGCTTTACAATCAAAGATGCTTTGTGAAGTGCTGCTAAAGCATGGCAGACTGAGGATAAGGATACACTTATCCATGGATGGTACAATCTGTGGCCATCTGCATTATTTTTCGATGACGAAAATGAGCCTGAGTTTGAAGGCTTCAAGATTTCGAAAAAGAAGCAAATTATTGCTGATCTGTTGGCATATGTCAAAGGCTTTAATTGTCCAGAAGCTAAATTGCTTAATCAAGAAGCAGTGGAAGATTGTTTAGAAGCCGATGAAAACATTCCTGTCACTAATCACGAGACTGACAGTGAGATTTGTGAAAAGATGACAAACAATATATCTGATGAAAGTGATAATAAGGACAACCAGCAGAATGAAGCAACTGAAAAGGTATCAAATGATAAATTAGTATTTTATACCGAACAATTAATTTCAGGCATGTAACAGAGGAGCTACTTCCACGAGCAGCAAATCATGTCTCAGTACAAAATACAAGAACAATTAGTGCAAGAGACGCACTATAAGCAAAAGATTATCATAGAGATGTTTGCTAAATCCCAATCAAAAGATTCTGTTTCAAAATCTCAAAATTAAATTTCATATATATATATATATATTTTCATTTATTATAATTATTTTTTCATTTTGTGTAAATTAATCAATAAATTAGTATTAGTATTCATATTTACCTATTTATTTCACTATTTATGAAATTATTTCATGCATTTCTTATACTTACGGTAAAGTGTTCCAAATTACAGAAAAACCCCTTATTCAGAAACCCTTATCCCCTTATACCCCTTTATCCAGCCCTGGGTCCCAAACATTCTGGATAACGGATCCTATACTGTATATTCAATCAAAGAACTTCTGAGACTATGAAGGTAACCCCCCTGCCTGAATCGACATGGATTCGGCTATAGGTGTAAATTAATGGTCGCCACTCGCCACGTGGCGATTAAAGTTGTAAAAGTGGCGATTAAAAATCGGCCATCGATCGCCACCCTAGTCGCCACTCGGCGATTAAAAAATCTTATTAATTTGCTTTGTGAAATACAACTTTTTTCATGGATATATGCATGTCTACTTTGTTTGCATTTAATTAGTGAATTGGTTAATTCTTTAAATTAAAAATCGGCCATCGATCGCCACCCTAGTCGCCACTTGGCGATTGAAAAATCTTTTTAATTTGCTTTGTGAAATACAGCTTTTTTCATGAATATATGCATCTCTTCTTTGTTTGCATCTAATTAGTGAATTGGTTAATTCTTTCTTTCTATCGGATGCAAGCATATTTAGCAACTTTGTTGTATTTTTTATATTTTGGCTTTTTACTGTGAACTCTTTATTTGGATTATGTTTTCAAGAAATACTTTTTTTCCTACAAAATATAGTCATCAATTTTAATTCCACATGCATTTCAAATAAATTATACCATTTTTACTTCTAGATGCAAGGAGATTTTAAGGACATTGCTGTATCTTAAATCTTTCACTTTTGCCTTATGCTCATTAATTGTACCAGTAATAGTTGGCTTGGCTGGTACAATTTTTTTTTTTTAATTGATGATTAAAGTTTATGCAGGTGTCAAGAAAGATTGAAACATTATAGCCAATTACTTTAAAAATATAGGAAAAAATTAGCACTCGCCACTAGGCGAGTAATATTGCAAATTTAGCATCTGACTTTACTGCTACCAAGCAGACTTCCTCCACCTCACCAACACATTGGCACTCTCTGATTTTGCCTTAATAAGACATCCGGAGTTTTGAAATCTCAGCCAAAGCAAAGAATATTTATATTTATCTGAACACTCGCCAAATTTAATAATTACCACCAATTTTAAGTAAGAATAAAATATCCAAGAAAGATGTGTAATTATTTTTAAATTTAAAATTTAAAAATACAATTTCCTTGTTTGTTTTATACAATGTATTAATATATATTTAAATATAGTTTATCACTTATAATTTTATCTGCAATATTAATCACCAATTTATATTTTTCCATTCAGTGGAATGATAGTTTTATTTTTAACCAAATATGTGTAACTTTGTAACTCACTAGACACTAAATAAATAAAAAAATAGCCATTTTGACCTATTTTTAAAAAGTGGCTACTAACTTTTAAAAAGTGGCCACTAATGAAACTGGGTCTACCAGCCACTGGCTACTAATCAAATTTCCCAGTTTTCACCTATAGATTCGGCCATAATTAAAATATGTCACAAACAATCCCCCTCCCCCCCTTTATTATTATCAGGGTTCGCACAGACTCCTTGGACTCCTTAGAAACTACTTAGAAATGAAAACGTTCCCAAGTAGTACTTAGAACTACTTAGATAAACAAAATACTCCTTAGAAACTCCTTAAATTGTATTGCAGTTTTGCACGCAAGCGATATTGCTCCCAAAAAAAAGAAAAAAAAATCGCGATTGTAAAACGCACGGTAAACCCTTTATGCACGTCATTCATCAGAAGCACAGCAGTGATTGCAGGAATGCCATAATGTGCGTAATATAACCTTTGGAGGTTTATATATATACGCTGAAAAATATCATTAAAGAAGCAGATAACACAATGGAGCTTTTGCTGGTACCTAACACTGTATTGGAAGTTAAAATAAGTGTGAGCAGTATTTGATGTCGATCTCTTTAGCAGCAAATAAAAAGTCAAAAATAAAACTAATATATTTATTTCATTACTTGGAGAAGCTGAATCGGCATTACAGATGGCTTGACACGGCGAACTCCATTATATTGGTACAGATGAACACATTAACAGTTGAGCATATAGTTGACAGCATTGTGCAGGTTAAAACAATTAAAAATAAACTAAATAAAAACAGGTATAAATAAATTATACGTCCAGATTGAAGTCCAGCTTCAATACAGTTACTTGATATCCTTCCATTGGTAGGAAGATAAAAGCGGGGAAGAACAGAAATAAACATCGTGTATTTATACTAAGCAAGCCGGATTGAAAACGTCGTTTGCGAGCACGCCCACGAAACGAGCCAATCAGAAGACGACATGTGTATGAATCGAAAGATCGATTCGGTAAAGCGAATGAAAGATTCGATTATTGTTACGATATTCCAAGTCGCCATCTGGCGGGGAAAATATCGTTACGGAAAAATATGATTAGTCGTAGATAAGATAAGTTATTGTCGATGCAGGTTGGAATTAAAGATGGAGTCCGTGGAACAAATTATGAAAGGCTATTGAAGTTAAATAAATTATTGGATGTTCTGAAGTAGATAACGGCCGGAAAGGATTTAGAAGGTAAGTTAATATTTATTGGATGTAGTTGTTATGAAATAATAAATAAATGAATGTTAAAATAAATTATGAGTGAATGAATTTATGAATAAAATAATATAGGAGGCGATGAGAAAACCATCTGTTGATGGGATTCCATCAATGCCCCCCCTCTCATTGCCTCTATAAAAAGAGTTTCAAATGAACTCAAAGAGCAAAGGATTGAAAAATCCATAGATATCACAATTACATTCACAAATTCAAAAGACAAAATTGAAAAAAAAATTTTTTTTTGTTTTGTTAGTAATACTTCCACATCATGTCAACTAGGAGTACCTCATTAACCAGAACAAGTCAGGATTTACCCCAAAAAAAAACTTAAGGAATTAAAATTCCATCTAGTTGAAAAAGTGAAACAACTACAATAGTTGAAAAAAAATTCGAAAAATACACGACTTCACCAATTGAAGTCAGAAAAAATTTAAACGAAGCCTTTTAAAAGTGCTTCGAATGTGAAAAATTTAAACGAAGCCTAAACACTTCGAACTTGAAAAATTTTAACAATTTTTAAACAATTTAACAATTTTAACAAGAAAAATTTGAATAAGTTAACAATTTAAATAATTTAACAACTTGAAAAATTTAACGATTTGAATAATTTAACAATTTGAATAATTCAACAATTTTAACAAGTTAACAATGAAATCTTTGAAGAATAGTTAAATTTTATTTATATACGAAAAGCCTAAAGTATTTGCGAAATTAATTAACTTTCCAAAAATCAATTGGCACATGAAAAATCTCAATCCAGTGACAGAGGCTAGCATATCCTAGATTGGACTAATAAAAGCCAAACATGAAAGTTAATCTCTAAAAGATGCAAATAAAGACTTTTCAAAGATTTAAAGTATGAAAGAAGAAAAATGAATATGACGTACCATTTAGAAAATTAACAATTTCCAATTTGGAAATGTTACAACCAGCTCTAGTTGATTTCTTGATCACAATATATTTAAATAAATCTTTATTACAATTGACAAAAGAGAATTTATGCAGGAAAAAAAATTTAAATTTTCATTATGAACTTGAACTCCAGGCATCTAGTCCTAGGGGACAACACAACGGCTCTTTCAAAAATTCTAACATTCAAATTCATTATATGAATTAGGGACTCATTTATTCTCCTGACAATCTTCCGGTACCTGGAATGCATTCACTCACAAAAAATGGCTGTTGGCCCTAGATGCCTAGAATGAACAAACAGAAATAAGTTATATACATATAAACAAAAATTGTATAAACACAGGTATAAACACTTTAAAAATAAGATTTCTTTATAAATTAAAAACTATTGGTTTAAAAAGAAATCACTTTAAAAATATTTTTAACATTTAAGTAAATTTTAACAATTTAAAACTTTAAAAAAAAAATCAAGATAGCTGGTTATCTATATTGAATAATTATGCTGGTTAGTTAACAGTAACAATAGCAGATGTCTACACATATCTTTTTAAACTTAATTTACAATTATTAAAGTATAGTGTAGTTACAAAAAGCTTTACATGTTACATAAAAAATTTCCAGCTTAAATTAGGTACGTTATATAAAAAAATTAAAATATGAAATACATGAAAAAAAAATTTATATGTAATATGGATTTAAAAATTATTTTACATCATCACTTATAAATAGATTCTTTATAAAATTAAGTATTTCATATTTAGACAATGGTTTGGTAAAAAAAAATATCTGCAATTGCTGGACCCCGAATCCATGCCCCCCCTCCCCCCAAGTGGGCAATCTTGAGAACTGCTGGAAGGACCTGGGATGACCTCAGGTTCAACTTCGACAGCATCATCTCGATTGACCGCAACCTTGGGAGAAAAGAGGACATAATCATCGGTGCCCAGCACAGCTACACTGCGCCTAAAAACAACAGAACTTTCGAACCTAATGGATTTACCCATTAAAAACTGGAAGCAGGTGATGAGTCTCGGGAACCACAGTCAGAGTCGTCAGATGGGCTTGATGAGTCAGTCTGGCATCTCTCGGGAGACCGTTGAAAATGTCGACCTCGGGAACTGGATCCACTGGAAGAACGGGAACGTCTGGATCTGGAACAAGGAGAAGGATGACGAGACTGGCGATCAGGTGATCTGGCGTAGCAGTTGACTTGGAGATGTCCTAACTTCCCACATCTCCAACACTTTCTCTGTTGAGACTTCTTGTAGCGAGATTTGCTCTTATTCACCTTAGCCGTAGTGGAGACGCTGACCTGTTTGGCACTGTCTCGATCACGTAACTTCTGCCTTGTTTCTTCAGCCACGAGTGCGTCCACAACAGAGTCAAACTTAAAGGATGCATCAGGTTTGGATAAGACCTGTTGGACAAGATTGTCGAAACTGCTGGGTAGAAATCGTAAAAATTGGTAGGTCAGGTAACATTCTGAAAAATTTTCATCTATGAGCTTTATTTCGGAATAAATTTTCTTCAAACGAGTTGCAAATAAGTTAATAGGTTCTCCATACCGTATCTTCTCTTCCATAAGTTCATTGAACAAAGTCATATGATGGGTGCGTGAGTCAGGGTGAAAGTTTTTATGCAATCTTCTCCATGCTTCAACAGGCTCTTGACAATCTTCTATTAATCTCTTAAATTCAGGCTCTATGTTTAAGTAGATTAAAGAAAGAGCTTTGTTAGCACGGGAGGTAAATTGGTTGACTGTATCGGCAGTAACACTTTCACTTAAAACTGGGGTTTCTTGCTTTAACTGTATAATATCCCAAAGGCCTTTTTCCATCAACAAATATTTCATGTCACACGCCCATGTGGCGTAATTTCTTGTACTTAACTTATCAATTGGATTAGTGGCCATTTTTAAAAAAAATTTCAGGATAAATCTTCAAGCAAGCAAAAAAATTTTAAGTGTTACCGCCCCCCCGACTTTTTCGTCGGTTCTCTGTTAATAGCCAAGTCAAACTTCTCAAAAAAATTTTCAAAATGTCATAAAGTTCAACAAAAATCAGAAACAGTCTATTTTGAAAGCATAATTGAAGCATGAAATAATATAAACGTAATTAATTCATTCTGTAAATCATAAAAGTTCAGCAAAAGATAAATCAAAACTTCTTCAAAATATAACTAAACAGTTCTGTAAACAAAAGTCCGGCAGAAATCAAAACAAAGTTCTTGGAAAAATATAATTAAAGTTCTTGAAATTAACAATAAAAGTTCTTTAAATCATAAGGTTTGGCAAAAAAAATTTCAGTTTTTCATAAGGAAGAAATCATAAAACGTAATCCAAGATATTTCAAAACATAACACTTCACCTTTGCCTGCCGAGATCGATCTGCTCAAAAATGGCTTCCAGGGTTAGGCTTACCGCCCATAACCCCTTAATGTGCGTAATATAACCTTTGGAGGTTTATATATATACGCTGAAAAATATCATTAAAGAAGCAGATAACACAATGGAGCTTTTGCTGGTACCTAACACTGTATTGGAAGTTAAAATAAGTGTGAGCAGTATTTGATGTCGATCTCTTTAGCAGCAAATAAAAAGTCAAAAATAAAACTAATATATTTATTTCATTACTTGGAGAAGCTGAATCGGCATTACAGATGGCTTGACACGGCGAACTCCATTATATTGGTACAGATGAACACATTAACAGTTGAGCATATAGTTGACAGCATTGTGCAGGTTAAAACAATTAAAAATAAACTAAATAAAAACAGGTATAAATAAATTATACGTCCAGATTGAAGTCCAGCTTCAATGCAGTTACTTGATATCCTTCCATTGGTAGGAAGATAAAAGCGGGGAAGAACAGAAATAAACATCGTGTATTTATACTAAGCAAGCCGGATTGAAAACGTCGTTTGCGAGCACGCCCACGAAACGAGCCAATCAGAAGACGACATGTGTATGAATCGAAAGATCGATTCGGTAAAGCGAATGAAAGATTCGATTATTGTTACGATATTCCAAGTCGCCATCTGGCGGGGAAAATATCGTTACGGAAAAATATGATTAGTCGTAGATAAGATAAGTTATTGTCGATGCAGGTTGGAATTAAAGATGGAGTCCGTGGAACAAATTATGAAAGGCTATTGAAGTTAAATAAATTATTGGATGTTCTGAAGTAGATAACGGCCGGAAAGGATTTAGAAGGTAAGTTAATATTTATTGGATGTAGTTGTTATGAAATAATAAATAAATGAATGTTAAAATAAATTATGAGTGAATGAATTTATGAATAAAATAATATAGGAGGCGATGAGAAAACCATCTGTTGATGGGATTCCATCATGCCACGGACTCGCTATAGCGCGTAAAATACGCAATAAATAGGCGATGGGACGCAGTAAAATACCTCTTATGCGTCCCGTGAGACGCGCAATTTCGTTAAAAAATGCATAAAAATGGCAACTTTGGTTAAAAAATTGTGAAATAAGGACTATTTTTTGGCAAATTTTGTCAAAGATTCTCGAAAAAAATGCAGAGATTTCCTCAAAAAATCGCAAAAAAAAAAAAAATGACAAATTTTGTCTAAAAATCGTGATAAATCGGCAAATTTTGTCAAAGAATTTGCGAAAAATGACGGATTTCGTCAAAAAATTGTGATAAACTGGCAGATATTGTCAAAAAATTTGGGAAAAGCAGCAAATTTTGTAAAAAAATTTTGATAAAACGGCAAATTTCGTCAAGATACACGAAAAATTGCTAATTTTGTCACAAATTGCGAAAAAAGGCAAATTTCTTTAAAAGATTCGGGAAAAAATGGCTAACTTTGTCACAAATCTCGAAAAAAACGGCAAATTTCCTCAAAAAAGTGCGAATAAACAACAAATTTTGTCAAAAATTCGCGATAAAACAGCAGATTTTGTCAAAAAATCGCGAAAAAATGACAGATTTATTCAAAAGATTTGCAAAAAAATGGCTAATTTCGTCACAAAATCTCGAAAAATGGCTAATTTCCTCAAAATATTGCAGAAAACGGCAAATTTCGTCTAAAAATCGCGAAAAAACGGCAAATTTTGTCAAAATATTTGTGAAACATCGGCAAATTTCGTTAAACAATTCTCTAAAAACGTAAATTTTGTGAAAAAAATCCCGAATAAACGGCAGATTTCATCAAAAGATTCTAAAAAGACTCAAATTTTGTAAAAAAGGCACGGGAATAAAAAAAAAAAAAGTTAATGCCTGAAGTGAATTTTCCTGTTCCAAAAGCTAATTTTCTTGCTTCAAAATTTTTTTTTTTTTTGCTGCTCTAAAAACGGATTTTCGTGATTCTCTATCCATTTTTGACTGCTCCAAGTCTTTCTGACTAAATGTGACTCAGGAAAACACCAATTCATTAAACAAAAAGTCTCATCACTTTACTCAACAAAAGTATTCTTTTTTCTTCAGCAAAAATGTCTTTTTCTATAAATCAGTCTTGCCCCTTGCCCCTTTTTTTAAAAGAAATGCAAACAAGAGTGATACTTGTTATCTTCTACTTTCAAATGTTCAATATTTTACAGTTAAATTTGTAACTTGAAAATTTATTTTTAAACAAGTAAAGAAATTTTCTCAAAATTTTAAAAACAACTAATATTGGTTTTATATTTTTATTTATTATTAAAACTATAATTATTGAATTTCATTTTTCTGATGCAAATGAACAAGTTAAATTTTTGCATCTAAAAATATGACTCATTAACGGGAACCTGCTTTTGTTAAAAAGAGACCCAGGATTTTTCAAGTCCAGCAGCATTCCTAGATTGGTTGGGATCATACTAATAGCCACCAAAGTGTCACGAAATATCTCAGATAAAAAGCTATTTTTGTCTGAAGATTGCGGATATAATGCTGATTTCATTAAAAAATCGCGGGAAAAATGACGATTTTGTCAAAAGATTGCAGGAATAAAACGGCGTTTTCGAGAAAAAATCGTATAAAAATGCAAATTTTGACTAAAAATCCTCAAAAAAACATCGATTTTATAAATAAGAGAAACAGGAAAACTCAGATTTTATCAAAAGATCGCAGAAAAACCACCGATTTCGACAAAAGATCGCAAACAATCGCTGATTTTATCTGAAGATCGCGGGAAAGCATCGATTTCGTCTGAAGATCGTGACTACCCCCCACCCCTTCTTCTTGCAGGGCGGTAACTCGCAGAATCCCTGTGGAATTGGGGCTGTGCAAGTGCATGCCACATAAATAACAACAAAAGTGGATGTCTTTAATTTTTTTTGGACTCCTTGGATTTTTTATGTACCGTAAAATACCGTTAATCCGCCCCCCCAAACGAAAAGAAAAATCGTACAATAGTTAGGGGAGGGCGTTTACGCGGGATTTTTTCGCGATCGTCCAACAAAATTTAAAGGAATGAATCATCATGAAATGAATGAACCGTTGAATGAATCATGAATTTTTATACTTGAAAAAATTTGGGTTCTTTTTTTTTAAACGTGAATTCTGTCGAAAAAACGCAGAAAAAAGGAGATATTAGTAAAAAAAAAGCCAAAACAATCATGAAATCAATTAAAAAATCTTGAAAAAACGCGCATTTCATCAAAGATTCATGATTCGTTCATTTCAAAATGATTGATCTCGCTCTCAATCACCTTTGAGAATCGGGAGGGAGGGCGCTTTCTCGGGATTTTTTGAAAATTTCAAATTCTTTATAAAGTGGGGAGGGGGCGTTTGATCGGGAAGGGCGGATTAACGGTATTTTACGGTACTCCTTGATTTTTTCTTCCCAACTCTGTATGAACCCTGTATTATGCATTGGAATTCTTTTGTGTGGCCCTGTAAATAAATAATAACCCTTCTTTTCGATGCATACTTTACAAAATGCATATTTTAATGCACTTTGTAGATGCATATAAATTTAAAGATGTTTGACAGGATGCAACATCTTTAAATATCAGTTGAAACGATTATTTCACATAGGCCATGATGTAATGGAAAACTTTTGACTGTCCCTGTAAATAAACTAATCATGGCAGACACTTCATTTTCAATAAGGTTTGTGCTCGGTTAAACGTCATTAACGTCCAAAAATTTCATGACAACCCGAGTATATTTACGAGAGTTAGAGCGTGGACAGACAGTCAGACAAAGCGAATGCATAAGCACTTATCATCTTTGTTGGAAACTACTAAAAAAGAACTGCATATTTGTTGTTAAAAAATATATATATAAAATTGTCAAATCAATTTACCAAAGTTATGCAAAAAATACAATCTGAATTTAATCGATCTGAAGTTCAATTACTAATAATGCTTAACTAAGTTTAATAAAGTTTAAATGAGATTTATATGTGAATAGAGATGGGAATGCTCGGAAAAAACCCAGAAAAATTGGGAAAAAACCCAGTTTTTTTCCGAAGGCTTATTTTTCAATTTTTCCGAACTGGAAAAATTGAAATTTCATTTATGAAATGATGTAGTGAAAATTTTGTAATAGCTACATTCTCATACTTTTTATTTTATTTATTTTTATGTTGAGTGTCTCCCACATGAAAACTTTAATGTAGGTAATCTGATCTCTGAGCAGAAATTTGTTTGAGAAGACTTGAAAGGATCCTTCGCATTTTTTTCTAGTTTGAAACACAAGTTGAATCTTTCGCAAATGTAGTGATTGAAGAAAAAAAAATCTCATGCCATATAGCAGCTGAATCTTATCAAGTTGTATAAATGCATAAATAACCTTATTAAAAATGTCTAAATAGGACTCTAAAAATAGTAATAATTTCTTATTCACAAATTCTGAATACATTTTGTATAAGTATATATACAAGAAATTCACAATTTCACAAAAACAGGATTACATGAAAAAAATCTAGATATATAATTAAATGCAACTTCTCTTTTTAAAAATTAATTCATGTGCAAAATTATTTCAATAATATGCCGATTAATAGAAATGGTAAAATTAAAAGGTTAACATAAAGTTTGAAGCATGCATTTATTACTTTTTTCTATCTTTTCAAGAAGTAAGTATTGAATTTATGAAAATTTTGACTTCCAGTTTTTGGTATATTTAAACGTTTTAGAAGGTCCTAAACACGATTTGATAGTTTTTGGAAAATATCTGTCACTCTGCGAGTCTGTATGGGACAAAAATTTTATGGGCACTCGATCTCAAGAACTAATACACATAATTTCACAAAACTTTAGATTCAGTTACACCTTGATATAAACTCGAGATGTTTAGTTATTATTAGTGTATATCGCCCAACTAATGGCGCTGCTATGCTGCATTATTCATAATTTCCACAATAGTTCTATTTCAAGAATTAATGTATGTATTTTCATAAAACTTCAGATTAAGTTAATCTTTGATATAACTTTGTGCACATTACTTTTGGGGTTTAAATCGCTCAACAGATGATGCTGCTGTGCTGCATTATTCATGATTATCGCAATAGCTCTATCTCAAGGACTAAAGGACGATTTTTTTTATCAAACTACAGCTTCAGACAGTTCATGATATATATTAATGTTTAGTTTTTGGTGTAAATTGCCCTATAGGTGGCACTACTATGCTGCATTTTTCAAGATTTCGTTATAGCTGATTAACTGAATGTTTTTTCAAGGTATTGAATCTAAAATTGACCTCCATTTTACCTCCATAATGTACAGTAATGTTGCAAAAACATGGGCATTAGAAAACATGCATTAGAAAAATACAACTGCAATGAAAAAAAAAAAAAAAAAAAAAAAAAAAAAAAAAAAAAAACATATTTTATTACAAGTAATTATGTTCCAAATTATACATTCCCTCTTGATTAAACTTTGAATTTTTGTAGTTTTTTAAAGCACACTAGAAGTTTATCTCTGCATGTAACTGCTTTTGTTAATTCCTCAAATAGAGAGTATTTTCTATTTGTAGTGTTCTGTTTTCACAACTTTTGAATTCCATTCTTAGAAATATGAAATTACCATATGGAAACATTATTGAATATGGTTTCTTACTCAAGAATAGAATACCAGATTTCAGGATAAAAAGAAAAACATTATGTTTAATTAAACTTTGAAAAAAAAAAAAAAAAAAAATGGTTTCAGGGAGTAAAAATCTAACAGTCAATAAATCCTATGCTATTTTTTAGTTGCAAACCTGAGTAAGCCAAACTAAAACTTAGTTTTGTTTGAATTTAGATTATAAAACTAAATCAAAACTTTGAGTTGAGATTGGAAAGCTATACCAAAACTAAACATATTTTTTAAAGGAAATAAAATTATAATTATAAGAAAAAAAGAGTAATAATGTAAAAATATACATTTTTTAAAACAAACAATGGAATTTTTCGAATACTGATATTGATAATAATAACAAAACTGCAACAATTTCTTTAAACTAGTATCATTTACTTAAAAACTATACTTGTGTAAATGGAATGCATAATTTATTTCATTCCAAACTGCAGACATATTGGCTCAGGTTCTTACATTAGGTCAATTGGTAGTTAAACATGTAACTGAAAAATCATTTCAACAGAGATATGATATAACAAACAATAGTGTTTTAAAAATTCTTAGGCTGTGGGGAAAAAAACTAAACTTTTAAAAGCAGGCTTTGCTATTTTCTTTTTATTTTGTAATATAAAGTGAAAATAATTTCATTTAATACAAATAAATGGGAAAAAATGTTAATTATTTAATATTCTCTAAGAAAATATAATTTATTTGGGAGAAAGTCATAAAAAATCAATTTTTCTGTTTTTTTCCGAAAAAAAAACCGGTAAAAAACCAGTTTTTTTCCGCCACCTATATTTTTCCGGAAAATTTACATCTCTATATGTGAATCAGTTTTCTTTTCATTAAGAAAAAAAAAGGTCATCAATTGGTCTCATTGTTTCAGAATTAAATAATAAAAAAAAGGTACTACTAGGTTATCCTGTCGACCAAAAAATTATCGCCAAAATATAAGATTAAATGCCAGTAATGGATGATTGTGAATGCCACATTCAATGGCCTAAAAAATATGATTCATGTGTTTAAATGTCATTGATTTTTATTTCAACTTTTTATAAATATTTTTATTAATATTCTACTAATTGTTTTTTCGTTATTTAAAATAAAAATTATGTCGATATGTATAGTTTGGCAATTTGTGTAATTTGGCAAAATTGGTCGATGGGATAACAGAGTAATACCAAAAAAAATTAAATCCCAGACTTCTATATTTAATGGTGAGGTAATAAACTAATTTCCATTAAGATAAATATAATAAATATTTAAATTGCATTCTCATAATAATAATAATTTTTAGGATTTGTAATGATAAATGTACAATAATATCTTTAAAATTTTGAATTCTTGTTGGAGGAAAACACAGATGAAAGTGTTCTGGGCTTTTTATGTTCTTTAAAACCCACAACTTTCATATAGCATTTCCTTTACACACTCAAAAAATTATATACAATTGGAAACTAAATTAGTGAATATTGTTATATAGAATTGTAGTGTGTAATACCAAGAAAAGTTTTACCCATAAGAAAATCAAAATTTAGTAGATAAATTTCCATAAAAATGTCAAAAACAGTCAATACGTTTTTTCATATGTGGTAAAAACATTGTAAAGCATGTTTTTCCAAAGACGGTAAATACCAGTAAAAACTATCAAACGGTTAATACCACCCAACCCTGCTTTAAGATTTTTTTTACTGTTATTGTGGGCGTGTTTTCAATTGTTAATAATTTGTTATGATTAAGACTTATTTAAGATCTTTAGTATAGTTTTACATAAGTCTATGGGGAGTGAAATTCCCCTTACCTCCCATGTAAGATGTAGTTAATTTAAAAGTATGTTAAGACATCCTAAATATCTTCTGCTTAAATGCATTTTATTTGTAAAGGGTACACATTTTCTTTATCTTAGTAAGAGTGAGTGAAAAATATATTTTTTATTTGTAGTAGTAATCGAACCCTATTTAAAATTAAACAAGCTTACATTTAAAAAAAATTTTCATTGGCAAAAATCTCTCCTGATTGTTAGCTTTCAGAACTTGGCAAGTCTACTGTTACTTAAAAATAAACTAAAGAAAAATTTAAATTAAGAAATTCATTACTGTGTGCTTTTTGTTAGGCCGTGGATTGTTTCTATGTTGATGAGACCATATGCTGGTGAATCATGGCAAAAGAAAAATATTCAAAAATTTTCAAACTAAATTTCTTTATTTAAACTATGTTAATTAAACTATTGCATTAAAAACTTATTAGAAGTGAACTAAAATGAGCACAGCTCATATCCGCCTCTAGGGCACACAAACACAAAAACTTTCTTAAAAACACTCATCTCCATCCAACTCTGAAAAAAAAACAATTCTCATAAGTGCCGTCCCATTGATGCTACCATCACTACTGCTATGCTAGTGCTATACTATCTCATCAACAGCTTGGTCTTTAAATACTATCAAAAATGAAATCAGTTAAAGTCAAAGTCAACTTGATTGATTACAGTTACAGTCAGACATAAAAATTATGCAAAAACTAAAGCCAGTTTAACTGGACACACCCACTTACCATGTCAAAGCTTCAGTTAATTATTTACAAGTCCAGCATTGCAGAGTTTCTAAACCAGCAGAGGCAACAATCATTTGTTTACATTTGACAACCTGTCACACCACTGCAAGTTGAAGGTAACACTTGCAATTACATTTGCTTTAATAAATATATTGCATAATTTATCTTAAGGAAACTTTAGCTGTTATACTTTAAATCTTTTATTCAAAACAGTTTATGAAACTTCATTAAATTTATAAAAGCACTTTGAAAATAAATAGCATATTTTAAGTAATCAAACATCTTTTAAAAACATGCATGCTAATTGGTTATGGAGAAAACTGGGAAAACTAATTGGGATAAAACATTTTTTTCTACTAAACATTTTTTTCTACAAAATTGACATTTTTTTTTTTTTTTTTTTTTTTTTTTTTTTTTGTATGATTGACGAAATTTGAGATTTTCGAAGCCTGATCAAAAAATTTTGTGCTTTTTTACAAAGCCAAGCAAAAGAATTCATGATCAACATACCTGATCAACAAAATTCGCAATTTTTCTGAAGTTGTTCGAAAAAATTTACTATTTTTATGAAGTCATTTGAGAAAATTCACGATTTTTACAAAGCAAGTTTGATGAAATTCACAATTTTTCTTAGTATTATTGACAAAATTTGTGATTTTTCATACCTGATCAACAAAATTTGCAGTTTTTATGAAGCCAATCAAGAAAATTCAAAATTTTTTTGTGCCCGATCAACAAATTTTATGAAGCTGATAGACGAAATTTGTGATTGTTCCTTTCCTCGCATGATCAATAAAATTTCTTTCCCTGCTAGAACAACGAAATTAACAATTTTTTCGAAGCCAATTAACAAAATTTGCAATTTCTAGGAATCTGATCAACGAAATTCATAATTTTTATGAAGCTGGTTGATAAAATTCATGATTTTATTCGAGCCTGATAAAAAAAATTTGCAATTTTTCAGAACCTGATATACATAATGAATTCAAGATTTTTTCAGTGTCGATTATGTCTGATCGAAATTGCACTCTTTTCTCCCTTAATCGAAAAATTTTTCTGCACCTAATCAGCAAAATTCGCAATTTTTAACTAACTTTGATGAAATCTGCATTTCTTTACGCATAAAGAGAAAATTGGCGAATTCTTTCTCTTAACACTGACAAAACACAGGATTGTTTCACAGCCGATCAATGAAATTTTCTATTTTTCCACACATCATTGCAAAATCTGCAATTTTTTTGGTGCCTTTCTTTACCTAAGATTGTGCGTAGAATTTAAGGAAATTTGCGATTCTTAAGTGACTGATGGAATTTTATATTTTTCCATGGTAAATTGACGAAATTTATGATTTTTTTTTCAGCGACCTATGCACAAAAACTGCAATTTTTCCCAATTGTAAATTAACGAAATTCGCGGGCCACAGGTCCATACATCCATGATGTATGGTAACAACTGACATATTTTAGAACACCATGAATTGCAGTCAGTAAATCATATGTTTATTTTTAAGATAAGTATTAAGTGTTTATAAAAATGTGCTTTTAAAAAAACTTTATATTTATTGTAGGTATTACTCAGTGGCCATACAGAGCTGTGGCAACAGCTTTAGAAGTTGTGCCACGTACACTTATCCAGAACTGTGGTGGCAACACAATCCGATCCCTCACTGCCTTACGAGCAAAGCATGCCACGCCAGGTAATATCAGCTGGGGTATAGATGGCACCACTGGTCAGTTGGTTGACATGAAAGAATATGGAGTATGGGAGCCTCTAACAGTCAAGCTCCAAACTTACAAAACAGCCATCGAGACAGCCATCATGCTGTTGAGAATAGATGACATCTTATCTGGAATAAAGAAGAAAGAGGAGCATCAGCCAATAAGCACGAGTCAAGAACCTTCCGAGGAGAGTATGAAAGAGTAATTAAACAGAACTTTAGGATCAAAATAGACTTTTTTGCTATGAACTCACCTTTTTATTATTCAACTTGCTTGTTTTTTTTCTTGCCTTTTTTATTTATCTCACAGAACATCAAATTCATTTTTATACTTATTGCTAAAATAATGTTCGATGTTTTGCTCCTTAAATGTTTTGTTGGTTTTTGTTTTAATTATTCTCTGTTTGACTGAATATTGGTTATAACATTATAAAAATTATATCACAATAGATATTGCATTTGTAAGTATGAAAGTTCACTTTCATTCCAAATAACTTAATAAAAATTCATTTCTGATTTGGTTTAGTTTTACTAGTTTATTTCATTGTATCATCAAAGTTAGCATTTTAAACTAATGATAATTTTGTTTGCTAAAGAATTATTTTTGTAAAAGAGCCTATACTAATCATGCAAAGAAACTCAAATGTTACTGTTAAACTTATGGAAGAAATCTTTACAGATTTCTTGCTTGTACTTTATTTTTATTTTTTCTTTCTTTTTTTCTTTTTATAAAATATTCAGGCTTGATATCTTGTATTGTGTATTTGTACTTATTCAGTTGTATTTAGATTATATATAAGCTAAAACTTTCACTTTTGAAACCAGTTCTGAAAGTAAAAGATCTCTCATTAAAAAAAAAAAAAAAAAAAAAAAAGTAACCAATAGAAAAAGTTAGAATGCCTAATATTAGATATCAATCTGAAGTATCCTAAGCAAAAAGATAATGAGTAATAATAATAAATAAATAAATAAAAATGTAGAAGGATTAAGATACAAACAAGAACTTTATAAAGATTTCCCTTATAAGTTTAAAATTAGCATTCTTGTTTCTTTGCATGACTAATGTAGGCTATTAACACTTTGGCTACTATCCTATTTTTCAAGATCTGTGCACAGGTGTCACCTACTTTGTCTTCCAACATAATTCTTACAAATAAAATAAATAATATATAAATAATTGAAGACAAATGAAATTACTCATAAATAATAAAGAAAGAAAAAAATTATTTTAAAGTATTTACGTCAAATGGTGAGAAATTTTGACTTTAAATTTGGAAAATAAATGTTGCTTAGATCAACCTTGTAGCACAAAAAGAGTTTATTTTTATTTATTTTCATTATTTTTTTATTATTTCAGAGGATAGCTGAGGTTGATCTCAGTTTTAGATTTGTACTTTTTCAGTTTTAGTTAGTTATTCTATATACTTTAACTTTTGAAACCAGTTCTGAAAGAGAAACTATCCTTATATATACATGGTGTCCGAAAAGTCTGGAAACGGCCGAATAACTCGAGAAATACATATGAGATTGAAAAACGTAAATATACGTGTTAAATATTTTTAAATAAGCTACTCTGTGATACCAAATTTGACCTTCGAAACTGACCCCCTGGGGGTCAGAGAGGGTCCAACTTTGAAATCTTAAATCATAACCCCCATTTTTTATTGCAGATTCGGATTCTACGGACAAAAATACGTAACTTTTGTATTTGATGTTTATTTCAAATCTTCATTTATCACGGTGTAATCGAGCATATTAAATCGATACATATTCCCGCTTTTTTATTAGGATTTTCCCTAATCGAAACTGATTGGGCAGAATTTTTGACGTCATTCCTCGTCTTTTGTAGGAATAGCGTTTCCTGAAAATCACCCGTAGCGATTATTTCAATAGTGCTACACTGTTAAAAATTTGACCCATTTGCTGCAGCGTCACTCCACAGCTATTATAGAATATCTCTTTTGTGACCAATGAGAATGCTCCATAACACAGTAAAGTAATCGTTTTCTATAAAAGCGGTGGAGTGACGATGCAGCAAAGGGTCAATTTTTTTACAGTGTACTTTACTGTGTTATGGAACATTCTCATTGGTCATGAAAGAGATTTTCTTTTAAAGCTGTGGAGTGACGCTACAGCAAATGGATCAAATTTTTAACTGTGTAGCACTACAGAAATAATCGGCACGGGTGATTTTCAGGAAACGCTATTATTGCAAAAGACGAGGAATTTGATGTCATAAATTCTCCCCAATTAGTTTCGATTAGGGAAAATCTCGTTGGAAAAGCCGAAATATGTATCAATTTAATATGCTCAATTACACCGTGATAAACGAGGATTCGAAATAAACATCAAATACAAAAGTTACGTATTTTTGTCCGTAGAATCCGAATCTGCAATAAAAAATGGGGGTTATAATTTAGGATTTCAAAGTTGGACCCCCTCTGACCCCCAGGGGGTCGGTTACGAAGGTCAAATTTGGTATCACTTAGTAGCTTATTTAAAAATATTTAACACGTATATTTACGTTTTTCAATCTCATGTGTATTTTTCGAGTTATTCAACAGTTTCCAAACTTTTCAGACACCCTGTATATATATATACACACACACAGAATGGTAGAGATCAACCTCAAGTATCCGTGAAAAAAAAAATATGATCAAGAAATCTCAAGATTTCATCCATATGTTTAACATTAATGTTAGTTTATCTGCATGACTAGTGTAGGCTCTTAAGACATTTGTATAGAGTGGTCAGGAAAATATGGAAATGTCATAGAATTTCCTTAACCTAGAATTATCAGGGAAATTTGAGGAAAATTATTCAAAGATAATTTTGATTTCCGTTATTTATTATTATTATTCACAGTAATAATAGTGGAATAGTCCTCTCAGGAATTATTTTTCAAATAAAACCTTCAAGCAACCAGACAAAAAATAGATTTTTTTTTTTCCTCTTAAGAAATTGGTTGTTTATAGAGGGAGTTCAACTGGGATTGTCTCTGAATGAAGATAAAATTAGTATTGTCTCTATGGAAGGTTTTCAGTGTCATGAAAAGTTGGGGGAGAATCTGGAAAGTCAGAGAAATTCAGAGCAGTCATGAAAAATCAGGGAAAATTCAAAATGCATAGAAAATGTCAGGGAATTTACAATTATCTTCTAAAATGTCATGGAAAAATATTAGTGGAAAAATGACATGAAATTCATCAAAATAATCTTGAAGGGGTAAAAAATCATAAAATTCATCAAGCAATCTAAAAAAAAAAAAAAAAGACAAACCATTGCAAAAATAAGTAGCAAATTTCGTTGTATGCCCATTTGGTCTGGGAATTTTTTGAGATTTGGTAATCATGTTTTGTTGAAAACCCTGCTATGCAAATAAATTTCGTTCCATGAAAATATGGTCGTTCTGAGAGGTAATTTTTTAACGGAGATGGTCACACAGGGAGATTTTTCTGTGCATAGATTTAGTTTTTCTTCTATTAAAAATATTTTACCAAAAATTTGCAAATACAAAAAAAAAAAAATCTCTATTATAAGCAGATAGGATCACAATATATTTATTTACATTGTTCTTTTAAGAATTATGAGGTTTCTATAATAGTATTTTTTTCTTAACCCTCTGAGCATCTTGCAAATGGGTAAAATTGTAATGTTATTTTCTCTGAATTTTATTTTAAAAGCTCAGAAAACATAATTCTTTTAACATTATTAAAAAAATAATAATAATAATAATAATTACAAATATGAATGTAATCCTTGAGAGTATTAATCATTCTAAAATGTATTGAAAATTCATTAAGTCTATAGAATTATACTGTCTTAAATATTGCTTAGATTGCAGTGAAAGCTGGAGCTTAGTGAACGGAATATTATGTTCCAAATATTTAGAGGGTTAATCTCATTATTCTTGTAAATGTTTTATGGGAAAAAAACTACCGATTTATTAAATCAGCTTTATTTAAAAATCAATCTAAAAGTTAAATTATTGGTATCTTTGGATTAGTTTTTAGTTATAGTTTAGATATTAGTTATTTTGGATATCTTCAGACATTGAAAATAATTATTAAAGAGGAGTATATTCTGATTTATAATTCTGGACATAAAATGTTAAACATGGTTGCATAGTAGATGTAAATGTGATTAAATTAGTTTATTTTGCGAAAAAAAAAAAAACCAGGGTTCGTCAATCAGCTTGATTTTAATCATGATTTAAATCAATTGATTTTAAAAAAATCATTGATTTAAATCAGTTTTTAAGTTATTTTTCAATAAATATAAGATGTAAACAAACATAATAATGTGCTTTAATATAATTTAGTTTTATATAATACATATAATCAAACAACTTTCAGAAAGATAAAGCTTAAGCTTTGTAAAAAAGTAAAATAAATGTAATGTTTAGAATTTTTTTTTTTTTTTTTTTCAAATTTCATTTAAATCAAATTATAAAATAATCTTGCAACAGTAAAGAAATCTAAGCAGAAATACATTAAATATTTGAATATTTACTTATTAGTATTTAAAAGAACTTCTGAAAGTCGAGGTACAATAAAATTGTATGACTTTATGTGCTGTACTTTGGTGAGGCCTGTTATATTAAGATTTGAGCAAAATCTGAATCAGTCATTTATTTATTCATTTATTTTAATTTAATGTAATTGATTTCAGCCCTTTAGAATGGTGGAAGGTACTTTTGTTATAGTTATCGAAAAGGCTGATACTTAGAGAATAAATGATCAACTAGCTTTTTATTGCAATCGATTTATCTGTTTCAGTCGAACAAATGTTTTCTGCCTTTGGTATGGTACTTTTAGAAATTAGAAATCAACAGATAAAACTGTTAAACTGTTGCCATCGAAATGCTCAAGGCCAGAGGAGACAAATTGTGACGTATTCACTAAATGACCGACTTCTCACTAGTGTTGGAATTCACACTGGAGAATTTTGAATAGCAATTTACTTTTATTTATTTGTGGAAATCTATAATTTTATAAAACACTGAACTTACTCATTAACTTATGATTACCATATTTACTCGTGTATAGGGCGCACGCATGTATAAAGCGCACCCCTACTTTACAAGTAAAAATGGCGATTTCTTAAAATCTCATCTATAAGGCGCGCCATAAATCTGATACACTAATGAAGAATGATGAAATGAATTTCAGTAAAAAAAAAAAAAAAAAAAAAAAAAAAAGTCGAAACAAACATTACACCAGGCCAGAAAAGAAGACGAAAATGCATTTTTAGACTTTGGGTTGTAAGCAGTGGCGTAGTTAGAATGGGTGACACCCGGGGCGGATGTAAATGATCTCACCCCCACTTACCAGTGTGTCACGCCGTCCCACACACACACCGCTCCATCCATCATGTGTTTTTCAATCACAATTCTACGTCATTACAACAAATGACCATATCATTCCTTATTTCCCTTTTGTTCTCTTGTATAAAAACCCCAAAGAAGTTACTCCTCACTAAACTCGTAATCTGCATAAGCCAACGCGGTGTCTATATGTAGAAGATAAATCTTTCTTTTAAAGTTTGCTTTCGCTACCCATTCGTTGGATAGGTTGGTTTTTATTCTCTGGTGCATACCTTATTTAGAAAGATTTCACATTCTCAAAGAAAAAAAAATTAACTGCGTTGCGTCGTGCGCTAAAATTTTCATTTTATTTCAGAATTCTTTTCCAAAATCTTATAAGATTATATATGTATGGATTTGCAAAAAGAGATTGGGTGTCACCCCTTAGAAGGTGACACCCGGGGCGGACCGCCCCCTCCGCCCCCCGCTTGCTACGCCACTGGTTGTAAGAGAATGACGGGAAATAGGAATGAGTGACGGTAAAGAAAACTGCTAATTAGCGTTTAGATAATGTTATTAGCTCTGTTGTATAAAAAACTGCAAGGAATGAAATAAATATGCAGTAATACTTCAATTAAGTAACATTTTCTGAGTTTTAATATCTTGTTTCATATGTATATCGTTCGACTGCATCCAACAGTAAAAAATTATTCCGTGTATAAGGCGCACCTAGGAGTTTTGCCCTATTTTTTTGGGGGGAAAAAAAATGCGCCTTATACACGAGTAAATACAGTAATTACTTCTTAAACTTACTGATGAGAATTTGGAATCCCCCAATAAAAAACCAGTCAGATGCAGCAACACTATAGTATTTTTTTCTCTGACTGAATTTTTATTTAGGGATTCCAAGTTCTTATTAGTAAGTTTAAATAGTTACTGTTTTATAAGATAATAGATATTCCACAAATAAAATAAAATTGCTATTCAAAACTGTTCTGTGTAAATTCCAACACTACTGAGAAGTCAGTTGATTAGTGATGACACCTCAATTTGTGTCCTCTAACCTTAAGTATTTTGATGGCAGCAATTAAACTCATTTTTCTAAGCCAGCACTTAAAAAAACAAAAGTTTGAAACTTAGTTTGCTTCCAATTTTGTTTAAAATTTTTATATAATCAAGATTTTTTTCATAGCCTAAAATTTTATTTTGAAATAATATAAATCATATTCTGTAAATTGTGTAATATTATTAATAGATAATACTTATAACATGCATGTCTATGTATGTAAAATTTATATTTAAATTAAACAAAAAGTCATTAAATAATAATAATGTGTCATTTTTTAAAAAAATTTAAAAAAATCTGATTTGTTTTGATTTTTATTGTAAAAAAATCACGAACCCTGGAAAAAACACAAAATCAGAGCTATGTATCTGAGCCAGTGATATAAAGAGCCCCTACTATTGTATATAATATATTTATACACAAATATATTCCACATAAATTTTATTTGCTATTCTGAATATTGGCAATTATAATTACTATTGATTATTGTATTTGATAACATTTGTTTGCTTGAATCTTATATTAATTGCATAGAGTTTTGTTGAGAATTAATAATATTTGACTAATTTTATAATTACAAAATTACAGAAAGCATTACTTTACAGAAAACAATAAATAATCATTTTCAAATAAAAACAAGTCGGCAATTTGACATCAACCATAGCAAATGAGGTTCGTTCATAGTATAAGAAAGTTTTGAAAATATTCAACTCTTGGTGTAATAGTATCACAGTACTTTAGATACATTAGAGTATCCAAAACATTTTGTGTATCCCTGTAAATACTATCTGCTTTCTATTATCAGGGTTGCCATGCCACCGGGAAAACACAGGGAATTTCAAAATCCCATCTCAAAACAGGGAAAATCCAGGGAATTTTGCAAAAATCTGGAAAACACAGGGAATTTTTTTTCTTGTTATATCCAAACATATTTTCTGCTTTCAAGAAAAAATTCTCTTTGCGGTAGAAAGAAAATCCTGGAAAAACGGCACGAAAATTCACTTTAAACAGCTCTTCCATGTTTCTGCCTACACCCCTTCTTTGTCATCGGAATAGTTCAATTCGCACTCTTCTCCTCTCATGCCATCCATCTGCCACTGCCGCGTAGTGTTCTTTCTCTTCCGTTTCTCCCGTCGCGTCAGTTCAAAACAGGCATAAAATTCTTCCGCAAATCTGCGATTTTCCGTTTTTTTTTTTTTTTTTTTTTTTTTTTTTTCATATTTTATTTTTCCGATTTTTTACATCATCAAAAGATCGCATGAAAAAAAAATAAGATTTTTGTGATAAGGTCGCGAAAATAAATGCGATTTTGTCAAAAGATCTAGTGAAAAATGCTATTTTTCCAAAAGATCCCGAGAAAAATGCACTTTTCGTCAAAAAATCCCAAAATCACGTAAAAAACACGATTTTCGACAAAATATTGCAAAAAAAAAAAAAATGCTGTTTTTGTCAAGAAATCGCAAAAAAAATTCTGTTTTCGTCAAAATATCGCAAAAAATTCTGTTCTCGTCAAAAGATCATTAAAAAACGGCAAATTTTATCAAAAGGCCGCGAAAAAAATCGGCAATTTTCGTCATAAAGTCGAAAATAAACCCGGCAATTTTTGTCATAAAGTCGAGAAAAAATGGCAATTTTCTTCATTGAGTCGTGAAAAAAAACATGGTTTTCATAAAAAAAATAGCGATTTTTGTTAAAAAAAAAAGCATGAAAAACGCTGATTTTTGTCAAAAATTGCCGTTGACAAAATTATGACAAAAATTGCTGTTTTTTTTTTTTTTTTTTTTAACAGCAATTTTTGTCAAAAAATCGCAAAAAAAAAAAAAAAAAAAAAAAAAAAAAAAAGTTGCAGAAAATTTGCTGCAATATTGTCTTCAACAACTTTTTTTTTTTTAGTTGAGTGGTAAATATTTCAGTTTTTTTTTACTTATACATAATTATGAATGCAATTAAAAACCTACCATTAAAATATGGTGATGTTCTATAATATAGATGCATGCCGTACACAGAAAATTTTAGGAAAGAAGTAACTTTTATTTTTGTAACTTTTTTAGTAACGGAAAATTAAATATATTTCCCCTATTTCATGTTCAAATTGTTTACTGTTAGTGCACAATTAAAAGCTGAGCTGATTTTCAAATTTTCAGAAAATTTAAGGCATTTGATACCAAAAACTTTAAAAATTCACCAGTCTGAAATTTTGGCATCCAAAAATTGCAAATTTTGACAAACGGTTGTCATAAAAAATCAATTTCGTCAAGCATCACAGAAAAAAAATCTCCATTTTCATCAAATTATCACAGAAGAAAAAACAGATATTTAGTCAAAGCTCTGCAAAAAAAGCACGAGATTTGTTGAAGTGTCACAAAAAATGAAAATTTCGTCAAAGGATAGCAAAAAAACCCCACAAATTTAATGAAAGGATCCTGAGGAAAATGCGAATCGTGTAAAAAACACTAATTCCATCTATAAATCATGCAAAAACGCTAATTTCTACCAGAAATCAATTTAAAAAAGCACATTACGGCTATGAATTGCAATAAAACGTGATTTTTGTCCATGTAAAAATAATATAACACATAATTTTATTTAAATTAATTTGCAGAAAGTTTTTAACTCAATTTTTACATGTGCAGAAAGTTTTTGGTTTTATACAAGTCTGCTTACCACTATCTGATTCTTATTTTAGTGTTATTACTTACACTCTGATTTTATATCAATTATATTTGTGTTTTATTAATTTTTGATGGGTAAAATTTTTATTTTCTTATGGACTATCAATCAGATACGAATGTTGAACTATTTGCATATTGTTTTAAACATGTTAATCTTCCTTAAGCTGTGTTGAATGCAGTTAAAAATATATATATTAATTTGCTTACAATTATTTTAAAATGCACAAAATAATAGTAAATTGAGATGCGTCTTCAACTAAATTGCATTTAAAAAAAAAAAATCCTATTTGATGGTGTAAAAATTAAAACTGTGTGACATTTAGAAATTAATAAATTTCTTATAAAATCGAAATTGATTGCTGATGTTGATATGATGTCTGGACATGCTTTATAATACACAGTGGATTCTCATTATTAGGTACAATTTTGTTCTTCCTGTCATTTTCTATTAGAGTATGAAAAGTCATGATTTTTCTTTATCGGATTTTTAAAATTTAAATTATTTAATAACATTATTTTAAACTTTCAAGGCTGTAACATGCCATTTTCAACAGTTTTATAAATACAATTAAGAGAGAGGCTTGAAAATATGTTTTACGTGTACATAAATTGCTTCTGTGTAATGAAAACTTCAACTGCCTTAAGAACTCTCAATAAAATGCTGTGTTAACAATATTAAAATTACCATCGATAGCCTTACTCGACATTCATAGTTATCAGAGGAATTCCTGGGAAAATCAGGGGATGAATTTTTGGTTGTAAAAATCAGGGGAAATTGCAAAAAAAAAAAAAAAAAGTCCCCAAACCTGGGGCAATTGTTACTGTTCGCATACTTTATGATATTGCATCTGTCAACATCCATTCAGTCACTAGACACATCTCCTAACATCATGAGGTTTGACAATAGTTTAAAAAAAAAAAAAATTCACAAACAACATGAAAGAACATTTTTAATTGATATTTTAAC
The DNA here is from genome assembly GCA_964019185.1 of Maratus speculifer. Taxonomy (NCBI): domain Eukaryota; kingdom Metazoa; phylum Arthropoda; class Arachnida; order Araneae; family Salticidae; genus Maratus; species Maratus speculifer. The sequence goes on from OZ025303.1 coordinate 74,026,150, forward strand.
TTGTAGCCTACATATTATTCATAATGCTTTAAAAAGAGACAATAAAATTTTAAAGTAGAAATGAAATTCTTTCAGCAAACTACCAAGTTTTTAAGGACAGTCCCACAAGGCATGTAGACTTCATCTCTGTTTTAAATAAATTGTTTTCCTTTTAAAGTTCTGTTCATATTGTTTATTTAAGGGATGTATAAACTTTATATTTGAGATTATCTTGTTTTTATTTTATTTTGAAGAGATGGGAGTATCATGATATTGGTTTTAAAGTGTCGTTAATTGTTGATATGGAAAAATTGTACTTCCAGGAAAATAAATGCATCAGGGGATTTTTTCTTGGGAAAATGAGTATGAACCCTGCTACTGCATCAATTCGCCAAAACAACTCTCATTATTACATATTATTTTAAATATGTTTTTATAGTCCAGGAGCCGACAGCACAGAAGTCTAAAGTATCAAGCACAAGAAAAATAACCCTTTATTTTATGGAAAAGTAGTAAGAAGAAGGGAATCTAATGATCAATGGCTGCCAGAAATGGAGTTGTACATATGCCAAAAATTAATATCAACAGTGGTTCACTCATAGTTTTAACATTGTGCTTCCTGCTCCCAATCTTCCATGCCTTTGATTGTTAAACAAACACAATGATAAACCTACTAGTGAACCATTGGTAGTATTAATTTTTGGCTTATGCACCATTTTACTTCTGCCATACATCGATCATTAGATTCCCTTATTTCTATATAATAAAGGTTTTTTTTCCCCTCCCCTTGCACTTGACATCTTAGGTTTTTGTGCTATCAGCTTTTGGACTATTAGTACAATATTAAGAGGTTATAACTAACCAGTAGATGAATGCAAGACTAAAGCCAGAATAAGCATCCAGAAATGTATTAATAAATCTCTTTTGCAATGTAATTAATATATATTTGCACAAATAATAATAAAAATAATAACTTCACATCTGATAATATTATAAACCTAGATTCTTTTAACTCTTTAACAGACAAGATAAACAATCATTTATTATATATTTTTATTTTATCATTTTTTACTTTAAATCAGGAAATGTAATCATGAAGTTTTTAGTTGAGGCAAATTTAATTAATACCTTGTAGAGAATTTTTTTTTTTCTGTTTTACCTGAAACTGTTGCAATTTCTTTAAAATGGAGCCATGTGGGATCTTTTTTCTTCTCTGTCATGTTTGTATTTAAAAAAATTTCAAAGGATATTATAATTAAGTTGCATGACTTTTTTTTTTCTTTTTTTTTTTTTTTTTTTTTTTTTTTATAAACAATTTTTGAAAAAAAAAAAAAAAAAAAAAAAAAAAAAAAAATAGATTTATTCAAGAGATAATCAGAAAACATGCAACTTAAATGTAACCTAAAAGTCATGCAATTAAAATTTCCTGTAAAAACTAATAGTATAGACAAAATTATTATGCTGTTGTTAAAGACTACAAAATTTACTATAAAATGATGAGATCTATCTAGAAGAAAAGAGTTACACCTTCTTTGAAAAGCTAGGATTCGACTCATTTGTTTCTGTGTTGAATGTAAAACACTCAAGTAAAAATGAAGAGGACTCTTATCAATTGTTAATCCCTTCGCGACAGGAGTCTTTTACGAAATTTTTAATGTATTGTCACCAGATTTAAAAAACAGAAATTTGTGCTTTTTTAAAACGAGAAAATACTCCGATTAAATAAGCCAAGTTTTACAGTAAAATTCTACTGGCGGGGATAAACAAGGTTTCTTAGGCCTTTTTGCGGCACATATACGTGTAGCTCGTGCCCAAGGGGTTAAACAAGTCGGAAACTGCACATCAAATGAGATGTGTTCATACAATAACGAAGATTTGAAAATATTCAGATCTTGGTGTAATAGTGACTGCACTTCAGATGCAGTACAATATCCGAAATCTTTTGTGTGTAAAATAGTCATATTTACAGAAACTAATTATATTCCAAGTATTCATGCATAATATGTACCCCGATTTTAATAAATTTTGCAAAAATATAATTGTGCATGAAAAAAAAAAAAACTAATTTTTAAACAGGGCTTGAAAATTCTGAAAATTTTAAGGTTCCCAGCTGGGAACCTACATGAAAAATATAGGTTCCCAGATGAAAAGTATAAGTTCCCGAAAAAATTTATGTATGAGTATCTTAACAAAATTTTCCGTTTTATCGTGATTTTTAAAAAGAGATTTGCCTTTTTATCGCGATTTTTTAAAAGAAATTTGCCGTTTTATCGTGATGTTTTAACGAAATCTGCTGTTTTTCAATTTTTTTTTACGAGATTTGCCGTTTTTGTGATTTTGTAATGAAATTTGCGCTATTTCGCACGATTTTGTGGCAAATTTTGGAGCATTTTCACAATTTTTTGACGAAATGTGTTGTCTTTCGCTATTTTTGGACAAAATTTGTTGTTTTCCATGATTTTTTAACAAAATTTGTTGATTTTTGCGATTTCTTAATGAAATTTGCCGTTTTTCCCGTTTTTTCGACGAAATTTGCCGTTTTTTCTTGATTTTTTTTGAAGGAATTTGCCGTTTTATCCCGATGTTTTAAGGAAACTTGCCGTTTTATCGCGATGTTTTACGGAAACTTGCCGTTTTATCGCGATGTTTTAACGAAGCCTGTTGCTTTTCAAAAGAAAATCTTTACAAAATTTGCTTTTTTTGGGATTTTTTAATGAAATTTGCTATGCTTCATGCGATTTTTGAACGAAATCTGTCGTCTTTTAGATATTTTTAGACGAAATTTGCCGTTTTTCCTGATACAGCTCATATTCAAAATATTAGAATAATTGAGAAAAAGTAATAAGAAAAAATTATTTGTCATTTATTTATTTTTTATACTAAGTAAATGCAATTAAATTTCTTATAAATTAAATCTGGAATGTTTAGATAAGATTTTAACATTTATAAAATATAAAATACAGCACAATAAATTAGGTATACACCTTCCTTAAACACACCAGAATATTAGAATAAAATTTAGATTGGTTCAAAATATTAGAATATTTTATTTTACGCAACAATATTACCTTGTGAATATGAAGTAAATGGTAGTTAATATTTTGTAGCATCCCCTTTAGCTTTCATAACAGCGTACAATCGATCTTGCATACTATATACAAGGTGTTTACAAAGATTTCTATCAATATTAGCCCAAATAGACTTTATACGTGCCACTAACTCAGTTTTACTTGAAGGAGGATTTTCTTGAAGTTTTTTCTTCATTATACACCATAAGTTTTCGATGGGATTAAGATCTGGTGAATTTGGTGGCCAAGGAAGTATCTTAATGTTGCGTTGGCGGAACCAATTCTTAGTTGACACCGAGGTATGCGGGGACGCTTAATCTTGTTGAAAGATGAAATCATCTTCAAATAAATCTTCTGATGATGGAATCATGTAATATTCTAAAATTTCTTGATATATCAGAGAGTTAACCTTTTCGTAGACGATGCATAACTTTCCAGGTCCTTCTGCACTCATACAACCCCAAACCATGACACTAGCAGCAAATTTTACGTAACGTTTAAGGCATTCTTTATCAAATGCTTTTTGCTTCATTCTCCAAACTCGAATACCTTGATTACCACATGAAACACAAAACATACTTTCATCACTAAATAATATATTTTTCCAATCTTCATTGCTCCATAAACGTCTTGATTTACACCAATTCAATCTTACACGCTTTTGTCTTGCAGTCATGAGAGGTTTTGTTTTCGGTACACGAGATTCAAATTTAAATTTATGGAGACGTCTTAATGTTGTCGATGTAGAAACTTCAACTCCTTCTTCTTTCCATTTTCGGTGCAAGAATCGCACACTTTTAAAACGGTTTTTCTTAACTATACGCTTCAGTTTCCTGTCATCTCTAGCAGATGTTTTTGGTTTTCGGCCACCATTTCGGCGATTATTTTGAAATTTTCCAATTTTTGAATATTGTGTTAGTATTTTACTAACGCTCGATTGCGAACAATGTAAATAATTCGCTATAAAACATTGATTTTTACCGTGCCGATACAAATCAACCATACGAAGTTTAGTAGATTCAGGAATATCACTCACACGGCCCATTTTAAGACGAAAAAGAAACAAACTGCAAAAAAGAATACTGATTTTAAATAAAATAGTCTGAATTTAATCAATGATGCCACCAGTTAAGAATTGGTAATAATTAAAGGAGAATTAATGTGAAATATTCTAATATTTTGAACCACTTGAATAAATATTCTAATATTTTGACTTTTCAAAATAATTTTTTTTGCAATTAATCTTTTCAAAAATGATATTAAATTTAAGATAACAAGTAAGTTTAATCAAGAATAAGTTCTTAATAAAAATATCGTTTGCATATTTTCATTAAAAGACATTAAATTACCAAACGATATTTTCAATTTCTAAAAAAAAGGTAATTATTCTAATATTTTGAATATGAGCTGTATTTTGACACAAGTTATTGTTTTCCATGGTTTTTTTAACGAAATGTGCCGCTTTTACGCAATTTCTTAACGAAATTTGCCGTTTTTTGCGATCATTTAATGAAATTTGCATTTTTTCTGCGATTCTTTTGTTGAAATTCGGCCTTTTCCCGTAATATTTCGACGAAATTATGCATCCCCCGGGCCGCTTAAGAGCTATTTTTTTGCCAATTTTTTGCTTAATTTACGCGTTATAATGCGTCCGCGGCATTGCTAGCACACACAGCAAAAGGTTAGGTTCCCGGCCGGGAACCTTAGTGATAAAATATGCGTTCCCGGAAAGGATTTCTGGGTTCCCCGGGATCCCGGGAACGCTATTTTTCGAGCCCTGTTTTTAAATGTTTATTTAACCAATGTTGATATCTTGCTGAGTGACATTTACAATGGACTTTATGCATACAATCTAGGATCAATATTCATCTCTGCCAGTAGACAGTAGACTCCCTTAAATCTGCATATAATTTACAGGTGTAAACAATGAAACTTTGAATTCTGATGTAGGGCTAAAATTTGATTTTATTTTTATATCAATTCTAGGCTAAACTTAAATAAAATGTTCTTATTTTATGATTTTGATGTGAATTAGTAGTGCACCTTTATGAGGCAAATTTCATTGAATAATTTAGAAAAGAATGCATCTCATCTTTATAATCAATATTTAATAATACATTATTGATTACAATCAAGGATCGATAATCTGCACATCCATAATCCGTTTTACTTTAAGAATATAAACAGTGATATAAACAATTAAGAAAATTTACAAATTGGTGACCCAAAAATGATTTTTTTTTTTACAAATTATGTAAAAATTGAAAAAAAAAATCATAATAAAACATCTACTTAAAAAAAAAAAACTCTTTTATTTTATTAACAGTAAAAATCAAACTGTATTTCAGAAAATATGTAATTATTTTTATTTAAATGCATATAAGTATCTTTTTTAATAAAAAAAACTTTAAAATAAATTTTTTGAGGTAGCATATCAAATTAATTACTAGATTTCATATTTATCTTTTCATATTATACTGATTTAAGAATTAGAATGCTGTCTAGGAATAATCAAATGACCTATAATCCATGATACTTTATAATCCACAATATTCCATAATCTGCACAACTTTTGGCCCCAACTTGTGCAGATTATAGAACATTGACTGTATTTACTTGACCTTTGCTTTCCATATTTTAATCAATTAAAAAAATTATCTAAATTTTTCTTGTTTTAGTTTATTACTTTATTTAATTATTTTAATATTTTACTGTATTGTAAGAAACCTCAATTGCATTATTAATTACCTTGAAATTCAGGGTTGCTGTACCATCTGGAGAACCTGGAAAACACAGGGAATTTTAAAAACTCCTCCCAAAACAGGGAAAATCCAGGGAATTTTTAAAAAATTTTAGAATAAATTTTTTAGAATTCTTAAAAAATAAGATTTTTTTTGCTACTATATCCAAATAAATTTGCCCATTTGGGTAAACTGAGTTTGCGCACTCAACATAGAATAAACGCGTTGCAGTACAGGGAAAACACAGGGAATTTTTTTTTCAAGATTAGAGTGGCAACCCTGAAATTACTGTTTAAAATATGTAAACAAAGCAATGAGTAGAAATCCACAAAATTCAAAATTTCACATACCTCTGGTCCCAAGCTGTGCAGATTTGAGGGAGTCTACTGTATTCACATTTGAAAGTTAGCATAACAACACTCTATGGAGTTATTAATGCTTATTTGTTAAAAATGCCTCAAACAAATTCATTCTTATAGAAAAAGACAATTATTATATTAGAATGAAATAATAACTAATAGGCCTGATTGGGAACACACAGACTGCTGGATGCTTAAAAAGTCTGGATATTTGAGTGCTTCAAAATTTGTCATGAAAGAAAAATAGTGCATGCATTGTATCGGTGCAATTTTCAAAATCTTAAAGGAACCAATGGCTCTTAAAACCAAAAAAAAAAAAAAAAAAAAATCCAGTGGCCATATTGTGAAACAAACAAATAAAAACAATATACAGTCGAGTCTCTATATAACGAAATCCATGGTTCAGTCAAAAAATTTGTTGAATAGAGAACGGCGAAAAAATTTAGATTTTATGAGTAAAGTTTAAAATTTTTTTTGGGTTGTTTAATTAAGGTTTTGAAATGCTAAACACAAATCGCTAAACATAAATTTGATATATCTTTATTTATTTAAACAGTTTCAAAACAGAAAACTAACACTTCTTCAGTGTTTGTATGTACCGTTATTTTCTGGGTAAAATATCAACTTTTTTTTTTTTAATAAAAAAGTAAATTTAGTTCAAACGCACAAAAATTTCCTTTATTTCAGGGGAAGAACAAAAATTTTCAAAAATGCATACTCATCTTTGTTGAAACAAAGTCAGGCGATATCATGAAAGAATCCAATAAACATTTTGTTAAGAAGTGGGTTTTTAAAGGGGGAGGGGGGGGGAGTGTGGGATGAATGCTTATTTTGGATATGGATAAGGTAGCACATATGCAGCTATGAAACAGATACCAAGAATCAGCACAGGAAAATAAATTTCACAAATAAATTGAAGCATTTTCATTAAAAAAATGAAAGAACGTTAATTGATAAAATGAAAAAAATCGTTATATACTTCGCTATATGGAGATTATTTTTAATATAATCAATGAAAAATTGACCATTCCTAGTAAAAATTTGTTATATAGAGAATTTCGCTGAATGGAGTTTTGTTATAGAGAGACTCGACTCTATTTATATGGAGAAAAACAAAACAAACAATAACAAAAAGACCCTTAAGAATTTAAAATGAAAAATAATTTATTTAATAAATACAAAACACATGTACAATAAAACACAAACTAATTACATGAAATGTGTATATTTAATTTTAAAATTATTTAAATTTGAATACTAATTAACAATAATATAAATTTTAAATTACTGAGTCGGAAGATAAAGTTAGACTAATGCAGTTTTTAAAAATTATATAAGATAAGCAGCAGGGATACAAGTGTTGTGCTACAAATAACTGATTTACATCATTAAATTTTAATATTTTTCACCTTATTAAATCTCAGAAATTTTGTGTTATTAAATAAGTCAAGAGATACTTTTAAAATTAAGCAGTAACAAATGGTGAAGCATTACTTCATTCCTGTAAGCAATCGGAATCATCATAGTTGGGGAATATTGGGAAAATAATATTTCTTATTTTATTTTGTTATACAAAAGCTCCATATTAAAAATTTGTGAATGTAAGATTATTGTGCACCTATAAAAATCAAAATACACTTCAGACATTTATTTTCCTATTAGAAAAATTATTTTTAAAAGAAATGGAAAAAATAAAAGTACTCTCTGAATTTTTCAGGTTAGTTGAGCTTTTGGCTTAATTGAATACTGGATAACAGACCTTTTATTGAAGTATAAAATCAAAATTTCTTTCTGTATCTGAGAACATTTGTTTAATTTGAAAAATTTTGGTTTAATTTTACACACTCATACAATTTTTTTAATGAAGGTGCATTAAAATATATTTAATAATAAATATTTTGATTGAACAAAATACTGCCAACAGTAGGTGAAAATTAATAGTCGCCACTTGCCACATGGTAATTAAAATACAGCAATCAATCGTCACCACTCAACAAGCCACGATTAAAAAAGGTGCATTTCGCCAGCCCCCCCCACCAACTCAAATTTTTTCGACAATAATACCAGTCGTTTATACCTCGTTTGTACCCGTTTGTACCAGCAATCTTTTCGTTTGTACCTCATTTGTACTAGAGTAATAAAGAGTTTTTAGTGGGGGGGCTGGAGAAACGGCCAGCCCCCCCACCTCAACATTTAAAAAAATGAATAGTGCCAATCGTTTATACCTCGTTAGTACCCGTTTGTACCAGCAATTTTTTCGTTTGTACCTCATTTGTACTAGAGTAATAAAGAGTTTTTAGTGGGGGGGCTGGAGAAATGCCAGCCCCCCCACCTCAACATTTAAAAAAATGAATAGTGCCAATCGTTTATACCTCGTTTGTACCCGTTTGTACCAGCAATTTTTTCGTTTGTACCTCATTTGTACTAGAGTAATAAAGAGTTTTTAGTGGGGGGGCTGGAGGAATGCCAGCCCCCCCACCTCAGCATTTAAAAAAATGAATAGTGCCAATCGTTTATACTTCGTTTGTACCAGCAATTTTTTCGTTTGTACCTCATTTGTACTATAGTAATAAAGAGTTTTTAGTGGGGGGGGGGCTGGAGAAACGGCCAGCCCCCCCACCTCAACATTTAAAAAAATGAATAGTGCCAATCGTTTATACCTCGTTTGTACCCGTTTGTACCAGCAATTTTTTCGTTTGTACCTCATTTGTACTAGAGTAATAAAGAGTTTTTAGTGGGGGGGGGGCTGGAGAAATGCCAGCCCCCCCACCTCAGCATTTAAAAAAATGAATAGTGCCAATCGTTTATACCTCGTTTGTACCCGTTTGTACCAGCAATTTTTTCGTTTGTACCTCATTTGTACTAGAGTAATAAAGAGTTTTTAGTGGGGGGGGGCTGGAGAAATGCCAGCCCCCCCACCTCAGCATTTAAAAAAATGAATAGTGCCAATCGTTTATACCTCGTTTGTACCCGTTTGTACCAGCAATTTTTTTGTTTGTACCTCATTTGTACTAGAGTAATAAAGAGTTTTTAGGGGGGCTGGCATTTCTCCAGCCCCCCCCCCCACCTCAACATTTAAAAAATGAATAGTGTCAATCGCTTATACCTCGTTTGTACCCGTTTGTACTAGCAATTTTTTCGTTTTTACCACATTTGTACTAGTGTAATAAAGAGTTTTTAGCGGGGCGGGGTGGAGAAATGCCAGCCCCCTCCTCAACATTTAAAAAAATGAATAGTGCCAATCGTTTATACCTAGTTTGTACCCGTTTGTAGCAGCAATTTTTTCGTTTGTACCTCATTTGTACTAGAGTAATAAAGAGTTTTTAGGGGGCTTCTGGAGAAATGCCAGCCCCCCCCCCCCACCTCAACATTTAAAAAATCAATAGTGCCAATCGCTTATACCTCGTTTGTACCCGTTTGTACCAGCAATTTTTTCGTTTGTACCTCATTTGTACTAGTGTAATAAAGAGTTTTTAGCGGGCCGGGGTGGAGAAATGCCAGCCCCCCTCCTCAACATTTAAAAAAATGAATAGTGCCAATCGTTTATACCTCGTTTATACCCGTTTGCACCAGCAATTTTTTCGTTTGTACCTCATTTGTACAAGAGTAATAAAGACTTTTTAGTGGGGGGGGGGGGGGGGCGGAGAAATGAAAGCTCCACCACCTCAACATTTAAAAAAATGAATAGTGCCAATCGTTTATACCTCGTTTGTACCCGTTTATACCAGCAATCTTTTCGTTTGTACCTCATTTGTACTAGAGTAATAAAGAGTTTTATAGGAGGGGCTGGAGAAACGACCCCCCCTCTTCGCCTCAATATTAAAAAAAATGAACAGTGCCAATCGTCTATATTTTGTTTGTGCCCGTTTGTACCAACAATTTTTTCGTTTGTACATCATTTGTACTAGATTAATAAAAAGTTTTTTGTGGAGGTGCTGTAGAAACAGTCCTTGCCCCTAAATATTTAATAATATGCATAAACTCTTATCGTTTATATCTCGTTTGTACGATATACAGTTTTTAAAACATTGAGGTAGAAGCTGGTCCTTTTCCCCACGCAAAGTGAAAAACTTTTATTACTCTAGGTAAAAATGAAGTATAAATAATTGGCACTATCCGTGCCAATTATAACAACAGTTAATATTGTATGCATGCTTTTTAAATACTGATTTCTTTTTAATCATTCTAGTACAGCTTAAAACCAAACGAAAAGATTGTTAATATAAATGGATACTAAGGAGGTGAAACGATTGGAGCCATTTATTTTTTTAAATATTGAGAGAGGGATTTTCACCGTCTCTCCATCTCCCACAAAAAGCCATTTATTACTCTTGAGCAAATGAGGTACAAACAAGATATAAATAATTAACACTACCTTTTTTTTAATTATTTTTTCTATCTTTATAAGAAAAAATATCGTTTTCGGGAAAATTTTCGAATTCCGGTTTTCGACGGATTTAAAAGCTCTAGGAGTCAGAAATTCCAAAAACCAACAGTGAGTCTATTTGTCTGCATGTGACATAAATTTTGTGAGCACTCTATTTTAAGAACTAATGCATGGAATTTATAAAAAATATATATTTAGTTAGTCTGATATAAATTGGTGCTGATTAGATTTTGGTGTAAATCACACAACAGGTAATGCTGCTATGCTGCCTTTTGTGAGATTACCGTAATAACTATATCCAGAATGTCATCAGACTTCAGATTAAGTTAGTCCTTGACATGAATTGATGTTTTTTACGTTTTTGTGTAAACCGCTCGATAGATGGCGCTGCTATACAGCATTATTTGAAAATTTCTGCAATCGCTCAATCTTCAGGTATAATGCACAAATTTACATGAATTTGGTTAGTCCGTGACATGAGTTGACATTTTCTATATTTTGGTGTAAATTGGTTAATAGGTGGCGTTTCTATGCTGTATTTTTTTTAAGAATTCCTCAATAGCTCTATTTCAAGAACTAATTCACAGATTTCCATCAAACTTCAGATTCGATAAGTCCTTGACAGGAATTTATGCTGTTTATATTTTGTTGTAAATAGCTCTTCAGTTGGCGCTGCTATACAGCATTTGTTACGATATCTGTAACAACTCTCAAGAACTAATGCACGAATTTCTATCCAAATCCAGATTCAGTTAATCGTTGACATGAATTGGTTTTGTATACATTTTGGTGTGAATCGCCTAACAAGTAACGCTGCTATGCTGCATTTTGTCGGATTTACACGATTTTAGCGATGTTCATAACTCAAGAACTAATGCATGGAACTTCATATCATTAAAATTCTCTTGATGGGCATATGTTACAATTTAATTTTGGCACTGTAATGGAAAATTTCGAAAATTTAACATGTATGAGATGGAAGAAAGTTTTGGGATTGCTATTAGCGACCAGTTTTGAAAAGGATACTTCCCATTTCTCCAGCCCTTTTCCCCAATTTTTTTTTTTCTAAATTCCTAATTTTTTTTTTTTTTTTTTTTTTTTTTTTTTTACCATTAATTTTTTTTCAATATTCTACTAAAGCTGACGTGCAAACAAAAAGACTGTTGGTACAAATGAATACAAAGGAGGTATAAGCGATTTCGCTATTTATTATTTCAAATATTGAGACAGGGGTCTGGAGTTTCTCCATCATCACACAAAAAACCGCTTATTACATTGGTAAAAATAAGGTATAAAAGGGTTATAAAAGACTGGGGTTATCTATAGCTTTTTTTTCTTATTTTAATATTGAAATGTGCGCTTCCAGTGTCCTCAACTTACTAAAAACTTTTATTATTCTAGTACAGCTGAGATAGAAATGAAATCACTGTTTTTACAAACGAGTACAATTAAGATATAAACGATTGCAGCAATTTATTTTGTAAAACTAGCGGCCTTTGCCCGCTACGCTGGTCGGTTTATCTAAAGAAATCTTGAAGAAGTAGTTAGATAAGGTTCAGACATACATTAAAAAAAAAAAAAAAGCAAGTCGATCATTCAAAAAACGTTGGGAAATATCAAATATTTACTGTAATTTTTTAAGAAAAACAAAGTTTCGAAAAAAAAATTAAATCGAAAAAAAAATTACACTGACATATTAATGCAAGGAAATTTTCCCAGAGAGAAAATTCGCCTTGAATACAATATTTCAAATTCTTTTAATTGCTTATAGGCGTTAATGCCAACATAGTGAAAAAAAATTCCATGCTGGGAATCGAACCCGGGCCATCAGTATGGCGCACTGACGTTCTACCGACTAAACCACATGGAACGACAGCCAGCTTGAAACTTTCTCATACTTAAGTAGACTGGCGAAAACATAACGATAGCGCGTTTTAAAATCGCACAGTGACATCTATTGTATTTTATATGTACTAAAAAAGTTATGTACTAAAAAACGTGAGCAGCGCACCTAATAGTTTCTTTTGTTTCTTTTTGTTACTTTTTTGTCTGTTGTCCGATTTTGATGAAACAAAGCCTATACACTGCCCGGGAGTGTGCATTCTTCATTAGTGAAAACCGCATAAAAATCCATTCAGTAGTTACGAAGATAACCTCGAACAAACAGACAGACAGACAGACAGACAAAAAATTCAAAAAAAATTTTTTTGTGTTTCATTGGTTTTCTTTTATCGCCCTGACTCCATTTTTGTCAATTATCTTCAATGTACAGACACACCGGGTCCTACTGTTTTATTATATGTATAGATTCTAAAATTGGAGCTTCCCGTTTCTCCAGCTTCCCCTACCCCCACCTTATTAGTTCTTTATTATTCTAGTAATGTTGATGTACTAACTAAAAGAATGAAGTATATAAACGATAGGCTGTACTATTTTTTTAATATTGAGGTGAGTGCTAGTCGATTGACCGGAACCCCCCCCCCTTTCCTCTAAAAAAATTATTATTCTAGTACAAATGAGGTATACATGAAAATATTGAATGCACAAACGGGCACTAATGAGGTAAAAACCATTTGCGTTATTCAGTTTTTTAAATATTAAGGCAGGAGGTTGGCCGTTTCTACAGCCCCCCAAATACAAACTGTTTATTACTCTAGGACAAATAAGGTACAAACGGAAAGATGGATGGTACAAACGGGTACAAATGAGATATAAACGATTGACACTGTTCATATTTTTAAATTTTAAAATGGGTGTTTCTCAGCCCCTCCGCCCAATAAAAACTCTTTAATATTCTAATACAAATGAGATACAAACGAAAAGATTGTTGGTACAAACAGGTACAAATGAAGTATAAACGATTGCCACTGTTCATTTTTTAAAATATTGAGGTGGAGGATTGACCGTTTCTCCAGCTCCCCCACTAAAAACCATTTATTATTCTAGTACAAATGATGTACAAACGAAAAGATTTTTGGGTAAAACTATTACAAACGACGTATAAACGTTTGGCACTGTTCATTTTTGAAAATATTAAGGTGGGAGGCTGGCTGTTTTTCCTGTCCCCCATTAAGAACTCTTTATTACTCTAGTACAAATGAGGTACAAACGAAAATATTGTTGGTACAAAAGGGTAAAAACGAGGTATAAACGATTGGTACTATTCATTTTTTTTAAATGTTGAGGTGGGGGGGCTGGCCGTTTCTCCAGCCCCCCGCCCCCCACAAAAAACTCTTTATTAAATTAAACTCTTTATAAAATGTTCATTTTTGAAAATATTAAGGTGGGAGGCTGGCTGTTTTTCCTGTCCCCCATTAAGAACTCTTTATTACTCTAGTACAAATGAGGTACAAACGAAAATATTGTTGGTACAAAAGGGTACAAACGAGGTATAAACGATTGGCACTATTCATTTTTTTAAATGTTGATGTGGGGGGGCTGGCATTTCTCCAGCCCCCCCACTAAAAACTCTTTATTACTCTAGTACAACTGAGGTACAAACGAAAAAATTGCTGGTACAAACGGGTACAAACGAGGTATAAACGATTGGCACTATTCATTTTTTTAAATGCTGAGGTGGGGGGGCTGGCATTTCTCCAGCCCCCCCACTAAAAACTCTTTATTACTCTAGTACAAATGAGGTACAAACGAAAAAATTGCTGGTACAAACGAGGTATAAACGATTGGCACTATTCATTTTTTTAAATGTTGAGGTGGGGGGGCTGGCCGTTTCTCCAGCCCCCCCACTAAAAACTCTTTATTACTCTAGTACAAATGAGGTACAAACGAAAAGATTGCTGGTACAAACGGGTACAAACAAGGTATAAACGACTGGTATTATTGTCGAAAAAATTTAAGTTGGTGGGGGGGCTGGCGAAATGCACCTGATTAAAAAATCTGTTGTTGAACGTCAAGTAACAACTTTTTTCGTCAAAATACAACTTTTTTCATGGAAATATGCACCTTTACTTTGATTAAACTGATTAATTGTTTTCCCTACCAGATGCATCAATGACTTAACTGTATTATCAATATTTCGGCATTTCACCATATGCTTGCTGTTCAGTTGGATTACTTTTTTAAGAAATAGTTTTATTCTGCAAAATATATTCATCAGGATGATACATGTTTGTAAAGTAATTTATTACTTTTTTCCCACCTGTATGCAAGTGGACTTTAAAGACACGAGGTGGAGCCTGTCGAAATTCGACAAAAGAAAATTTTTGAAAAAAAACTTTCATTTATTTATAATAAATCTACAAAATTAGTTACAGTAAAAAATACATCTTATATTGGTCAGTTTAATTCTCAAGAAAATATTATTTTAAGCTAAAATTAATAAAATATTATAAAACTCAATTACCCAAATTATTAAGCAAAATAAAACCGAAATTCACCAGATTTTTATAACAGACGCATTTTAATTTCTGTTTTTTTCCCTTTCAATTTTAAGAAAAAATGGAGTGATTTTGTTGCCACAATTACAAAATTGGTATTAAAAATTGTAAAAAAAATTAATATATAAAAAATAGATTGAGATACAGTTTTGAAACAAATTTTATTTAAAAATACATTTTTTTTTCTATATACAACATTAGTAAAAATTAAAAACGTACATTGTTTAGAAGTGTAAAATTTGCAGTACTAAAAATTGCAAAACCGAAATTGCATGGAAAAGGGTTGCACATTTTAATTTCTTTTTTTTTTTTTTTTTTTTTTTTTTTTTTCAATTTCAAGAGAAAATGGAGTAATTCTGTTGCCACAATTAGTGATCACATTATGTATTTGCTACCTTACCAGATACGGATCAGGAATCTATGCAGGTTATTATTGGAGGCCATGTTGTGAAAAGTAAAAGCTGTTTTTATGAAAAATAACATTTTTATTAACATTCTACTAATTGTTTGTTTTTTTTATTATTTAAAATAAAAATTATGTCAGTATGTATAATTTGGCTATTAGTTTGGTGATTTGTATAATTTGGTAAAATTGGTCGATGGGATAACAGAGTAGTACCGAACTATTTTATAGTGTATAAAAAGAAATTTTAACATAAACAAATTGTTCTAAGTAATTAAACTAAAAATAACATAATAAAATGAAGATAGGGTAGGTGTGCCAGTAATGGATAGTCTTCTAGTAATGGGCCTCTCACAGTTTTTGGTTTATAAAAAAATATTAGTTAAGCTTTTATTAATATTATTATTCTGATAACTCCTCCTTGCATGCTTTATAATTTGGATTGTTTTTTACACTTTTTATCAAAGCAGTTAGGAAGCAGAAAATAAAGTTTCACTGTTTTTTATTGAAAATCTTAATGAACATGCTAGGTGCTGACTTTACTTATATAATCTTCTTTATTTTCTAGTAGAAATTTAATATTTTTTGGGGGAGGTATTAATATAAAACTTTGAATTTCATATACCAATGATCATTTACAAAATTATATTTACTTTTTAAAGATTTTAGGAGGTCCCAAAAGCCCATTATTGGGCTTTTGACGTATTTCTATTATTTAAAATTAAATTTTTGTTTCTATTGAGAAATATAACTATGGTTGTAGTTAAATGTTGTTGAAAAATTAATATTCTATGAAAAAAACTGGAATATAATAACTATAAATAAAAAACATTTTTTAAAGAAATTCCTTAAGGGGGTCCATTACTGGCACATTTACTCTATGTGTATTAATATTGAAATTAACAAACCATCTTCTTTTATATTATTGATTTAAAGAACCTGTAATTAAATTGATTTCATATTTAATTCATTTAATTATTCAAAGATCATCTGTATTGTAACCATGGTTTATATCGAACATTTATGCACAAACACAAATATTTTTAGAATAATTAAAAATCTAGGTAACTTATTGTCAGTCATTGAATAGTGGCCACTTTAACTTTATACAAGCTTTTTTTTAAAGCATAAATTAGATTAATTAATTTCTTATATATATATATATATACATATATATATAAAACTGAACATACAATAGTAATAAAGATATAAATAATACTTTGAAAAACATATTAAACAGTAGTTTGAATATTTTTAACTATTTTTTTCAGCATGACAATTGACAAATAATTTAAATTATGATATGCAATTTTATTTCAACCTCAATATAATACAACAAAAAAAAAAAAAATATTTATATGAAACATAAATTATCATTTAAGCAGTTTTTATCTTGATTTAATAACACTAATATTTGCTTAAAAAAAAAAAAAAAAAAAAAAAAAATGTGTATGAGGTTTTTGACAAGTCATGTTAAAAACCCAACCCTGTTAGGTTTCTTTTCATAGCTCTTTTACATTATTTGGAAACAAATCTTACTTTCAGAAGCTTAAATTATAAAAAATCTCACTAAGGCCCCCTACACTGAAAAAATGCCTTTTAGAATATCATATATAGAATATATGATTATACAGCATTTTATATTGTATTTTTTTTTTTTTTTTTTTTTTTTTTTTTTTGTAAGTTTTTTTTCTTCAAATTTTAGATAAGCGGTCGTGGCCTTCCATAAATGATGTCATACTTTTTTATTCAATATTTTTGACCCCCCCAACCTCTTTGTCACACTTCACTATACCCCAGGGCCGTAGCTAGAAGTGAACAGTAGTGGGGGGGAGGGCTCAAGAGAATGTAGGAGGAGCTTATAATTTTTTTTCTCTCTCTCTCTCTTTGATGCAGAAAGATAAATTAGTGCATATTCCCATTGTAGGTACTATGTTTCTTGTTGAACTGTTGTAATAACTTCATTTTATGCTAAGAAAAGTATAGGATGATGAAAATTTTGAGTTTGTAACTGGTGCAAAATTAAAAATCATGTTAACTTTATATGTACAAACAGGATGAGGGAGTGTTGAAACACTTTTTTTAGATACAATTTAGTAACTCTGCAAAACTGTGAAAGGGTCTCAAAAATAAATTAGATTTTTGAACTGAATTTCATTTGAATTTTCAGAACAGAAATTCATTTAATGACCTTGGTGGAATCTTTTCCAGGACGGGCTCAGAATCTTTTAGGGAGGATTGAGCCGCCCATAGCACCCCCTTAGCATGGCCCTGCTATACCCCTCCCACCCTTTGTCACATGACACTTATTATTACATGATCATATACTTGCAGTTGAGAAACAAAGCATTATGTTATAGATCATATTTTAAATTTTATTTTAAAACTTAAATTGTGTTTTAATGATTCATTTATCTTTATTTTATGAATACAAAATACTTTGGTTTCAAAATATCTTCAAAAATTAATTTGCTGATTTTTAATGCTTTTACTTTAATTAACATGTGTGATGTCACATTTCTTCTTACCTCCTCCCACCCCCTTGTCACAAACTGTCACAATTTCATGAAACCCCTCCTCCAAGCGTGACATCATTTTTATGGATGGCCCCTAAGTGAAAAATTCTGCAATGAACTGCTTTACAGACCCCTAAAGACTGCAAGCACAGTTTGAAGACCACTGCTTTATAACATTTTCCCCCCCCTTTTACATGCACTTCCTTATCAAGACTTTTTCACATTATGAACATGCATGTGCTTTCTTAAATAGGATTTCAGAGAAAATCTTTTACTGCAAACCTTGCAAATAAAAGGTTCCCTTCATTATGAATATTGCAGAGTAAATTTAACTAATACTTTGTGGAAAATCCTTTATTACATATCCTACAAATGAAAGGCTTCCTTCCTGTATGAGAATGTTGATACAAAATTAACCGATATCGTTGTGAAAATCCTTTATTGCACATATCACAAACAAAAGGGTTCTCCTCTGTATGGATTTTGGAATGCATATTATGTATAGAATATATGATAGAATATATATACAGAACTTTTAAACAGTGTTGTTAATTTTGTTTTGTAAGATTTTTTTTTTTTTTTTTTTTTTTTCTGCTAAGAATTTAGATAAGCAAGAAATTTTGCACTGAACTCCTGAAGACTCTTTGTAGGCATAGTTTTAAGAACATTGCTTTATTACATTTTTATTTTTTTTACTTGCACCTCTATATCAAGACTTTTTCATATTATGAAGATGCATGTGTTTCCTTAAATAGGATTTCAGAGAAAATCTTTTACTGCAAACCTTGCAAATAAAAGGTTTTCCTTCATTATGAATATCACAGTGTATATTTAAGTAATATTTTGTAGAAAATCCTTTGTTGCATATCGTACAGATAAAAGGCTTCTTTCCTGTATGTGAATGTTGATGCGAAATTAACCGATACTTTTGCGAAAATCCTTTGTTGCACATTTCACAAACGAAAGGGTTCTCCTCTGTATGGATTTTGGAATGCGTTTTCAACTCAACAGCTTGAGAAAATCGTCTGTTGCAGACCTCACAATTGAAAGGCTTTTCACTATGTTTAAAGAGATGCCTATTTAATTCAAATTTATGTGCATATCGTTTATTGCATATCTCACAAACAAAATTTTTCTCCCCAGTGTGGGAACATAGATGCACAATTAAATTTGATTTTCGAGAAAATCCTTTATTGCATATTTCACAAGCAAAAGATTTCTCTTTAGTGTGAGTTTTAATGTGGGAACTCAGATGAGATTTTTGAGAAAAATTTTTATTACACACGTCACAAGTAAAAGGCTTTTCACCGGTATGTGTACGGTGATGCACACTTAACGTTGATAGACAAGAAAAATTTTTATTGCATATATTACAGACGTAGAAAGATTTCTCTGATGTATGTGTGAGCAGGTGCAAACGTAATTGAGGTTTTCGATGAAATCCTTCACTACATAATTCACAAATGAAACGTTTTTCTTCTGTATGTTTACGGAAGTGTTTCTTTAAACTAGCATTTCGACAAAATCCTTTATGACATACCTGACAGTTGAAAGGTTTCTTGTCTGCATGCAAATGAAGGTGATCAGCTAAATCTGATTTTTGAGGAAATCTTTTATTGCAAATTTCACAAACAAAAGGTTTTTCTCCCGAATGGATAAAAGAATGCCTATTTAAATGTGATTTATCTAAAAATCCTTTATTGCATACATTGCATACAAAAGATTTCTCTCCTGTATGAATGAAGTGATGCTTTTTTAAACTGTATTTCGAAGCAAATGTTTTATTGCATGTCTCACAAACAAGATTATTTTCCATTATAAAACTAAGCTTTAGAACATATGGTTCAAATATTGATCAGAATCAGGAGTCTTTCTCCTCAGGGTCCTGTTTTTGTGAAATTGTGAACAGTTTTTATACATTTGTGAAAAATCTAGTCCTAATTTTATGAATTTGAAATTATTGTTACATTCAGGTTTTATTATTATTATTATTATTATTTACTTTTAAGAAGATAGATATAGATAAAATGCATATATTTTCTTTATATATATAAAAGTGACAGATCAGATTTTATTTTTAAATGATTATTTTGTAAAAGGTTTAGAAGCTGGAAAAATTTTATATATTATTATTATTATTATTATTATTATTATTATTATTTTCCAGACAAAGAATTTTATGAAGAGTACTATTTTAGGGTTAAAAATTTTGCGAAAGGTCCTGTTTTGAAATGAAAAATTTTGTGAAGTGTCCTTTAAAGGATCCAATTTTTTCTTAAACAGATAGCTGAGAATGCTTCATTTCTTAAAAGTAGTTGGATATTTTAAAATTTACCAAGCACTCCAATTATTATTCACTTGTGTTTTGGGATGAGATAAAATAATTTCTCTAAGGGAAATTCTAAAGTAGAAATCACTAAACTACTTTAGTGGGATAAAGCCATTTATTTGCACTGTTTAACAAGAGACACTTATTAATTGAAACCAAAAAAAGAGACAAAACAGATTTTGTGGATTTCTTGTGTTTTTAAGTATTTAAAGTCACTAAAACTTCTTTTCAGATAAAAGTAAAAAAAAAGAAAACTTATGATATGAGTTTTCAGAGAAACTAGTTTACTACACGTATCACAATTATAAGGATTTGTTCAACTATACAAGTACCTTTTTCAATGTTCAGTTAATTTTTTTTTTTTTTTTTTTTTTTTAATCAATTATTACAGTTTTTTTTCAGCTTGTTAATCATTAAATCTAATATTGATGCATGAGGTTATTTTCAAAGCACTAAAAATTAACAATTTTTATTTCATGCAATTAGATCTTTGCAAGATTGATTCTATACAATGCTCGGCCATTTAATTCTGATATTGTTGTTTTTTTTCCTCTTTGCCACAAAAACAGCGCATTAAATTTCTCTTCACAAAACTAAGAGATTAGAAAACACAGTATCTGATGTAATATGTAAAATAAATGACATTCTACATTAAATTATGCCGCTATATTATTGTCTGATGCATCGCAAAAACTAAATTCTTTTTTCAGCAAGTGCCTGGCCAACTCCATCTGCTCATGTTCATGAATGCTCCAGAATCTTCAATGTTTCCATCTGTTAAAATAAATTAATATTAAATTAGATTAAATAGCCAAATTACATCAAATAATTGCACACATCAGTGATTCTCCATAGTGACACAATGCAGCTTCCACTTAAACAATGTTTTTCAATATTCTAAAATTAGAATGTGGATTTTAAAATTTGTCTTATCAAAAAATTTTAAAAATCTTGTTTCTCTAACAATCTATTCTCTTAGTAAACTTGTAACAAAAAACACAACAATCTGCAAAAAAAAAAAACCTCCATATATACTATTGTACAAGTCGAGGAATTTTGTTTATAGAATATCCCTGAAAATAATTAAATTCACAAAATTTCATAGTTGATAAAATCAATTAATTTTATTTTTCAAAATAGCTTAAACAAATTTTTTATTTACATATCGGTTGTTATCTAATGCTCGATTTAGTACAGAAAACAAGCCGTAAGTGATACCTTCTAGATATTTTTTATTGTGTTTATGACAAATGACCATTAGTACTGAACTGACAAAAATTCTGATTACAGAATAAAAAAATTGCTTAGACAGACCAATTTTTTTTTTTTCTCCTGATATTGAGACTTGGAAATAGATTTTTCTCCTTCAGATTAGTTAAAATAAACATTTTATTGAGAAATAAAAACGATAATGAAATAGTTGGGAGGGAGAGTCAACTCACTGTTTCCATTTGGATTTACATCAGGATGTTGCAGGTTAAAATTTTAAAAAAGTCATGCTGGTGTCTTTTAATAATTTTAGCCTTTTTTTTTGGGGGGGGGGGGGGGGGGCAAAATTGGCTTTTACGGTGAAACATTTTAATTATAAATTGCACATTTTTAAGTGTTTTTTTTTTAATTAGTTTTAAAGACATTTAACTGAGTTGGAATTTAATAAATTAACAAAATTTTGCAATAATGAAGATTATTAATACTGGAATAATGCATAGATTGAGCTTCTATTGATTTGTAGTGAGAATTGCAAATAGGTCAGCTAAATTTTAAAAGAACCATACCAATTGTTTATTTGGCTCACAATGATCTTTAACCCACTTTTTCTCATTTTTAGTCGCTGCTTTATACAATTAACTAATTTTAATATAACAAGTCTTATTATATTTCTCAAACATTTAAAAATTATACATAGTCATTTACTAAAAATTTCATTTTGGCATTACTTGGTTATGCCATCGACCAAAAAACTAAGCCAAATTATAAGGTTAAATGCTTACAATCGATGATTGTGAATGTCACATTCAATGACATTAAATATAGTACACATGTTTAAAATGTCATGAAATGATTTTTAATTTCATTTTTTATTTGTATTTTTATTTATGCTTTACTAATTTATTTGTTCTTTTGTTATTTAAACTAAAAATTATGTAAACATGTATAACTTGGTTGTTAGTTTGGCAATTTTTATAATTTGGCAAAAACGGTCGACATGATAACCAGTGTTAGAAATTAGCGGTTGTTAGTCGTCAAATGCAACTAAAAAATTGAATTTGACGACTACAAAATTATTCTCGGTCGTCAAATTTGGCGCCTAGCTTTTAAAAAAATATATTTATTTTTCGAAAACTAAAAAAATGGGGTGTGTAATGTGAAAATTCAGAATTAAAAAACTTCACGAATTTCGACAAATAGTGCTGAAGAAAAATAATTTTGTCAATTGTTCACATAAAAAATCACCAATTTGGGCAAAGGATCGCAAAAAAAAGTGATATTTTTTTCAAAAAATAGCAAAAAAAAGCAAAATTTTTAAAATATGATAACGGAAAAAAACGCGAATTCCGTTAAAGAATTGTGAAAAAAAATTCTAATTTCGTCAAAAAACCCATAAAAAAATGCAAACTTTGTCATAGTATAGCGAAAAAAAAAAAAACTGAAAATTTCTACAAAGGATTGCGAAAACAAATCTTAATTTCATTCACAAAATCTTTAAAAAAAAACGTGAATTTTGTCAAAAAATTACAGAAAAAATGGAAATCTTGTCATAGGATCATGTTAAAATCCGTTAATTCCATCAAAGGTTTGCGAAAAAACACAAATTTCTTCAAGGAATCGAAAAGAACCCCAGCAATTTTCGCCAAAGGATTGCGAAAAAAAAACGCATAATTAACGGGGAAGGGGGCTATTCCCAGCCCTTCGCCCTCTGCTGTAACCTTTCAAAAAATCTGTGAATTTCAGAATTTTTTTTATTACAGAATCACCCCTTGATTCAAATATAGATGATTTGTTATTATTATTATTATTTTACTAAATTCAACTACAATTACCAATACTAAAAAAGTTGCCAAGTTTTAATTTATTATTATTATTTTTTTTACAGATTAAGTGCATTTTTCAGTTACTTTTTTGTAAAATAGCAATAATTAGAAAAGCTTTACACCAGTTTTACAGTTGCTTCAGTTATTATAATCTGAGAAATTAATTTCTAAAATTTTAAATAAAAATAAATATTTGTGCTTTTCTAAAAACTAGTGTCAAGGAGATTATGGTTTGAATTTTCTGATAAATTAAGGTAATTATTTACTAAAATTACAAAAAATAGGTCATAAATCCGAAAATTCAGACATAAAATATATCGCAAATATCGAGAATTGATCGCCGATCTGTCGGCAATCGTTCTAAGAAAAAATGCCAATTTTTTCAATGGATCGTGGAAAAAATCTGAATTTCGACAGATTGAAAAAAAATCGTTGAAAAACAGTAAATTTTATCAACAAGTCGCGAAAAACGATGAATTACCGCAAAAGATTGAGAAAAAACACGGCCAATTTCGTCAATTTATCACGAAAAAAACATGGCCAATTTCATTAACAGATCAAAAAAAACATGGCAAAACTTGTCAGTTGTTTCGTAAAAAAAAAGTAAAAACACGGTCAATTTCATCAACAGATCGCAAAAAAAATGGCAAAACTTGTCAAAAGATCTTAAAAAATGGCAAGTT
Source organism: Maratus speculifer (assembly GCA_964019185.1). Lineage (NCBI taxonomy): Eukaryota > Metazoa > Arthropoda > Arachnida > Araneae > Salticidae > Maratus > Maratus speculifer. Next base: position 74,050,044 of record OZ025303.1, read on the forward strand.
TCGTCAAAAGATCGTGAAAAAACCGGCAAATTTCGCCAAAAGACCACGAAAAATCGGCAAGTTTCATCAAAAAATCACGAAAAATGGCAAGTTTTGTCGAAAAATCGCAAAAAAACGACAAGTTTTGTCAAAAAAAAAAAAAAAAAAAAAAAAAAAAGAACCCCACAAATTTTGTAAAAGGGACAAAAAAAAAAATACTGGGAGTGGATTTCTCTCCCGTCTCTGTCGTAACCTTCCAGAAAATTTGATGCAAATTTCAAAAAAAATTTTTAGTCAGAATTATTTCTAAATTATATACAGTAGGGATGCACAACCTGTGGCCCGCGATGTGTTAACAAATGGCCTGCGAACTTTGTCAATTTACAACTAGAAAAAAATGCATTTTTTGTGCAAAAGTCAAAGAAAAAAATTGTAAATTTCATCAATTTACCACGGGAAAATATAAAATTTCATCAGTCACTTAAGAATCGAAAATTTCATAGATCGTGCACGGAAAAATCGCGAATTTCATTGATCAAGTGGAGAAAATTCGCATATTTCATTCATCAGGTGTGAAAAAATCATGAATTTTGCCTATGAGGCTCGGAAAAAATAGCGAATTTTGCCGATCGGATACAGAAAAATTGCGCGTTATGTCGATTAGAAAGAAATCACAAACAAATCATCAATCGTCAAAATCAAAGCAAGAAAAATCGTCATATTTGTTGACGATGCATAAAAAATAGCAAATTAAACGCATCAGTTGCGGAAAAATCGCATGTTTTTTCGGTTTATTGTGTGAAAAAAAAACGCGAATTTTGTTGATCAGGCACAAAAGAAATTGCGAATTTTGTCAATCAGGGAAGAAAAAATCGCAAAGTTCGTTGATAAGGCACGGAAAAACTGCAAATTTTGTGATGATGCGTAGAAAAATTGAAAAATTCGTTGATTGGCTGCGAAATAATAGTGAAATTTAAGTTTATCAAGAAAAAAAAATCCTGAATTTCATCTTGCCGCGTAAAAAAATGAAGATTTTGTCAAAATTAGTTAAAAATCACAAATTTCGTTGATATGGCACGGAAAAACTGCAAATTTCCTCAGTTAAAAGTGGAAAAGTGCACATTTCGTCGTCGGACACGAAAAAATCGCGAGTTTTATTGATCGTCGTTGGTCAGACACGAGAATATCGTGAATTTCGTCGATTAGGCTCAAATAAAAATCCCAAATTTCGTCTATCTGGTGCAGAAAAATTAGGAATTTTGCCTATCAGGTGAAGAAAAATTGCGAATTTCGTCAATCGTCTTTATAAAAATTGCGAATTTGGTCAAGAAGGTTTATAAAAATTAGGGATGGGACGAATATTCAGCCACTATTCGGTATTCGGCCCTTTTGCCGAATATTGAAGGCTTGTTGACCGAATATTTAGAGATATCTCGCCGAATAGTGAAAGATATCTTGCCAAATAAATTTAGGATTTGAAGAATTTCATTTCTTGCAATTTTGTTTCCTCTAATCCAAATTGATTACTTCATTTATGAAGTCATTCTCATTCTTACTTGCAAAACATACAGTTATTCAGATACTAAAAAATATACAGCCTTTCTGTATTTCCTATAAAGGTTGGTGATATTTTAGAAAATGCTGCCCAAGCTGGAGATTTAATCATACAGGAAATGTCTTCATTAGAGAATATGTTACAATTCAAGATATAAAAACACTTATCGAAAAAAAAAAGAAACACTACCTTATTTTAAAACCCTCGAATATTTATTAATGTCTGCAAATTCCATACACATATAAAAAAGGCTCTTATGAAATTCATAACTTATTTTCTATGAAGTGAGAAATGAAAAAATTCATTCACTAGGTGTATTAACGAAGATTTATTTTCAAAATTAAATATCAAATATTACTATACCAAATACAACGATACATCTGAAAACAAAACTGATGTCAAACTAGATACATATTAGTTGACACAACTTGCTTTATGAAGATGGTTTTATAAATATTTAAACATAAATTCTAAATGCTGAACAAAATATTTTTTTTAATTCTATAGTTTTCTTTTTTAAATAATTATTTGCATAATTACTGGCTTAAATATGTAACATTATTATGTATATATTTTTAATTTACATCTTCTTTCATTCATGTTGTTATCAATTTCTGTTTATCCTTTTAATGCTTGTTGAATTAGTGGAATGTTGTATGCGCCGATTCAAATGTCAAAGATTTTATTAACATATGCATTCTACTTTAAGCATAACCTTTCACTTTAACGTAATTTGTAATTTAAAGATTGAAAACTGATTTCCAAACAGCCTCATTCTTACGAATTTGCTTATTATTAGGGACACAAACTCTTAATGATCAAATTTACTTCATTAAAGGTTACTTCAGAAAATATTTCTTTGTGAATTCTGAGAGAGAGAGAGAGAGATTAAGAATATTATTAATTTTCGATGCAAGAAAAGATAAAAGTATCATTTGATAGTAAAAGTGAAATACATTGTTCACATTTTAATGGAAATATTTTACCATCCAGACTTACTGAAAATCAATTTGATGTACAATAAGATAAAAGAATATAATGCAATTTGATAATTTTTTTGTGTTAAAATAAGTGTTTCAAATTTCAGAATACATTTAAAAGCACATTTAAGAGTAATAATTATTAATGAGTGCTTATTTTTTAAATTATATATAATCAAAAATTTTTTTCTTTATTGGGAAAAAAAGTTAGTATTCGGCCTAAAATTTCAATTAATTATACGGCCGAATACCACTATTCGTCCCATCCCTAATAAAAATCGCGAAATTCGTCGATATAGTATGGAGGAATTGTGAATTTTATCAGTCATGTGAGAAAAAATTTCAAATTTCGTCGATCAGCTTCGTAAAAATCGCGAATTTTGGCGATCGGCTTCATAAAATTCTCAAATTTTGCTGGTCAAGCGCGGAAAGAGAATCGATTTTCTCTATTGGCGATTCAAGCACTCGAATACACCATCTGGTGGAGAAAAGATGTAACTTCTCCATTCAGTATAATGCCGTGTAAGCTCATTGCATTACATGCATTTTAAATTTGTTCAGAATAATTATTCTTTCGCATAATTTCAGATTTCTTGTGACATTTGTGTTCTGTCTTATATGACGAACTAAATATTATACGAATTCGAATATCTATAATTTTTAAAACATTTATAATAAATAATTGTTTCAATGAGATTTTAACATTAGTTAAAGGGAAATTAGAGGGACAGTTATCCTGTATCGAAGGCTGCGAGCAGCGCCTCTATAGGCCGTTTTAGTTCCCAATTGGCTTCGAAAAAAATCGCAAATGTTGTCGATCAGGCTCAAAAAAATCTTGAATTTTATCGATCGGCTTTGAAAAATCGTGAATTTGCCAATTTGTTTTGAAAAATCGTGAATTTGCCGATCGGCTTTAAAAATTGTGAATTTGCTGAACGGCTTCGTTAAAATTGCTAATTTTGTTGATCAGACGCGAAAAATTTTTGGATTTTCTCGGTCGGCTTAGTAAAAATTGCAAATTTCGTCAATCATGTGAAGAAAAATCGCGAATTTCGCTGATCAGCTTTGTAAAAATCACGAAATTTGTCAATCGGCTTCGTAAAAATCGAAAATTTCATCGATAAGCCGCGGAAAAATCACGAAATTTTATCATTCATGTGAGGAAAAAGCACAAATTTCGTCGATTGGTTAAGTAAAAATCGCTAATTTTGTTGATCACGTGTGGAAAAATTGTAAATTTTCTCGATCAGTTTCGTAAAAATCACGAATTTCGTCGATCAGTCGCAAAAAATCACAAATTTTGTCGATCATGTGAAGCAAAATTGCGAATTTCGCCATTCAGCTTAGTAAAAATCACGAATTTCGCCCATTAGCTTTATAAAAATCGCTATTTTCGTCGATCGGATTCGTGAAAATCACAAATTTCGTCGATCGGTTTCATAAAAATCGTGAATTTTCTCAATTGATTTTGTAAGAATTGCAAATTTTGTTGATCAGGCACAGAAAGATAAAAAATTTTCGATCAGTTTTGTAAAAATTGCAAAATTTGTCGATCACTTCGTAAAAAGCCCAAATTTGGTCGATCAGGCATGGAAAGTGGCAAATTTTGTTGATCGGGAGTTGAAAAATCGGGAATCTCAGTGAGTGAGGCACAGAAAGATCTTGTTGAGGTGCTCCTTCCCTCTCCTTCATTCATAAATTTTGCATTTTTTTTTGGCATTAGCCACTTATCATTGTTTTTTCGCACTTTCAATAAAACAAAACTTACTCTCCTGAATAAAGTCAAGGAATATTATTACATCTTGAGAATAAACCTTGGTATATCTCATATATATATAAACATAAAAACTGCTGATTTATTCTCACCAACTGAATTGGATATTTTGACTGGGTAAGCGAACCTAAAGGGGTATCCCCCCCCCCCCACCTCCCTCTGAAAACATATTTTTTATCTGGTTATAGGTCACAGATCACCTTCAAATTTGAATTCTCTCTATGTTATTGATGTGGCCCTCGACCACTCAGACATTTTTGTAAGTGGCCCTTCATTTGAAAAGGTTGTGCACCCCTAATATACAGTATTACAATAATATTAATATGAATTTTAGAAACTGCAAGTAAAATTCTAAATTTGACGCCTAAGATTTTTACAGCAGTCGTCATTTGACGCCTGCGTTTTATCTCCCGATTTCTATCACTGGTGATAACCAAGTAGTACCTTCATTTTCCAGTATTAAAAAGAGTATTATGAACAACATATACACTCTTTTAAATAACAAAATTAATTTTACTCCAAAAAATTTTATTTGTAATTTTTTTTTTCTAATTGTGCTCTTTATTTTATACACTTACATGTACTAAAATCTCCTCATGTTATATCCATCCTTAATTCTCTTATCAAAATTGTTCATTCTGAGTTTTAATCTGTCCATATGTTGACATATCTAAAATAAGTTACATAATTGCTTGATAGTTGAAAAACCTTTTACATCACTCGTTATCAGAATAACGATTACTTATTACTGTGCGTTTTCAAGTATTAGGTCATAAGAATACGATAATTTTATTTATTAAATACATATAAGCTATTTGGTTTTAATCAAGGATATAATAGAGGGTATATGGAGTATATGTCGTATAACATTCTGGATTTTCTTAAGGAATGCCATGTACACTCTGTTTCTCAAGAAAGCTGTGGTAATACAGTAGACTCCCTCAAATCCGCACAGCTTGGGACCAGAGGTTTTGCAGATTTTAGAATTTTGCGGATTTCTGGTCATTGCTTTGTTTACATTTTTAAAAGGTAATTTGAAGTAATTAATAATGGAATCATAAGTATAATGAGTGCTTACAATATGTTAATATTAAAATAAGTGATAAACTAAAATAATAAAAATTTAGATAGTTTTTAAAATGATAAAAATATTAAAAGCAAAGGTCAAATTAATAATCAATAATGTACAATTAAATATTCATTATAAAGATGAAATGTGTTTTTCCTAAATTATTCAATGAAACTTGCCTCATAAAGGCACATTACTAATTCACATCAAGATCATAAATTATTGAAGCTTTATTTCAGGTTTAGCCAGACTTAATAACTAAAAAAGCTTGATTAATATATAAATATACTTGGTAAGATTGTGATTACCAATAATATCAGCAATATCTTTATTTTTTCAAAAATAAATTATTCTTTCTTCATGAAAAATCATGAATTCAATAACCTTAACAAAAATTACAAATTAAAAAATATATGGAATTGATATAAAACTAAAAAAGTCAAATTTCGCTCCTACATCTGAACTGAATGTTTCATTGTTTACTGTGTTGGGTATGAACGCGCTCACTAAACGAAAACTCACGAGTTTCGCTCACTATTTGTGAACTTTGAACTGAACTTCGCTCACTATTTTATAAACGAGTTTGAACTGAATGGAAACTCAAAAAATAGACGAGTTTGAACGAAATTTACGTTCAAATTTACGTTCAATTTTTTCATAATTTATTTAAAATTTTTCCAGACCTTAGTACATTTTTTCCCTCTTTCAAATGCCATTTAGAGGCCTACACGACCCTCAGGACAAATTAAGTCTGGATATTACTTCTTTGGGTAGTATCCTAGTCTTACTTCTTTCTGCAGACTCGGTTCGCGCCGAACCGGACATGGGCTGTATACAATTTCGACGAAAATTGATATATACAGTAAACTCTCTACACAAGGTGGACTGTGTTTTATTTCTCCATAACATGGAAGAAGGATTAATGATACTAATGATAGCTGAAACATTTACAACTAACAAAGGTTCATTAAAAGCATAAACATCGCACCCAACGGCACTTCTGCATAAATAGAGATTATAAACAGACTAAGGTAAGTTTTTTTGGCCAGAACTCTTCCGTAAGAGTAAATATCGATGTCCTGTAGAAATGAACTCGGGGTCGGGCCGGGTTCGGTGTGAAATTTCAACCTTTTTTCCCAGGCCGGGCCAAGCTCGGGCCTTGATTTTAGCTATTATATCGGGCTGGGTCGGGCCTTGTTTTTAGCTATTATATCGGGCCGGGTCGAGCCTTGATTTTAGCTATTATATCAGGCCGGGTCGGGCTGCTAAATTTTCTCTATGAGCCGGGCTGGGCTCAGGCCGAAATTTTTATTTTAATATCGGGCCGGACATTTTTTTTTCTATGGATCGGGCCTGGAAATTTCCGTCCGTGCATACCTCTGTCTTACATATCGAATAATCAATTGATTAGTTCACAAAATTTTGTAAATTTGGACAATAATATCCAAACATTAAAAAAAAAGAAAAAAAAAATAGTGAACTTTTTAGTGAACTTCGTTCACTTTTACAAATGAGTTTGATTTGAATGAGTTCATTTGAAAATTTTTGAGTTTGAACGTGAACTTAAATCAGTTTTCAGAAATTGAACGTGAGTTTGAGTTAGTTCGTTTATTTTGTGAACGTGCCCAACACTGATTGTTTACATCCGTAAAATATGTGCGGATTTTAGAGAGTTACGGATTTTAGGAGTGCGGATTTGAGGGAGTCTACTGTACATCTTAGACTGAACCCTCTACCTTGAGCATATTCTCTTTGCTTAGAAGATACATCCTAGCTTTTTTCATTATACCACTGGTTTTAATCGATTTTAAAAATAAATTAAATAGTATGTAAGAATGTTTCGAATTTGAAATGTGACATCTTATCATTGTTTAATATAATCTTTAAAATGTATAGCATTATAGCATATGTTAAGATATGTAATACAGAATTTCAAACTAGCACTTTGGAGTCTAATTTTATGTATTCTTCTGAATATTTATAATTTATTCTTTTCTTCTTCTTCTTTTTTTTTTTTCTTTGATATGATGCCTTTACAATCGCTTTCTAGCAGTTATAAAGACTTTTTTTTTTTTTTTTTTTTTTTTTGTAGAAAATATTGTTTATTAAAAATTAAATAATCCAAATTTAACATGAATTAGATATAAACCACCTTAAAAAAATAATACTGGCTTTATTTTATGGTTAAAATCAAAATAGTCAACTGGATTTTTTTTTTTTTAGCCTGGCTGAAAGCCGTCAACCCTGATATTTATCTTAAAATATCCGGAGATAAACTTTAAATTCAGTTTAATTTCGCATAAGGTAGACATTCATCACTTTTTATTGCATTATACATAAACAAATAGAAGGATATCCACAAATTTTAGTTAAAATAAACAAAAAAAAATTACCTTTAAACCTTCGTTTTCAAATTTTCAAAAAGGTTTACTTAAATTTGGTTGGTTGGTTGGTTGGCAGGCGGCTTTAGAATTACTTAAATCTGGACTTGAAAAACCAAAACAGAGAATCAATTGAAATCTGCAAGAATCGAATGTGGCCAAGTTTAATCGAAAGTTTTGCGTCATAGCAGCATGAAACGAAGTAAGAAGCAGGAGGGGAAAGTAGTGTTAAAATTTTGCCATGCGGATTTTTTGACGATAGACGGCGAAACCGCTGCTAGCAGGCTGTCGATCAATGCTTCTGCAATGCTTTTCAATGGGAAAAATGGTCAATTAAAAAAAAAAATTACGAAAAATCTGAATTTTTAGAAAGTTGTAGAAATGAAAATCTGGTTAATTAAAGTTTTCTTCACAACATACATATTTTTTTATAGGTATTTGGCGCTTTATTTTCGTTTTTAAGCCATTTAAAATACGAGATCATTCTGACAAAAATCAAAGGGCAGGCCATTTAAAAACATTGAATATCGCAGATTCAAATGACTATTGGAAGTTAGTTGAATATCGCAAAGAAACAGACTTATAATTTTTATAAATTAACTGTTAATCAAATATTTTGGAGTAAATTTTAATTTCGCGTATAGTTTTTAGCTCACAGGCTATCATAGTCTGAGAGCTTATGTGCCCGTCCGTTCTCTATGTTCGTTCGTGCGTAACGCGATAACTCGTGATAAAAATATCCGATCCACTTGAAATTTTGTATGTAGGTATATCCTGACAAGGCGCTTCCCTGATTAGTTTTTGGAGTTCATTCGATATGTATAAGAGGGGGGAACGGGGGCTCATGCCCCTCCCCTTAATGGATAGAAACGGGATTTTCATGCAGAATTAACAGTTTTCGTTCAAAATTTAGATTAGGATCATTCTGATGAGGCGATTCCGTGACTGTTATTAGGTGTTCATTGAATAAGTATAAATAGGGGGACAGGGGTTCTAATGCCCCTCCCCTTAATTTATATAAATGGGTTTTTCAAGCAGAATTTTCAGATTTCGTTCAAATTTCTGAATAGTTTTGGAAGTTTAATGGTTAAGTATAAAAGAGGGGGATAACTCCTTTTAAATTATATAAATGCTAAATGGGTTTTTATTAAGAATTATCTCATTTGCTCTGAATTTTGGATATAGATTTTTTATATGATAAAGCATGTCTTTGATAGTATAGGAGGTTCAATGATTAAGTATAAAAAAGAGGAAAGGGGAGAGCTGTTTCCCCTTAATTTTTTTTCGAACGGAATTAACCCTTGAAAATATAAGGCTTTAATGTACAATTGGTATTTGTAGCCTGTGAGCTCAATGCCATCACTTTAACTGGGCAGTATTCTTTATTATAACCTTAGACCATTTTAATAATCCATAACTTTAGATATTTATGCAATTAATGCATGTAGAATTAAAGCTAATTTTTATTTTAACTATTTGGAGCAAATGCTTATTCATATTATGAATGTCTTGTGTGTCACCCCCACTCTGCCTCCCCAGGGGGGCACATTTTTAATTTCTTTACAAAACCAGTCATGTGACACATCATTTCAAAGGTCTGCAACTGCTTATTCATATTATGGATGTCTTGTGTGTCACCCCCCACTCTGCCCCCCAGGGGTGCACATTTTTTATTTCTTTACAACACCAGTCGTGTGACACATCGTTTCCAAGGTCTGCAACTGCTTATTCATATTATGGATGTCCTGTGTGTCACCCCCCCTCCGCCCCCCAGGGGGGCACATTTTTAATTTTTTTACAACACCAATCGTGTGGCACATCATTTCAAAGGTCTGAAACTGCTTATTCATATTATGAATGTCTTGTGTGTCACCCCCACTCTGCCCCCCAGGGAGGGCACATTTTTAATTTCTTTACAACCCCAGTCGTGTGACACATCATTTCAAAGGTCTGCAACTGCTTATTCATATTATGGATGTCTTGTGTGTCACCCCCCACTCTGCCCCCCAGGGGGGGGCACATTTTTAATTTCTTTACAACACCAGTCGTGTGACACATCATTTCAAAGGTCTGCAACCGCTTATTCATATTATGGATGTCTTGTGTGTCCCCCCCACTCTGCCCCCCCCCCAGGGAGGGCACATTTTTAATTTCTTTACAACACCAGTCGTGTGACACATCATTTGAAAGGTCTGCAACTGTTTATTCATGTTATGCATGTCTTGTGTTACATCTCCCCAAAGGGGGCACATTTAAGCTGTTGCATAGCTTTCATCGCGGGCTTTGAGCGCGGCGACCGAATCTAGAAATTCCGTAATGAGAGAAAAAAAAAAAAACCCTAACACTCCGGCTAACTTCATTTCATTTCGCCAAATTTCGGCACTTCGATAGACTTCTCATTTATTCATTAATAGAAAAAAAATTGTTTTCTTATCGGTCATGACGCTCAAAAATTGTAATATTAAATAAGGATAATAATAGTAAAATAAATAGTATAAAGTATAAATAATAGTAAATTAATATCGAAGAAAAAGAAGAAACTTGAATTAATATAAAAAAACTGCATAAATAAAAAATAAATAAATAATTATGGTTGCATAAGTTGATAAAAAATGCTCTGCAATAGCTTTACCGCTTCAGTTCCCGGAGTGCCACACGTATTTATATACATTTTTTAACTTTGCTTCTATCTTTTATTTGTGACTGTGCAGTAAAAATAAATCTATTAATCAAAATTGTTCTTAGCTCATTCAGGAATTTTTGCTTTTAAATCCCCATCTTTTCCATCCGACATTCAGGCCAATGTGAAAGGCAAGGGGGGGGGGGGGGTCGCCCTGAGATTGAGGGAGCAGCATCAAATTTTTTCTACCAGCACCATTTTTTTTCCTTCTATCTCTACAAGAAGAAAGTACTGGATTCGTATAAATTTTCGAATTCTGGTTTTCGACGGATTGTACACGTTTTAGGGGTCAGAGATTCCACAAAACATGCTTTTATAAAATATCTGTCTGTGACAGACATTTTGTGGGTTCCCTATCTCAAGAAAAAATTCACGGAATTTAATAAAAATTTATATTTAGGTAAGACCCTGATATAAATTATTGCTGATTAGTTTTTGGCGTAAATCGCTCAACAGGTGTCACTGCTATGCTTCATTTTTTATGATTTACGCAACAGCTGAATCTCAAGAACTAGCGCACGGATTCCAATAAAAATTTAGTTTTAGTTAGTCCCTGATATAAATTGATGCTGATCAGTTTTTGGTGTAAATCACTCAACAGGTGACACTCGCTGTTATGCTGCATTTTTTACGGTTTACGCAACAGCTGTATCTCAAGAACTACGTACGGATTTTAATGAAAATTTATATTTAGGTAGTCCCTGATATAAATTGATGATGATTAGTTTTTGGTGTAAATTGCTTAATATGTGTCGCTGCTATATTGCATTTTTTAAGATTTATGCAACAGCTGTATCCCAAGAACTGCACAGATTTTAATTAAAAAAAATACGTATGGCACTCGGGGACTGCCGCGGTAAAGCTATTGCATAGCATTTTTATCAACTTATGCAATTATAATTATATATTTATTTTTTATTTATGCAGTTTTTTTGTCTTTGATATTAATTCAAGTTACACTTTTTGAGCGTGATGTCCGATAAGAAAACAATTTTTTTCTTTTATTGAATAAATGAGAAGTCTGCCGAAATGAAACGACGTTAGTCGGAGTGTTAGGTTTTTTTTTCTTTATTACGGATCCCTATATCAAGAAAAAATTCACGGAATTTAATAAAAATTGATATTTAGGTAAGACCCTGAAATAAATTATTGCTGATTAGTTTTTGGTGTAAATCGCTTAACAGGTGTCACTGCTATGCTTCATTTTTTATGATTTACGCAACAGCTGAATCTCAAGAACTAGCGCACGGATTCCAATAAAAATTTAGTTTTAGGTAGTCCCTGTTATAAATTGATGCTGATCAGTTTTTGGTGTAAATCACTCAACAGGTGACACTCGCTGTTATGCTGCATTTTTTACGGTTTACGCAACAGCTGTATCTCAAGAACTACGCACGGATTTTAATGAAAATTTATATTTAGGTAGTCCCTGATATAAATTGATGATGATAGTTTTTGGTGTAAATTGCTTAATATGTGTCGCTGCTATATTGCATTTTTTAAGATTTATGCAACAGCTGTATCCCAAGAACTAATGCACAGATTTTAATAAAAAAAAATACGTGTGGCACTCGGGGACTGCCGCGGTAAAGCTATTGCATAGCATTTTTATCAACTTATGCAATTATAATTATATATTTATTTTTTATTTATGTAGTTTTTTTTTCTTTGATATTAATTCAAGTTTTTTCTTTTTCTTTGATATTAATTCAAGTTACACTTTTTGAGCGTGATGACCGATAAGAAAACAATTTTTTTTCTTTTATTGAATAAATGAGAAGTCTGCCGAGATGAAACGACGTTAGTCGGAGTGTTAGGGTTTTTTTGTTTATTACGGAATTTCTAGATACGGTCGCCGCGCTCAAAGCCCGGGATAAAAGCTATATAATAGCTTAAATGTGCCCCCCTGGGGGGGGGGTGACACACAAACATCCGTAATATGAATAAGCAGCTGCAGACCTTTGAAATGATGTGTCACACGACTGGTGTTGTAAAGACATTAAAAATGTGCCCTCCCTGGGGGGGGCAGAGTGGGGGGTGACACACAAGACATCCATAATATGAATAAGCAGTTGCAGACCTTTGAAATGATGTGTCACACGACTGGTGTTGTAAAGAAATTAAAAATGTGCCCCCCCTGGGGAGGCAGAGTGGGGGTGACACACAAGACATTCATAATATGAATAAGCATTTGCTCCAAATAGTTAAAATAAAAATTAGCTTTAATTCTACATGCATTAATTGCATAAATATCTAAAGTTATGGATTATTAAAATGGTCTAAGGTTATAATAAAGAATACTGCCCAGTTAAAGTGATGGCATTGAGCTCACAGGCTACAAATACCAATTGTACATTAAAGCCTTATATTTTCAAGGGTTAATTCCGTTCGAAAAAAAATTAAGGGGAAACAGCTCTCCCCTTTCCTCTTTTTTATACTTAATCATTGAACCTCCTATACTATCAAAGACATGCTTTATCATATAAAAAATCTATATCCAAAATTCAGAGCAAATGAGATAATTCTTAATAAAAACCCATTTAGCATTTATATAATTTAAAAGGAGTTATCCCCCTCTTTTATACTTAACCATTAAACTTCCAAAACTATTCAGAAATTTGAACGAAATCTGAAAATTCTGCTTGAAAAACCCATTTATATAAATTAAGGGGAGGGGCATTAGAACCCCTGTCCCCCTATTTATACTTATTCAATGAACACCTAATAACAGTCACGGAATCGCCTCATCAGAATGATCCTAATCTAAATTTTGAACGAAAACTGTTAATTCTGCATGAAAATCCCGTTTCTATCCATTAAGGGGAGGGGCATGAGCCCCCGTTCCCCCCTCTTATACATATCGAATGAACTCCAAAAACTAATCAGGGAAGCGCCTTGTCAGGATATACCTACATACAAAATTTCAAGTGGATCGGATATTTTTATCACGAGTTATCGCGTTACGCACGAACGAACATAGAGAACGGACGGGCACATAAGCTCTCAGACTATGATAGCCTGTGAGCTAAAAACTATACGCGAAATTAAAATTTACTCCAAAATATTTGATTAATAGTTAATTTATAAAAATTATAAGTCTGTTTCTTTGCGATATTCAACTAACTTCCAACAGTCATTTGAATCTGCGATATTCAATGTTTTTAAATGGCCTGCCCTTTGATTTTTGTCAGAATGATCTCGTATTTTAAATGGCTTAAAAACGAAAATGAAGCGCCAAATACCTATAAAAAAATATGTATGTTGTGAAGAAATCTTCAATTAACCAGACTTTCATTTCTACAACTTTCTAAAAATTCAGATTTTTCGTAATTTTTTTTTTTTAATTGACCATTTTTCCCAATGAAAAGCATTGCAGAAGCATTGATCGACAGCCTGCTAGCAGCGGTTTCGCCGTCTATCGTCAAAAAATACGCATGGCAAAATTTTAACACTACTTTCTCCCTGCTTCTTACTCCGTGGATGAGACGACGCACACCATGAAGATAGAATAAAAGAAGGAGAACGGAGAAGATAGGCTTTTCCCAACAGAACTTAGCCCCAAAGTATTGCCCGGTGCATAGCGTGGCGCTAGTGATGCTGCACTGACTTTCGATCACATGACTTGTTTGACTGGTCTCTCGACTAGTCTGCTAGCGGGACGTAGGGGGCGCTAGATTTCATCTGCTGCCAAACCGCCGGAAATGCCAGCCAGACTGGGAAAGACTTTAGGGGCGAAAGTGGAAGCGCCGTCTTTGTTCTCCTTCTACTATATCTATCTTCATGCGCACACGAAGCATGGGTGGGTGTTGGTTCGTTTCGGTTCGGCTGTCTGGAATTTGTTTGCAGGAGTTTCATTGTACCCGATATCGTTTGTTTTGTTACTTTTACACAATTTTGTGTATTTTAAATGTAAGATTTTTCCTTTCTAAGTAAGTATTGTATGTGCAATTAATATAATTTAAGATCGTAGCCATGTTTCAAATTCAAGGAGGGCTTTAAGCTTTTGTTTTGATCTTACATATGGTAAATCATAAGCGATATTTTATCGTATAGTCGTATATCTATATATGTTGTTGACATGTATATTTAAGAATGTAACCTTTTGAAAAATTCAAGGAGAATTTTTTTTTAATTTTATGTTGATACGGTATGAAAAAGCCGGATTCGTGAAGTGGATAAGCTTAACTTGCACTTGGATCAGGATAACCAAAAAAAATTCAACAAAATAACTTCTTTTGTTATTTAGAAATAAATATTAATTTTGTAAAAATCTTATCTTAAAGCTGCTCTCAAATCCAAAATGGCTATTATGCTTGTTTGTTATAGAGATCTTTGATCTTTTCAAGATACAGGAAATGACCTTGACAAGAATAAGGCATTTTTAATACATAGTTTCTGGCACTTTATCTACTGTTTAGTAACAAAATTGTTTCAGTAATTAGCCAATTTATTTAACATAACAAAAGCCATTTACATTACACAAATGGGATTATTTTGTTCAAGTTTTCAAAAGGATGTTATTTTTAACAATTTCAGCTTTCAATATAGGGTAGATATGCCATTAATGGGCACCCAGAATTTCTTATAAAACTTTTTTTATTAATAGTTATGATTATTATGTTCCATTTTTTAAAATATTTATCATTTTATATATGGCTTAAATGGCTATTGGCATATAAAATTAAAATTTTTCATCTACTACCAAGTCAAAAAGCTGCAAATTTTGCAAGAAAATGAAGAATATATAAGAGGGGGGCTCTGCCCCCTGAACCCCCCGGTCACATTTTTCTTTAAAAAATGTATAATATTTAAACATTCAAAACAGTTCTGTTCAAGTTCAACAGTTCTGAAATTGTACACATACCTTTTTTAAAAACAAAACCAGTCTTTTTTTAAATAAAGAAAGAAATCAATAATAGATTTTCTAAAGAAATATATATTAAGTTTTGAATGAAAATGGCCATTTTCATTTATATTTAATATGTAATTACTCGACCAATTCTCTTCGTAATCCAACCGTCTAATAACACACAAGAAATTTAATTAACTTCAAAGTGCCAGAATTAAAATTCTACAGTTTCTCCTCTTCTCGTCCAATAATAAAGCTAGAAAAGAAAGAACGAACTGAGCATGCGCCGCAAGCTCCCGCAAACGAGGGAGAAATCACTTCTTCATTCTGAGGGGTTGCCGAGAAGAGCGACAGCGGAAAGCAAGGCGTGGCGTAGTTATCACGCGCAAAAAAAAAAGCAGCTAAGAAGTGGGTTAAAACTCAGTTTACCCCATCCATAAATTATGTGCGGATTTATGGGAGTCTACTGTATATTAAATGAAGCCGGCTGTTAGCATGGTCAGTAAGATTTTCACTGAAAAACAATGGACTTCGAATCATTATTTTATACTTTGTGATTGGTTTGATTTTGCATACCAACAATGAGATTTTAAAATATGCAAAGGGGAGTTATGGAAAATAAGAAATTTTTATTTATTTCTTTATAAAGCAAAAAAATTGAGCGGAGCCCATTACTGGCACATCTGCCTATATTGCAGACGTCTATCAAATTAAAGTGTGAAAAAAAAAAAAAAAAAAAAAAAAAAATTAAGCATTTCAAAATATTAGTAATTTGTTTAACAATAAAATTCTACCCTTTTCTTAGTAAATAAATAAATAGAGCATTGAAACAACATTTGTTCATGTTCATTTTGCTTTCTACATTTAATGTATTTTTCTTTTTTAGAAAAATTTATTTTGCCAACCATGTAATTTTCAGTATGTTTGTTGTTACCCTGGCAAAAATCTCTCATCATTTAGGCATTTTTCCCCTATATCATACCAGCTTTTATTTTTGCACTAAGTAAATTTTAAATGCCCTTTTTTTATGAGTTGAATTTTTATATTTTAAATAAAGTAAAATCACTGTAACTGGTGGCAATAGGAACAACATATTTGATTATTTTTCACTTGCAACTCATCTCAAAAAGTCAAAAATAGCTTTTTAAAAAACTCTTTAAATACAGCAGAGTCCTCTATTCCCAGATAATTGGGACCAAACATTGTTCGATTTAATGGGAATTTGCACTAGGTGGTTTTCTTTAATAATAATCAATGTATTAGACTTATTAAGTGGAGAGAGATCTGTTAGTGTCAGCTGTATAAAGCATTGATTTGCTTGTGGTGAACAAGTTCTGTTATTTATAATAACTTAATTTAAATTTGCTTAAAATATAAATGATTCTTCAAATAAAAACTACAAGTGTGATATCATAGCAATAAGTATGCTTTTTCTCCATACATAAATCTGAATCGATCATCACAAAAAACAAGCTACTTAGTCAATTCAGTGCTCTTCATCGGAAATTAAAAAGAAAAAAAAACAGTGACTTCTTAAGTGTGCGTAAATTAGTTTTTTTTGTGTTTAACAGTGATTAAAAAGAAATTTTACGCATTTGTCTAAATGGAACTGGCATGTATTGTAACCAGCTTTCATTCCAATTTGGCTGCAGCCGTTTTCATCAAACTTAGGCTCTATGTATGTCTCTATTTAACTTCTTTGTGTAATAATGAATGTAAATTTTTTTTCACAAACATCTTTTTAATTTTTCCTGTTTTCAAGTTTAAAAAAATTTATTTTTTCAGAACTTTATTCAGAATAGCTAGATTTTATGATCATTGTACATGAATTCAAAAGTATAATCTTTCAATTGATTTTATAAAATGTAGATTGTTTATAGATGTTTAGTAAATCTCTTTATTTTCATTTTATGACTCATTGGGACATGGAATCAGTTTTTCAAAGACCTTATGTTTACATAAAGTTCTGTGTAGCTTTGATTTAAAATAAAAAAAAATCTTCTGTAACTGGTTTAGTCTTGGTTCTGTTGGTAGGATAAAAGGGTAACTGACTTTATTCCAGGTAAGTGGTCCCCTTTTTTTCTCCCTTTTAAAATTACTTCTATTCAGTATGTGAATCGTAATTAATCAGGGGTCAATGCATGTTTTTTTTTTCTTGGGATTGATTTCGAGAAAAGTGAATATGAAATATATTTTGTCATGAAAATGCATTTCTCAAATTCAAACTAAATATTAACTCCTTTAAATCAATCTAATAAAATTTTCTTTAATGATGGGTTTATTTTGTTTAAATATTGAACATTTTAAAAGAAATAATAAAAAGTACATTTTTATTGAAAGGAACTCTTTGTGAGAGGGACTATTTTATGAAAGAGCCTAATTTTCATGCAAAAGTGCTACATAAGTCCCAAGTTTTGCCTGAATCAATCCTTGACAGTGCTACCTGGTGTCCTGATTTTCAGGGATTACGGAACCTGTGCTGCATTACATTGGATACCAAAATTCTTTTTTTTTGTTCCTTTAGTACAGTGATGCATAACCTTTTTGCCAGAAAATTGTTTCTCACCAGAATATTTGAAAAGAGTCGTTTGTTTTATTTAATAGCAAAGATTTCGTCATAACTATAAGGGAAAATATTCTCCATAAAAATAGTGATATCTTTGTGGCCCGCGGGCCAAAAGTTGTGCACCGCTGCTTTAGTACTTAATGTTCATGTTTGCATCAAGTAGAACACAATACAGTAATTGGAAATTAGGGGGCTATTTAGCGAAGCGAAAAGACCCGCTCAATAATCTTATTCCTATGGAATAAATATATAAAATATCTAAGTTACATTTCCATATTTTTAAAATTTTTTTCCCATTGCATACATGAGATTGACCTATAGAAAGACATTTTTTAACTTTTTCGATTTTTTAATGAGAATTTGTTTGCTTTCAAAACCAGAAACTTATTCTTAAAATGAAGGTCTCTTCATTAAAAATGTCGGTGCTATTTTTTTATTACGTCGACCAAAGATTTATTGCTAAACAATAAGATTAAACGGCAATAATTGATGATCATGAATGTCACATTAAATACAATACACGTGTTTAAAATGTGATTTTTATTTCGACTTTTTATTTAAATTTTTATTTATATTCTACTAATTATTTATTTTTTCGTTATTTAAAAAACAAATTATGTCAATGTGTATAATTTGGCAAAATTGGTCAATGGGATAACCAAGTAGTACCAAAATGTTTAAACTGTCAAAAATTGGTTTAAACCGTCAAAAACTGGCTTAAACCATCAAAAAAGTGTAATGTGCTTTAAACATTTTAAGAACAAGAGAGAAACATTGAGTAATTTTTTATTTAAAATTAATTATACTGTAATTTTAGAATTACAAAAAAATTAAATTACTTTAATTGCAATAAAACATTGTTTTTTAGAATGTTCAAACAGAAAAAAAAAAATGATTTTGTACAGTTAATAATCTGAATCAATTTTACCCCACAGCATCCTATAGCACTTACCAGTTTAGCACATTTATTTACACCCAAATGGTTTATGAGTTTAGAGTGTATGAAGCCAAAGTTACAAAATATTCTCTCAATTGGTGCTGAGCTAGTAGGGCTTGATAGCAGAAGCATTGCTAGTTGAGCAAGTTTAGAGGCAGGCCAAATTTTCAGATTTATGACAATTTTTTTTCTTTTTTTTTTTCCTTCCAGAAATGATAATATACAATACAGTAAAAGTGAATTTTTAATATTACATCTAATATTGTATATTTGTGACAGATGTTTAATGTGAAATTTTACAGATCAGTGTAGTATTTGAGGTTTTTGACAAGAGGTTTTAGCCATGACGGTTTAAACCATGGTTTCAACCGGATAAAACCGCACACTATCAAAAACTTGCCAACCCTGATAGTTTATATATGTTAGAATAGAAATTCGAAGAAACAGTTATAGCAATCTAAATTTAATTTAATATGAAATTATATTTAAAGCAGAAAGCTATTAAATTTAAAATATTTCAGCAATATCTTCCTCACATTCTAAATTTGCTACTTTAGCATGGCATAACAATAAAGTTTTGAAAGAGTATTTGTTGATAGTTTATTTCAAATCTTAATTTATAGTTTATTTCAAATCTTAGTTTGCACAAATGAAAAACTTGAAGAAAATCTTTCAATAGCAGCACTACTTGCTGGACATATTTGATGGTGTGCTTAAATGATTAAATTTGTGAAAAGTTCAATTTGAAGGTGAAATGCTATTTGAGAGACAAATAATTTTATGAAGGGTCCTGTTTGAGATTAAAGAATTTTGTGAAGGGTCCTGTTTTAAGATAAATTATTATATGAAAGGTCCTTTAAAGAACCTAAAATTTTCCTAAACATATCCCTGACTTAAGGCAAAATAATTAGGTGTGTAATTTTTTATTTTGTTCTTAAATTCCTAAGGAAGACTGAATTGTACTTATTTTTCAAAGATTTAAAACATTTAATATTAATTAATAAGCAAATTAAATTAAAATATTAAATAGTACACTGTTAAATTTAATGTTTATAACATTACTATCCTTATTAGCGAGCAGATTTTATTACATATTAAAGACAAATAGGTTTTTTCCATTTTTGCCGTTTTTTTTCATTTTTTCCCTGGTTTTTTCCAGTTTTTGCCACTGTCCTGGCAAAAATACCTTTCTGCCGGCAAAAATGCCAACCCTGTAAGTAACTCAAGACAGATAGATATAGACAGATTTATATATAAGCTAAAATCTTACTGTTTCAGCATTCTTTTTAAGGGGGGGGGGGATTCTGCTTTATTTTATATCCATGTTCACAAACCTGGAAAATCAAACTATCAAAACTAATTAAAAAAACTATATATATACTGTTTTGGAGTTGTGTTGAAAAGAAAAAGCAAAATCATTACAATTTAGTAGTTCATTTTGCTGTGTAGTCCAGACTCTAAAATTTTCTTTGGGAAAGGTGGAAAAATAAAGATGAAATTTTGCATTAGGAATAATTTAGATTCTATGGATTCTAAAATAAAATTAAAGAAAAAAAAATTGCTTTTTTAAGAAATTTTTTTAAATTTTGGCTTTATTTCTGATTTTGCAGACATGAAAAATCTGAAATTCAAGTGGTGAACGATAACAAACTTTAACGATAATATCACTATTTTGGGTATCATCAATTCAGAATGAAAGAAATACAATTTCATATTATATTAACTCCTGTGTAAGAAATTAAAGGAAGGATATTTTAGAATTTTAATTTAGGCATATAGACCAGAAACATTTGAGGGGAGGGGGGGCTTCTGTTACAGAGCTATACTGGGATCTTTAGTTCTTTTGCCTCCAAAAATAGTACAAATTTAATATTTTTGCATTACCTCTGGCAAGAGAAAAGCTGAAAATTTAAAGCCCATAACCGTAAAAAGTGTGTGCGGTTGTATTTATTTTCACATTAATCATACTAATTCTAAATTGTTCCTGTTTTATTGCATAATTTGATACTTTTAAATTTATTATGTTTGGCTTGACAGCCTGATCCATTTTTTTTTATCAGACTGCTCTAGGACATTAAGGCCCAACACTAGTCGCAGAAAAAGATCTGGATGATAATGCTAAGTCTATGCGAGCGTTTTTTTTTTCAAATATCTTGCTCAAATTTTAATATTTTTACAAGATTTTTCTTGCATAGGATAGCTAAGGATGATCCACAGCCGGCCAAGTTTTTACTTTTTCGATTTTAGTTTCAGATTTTTTTTTAAAATTTCAAAACCAGTTTAAATTGGTTCTGAAATTGAAACTATCATAATATAAAAAGTAGTAATCAGTAATTTTCTCCATTGATTACTTTTTGTTATGTATGCTAATAAATAATTAGCTATATTTTTTTTTTCTCTATGGTTATTGAGTTTAGTAAGCTTTTGTTTTTCTTGCATTGTTACTTTGGAATGTAAGTTTTTGCATTTTTTTTTTTTTTTTTTTTTTTTTTTTTTTTTACTAGCGGCGCTGACACAGTTTAAATCAATTATTTTTTTAGAACAAATCTAATAATTATATTTTCTCATTTTTGAAATTTAAGTGTTTCAAATTATTAGATGCAAGTAATTTCTACTTTTAAGTCTTATCCCAGCAGTCACCACTAGACGAATCTAATCTAGGTCATGTTAGTACGCATGTAGAATGCAAATTTCATGTGTTGATGAACATATCTGAAACTCTAAAGAAAATGCTTAAATTATGTAAATTTAACAAGATAAAAAGATTAAAAATATGCAATATTTAGAAGAAAATAAAAAATACTTTCCTTTCAGAAACACAAATTTCATTGAAATTTGCATTTCTCATTGACCTTTAAGATTTAAGTCAAGCTCTAAGAGAATTTTCTTGATTTGGGGGGGGGGGGGGGGTATATTTTAAGAATAAAGAAGAAACTCAAGCTATAAATTCAAATAAGAAGATATTGATTGAAAAATTCGATGCTCATGAAGCACTTGTTTACATTTAACTAAAATATGCAATAAGATGTATTTAAATCTTCTGTTGCATAACCAAATCCACTACTTAGATCAGCTAAAAGAAATAGGGGGGGGGGGGGAAGATCAAGTTTTGTTTGTGACAGAATAGAAAAAGTCTCATAACAATGCTTAAAAAGATATAATTTTTAGTATAGACATTTAAAAGAATTAAGCATTATAATATATCTTTGAAGAAAAAAAATTATAGTCTGATGGCTGTTTAAGGGTGTATTTCGATTCAAACTGCTTATTTTCAGATTTATTTTTGAATTCATTATTGCTCTCAAATACAGTCCACCCGTAACGAGAAAGACCGTGAAAAATATTTTTCTCCCCTTAGTCACTATAGAAACGGCCTCGTCCACTTTATTTTAGAATGACCGCAGTACTGTTGGCTTCTTTTGTATGTACTAGGAGCGAAAAAAGGGGAGATTATCGCAGTCTTCGGATTTCAAACCACCTCTACCAGTTGGTATCGTCCGAAGAAGCAACCTCTCTCGGAGTTTTTCTCCTGACGGTAGGTCTGTACACCAAACTTTCAAAATCTCTTATTTGGAAAGTACAGAAGGTGCCGTGATTATCCATTCTTTGATAAATGCAGAAAATATTGAAAAAAAAAAAAGATTTTTCAGATTTTTTCAACCGATTTTTCCCAAGCGGGAGAAATGGGAACAAAAAAAAAGGGTCATACTGATAAGGTAATTGTTTATAACTCAAATTCTAATGAATTGAGCGTAAAAAGACATCACACGGCACCTCATACGTTCCTTCAAGAATCACCTCAGCAAGTTTCATGTTCCTACTTTTAAAAATATGTCTGAAATTGTATTCGAAAATTTCGAGCTGTTGAAGGTGGAAAAACGTTTTTTCGAATACACCCTTAAATGCTTTTATGGATGACAACATTTATATAACTACTTTCTATTTTATGATTAATGATTTGAGTAATAGAAATTTTTGTTTATTTTACTGTCACCTTTTTTTCTTTTAACCTGGCAGTTTCAGAAGAGAAGTGTTAAATAGCAACAGACAATACTTCTTGAATTATGTAAAGACTGTTAAATTCAAATCATTCGAAAAATTCTTAATAAAAAACTTTACTTTCAATAAACGTTAATTGTTCATGTTGTCTTCTAACAGAAAATCAGACATCTCATATAACAGGTATTTCAATGAAGTTATTTTGAATAGCCACATGAAAATAAAATTTTATTTATGAAACTACATCATATGTTTATTTCTAGTACTTGTAATCAAAAGATTGTTTATTAAGATCTTCAAGGTGTCAATATTTTATGTAGAGCATTTTATTTATGAAACATAAGAAATAGCTTTTACTAAAAATGTTTACATTTTAAATGATTTCAATTTTCTACATAGCTGATTGTATATTAAATAATTACATTGATTACAATTACTTTTAAATCAAATTATATTACTTATATATTCAAAAATATTTTTTTATTGATAGATATGCATGTATATGCAAATAGGAAGACATTTTTAAAAACCTGGTTTAAACCAAATAAACCTGGTTTTTTGGTTTTTAAAAAAAACTTTTATACCAACCCTGTTTTGAAGGTCACAATAATTGAAACTAGATAAAATTAAATTATCCATTTTTTTATTCATTGCATACAATATTTAAGAGTGTTATGTTTACTTTTATCTCTAATATTGGTTTGTTTATAGCATTTATTTCATGATACAGTTACATGGAAACCATCTTGATTTGCAGTAAAGTTTTATAAATTTTATGTTTTTTGAGATGATAAATTCACCATAGAAGTTATCACTTCAAAAAAAGAAAAAATATGGAAGCCATCTTCATTTACAGTGTACTTGCAGTACAATTTTATTAGAGCCGTACCGAGTACTCGGTAAATACTCGGTATTCGGCCAATTTGCCGAGTACTCGGTATTCGGCCAATACCGAGTAGTTGTAAGAATTTCATTTTTTAAGCATATGAATTGATAACTGATCTGTAAAAATTATTCAAATATCAATGTATAATATATGTAGTAATTCATAAAACTATTTACTCTGTATTTAACAATATGTCTGCAAAATATAAAAAAAGTTAAGAACAAAATCCCTAAAAAAATTTCACATTTATACAAATAAAAATACTTTTTTATGTATAAGAAAACAGAAACGACTTATTTTGGATAAAGAAACTGAAAATACAATAAATGCAATAAAAAATTAATAATTAAATTTATTATATTTCAAATTATGGTGCAAAAACACCTAACATTCTACATTATCAGTAGACAGGGCATTTCTTTTACTACTATAAATTTGGCCGGCCTCTATTATGTTCAGAATAAACAGTTGTTGAATGTGCATATAAGAGTTTTTTGCAAAGTTGTACATAATCGGATTTTTTTTTTTTTCCCCTCACCATGCAAATGGAGTGTCAGTTTTACAAGTCTTCTGTTAAGAAAGCCTGTAACTCTTTTTGTACCAATTCTTCATGCAGTGATTTTAAACTAGTGCTAGTGCCACAATCTTTTTGTTCATTCACAATTTCCTCAAAACATTGCCGGAAAATAGATGAACTTTTTGCTAGCATTTTCTCTTTTGGTTCGTTGACATTAGCATTCTCATATTTATTTTTAGGTGCATTCGTAATTATGTAAATACGTAGCACCTATTGTTGTCGTTCAGTCCGTCTGCATGTAATGACGCAAAAACTACCCAACTGAATTGTTTGAAATTTAAAATACATAATTATTACATAATTTTGTCGAGTCATTTCAAATTTTATAAAAGTCAGATGCATAGATCAATTACAGGGACAATCAAAAGAATTCCGTTACATTACGGTCAATGGGGAAAAAAGTTTCAAATGCATTTTAATTGTTTGAAATTTTAAATACATAATTATTACATAATTTTTTCGAGTTATTTCAAATTTTATCAAAATTGGATGCTTTGTTCAACTACAGGGACAATCAAAAGTGTTCTGTTACATTACGGTTAATGGAGGAAAATGTTTCAAATGCATTTTAATGGTGTTACACTCATTCGAACGTAATAAAATTGATATGCATCTATAAAGTACATATTATAATATACATTTTGCATAATCTGTGGTGCAAAGAATATTTGTTATTGATTTACAAGGCCACACAAAAGTATTCCATTACATAATGGTATAGGGAGAACATTGTTTGGTGCGCATTCTTATTGTAATTATTTACAATTTTATGAGATTGATATATGAGAGCAATATTTTAAAAACTTCTTTAACGTACGAACGCACTTCATTTGCTACGCTTCACATGCAATTCCCAACTTGTTTGTTTCTTTGGTGCATTTTCAAGTTCCAGATCATCTAAACTCATCAATTTTAGAGCTTGCCTTTTAAGGCAATTTTAATTTACACATTTATAATTTCCGTTGAAAAAGATTAGTTTTTTACTGAGATATTTAAAAAATAATAAATTTAAAATAACATAATATAATCTGTACACATAAAAAATGAAAAGAAACTGCAAAGCCAATACATTTTTTTTTTTTTAATCAGAAGAAAATAAGGTACAGACAGTTGCAAAATAAATATGAAATGTTTGCATTATTCAATGAATTGTTACAGTAACCAATAAACATTTTTATTTTTCATAGACAGATTTCAATGGTTGGAATAAATTGGAGGGTTAAAGAATGTTTAAATTTTATATTAGTTAATAACTGTAGTTGTCATGTATCAATTCTCCTTTTTTATTAGTTTTGAACTGTCAAAAATTGTCTTTAAAAGGTGCACAGATAAATTTCAAATTTAATGAGTTAATTTGTTTATACTATATATGTATATTATATTATATGTACAATGTACACACAGGTATAGATATGTGTACACAGTTATATTTATATATATGTACACCTAAACTCACATTATGCGCGCATCAGTGTTTCATTTTCTTATTATACAACTACTCGGCATTCGGTACTCGGCCGAGTAGTCAGTGGCCGAGTACTCGGTACTCGGCTACTCGGCCAAAGTACTACTCGGTACACCACAAAATTTTATAAGGGTTTTTTGAAATGAATTCAACATAGAGATTATCACTTCAAAAGGAATTACTGTAGACTCCCTCAAATCTGCACAGCTTGGGACCAGAGGTTTTGTGGATTTTAGAATTTTGCAGATTTCTGGTCATTGCTTTTACATTTTTTAAATAGTAATTTTAGCGTAATTAACAATGAAATTAAAACTATTCTGAAAGCTTACAATATAATAAAATATTAAAATAAGTAATAAGGTAAAGTAATAAAAATTTAGATAATTTTTAACATGATTAAAATATTAAAAGCAAAGGTCAAGTTAATAATTGGTTACGTATGATAAAATTTTTATTATAAAAATAAGGTGCATTTTTCATATGAAATTTGCTTCATAAAGATTACTAATTCACATAAAAATTATGAAATAAGGAAGTTTTATTTCAGGTTTAGCTAAACTTAATAACCAAAAAATTTTGGTTAATGCATAAATATATTTAGTAAAAAGATTGTGATTACAGATGATACAGCAATATCTTAATTTTTTCCAAAATATTTCATTCTTCCTTCATGAAAACACATGATTCAGTAATATTAATCAAAATTACAAATTAAAATATATATAGAATTGATACAGGGTTCGTACAGACTCCTTAGAAATGAAAACATTCCCAAGTAGTACTTAGAACTACTTGGATAAACAAAATACTCCTTAGTAGGGTTAGCACGGTTTAAACCAATTAATTTTAACCATGGTTTAAACCAAATGGTTTTTTTCTCAAAAAAACCAATTGGTTTTTTTAGAAGAAATCTAATAACATTTTCTTTTTTTTTTCTTTATAATTTACGTGTTTCAGATTATTGGACATAAATAATTTCTACTTTTAACACTTTATTTCAGTAATAAGTATTCTATATAGTGGGTTTAGGTCTTTTTTTATGCATAGGATTAAATCAATTGGTTTTTTCTATAAGAAAAACAATTCGTTTTTTAGAATAAATATGACATTTTCTTTTTTTCTTTATAATTTTCGAGTTTCAGATTATTTGATTTAGACAATTTCAATCATTTTTTAGAAGAAATCTAATGACATTTTCTTTCTTTCTTTATAATTTACGAGTTTCAGATTATTGGATATAAATAATTTCTACTTGTAACACTTTATATCAGCAATAAGCATTAGATATTGGGTTTACATCATTTTTTTTATGCATAGGATTAAAATCAGTACACATTGGTGAACATATCTATTGCTCTAAAGAAAAAACTTCAAATATGTAAATTGATCATAGATAAAATAAATTCAATATTTAGTATAAAATATTTTAATATTTTTAATAATGCAGATTATTTAATGCACAATGAACGCAATGATCTTTTAAGATTTTGCACAAGCTGTAAAAAAAATTTTTCTTTTGGAAGATTATCTTGAATAATTAAAAGCAAATACTGGTTGCTAGTTATAGCATTTTAATAATTTTTTTCCCTCTGCTATCTGCTGAATCTGACTAAAAATGTTAACTTCAAATTGTCACTCAGAAAGAAAGAATCCTAAGAAGTATTTCTAATTTATTATTTGAATAATTGTGGAAAAGAATATTTATCAAACTACATCCAAATATTTATTATTAGTAATCAAGATTGTTTATAAAGATTTACAGGGCATCAATGGTTCACTGTATAGAACAGTTAAAACTTTCAACATAAGACTGTTTGCTAAAACTGTTTAAATTGAAAAATGATTTTTTTCAATTTTCAGCATAAATTCACTATAATTATTAAATTTAAATTATTTTAAATGAAGTTACACTGCTAATAAACCAATAATGTCAATAATATCTGTTTTTATCAGTAAATATGCATGTATATGTAATAAGAAAGGATGTTTTAAAAACACCCAGTTTAAACCAAAAAAAAAATGTTTTTTTTTTTGGGGGGGGGGGGGGGGGTTGAAAAAAACCTGGTTTTTTTCCAACCCTGCTTCTTAGAAACTCCTTAAATTGTATTGCGGTTTTGCACGCGAGCGATATTGCTCTAGGAAAAATCTTTTATCCCGGATTATTGTAAATCTTTTGATCTATATTTTATTTATGTATGTGTACATAATTTAAAGTATTCAAGAGTAGATAATGGTGACTAGTATCTTACAAGGATATTAATAATGGTGCTTATATATTTTTTCTTTTTTTACTTTTCTATGTATGTCATGGACAACATTCACCTAAGAAAGTGCTTTAAAGCTGACACCCAAAATACAGTTTTTAAAGCTGGCATCTTTAAATAAAACAAATATTTAAAGCATTATCAATTTTCCAAATCCAAGATATCTTTGATATCAGAAGAAAGAAAAATTCATTCTAAATTGGTAATGCTTTAAATATTTGTTAGATGTCGGCTTTAGGTCACTTTATCTTATCGCTGCTCTAAAAGAATAAATTCAGAAGTGGTTATATTTTTTCATTAGCAGTTTTTTTTTATTTTTATCTTTGAAATTTTTTTTAAAGATGTATGCGATATATATAATAAGTGTTTTGAGTTTGACTGATCTTTGTGTATATGACCATTGGTCACTGCTTAGGAAAGTTGATTGTGTATTTTTTTATTTAAACTTACAAAATCACCAAGGTTGTGAATTCTGTGCAATTTCAGCACCAATAATTAGTTTCTAATATAGAAAAATTTGTTTGAAATGTTCTTCTCTCCAAATGGGGCATTAAAAATTGGGGTGTGCAAGTGCATGCCACATAAATAACAAAAATGACAAGTCCTTAATTTTTTTTGGACTCCTTGGATTTTTTTCTTCCCAACTCTGTATGAACCCTGTAATATGAAAATAATAATGTCAAATTTTGTCCCAACATCTGAACTGAGTGTTTCAATGTTTACATCTGCAAATTATGTGCGGATTTTACGTTTGCGGATTTGAGGGAGTATATGGTACTGTATATCGTTCATATTATAGACAATTTTCTAAATGAGACATGGCTTGTGTTTGTATTTCACAGTGTCTATCAGTTATAAGTCTTATCATTTTAATTTCATGTTGTTAAAAAAGACATCGCATTTTATATTAGAAATTATCTTAACTCCAAGTGTGTAAATAGTATAATATTTGAGTACTGCTGAGCCAAGCACTAAAGACCGGTCATGTGAGTGACAGATCTGAGTAAGACGAGTCTATTCTTGATAATAGGACTGAGAGCAATGAAAAGGGAGTTTCCCCTAATATTGCTTTTGTGGGGAATAGAGAGAAATTTCGTCTCCCCGTACCGCTTCCCTACCTTCAGAAAATTCCATTATTTTGGCAGTATGCCAAGACAGGTCTTTAAAACCTCAAGCAGTATATGTCATATTTCCAACAAACATTTTTCTCAAAATCCCATAGGGCACCATCAACAAATTGAAAAAGAATGAATATCTTTTGGATAACCCTATAAAAACTAATGTAGCAAAGTGCTTGATTAAAAAGCTTATTAAACTGTTTATTTGCATTTGCATGATGATAGCATGGTATATTCAGAGAAATTAAGATTTTTATTAAAAAAACCCCAAATATTGCCAAGCTTTTTATAAAAAATGTTCTTTTCAGAAACTATGATGAACGGTATTGTACACAGTACCCTGTAATCAGCAATCATAAAATAATATGCATAATGTATTTGTTAAATGTATAGAACAACTTTTGGGAGACTCAAATATAGCTTGAAAATTCTGAAAATTATTACGATAGTGTGAGCTTGAAATCTGTTCCCAAAAGGAAGGGAAAAGATGAGGGGTTGTATCCAAATATAGTAGTATGTGCAGTATTGTGTACTGGAATAAGCTTGAACCCCGAGGATCTTTCTGTAGCTTCAGAGCCACCCTTCCCGCTTTTCAGTGTCTTTAATTTGTGTAATTTCCTTTTAGAATTTGTCTGATTTCAGCATTTTAATTTCATCCTGACTTCCGCTAGTGTCTTACATTTAACCATGGGTCGGGACCTGTCAAACTGGTTTCCTCTAGACTTTCTAATATTCAGGGCGTATGTCAGGACCTGTCAGCCTGGCTTCCGTTAGTCGGAATAAGGGAAGAAAAGCTAAAGGACTGTGAACGGAATGAAAGTTCCACAAATTCAGCAGGGGTCCGACTAAATATCCAAGAACTGGGCGTTACTGCTTAACCACCTCAGTCTATTCCCAAGCAAATTTAGGTAAATATAAATTTTGTCCATTACTCTTTCAATCTTTTTTTTTTCATGCTGCTTTTTTATTGACTATAACTGTTGTACTTAGTGCTTAATTTGACACTTTTTTATTTTCAGTGTATATACGAATACTATCTCTGGACTTACTGGAGTTTATAAACACTGCACATAGGAACATCACTACATGTTTTATTTTGCTTGTTAAGATAAATAAATCTCACAGGTAAGATATAGGGAAATTCTACCTACACTACAGTTCTTTTGCTAGCTAAAGTACATGAACATCATTTTCTAATTTCAATTTTTTTTTTTTTATATATATAATTTAAAGGATGATTAGTGTTTCTACATGACCAATTTTCGGTCTTTAGTTTTAAATGTTTGCATTAATAAATGCAGTACACTCCCTAAAATTTGCACAGCTAGGGACCAGAGGTTGTGCGGATTTTAGAATTTTGAAAATTTCTGGTCATTTTTACATTTTTAAAACAGTAATTTGAATGAAATTAATAATGCAATTGAGATTATCATGAATGCTTAATAAAATAATAAATTACGTTTTTAAAGCCAAAGGTCAAGTAAATAATCGATAATGTATAGTTAAATGTTTATTATAAAGAAGAGATACATTTTGTCTAAATTATTAAATGAAACTTGCCTCATAAAGCTGCATTGCTAATTCTCATCAAAATCATACAATAAGGAAGTTATCTGAATGCCGACAATCCAGAAATTTATAATTCTTTAGATTCATTCTAATAAAACATTTGTTGTTGTCAAAGTATTTCTTTCATTTTATAATTTATAATAAATATCCATTTTAATAATAATAAAAAATAGCTTATGTAAATTTAATTTTAAAATGTAATTGTTGAAATTTATTTAAAATGAAGTTTTATTTCATTTAAATTAGTTGTAATTTAGTTTTGTTTAACTTATTACATTTTAAAAAATTAAAATTTTGTTTAATCATCCAATTGACAATAAAAAAATAAAATAAATAAACAGAAGCAAGTAATAAAAGGTTTAAGGCAACATCACAGGAATACTGTCATCTTGCATGATTTTATATATATATATATATATAATTTTATAGTAAATCTTATATTTATTTTTTGTGAGTGTAAAAAGCTAATTGTCTCTGCTTTCAATTAGTTTATCTAAAGTTTTCTTACGTATGTAAGAAAAAAAATGCATTTAAAATGTTTTATTAAATTTCCATGCTAAGTATTATGTTTCATTTTCTAATTTATATTAGGTCTGAAAATATTTATAATCGCCCATAAGTTGACTATTTTGAAAACATCAAATATATACCCTATTTACAAACCTTGAGTAAATGTATGTTAGAGGCTCGCCTCAATTTACCAATAAAATATTTCTTCAAAAATAAATTGCATAGAAAATGTATAAATTATGATATTTAAGTTGAATTTTTACTTTGCTTTTATTGGTATTCTCCTTTCCCTTCTGTTTTGTGTGCGATAGAAGCCTTAAATAATGTAAAACCTTGATTCATTTTTTATACCTCAAAATATTTACTGTCCATAAATACATATATTAAAAAGTATTCATTCAATATAATTATCTGTGAAAGATTCATTAATTGCAAATTATATTGGGTTATATTAATATTATTTGTTGTATATGTAATTATATGTTAATTAATGCTATATAGTTTGTCGTATATATAATTATATTGTATTATTTTAATGTTGTATAATTGGTCGTATATGTAATTATATTGTATTGTATTAATGTTATATAGTTAGTTGTATATGTAATTATACTGTGTAATATCAATGTTATATAATTGGTCATGTATGTAAATATATTATGTTGTATTAATGTTGTATGATTCATCGTAAGTGTAATTATATTGTGTAGTTCTTTATTTGTATTGATTTTGTTCAGGTTTTTTCCCTCTACATTTTTCTACTTTTTATCTTATACATACAAATTAAAGATTGTGATTAGTAGAATTATGTAATATCAATGTTATATAATTAATTGTGTATGTAAATATATTGTGTTGTATTGATTTTATATGATTCGCATTTAGTGTTATATTGTGTAGTTCTTTATTTATATTGATTTTGTTCAGGTTTTTTTCCATCTACGTTTTGCTACTTTTTATGTTATGCATGTAAATATATTGTGTTGTATTAATGTTATATGATTCGTCTTTAGTGTTGTTACAACAGAAGATACAGTTCATGCTGATGAGAATGAGTGCTGAAGAGTTCTTTCTCAAGCATCTAACTCACAACTTTACATCAGGACATTCATAATTTACTTATAATTGCAAAGTATTTACACTAGCTTTTTATTCAATTTTATTTACTGTTCCTCTTAATTTCAACAGACTTTTTCCATCTTGCCTACTTGACTATAAACGTATTTTGATTTGCTTACAGCTCAAGGTATGCTTCATGCAGTGGAGATGTGGTGTTGAAAAATTCTTTCTCAAACATCTGACCTAATCTCTCGTATAATCAGGTTCATTTATAGATAAATTAAAAGTATTGTATTCATTCTTTATTCCTTTCAAGTGTTAGTATAGCTTTTTTATTCTCTCCAGTACCTTTATTCTGTGTTTGATTTTCCTGTGTGAACCTGTTGCTTTTCTTTTATAGCTCAAGATACACTTTATGATGATGAAGATAGTGTGTAGAATACTGTTTTTACACACGTCACACTCCACTTATATTATTATCCGGTTCCTCCCATACTCCGAGTGGATCAAGAACTGTTTCAATTGGACTCAGAAATCGACTCTGACGTCCTTCTGGCTAATAGGAATGGATTTTCTTTAGTATGAATATGAAAGTAATAAATTTGCACAATTTCGTCTAAGAATCCCTCACTGCGCAGTTCACAAATGAAAGGCTTTTCCTGAATTACGAGCAAAGTACTCACGCCACAAACCATCATTCGTGCATTAGCATTTCAAAAAAATATACCATGGTATGTCATAAGAAAAGAAATCCTTTGCTGCATACCTCTCATACGAAAGGTTTCTCCTTGGTATGAATACAGCTTTTACTCAGACCTCCTTGCAGAAGATACCTTTCTGCTACATACATGTTGCCAAACGAAACTTTTTTCTGTGGTATGAATAAGGAAATTTTCCCTCGTTCTTATTCAGAGGGAAATAGGGAATTTTATTTAAAATTTGACATGGACAGAGAATTTTCGATGTTCGATCAGAATCCCTGAACATGTTGGGTCCCACACAACACATATGTAGATATTACGTCTATTTTGAGCTCTTTACTTCCAGAATACATCCATGTACATCAAACTGATGTCCATTCTAATACGTAGACTGGATTGTTCAGCACATGACATCCATCAAATGTTTATATCCCAACATAATATAGACCAACACAATATGGACATAGAATTTACGTCTATTGTAAAACATAAACTAGATCATCGTAATAAATTACGTACAGAATACATCTATATCCCAACAATTTATAGACTAACATAATATGGAGGTAAATTAGAGTTAAATATTTTATTTCTGATACATTTTGTCTTGTGGCAACATCAACTTTGTGTTGTTTTGTAAACAGAACACGCCGACGCCATTATTGAAATTTTTGTTTTTAGCAGTTTTTCAGTTCGTTTAAATCAGACTATCAAAGATAGTTTATTCCTATTTTTATGAATTTTTAGTTGTATTAAGAAGAAGATTTAAACTTGTTTATTTAAAATAATTAGAATTTACAACAACCACTGAATATAACAATAGAATTATGTGATGTTTATAATTTAGATGCGTGATACAACTGATATTTGGATTATATATCGAGCTGGATTGTATGTAAGTAAATACTTTGAGTTATTTTTTTACTGTGCATCTTTATTTGACATTATATTTTAGTAGTTTTTTTCTTTTGTGATTTTAAACTTTATTTTTAAATAACTATAAACAAATTTTTAATCATGAAATTGATTTTGAATTAATTTTTCAAATTTGTTGATATTCTCTTGACATATTATAATAGTAGAGTGATTTTTGTACTTAACTTACATGGTTACTCATTGATTTGAAATTTTAAATGTTTTAATTTTATAGTGAATCTTAATTTCGTACAAGAAACTATACAAACTGTTTGGATTATATTTAATTTCTTATTCTCTTTCTCCCATACGCCTCAAACTCTATCTAATTCAAATGCTACTAAATATTATTTTGTACAAATACAGGACAAAAACCTTTTGGGATCAACAGTTTGTTTCAATAAAAAAAAAAAAAAAAAAAGGTCATCAAAACAATAAAAACTTTCAAACAGTGAATTTCTCTTGAATAAAAGGAAATAACTCTATCAAATGAAAACAAGTATAAATTTGCTTGATAATAAATAATTTTCGAACATTAAAAAAAACTTATCTCTTTATTATGTTATTAAATTATATCATTAAAAAATTGTTTCATAAAAAAGTTTCTTTATCTCAAAAGCTATCGATACAAGTATGTATCGATTTATCTTACAGCATAGGTCATCAGTTTAAAAGTATTTGTTAAATTAAAAATTTACTGTTTTTTTTTTTGTTTTTTTTATCACTTACTTATTATTCTTACTTTTTTGAAGATGAAATTCACTATCAAAATTCAAAAGTAAAATGCTGTCTATGGAAAATTCTTTGATTTGAGTCTTTGTGTTTGAATGTATAATAAATATTTAGTTCAATCATGAATTCAATAGATTCAATGGTCAAAATGTTAAAAGTAATGAAAAAATAAGTCCTAGTTTTGTCGTTGCTTGTAGTGTAATATGCATTTTTAGAATATATAATTAAGCGAGTAATGTATTTAAAAAAAGAAAGAAAACTAGTTTGTAGAGGGCATCAATATTATTTTTTATGTTATGTCAAGAAACAATATCTCAATTAATACAAAACATATGCCAGTGGAGATAAACATCTGACAGATCTTACTTCAAATTTGAATGCTTTCAAAAGATCACAGGTGTGTAGTTTTCTTATATAATAAGCAACTATCACTAGTGATCTTTTGCGAGCAACTGGGATCTGTGTGGTGATGAATTGATGGGCCCTTGGACTGTATGCTGCCTTTGCGAGGAGTAAGGATTCATCTTCACATTGAAGATTTTATAAAAGAAAGCTTTTAAGAAATTTGTGAGTATGGTGGAATTCCTACTGCTGTGTCAAAAGTGATAAGTAAGTATACTAAAGTAGCATAAAAAATAATATTGGTGCTCTTACAAACTAATTTTTTTTTTTTTTTTTTTTTTTTTTTTAATATATTGATGGACGATGAATGTTTCTGAATGTAAAATAAAAAAAAAAGCATTTTTAAAAGATAAATTAATTATGTTTTAAAATGATAAAACAAAAATTCTTTCTAATTTCTTATATTTTCTTATGTTAATCATATTTATTATCGTCCGAACAATTAATATTTGTGCTTTTTACCAATAATTTTAACTTTTTAAAACCTGAAACTTTCAGGTATAATATTTTTTGAAATAAAAAAAAACAAGATGGCAGAAGTGTCTAGTATACGCATACAGTTCCATATTACATAGATATGATGTATATATATATGTAATACTACATAGACATGATGTATATATATGTATACATTACGTATATATGATGTATATACATGTGCATATTACGTAGATATGATGTTTATACATGTACATATTATGTAGATATGATGTATATATACATACATATAACGTAGATATTATGTTTAGAAAATGATCTACATGGATATAGATATCCATTTTACATAGGTATTACGTCAATCTGGATGTCCAATGAACATTATATGGATGTATTCGGAGAGACATCTGATGGTAATATCTACGTAGATACTACGTAATATGAAACTCCTTGGATGAATTCTAGACATGGTATATAGATGTAATTTACGTTATATGGATGTCATATTTACCAATTTGTGCTGTGTGGGGTACAAACAACATCTTATGTAATAAAACGGAACCTCATAAAACCTATAAAATTTCCGTTTTAGACAGGTTTTTTGCGGAATGTATAACTGTGTGGAACTTCTTTTAAAAAAGACCCAAACGCAATTTTTCATTGCGTGAAGAAGGATGAGAAGTTGCTTAAAACTAAACCTAATGGACAGGGGCGTGCGAACAGAAAGCTGCGCCCGGGGCAAAGTTACAATTTGGCGCCCGCTCCACCCAACTTTTTTTTTTGTAACAGGCCAAAAATGACGCCGGTAGTATAAATTTGGCGCCCCCTAAAGTCCCACGTCGGGGCAGCTGCCCCCTACGCTCCCCTTTTCGCACGACGCTACTAATGGATAAGAAAAAAATATATAAACATAGATAAAACATGATAGATATAAAATAAAGATATCCATAAACATAAATCTGTAATTATCACAAGTTTTCGTTTCAAACAGCAATGAAATACTAAAATAAATAAGCACGACTTTAGTTCCCCCCGTCATTTTGATCAAAATAGCATTAAAATAACTTGTAGTATGCAATTTAAAGTGAAAAATAGCTCTTATATTTTCTACTCATGAATAGATAAAATTTCCCCGTTAAAAAAAATGAGCCCGTACGAATGTCAAAATGTGATCCCAAAAAACGAAATTTAGCAAACCAACAAACCGACCTCCATATTAATTTGAATTTTGCATAGCATCATTTCTTATTTTTAGAGGAAGCACAGATTTGTACTAGAGATGAGTTCGGGCTCGATTTTTGAAACCCGCGCCCGAAAGATTTTTAGTACATTGGAGCCCGAGCCCATCTGAACCCGATACAAAAAGTATACAAAAATAAATAAATAAAAAATTTAATGATATTTAAAAATTGTTTCAAATGTGATATCCCATTTTAAAAATTTTCTTATAAAATTTATTATTAAATAAAAATTTAAATTCAAGTTTATGAAAAGAGCAATTTGGTATCAAATAAAAATATCCTTCATACCTATAATGATTCCCATGTTTCTTGTCCTTTAAGAAGAAAATGTGATGGACATATTAAAGAAGTGTAATGAATAAATGGATAGTGTTTATAGAAATTACTATTTGTATGCTGAAGAATCAAAAAACGTTTTCAGTTTCCTATAAAAAGAGTACATCTTCAGGGGTGTAGTCGTAAAAAAAAAAAACAGGTTACACGATCGACGCAGAGGGTATATTCTCAAGGCACAGAGTATACTCTAGAGAGTACATCCTATGGGTTTCATGAGAAACAGAAGGTTATACGGTGTTCCTTAAAACAAAATCCTGAAGGTATACGTCGTATACCCAAGTATACCCTCCACTACATCCCTGTACATTTATCTATAATCAATTCATTTCTCTTAACAATTCTCCATGACTGACAAGAACCTTAAAATCAATGCAAATTAAAACATTGATACAGTTATCTTAAAGTTCCGTTGTTTTTATGGGAAAAGAAGAAACATTAATCGAATGTTTTCAATCGGAATAACATGTAAAATATGTTTACTTATGAAGGGAAATCCTCAGCATAAGCAAAATTCATGATGACAAACAGAAAAAAAAAATCACAATGCTGTTATCATATGAAGAACGATTCTGATTCGTGCACAATCAAATAATTTGCAAACCTTAAGCATCTAGTCTGCATCAAAAACGAATAATGCATTCTCTAACAAAATAAATAAACGATCGAATCAAAAAATATCCTCTGCCTCAAACGAAAATCCAACCAGAAGCTAATTTATTATTTATGATTATTTTGATAGGCGCCTTATCAATTAATCGTCGACGGAAATGCAGTGGACATAAATCTCCATACATCACAAATTTTCTTTTGAAGCAACAATCAACTATTGAAACATAAAAAAAAATATTTTTATTTTTCTTTCGTTTTGATCAAAATAACACTGAAATGACTTGAAAAAGAATAAATAATTTTAAAAGGAAAATAGTAGTTCTTTCAATCTCTTCTACACATAAATGTTTTTTAATTCTCAGAAAGAATGAGCCCGAGCCCCCTCCCGGGAACGAACACTAAAATGAAAATAGAGCCCGTGCCCGCTTCGGACCCGGGTTTGAGCTCGGGATTTCGTGCTGGGGCTGAGCCTGTCTCATCTCTAATTTGTACAACCTTCCACCCTCTTCTGTTCTCAAGGCTAATAACATGGTGGAATTATCGTTTCACATCTGTATTTCCTTTCAATTTTTTTGGCTCTTATCTAGACTTTAGATAACAAAAGCAAAGATATAAATAGTAGTTTCTATCCTTGTCGAGAATTTACTCTAATTTTTTTTATAGAAATATGCATGCAATATAAAGGTGTTTAAAAAATTCCATAAAGAAACGACATCAAATTGGGATTATAAAACCAACTTTTTTGATTTACTGTGATTAATACAGATTCTAGTAAATATTCTAGTTTTAAAAAAGATGAATAAAATAATTTTCTTAAAAAGAAAAAAAGAAAGAATCAAGGTCTCTCCTTTTATCACATTTCAAAACATACTGTTACTTTTGATTAACTAATTGAACTAACTTTGCTTACATTTTTCTTCTTTTTTTCTTTTATAAATTTTGATTTTTTAAAATAATCAATCTTGGATCTGCGCGAGCGGGGGGGTGCCCGGGCACCCAAGGCACCCCCCTTGGCTACGCGCATGTATCATTCATCATAAATGAAGAAGTCTCGAATTTATTCATTCAATTTAAAATTCTTATGTAAAATTTATACAAACTATATAAGTATGGGTAAATCTATATTATAAAAGCCAAACGTATCTGTGTGTAACGCATACGTCATTTTTCGAATGGCAACACTTTCTGATGAAATTTCACTTTTTCAATTTTCACGTTTGCAATTTTCACTACTGCAAATTTTTAAACGTATAGACATGACACATTTTGAATTCTTACACCGTTGTGTAGGAAAAAATACGTACTTTTAAAAGCAATTTGTTTGAAAACTGCCTCAGTTTGTTTTTGAGATTTTTTTTTTGTAATTTTTATTTCAGTTTTTCTGGAGGTGGCAACTTGAGTACTCCATTTCTGAGCAGGACTTATGGTAGCTGGCAGTGATGCAAAAAATGTAACCCTGAAATCTACATTAAGCCCAAACACACCCGCACGTTTTCGCAAAAAAAGAAGGAAAATTAGGAAGGAAGGAAGTACTACAATTTTTAGTCTATAGTGAAATAAAATACTACTTTCGAACGCAGCATTTTAAGCAGACCATTTTCATTTAGAGAAAAAATGCACGGCTGATGTCAAAGGATTTCGTGCCTATTCAATGTGATTTTTTTTTCTCCGGGTTGAATTTTTTTTTGCCAAGTTAGACAAGCAAACAAAGATGATCTTGGCAATAATTTCATGTGTAATGTGCGGTTCCCCAAATGTTTGTCAAATTTGTTTCAATTATATAAAAAGATTGCTATTTTTAAGATATTCAAATTTAATTTTATTAAAGTAACATTATTTGCTTAATGTAATTTTTTATAATTTTTCTTTGCTAGAGCAGACGATTTTTTTAGCCTTTTTTGTTACCTGTCATTTTAAAATGCAAAACAAAATTTCGTAATTTTTCTTTCTTTTTGGAATAATTATATTTATGTTATTTATTTATTTTATTTTTAGCACCATTTTTATTTTCCAAATATCTTTTCAGAAAAGGAAAAAAAAGTACATATTTCACATAGAAAATTGATCTGAAATGGAAAAAGAACGATGTAAATGACTAAATGAGATTTCATAACTTACCAATATCCAATGTTTAAAATGTAATTGAAAATTTGGTTTGGCATGATATATAAAAAATCAAGATTCGCGTGTTTTACGGAAAATACGGTATCTTAGCACGTTGAAGTGACGGAGTGCAGTGTTTGTATATTTTAATATTTATTATTTTAATTTGTGCTGTATATTTTAATTTATAAAACTAATTTTAAATTTGACAGAGTTAACTATGGAGCAATCTTTTTTGAAAGAATACACGTGCTGCCGTTTTTTTACTTTTCGCATTTTACTATGCGCAAAATCTATATTGTAACGAACAAATGTGTCCATGCGTAGCACAGACGTTATTTTGCGAATGCCAACATTTCAGGATGAAATGTTTTTTTGCAATTTTTGTTACTGCAGTTTTTTAATCTAAACATTACACATTTTCAATTTTTATTCCATCATGTAGAAAAAGAAATTATTTTCAAATGCACTTGATTGAAAACTATATCTCATTTGACTCATTTATTACAAGTTTATAATTTTCAATTTTTTTTCTTTAAATCTCTATCACGCATCTCCATTAAGAAATAATGGTACACTATTTACTCACAAATCTATAAATATTGTTCCTGATAATTTTCCATAATGAAATTGAAGCTGCACGAGTATTAAAATAAAAGAATGGTAAGATAAAATTATTTAAAATTACAAATTTAACATCCAATCAAAGAATTTAAATTTTTACACTACCAAATGAAAAAAATACCTTGAAATGTTATTTGTTTGAAAACTGTATTTCAATTTACTGATTGGCTGTGGTTTAAAAAAAATCAGGTACGGGTTATTTTTAAATTTATCTCTACCAAGTGAAACTCGATTACGTAAGATTAGTCCATTTATTTTTAAAACATTATAAAGAGTTCGGGATTTTTTCCCGGCAAATATACTACAGCAAAATTAAAGCTTCCTTTATAAATAATAAAGTAAAATATTATAAATACAAATTTAACAGACATGTGATTGAATTACGCGCTTGAGCAACTGAAATGACAAGAAACAAAATTGCTGCCATAAGTAACACAATCTTCGGTTGATAACTTCGGCCATGCGTTTAATACGGAAATATGATTTTTCATAA
The DNA here is from genome assembly GCA_964019185.1 of Maratus speculifer. NCBI lineage: Eukaryota > Metazoa > Arthropoda > Arachnida > Araneae > Salticidae > Maratus > Maratus speculifer. Next base: position 74,090,855 of record OZ025303.1, read on the forward strand.
ACTTCGTAGCTTTGATTCCATAATTTATATTTTTCATTTAACTTTTAAGTGGCCTAACCATGTTTTTTCGCTATGTAATATTCAAAGGTTGATATAGTATTGACATTAATGTTAATTTTTTTTTTATTGTATAAGATAAAAAGATATGTAAAGTTATCAAATTTAAATTTTCATACCAATATTTTTCACAGTTAATATTTTATGAATAAAACATGAATAAAAAAAATCCGCTTAAAAGATTAAAAATGCTTTTTTGGAGTTAGTTAGCAATCTAAAACGCATATTACATGTGGAAAATTCATTAGTTTTCAATTAAAAAAAAGTGGTTTCTATCTTTGCTATGTAACCCTGGAATCCCGTATTCGATCTGCTAGTAATTATAAAATCAAAAATTCTTATAACACGTTCTTTTTTCTTAGCATTTATTTACATTAATGTTGTCCATTGTGGAGATTTTTACAGCAATATATGAGCCAAATTTTTAATTAAGAAAGGTCGAGGAATTTTTTTTTTTTTACTAGAATTGTGTAGAAACCCTGTTATACAAAAGTGATAAAACTGCTTTTTATTCTGTAAAACTCATTTTTTATGTCTTTTGACAATTCTGATATATTAAAAATCCTGTGACAGTCAGGCGAACTAATGCCTAGCACATGGAGAAGTTATTTGCTAATATCTCATTTGCATTTCGACATTTTTAGATATATATATTGCATTGAATAGCTGAGATCCGTCTCTATTCCGCCACTTTTTTACTTTTTCGATTTTGGCTACAGGTATTTATATAATCACTTTCACGTCCGAAACCGGTTCAGAAAATGAAAGTGTCATTCTAAAGAATGTCTGCAACCGAAATGAAAAAAGTAAAAAAGGCCTATGTAGAGATGCACATCAACTATCCAATGCCAAAAAAAAAAAAAAAAAAAAAAAAAAAAAAGTGGAGTACCGACAGAAGTGAAAACTTGAACAATTATGAAGTTTGAGAAATTTATTTTAACCCTTTATGGGTCCGTAACGTGATCCAAAATGACGGGAGACATTTTTTATATTAGATTTGTAATGTATAAAGCATAAGCTTTCAATATACATATTACTTCAAAACATGAGAAACTGACCCCTCTGCTCTCCAAAAACGGTTCTATGGGGAAAACCGGAAAATTGAAAAAGCAAAAAGAACGGCGAGGAAAAGTCAGCTATGCTAGAATTTTTCTCCCCGCAGTAAGGTCCTATAGAAGCAAAACTATAGCCTTTTAAAGACTGAAATGAAGTGAGTAACCGCCAGGAGGGCGGTCCACAGCCCCGGGGTTGCCATGTAGTTTCAACTTTTAAGTTAAAATTGGTATGAATTAAATGATCGAAATTTTAAGGTGTATTTTCGGGGCTGCAAACCCTCCCAGCCTGGAAGAAGCCATCAAACATATAGATACTTATATACAGAGGTGTCGGTTACGGTAAAAGTGTTGCGAGTTCAATGATTTTCACCCATCTCAAATTCCCAATATGCCTAACAAAGTTTTTGCTTCAAAAATGTCTACATGCAAACAAGGGTATTAGCAGATATCCTGTCCATGGGTTTAGCATTCATTCGCGATCTCTTCGCTTGACGAGGACAGGAGCCTTAACTCCTTTGAAACTGGCGGGTATTGTTCGATTGACACCTCTTTTTGAAAAAGTTACCATAAATATTCAAGAAAATGGTTCAATTAAAGAAAGCAAATACTACGTTCAATTGTGTATAATCCGAACCAGTTGTGTAGTCGAGGGGGGACGCTGGGGGACGGCGTCCCCCCACTTTTTTATTCTATTTCAAGCGTTCCCTTATTTTTTTTTCTCAAGAGGGACGCTAAGGACGAGAGGAGACGCAGATCTTCCTGATTTATTAAATGTTTAAAATAAAAAGCAGAAAAAAAACAATTTTATAAAATAAGTGATATTTTAAACCATATTAGTTTTCTTTAACAAGAGCACTCAATAAACAAATTTAAAAAAATGGGGAAGAAAGGGATGGTCACTTGCTGTTCATTATAATTACCACTAGTGAAATACCGCGATACGCTAACATTAGCTCTTTCCGAGGCATCCATTAGTTTTACCTGGAATTCCCTAATCGAAAACTTTTATCCTCCTCCCGTTCTGACAGAAAGACTACACATCAGAGATGGGCAGTATCGAAAATACATGTATTTAAAATACATTTTCAAAATGCATTTGTATTTTGCATTTTAACCTCACTAAACAAAAGTATTTTGGTAATGTATTTTGAAATGATTTTTTCAAGTACAGTAGAACCCCGATCCATCGTTTTTCAAGGGGTTCGGAGAAAAAAACGATGAATGCGGGAAAACGATGAATACGGGTTAGCATCAAAATAGGAAAAAATCACAATATTTATGCCTTACTAATGCATGCAATGTATACAGTGTACTAATAAATATTAATTTGTTGCTTACTAAACTGTAAAGTAAATAAATCAAAGTTACAGAAGATTGATTTTATTTAAAAAAATCAATATATATATTTTTGGTTTTCTGTTCATTTTTTTAAGTCAAAAAATAAAATTTCAAGATATACAACTCTTTTCTGGTCATTTTCTGTAATTTCATATGCGTATATAAAAGTTCATACAGTTTCAAAAGTCGTAATTGCATCAGACAGAGTTAGAACTATGATGGTTCAGCCTCATCGGCATAAGCGTTATCCCCTGTTTCTTCGCAATTATTTTGATTTTTTGCATTATCAAACATTTCTCCTAAATTTAGGACACCACATGTCGCAAAATCTTGATCAGTGGAAACATAATTGCATCCTCTGCTGTATACAACCACTCTTCATCCGCATTATTGTCGCCATTATCAACACAAACAACTCAAATGACTTATTTTAGGTAAAAAAAGTAATTCCACTTTGTGTTTCATAGGAATTCGCATGAGTTTCAATTTCATTTCGGTGAGGAGAAAAATTTTACAACGATGAATGCGGGAAAACGACTTTTTAAAGAACGATGAATGTGGGTTTCGTTAACATTATTTAAGTATAATTTGTGCAGGGACCGTAAAAATAAAACGATCAATGCGGGAAAACGATGGATCGGGGTTTTACTGTATTTTGAAAATACATTTCATATTCAAAATACATTTCTGTAGGTTTCCAGCTGCTTCCTTGAAACCGCAGATGTAAAATTCATAAAAGAATAATATGAGCCTTCCGTTTTGTTTTGTCTTATAGGGTTCGTTTCTGAAAGTTAATGCAAACATACTTTACAACTACTGATTACTGATACGATAAGGATTATAGTCAATGATGCTGTTTTATTTAAGCATTTTTGCTGAACTGTTACAATTCTAAATGTCACAATGTGTGGTGCTCTTTATAATAATAAGAAAATAAACATAATAGTTAAACATAATACTTTTAATAAGATTAATTTAAGCTCATAAAAGATACACCACACAGGCGCTACATATTGCGCTATGAAAACTTTTTAAACCTCAAACTTTAGAACAACAACAGTTACAATTACAGTGCAAGTAGAAGTAGTAGTTATGACATATTATTACATGCCCTTTCTTTTAAAAACAGCAAAAATGAAAAATACATATATATAAATTTAGAGTTCAATGAAAAGTCTTTAGATAAAAAAATATTTTTAAACATAGTCTTTGAAGCGAGCAGGTGGTCTTATATTTCTTCTAGGTCTCTCTATCTTTGGTGTATTTGTAGTAGACAGTTCTGGGGAAGCTGGTTTGAAATTAGTGGTAACTACTTGATCAGATGAAGAATCATCACAGACTAATGGGCTTCCATGGGATTCAGGACTTGAGATTTTCGGTGTCTCCGGTTTAGTCAGGTCACAGGTTTGCGTTGCATCAGCACTTTCTTGTGAATTTACAGGATCTTCCATCGCTAACTTTCTTGGTCTTAAATGAATTCTGTTGCGACGAAGAATGCTTCCTTCTGAAGATTTCACAATGTAGGATCTTGGACTGTGTTTCTGGACAATAGTTCCTGGTGTCCATTCTCGATGACCAGTTTGAACATAGACAGGATCCTGAATATTTAATTCTTTTAATTTTCTAGTCGATGAGTTATAATAAAATTTCTGTCTGCTCTGATTTTCCTTTAACTGATGTTGAGTTTTCTTTGTTGGGAACCTTGGTCTTAACAATTTCGTCTTACAAGGAATGAGCGTTCTCAAAGATCTTCCCATCAACATCTCTGCTGGAGATGGCAATTTAAATTTTGGAGTGTTATTATACTCCAGAACAGCTAGATTTGGATCTCCTCCCGAAGCTTTCACTTTAAAGATAAGGTTTTTCAATGTCCCAATCGACCTTTCAATCATCCCATTGGATCTTGGATACTTAGGTGATGATGTGACAGGATGAATATCATAAGACTTAAGGAATGAAAAATATTCCCGACTATCAAATGGTGGACCATTATCAGAATGAATTTTACGTGGGATACCATGAGTACGAAAAATTTGTTTTAATGCACTAACTACTGAAGAAGCTGTTTTAGCATTAACTTTTCTCAATTCAACAAATTTAGAGTGGTAATCAATTACTTGTAAAAAATCATCTCCTTGGAGATACATAAAGTCTACACCTACCTCTTCCCAAGGCAGATTAGGAACTTCATAAGGCATCAAAGGTTGTTTACAATTAGCACGCTGATGTTGCTGACAAATTTGACACGTTTCTATATAATTCTTGATGTCTTCCATCATATTGGGCCAATATAAAGCTGTTTTTGCTTTTTCTTGACAAGCGGTGATGCTTTGATGAGCTTGGTGCACTTTCGATAACACATAAGTTTGCATTGTTTTAGGTACGACTAACCTATTTCCAATAAAAATTAGGTCATCATAATAATGTAACTCTTCTTTCTTATTCCAATAGGGTTTTAAATTTTCGGGCAGTTGATTACACTGTTGTGGCCAACCATTCCTAATTAGTAGCTTTAATTTCGAAAGATCTTCATCTTTTAGTGTTGCATTCTGCATTTCTTTAGTACGTTCTTCAGTGGTCGATAGAATTGTATGTACAACAGCAGCTCCATTTTCTAAGAAACTCGTATCTACGCTCATGGTAGTTGGACTTCTGGACAGGGCATCCGCTACATAAAGCTTTTTCCCTGGGACATGCACAAGTTTAAATCTATATTTAAATAACTCGATTACCATTCTCTGTAATCTAGGAGACATATTTTCGATTGGTTTCTGTAGTAAACCTATAAGAGGTTTATGATCGGTCTCTACTACAAAATCAGTACCATATACATAGTAATGGAATTTTCTACATCCGTTGACAACAGCTAATAATTCTTTCTCGATTTGGCTATATCTTTGCTGTGTATCGTTTAGAGCACATGAAGCATAGGCAATTGGATGTTCTTCTTGAAGTAATACTGCACCTAATCCATACTGACTAGCATCAACAGAAATAACTGATTTCAAATTTGGATTATAATAAGCTAGAATAGGTGAATTAGCTACCAACTTCTTCAAATTTTCAAAAGCTTCTTGCTCATTAGCCGTCCAAATAAATTCATTTTTCTTGCTTAAGAGTTTTCTCAAAATTCCTGTTTTATCTGATAAATTGTTAATAAACTTCCCTAAATAGGTAATCATGCCTAAAAACCTCTGTAGCTCTTGTTTATTAGTTGGAGCTTTGAAATCTACAATTGCTTTAATTTTATCATCATTTACTGAAATTCCTTTACTTGTTAAATTATAACCTAAATATTTTACGGAACTTCTTTTAATTTGACTTTTCTCTAAAGATAACTTTAAACCAGACTCTCGAGCTCTTTGAAGAACTGCTTCAAGTCTTCTATCATGTTCTTCTTCTGTCTTACCAAATACTAAAATATCATCAATATAAACTAAAGTTCCATCTAAATCTGCAAAAATATTATCTATAGTTCTCTGGTACACTTCAGGAGAACTACTTAAACCATAAGGCAAACGACAGAATTTGTATCTTCCAAACGGAGTGGCAATTGTACATAGATCAGAACTCTCTTGGTCAAGAGGTATTTGCAGGAAAGCAGACGATGCATCAAGTACGGTGAAAATTTTTCCTTCAATTTGTGAAAGTAAGCTCTGTTGGGTAGGAATTGGATAATGTTCTCGCTTTACATACTTATTTAACATACGTGGATCTATACAGAGTCTTATACGATTATTAGGTTTCTGTACTATAACTATAGGATGTACCCAATCAGTTGGTTTTACAACTTTTTCTAATATACCTTGATTAACCATTTTATCAATCTCATGCTTTACTTTCAATTTTAAAGCATGTGGAATAACTCTAGAGGCAGATATTTTAGGTTCGGCTTTGGCATCTAATTTAATCTTATACGTATACGGCAATTTTCCCATTTTTCCTGAAAATACATCTTTAAATTTCTCTATAAAATTTCTAGCATGAGCAGAATCAATATTGATGTTTCTATTTACAAATCCCAACTTCTCACAAGCTTCCATTCCCAATAAAGCACTCGAATTTTGATCAATGATATAAAAATCAAGTAATTCAGATTTATTTTTAACTTTACATTTTAATTTACTGACCCCAATTACATTCAAACTGTGTCCTGAATAAGATGTCAATTTTCTTTTAGTTTCACTAATAACTTCATTATTTCTCACATCATTAAAAATATTAAGGGGCAAAACATTGACTTCGGCTCCGGTATCTATTTTGAGCGACACCTCTGAGTTATTTATTTGAACAATTTCTCGCCATTCAGACTTTAAAGAATTTACTTGGCATTTTACTGAATCTAATTTAACAGAACTTTCATCACTTGATGGGTAAAATTTATCAGAAACTTCATGCACTTTTTTATTTATTATTTTCCTTTTCTTTTTACACGCGACCCAGTAATGGTTTAATCCGTTACAATTGCGACACTTTTTACCAAATGCAGGGCATTTACCATAATCATGGACAGTTTTGCATTTTGAACAACTTTTATTAACTTTCTGATTAATGTAATTACGTTTTCCCTTATCGTACATTTTCCTCTGAATTTCGTTTTTATTTGCGCGAACAGCATTTACGGTGGTGGAACAATTATTTTTATTCATTATTTCCATTTGTTTACCACTGGACTCCTTAGCTCTACAATATTCTATTGCCTTAGCAAGGGTTATCTCGGTTTCCATTAACAATTTTTCTTTCATAGTGGGATCTCTAACTCCATTAATTAACAAATCCCGAATTAAACTGTCTTCTTGATCTTCAAAAGAGCAATCTTTAGCCAAATTTTTCAAATTTGTAACAAACGAATCAACAGATTCCCCTTCTTTTTGGCGACAATTAAAAAATTTATAGCGAGCAATAACTGTATTTCTTTTCGGTTGAAAATACTCATCAAAAGAATTTATGACAATTTGAAAATTATTTGCATTGTCATCACTAAGTTTAAAACTATTAAATATGTCTATACATTCTTCACCCATTATTCCTAATAATAGCGCTACTTTAAGTTTATCAGGTTTATTCATTTTCTCGGATGCTTCTAAATATAGCATAAATCTTTGCTTAAATTTATTCCAATTCTCGGCTAAATTGCCATTCAAACTCATATTTGAAGGTACCTTTAAATCCATTATAACGGATACAAACGAATTGCACTCAAAAGCAAATGCACTAAGTCTTAAATAAAAGAGTAAAAATTTCTAACCTTTACGACGCCAAAATTACGCTGTCACCATGTCACAATGTGTGGTGCTCTTTATATTAATAATAAAATACACATAACAGTATGCTAACTACTTTTAATAATATGAATTTAAGCTCATAAAAGATACACCAGACAGGCGCTACATATTGCGCTATGAAAACTTTTTAAACCTCAAACTTTAGAACAACAACAGTTACAATTACAGTGCAAGTAGAAGTAGTAGTTATGACATATTATTACACTAAAGTTCTAGATTTTATAATTATAACGTTTCTTAGTGAACGACAAAAACTACTGTGTGATAAACAGGAAGAATTATTTAGATTTTTGCTGTGTCTAGTGTTTTTTAAAGAACCATATAAAAAAGGGGGTAATGTAATTGTAGAAAAGAAATGCATTTAACACTAGAACCGCGGGAAAATTCATTGAAGTTTTATAAAAATATTTCTCACCGGAATTTCCGTTTAAAACTGTTTAAATTATATATTGAAATTATTTTTGCCAAGCTCATATTTAGCTAAATTTATAAATAATTTTCTGGTTCGAATCAACATCTTTGCACATGATACGGGTCAAAATGACCCGTCTCCGCGGTTCTAGTGTTAATGTTTGTTTTGAGAAAGAATGCCTGATATTTTTCCAACTTCAAATGATAATGTATCAAAAGAATTATTGTATTGCGACAGAACACGTTGCGCTATACTACATGAGAAATTAAAAAAAAAATAATAATTTCTGTTGATAATAATGGCAGTTGTTAAAGTAGCATGATAAATGCGTAAAACAAGATTTATCATTACAAGTGGAACTTTTAAAGCAACAATCAACTTTAAAACACATCTAATGGTAAGATTTTTAACTTTATACCGTAATACATTGATCGAAACATTATTTTTCTAGTCCTTTTGTACTTATTTTATCAAAGTTCGGGTAAATTTTAAATTACTCGTGATATTCATTTGCGAGCGAATTTTATCATATAAGTAGTTCTATTTATTGATATACAATTCAGATTTTCATTAATTGTATTTAGTATTGAGTATATCAAATATTGGATTTTTGATTATAGACCTGTCCTTACTTGAGATACATGTTTATCTAGTGTGAATTCGCAAGTATTTTTTTTATTAAAGCATAGCACGGCAGTGCTATGCTTTATTTATTTCCAGTGTGACTCCGTAATGTTATTTTAATACGGAATTTAACATTGAACGAGTTATTTACTAGACATTTTCCCACATTTTGTACGCGCTTCCACAAATTTTCTTCAAAGGATCTAATTGTTTAAAAAATAATTCCCTCCAATCAAAAAAATATACAGAGGTCAATGGACATATTTCCTGTAGCAATTAATCATTTTTACGTGATAAATAAAAAATAAAATTGATTTTTTTTCTTTTGTAAGAATTAAAAATGGTATATTTACGACGTCATATTAGAAATGAAACGGAGATTTGCAAACATTTCGTACAAATACAAGAATCGTCAACAGAAAGCAAAATGAAGCATGATTTTAAAAATAAAAGCACATTTTCAAACATTGATCAAGAAGTTTCTAACAGAAGAAATACAGAAAATAAGTAAATTAAAATTTTTTCTACCTATTGTCTCTGCAAAATAATAGAAAATAACTTAAGTATACATATGTAACTGGTATTTGAAAGCGAGTTTTTTGACACATTGGCATAAAAAAAAAAAAAAAAAATGCACCAAACCCAGTGCATATATGACATTTGCGCCGGGATTTCGTACTTACACCACATTAAAAAAAAAATTTTCGTCTTATATGTTTGAAAAAAATCAAAATAAATTTAGGTGAATAAAAATTTTCAAAAATAATATCATTTGAGAATTATAGTATTTCAACCTTGGTATGTAATGAAACTAGTAAATCTGCAGAACTGGGTCTTCAAAGATAGCAATTTTTTAAGGCTAAAACCGCAGAATCGTCAACTACTTGGTATAAGACTTTTCGGCACTGCAATAAATTCGCCAATTCTATCAACCTAAATATTCAAATCCAATGTAAACAAGTATAAACAATGTTTACAAATATAATTTTTTAATTCCCCATTTGGTGATTTTTTTAAATCGTGCCTAAATTTGTAATGTTACAAATAATTAGCCATTGGATAAAATCAATTTTAAATCAACGGTACTACTTGGTTATCCCGTCGACCAAAAAACTATCGCCAAACTATAAGATAAAATGCCAGTAATGGATGATCGTGAATGTCACATTCAATGACATTAAATATCTTTACGTATTTAGAGATGTCATCAAATGATTTTATTTCCACTTTTTACTAGTGTTTTACCCATTTATTTGTACTTTTGTTATAAAAAGTGCCAATATGTATAATTTGGCTATTAGTTTGGCGACTTACATAATTTGGCGGAATTGGTTGAAGGGATAACCAAGTACCGAATTAACTTGTATTAAATTCATTATTCCGATGATTTTAATATGATAAAACACTACACGATTTAATTTTTAAAACATCGCAAAGAGTTTTTGTTGAAAAATAGCTGTTTTTTATACTTTAAGTTAATATTTTTATGGTACTACTAGGTTATCCCGTCGACCAAAAAATTATCGCCAAACTATAAGATTAAATGCCAATAATGGATGATCGTTAATGTCACATTCAATAACATGAAATACGATTCACGTGTTTAAAATGTCATTAAGTGATTTTTATTTCGACTTTTTATTTGTATTTTTATTAATATTCTACTAATTATTTGGTTTTTCGTTATTTAAAATACAAATTATGTCAACATGTATAATTTGGCTATTAGTTTGGCGATTTGTAGAATTTGGCGAAATTGGTCGACGGGATAATAGAGTAGTACCATTTTTATAAAACTTTTGATTCACTATCTCTATGAGTTAATAAAATTTAAGCACATTTGGAATATTCATAATGCGTCACCTTTATGCACAGATGTCTAATACTTACCATGTTGGCGGAGTTTTTTTTCTGACGCCAATTTGGCGAAAATTTCGTTTTCAAATACATATCACATATATATTTTTTTATTATTTTCTAATATTTAAAAAGGAAAATAAAGATAAATAAAAAAAAGTTTATTAATAACTATAGAACAAACGATCTACATAATTTTTTTAAATAAAAGTAATAGAAAATAAACAATTTATTAGTAAAATAAACAACGATAGCCAGGTTAGCATGTGAGGCATATAATATCCATTTTGTTCCAATCGCGTTGTATTGCATATATGACATCTATCCCTAACTTTTCTACGCTGAACCCTGCCCAGAGCTCCGATAGCGGTTTGAAGTTCTGTCGATGTTAAATTTCAATTTTGGGTAGAATTTCAATTCAAACATTGATTTATTTATCAAGAAGCTTCTAAGTGAAGAAAAAGAAATACAGAAAATAAATAAACATGTACATGACGTAATACAAAAAATAAAAAAATAAATACATTTTATTGATACTATGTCTTGAGGTATTGTTGGAGGAATATTATATTGTCTAGAGGTGAATGTCTAGAATTATACTAGACATTTATGACGTCATATTGGAAATGAAACAGAGATTTTGAAATATTTGGTATCAAGACAGGAAGCATGTACAGAATTCAGTTCTAGATGTAAAAAAAAGTTAACGATTCGGAAATTGATCAATGAAAATCTGTGCAAAACCCAATGGAGAAATGAAAATCTAACGTAGATACCTCGGAGAATGATAGTTTTTAATTGGAGGTGGTTTTGGAGTTTAGGTATGGTATCATGATCGGTATAGATCTGGAAAAATAAATCAGAAATTCCTTCGTAGGGGAAAACATAATAGTTAGTATTTCATCAAATAAAATTTTGTTCAAAAATCTAATTTAACTTTGAGGCCCTTTCACAGTTTTGCAGAATTGCTAAATTGTAACTAAAGTGCTTCAACACTCGCTCATCCTGCTTGCACATATGAAGCCAACATGATGTTTAATCTTGAATTAGTTATACACTCAAATTTTTCATCACCATATTCTTTTTTAGCATAAAATGGAGCTATTGCAACAATTTAATAAAAACATGGAACTTACAATGTGAATATGCACTAATATATTTTTTTGCGTCAGAGGAAGAGAGAGAGAAATATGGACACCTCAGACATTCTCTTGAGCGTACCCCCCCCCCCATATTTCACTTCTAGCTATGTCCCTGGGTAAATTACACCAGTAATTGTGATACGATACCACATAAAGGAAGTCCTGATGATCATTTTGAAATGAGCTCATCTGAATTCAGTAGTTATTAAAAAACTTGAGATATTAAACAAAAACATAATTTGCAAAACAAATTAAAAAAACAAAATTTATTTCCTGCTCTATTTAAGCCCGAGAAGGGACAGATATTAAGATATTTGATTTATTTATTTCTACATTTAGTATTAAATTTTTGTATCAAATAATTTAAATTATGTGAACATTAAAAAAATAAAAATGAAATTCAAACAATATGATACTTAAAAACCCTAAATCTTAGATTCCCTTCAAACGAAATCGAAATAAATCTTAGACTTTTTTCCAAACTTAACTTGCAAATATTTGTTTTGCAGATTTTGTATAATGTTTACGGTAGGTATAGATAAAAAGAATAGACACATCTAAAAAGCAAATGTTCAGAAAAAGTCTAAGATTTATTTCGATTTCGTTTGAAGGGAATCTAAGATTTAGGGTTTTTAAGTATCATATTGTTTGAATTTCATTTTTATTTTTTTAATGTTCACATAATTTAAATTATTTGATACAAAAATTTAATACTAAATGTAGAAATAAATAAATCAAATATCTTAATATCTGTCCCTTCTCGGGCTTAAATAGAGCAGGAAATAAATTTTGTTTTTTTAATTTGTTTTGCAAATTATGTTTTTGTTTAATATTTTATAATGTTTAAACAATGAAAATATAAACTAGTATCAGACCAAAACGAAAATTGCTGTACAAAACCAAAGTTTAATTCTTTTTTCAGTTTCGATTGTAAACGGAAGTTTTACAGATGAAAGTTTTTAATATCAATGAGAATGTTAATTTGTTTAATTGCAAAATTATCCCCCCTTTAGAAGAATATTTATGATTTTCAATATCCGGGCATGTGCTTGTGCATATATTTGTTTAGACTAAAATTTACAAAAGATTAATGAAACATTATTTTGTACAGATTTATAAGCATAGAAATTTATACATTACTAATTGTGAAGTTATTTATGTATCCTGAGTATCCCGAGTATTTATGTATCAACGTTCATTGTTCAGAGATTTTCAAAATGTTTAATATTTAACTTTGAAAATTAATAATAATAATAATTAAAAAAAAAATCAATAAATGATTTTTTCAGAGAAAGCATTGTTTTCATATTTAAATAGAAATAGGAATTTTTTATTTGCAATCATTATTTCAAATATAGCATGCTTATGTTTAAATACATTTTTACAATAAAACCGCCGGAAAATTACGTTATGAGTATTTAAAGTATTTTTAACAACGCCGTGAGAAAGGGGGGGGGGCAGAGAAGGGGGCTGTTGCCCCGGCCGCGGAAATTGAGGGGGCGTCAAATTTATAGTACCAACGTTATTTTTGGCTTATTACAAGAAGTTTTGCGCCAAATTGAAACTTTGCCTGGGGCGCAGTTTTTTCTTCGCACACCCCTAATTTTTAATGTAATGACTCATTCAAGATTGGAGGGTTTTCAAAACAGACCATGATGAAGAATGATGCACTGATAGAGGACATTTATTAAATACAAAAAACATGACATTAAAAAAATTAACTTAATAAACTTATTTGGTATCATGATACTCCAAGCGTTGTATTTCTACACATTATGATATTCCCCAGATTTAAACGAAAATATTTAGCATGTTTGTTTAATATTCCTTTTTAAATTATTTCTTATTTGTTATTCATGAGAAACATAATTGTATTTGCGTAGTAGTATTTGAGGCATTAACGAATTATATTTTTAACAAAGCGAATTATGTATTTATTATTATACATATTGGTGGATATTTAACCTACGAAGGAAGCTGTACAATTCTTATGCTATTATGTCTATATGTGTTTATGTGTACGTCCAAGAATAACTATTGAACTGCCGTTTCGAATTTTATTCACTCGCACATTTTTTACTTTTCCGTATCTTTACAACAAAAAAGTATTGGATTCGTGAAAAAATTTGACTTCAGATTGTCAACGGATTTATATTTTTGAAGGTCCTGAACCCTGACGGTTTTTAGGAAATGTCTATTTGTGAGTTTATCAGTGTATGATACAAATTTTGTGGGCCCTCTATCTTAAGAATTAATGCACAGAATGTAATAAATTTTAGATTCTGTTAGATATTTACATATTAAGTTATTATTTTAGATATTAGGTAATGGTGTAGCTCTTCCAAATGATGGCGCTGATATACTTCGTCTCTCACAATTTTCGCAAAAACTGTATCTCAAGAACTAGCTCACGGATTTTCATCAAATTTCTGATTCAGTTACACGTTGACATAAGTTGTTGCCGATTAAGTTTTGGTGTGAATTGCTCAGCAGATGGGTGACGCTGCTATGCTACATTTTTTTTACGATTTCTGCACTAGCTGTAACTCAAGTAGTAATTCATGGATTATCAACGAATTTCAGATTTAGTTTGATCTTAATATAAATCGTCACTAATTAAGTGTTGGTGCAAATCGTCCAGCATCTGGCGCTGTTATGCTGCATTTTTCAGGATTTACAGGATTTTAACAAGAACTAATGCACTAAATGTCACCAAACTTCATATTCTGTTATGTATTATTATTAACTATTGCTGCCAATCACCGAAATTCGGTTTCGGCCTTTTAAACCTGCTCTGTCTATCCTTAATTATAAATTCTCCAAAAAGATATTAAGTAATTTTCAATCTGAGAGTTTTTTTCTTTTGAAGGCCAATTGTAATTTCCAAACATAATTTTAATTTATAGATTGTTTTGATAAAACTTTACTCCTATGATAAAAATGAAGATGAATTATACTCAAGAAAGATTTTATATTTTTGTGTACATTTTAACATTTTATCTGTAAGTATTCTTCGTTTATTTTATAAAGAGTATTTTCAAATAGATTGATTTGTTTTCTTTATCTGTCTTTCCTTTTGCTTCTTTACTTTGGTAATTTATAATTTCAAAGAATTTAATCGGTGTTATAAAAACGCCTAACAGTTGCTTTGTGAAAACACAAATAAGCGGTCTACACAGGCCGAAATTATTATGTCCGGTTTAAACTGAACAAAGCCTTTTTTTTGTTCGGCCCATTCCGACACAATATAAAAAAATTAATAGCCCAAACCCAGTATAAAGTTTCGATCCGTAGAAAAGATAAATTAACACAGTCTGATACAAAAAGTAAAATCCCGGAATTAGTCCGGCTCGATATAAAAGCTAAAAGTTCGTCCAGGCCCTATTCGTACAAAAACTTGATTTGCCCGGACCAATTATATTTCCAGAAAACATAAATTTTTGTGTCGATGTGGTTAAAAATCATTTTGTACGAGGAATTCTAATAAAAAATACTTATTTTTTTTCCATGTTTTTAAGAGTCTATAGAATTTCTTTTAAAAAAGCACTTTGGACTGCGATATTTAATTTTAAAATGAATACTTATTTTTGTGTAAATGTTTTTGTTATAATTAAGGCTGTTCTTAGTCAAAAAGGGCAACTTTATGACACATGTTTTAATTTATTTTTGTTGGGCTAGTTTAGCTACATGAAGCTAGAAGGAGCAGAAATTATTTAATCGCCACTCATTTTCACATAATTTGCAAATACAATAGATTTTTCAGAAAATAATGTCAAAGTGGGTGTTTTGAATCAAATTTCCTCGCGAAAGAAGAATAACCACTGAAACTGGGTGAAAATCGTGCTTGTCACGTGATCGAAATCATTATAACTCAACATATAATTTATTGATACAAAAATGGAAAATTCAGTTCGATTCCAAATCGCTTCCATAGTCAGGCCTTCAATTTTATAACTTTCCGTTAAAAAATGGATTTGTAAATGTGTCAAAAGATTTACACTTGTTGAGCTGAACAGATGAGAGCAGTCTTAATATCATTTTATGTTTGGGAAACTTAAAAATCGGAAAATGCTATACAGTAAAATCTTCTGAGAAGGATTCGCACAGGATAGGAGAAAAAATAGATTATAGACAGGTTTATTTCTTAGCAGGAACGAGGAACGTAGCTTGTTGTAAATGTATCATATTCTTTTTTCTTGTTATTAAATTTATTTTGCATGAATCAATACATTTCCTGTTTAAGACCGAATTTATAGACAGATTCATTTTCAGAATTTCCTTTGCTGTGCTTTAATTTTACTATCCAAAAATATACTTTCTATTCAAAAAAGAATAATAATAATTTTAATGATAAAATTATAGCAATTTAAAAATAGGTTCTTTTGAAAAAAAAAATTGTTGGCTTGGGCCAGATTTTACTGATTTTTCCCATAGGCTGACCGAAACGGAATGAGGCAATGATTTTCATACGGTCTGTATCGGTATACTAATATTTTCGACTGACGCAATTAGTTCTCTAGGAAGAATGAAACCCAATCCCGATCCGATCTGGAAGGATTAGTCAGGCCCGGCCCGAATCTGTAGAAAAAAGTAAAGCCGGGACTTGACCGGGTGATGACGAGGCCCATCTGAATCTTTCTGAAAAATGAAAATAAACCCGATACCTGACCCGGACAGGCCCGGAACGACTAAAAAACAGGTCCGGTTAGGCCCGACCCGAACGTCGGGATTAAAATTGGCAAGCTAACTTTGTCGGACACGGCCCGTGCAAACATCTAATCTCATAGACATTTTTTTTTTCAAATGTATTTTGTATTTTGAATGTATTTTCGAAATACATGTATTTTGTATTTTGAACTTTTTCAATTTGAAATGTATTTTGTATTTTAAATTCTAAAACTAATGTATTTTGTATCGAAAATGGTTTTTCGATGTATTTTGCCCAACTTTGCTACACATGCTCACCGAAAAAGATCTTGACACACTGAAGTCTACGTTAGTTTAAAAAATACGCAGGTGTTTCAATTATGAAAGCCTGGTCATTTTTTTCTCTCCCGACAATGAACACCAACTTGTTTCTGTTAGTCAGTAAATATGGTCTTTAAAGACATTCGGGGATCGGGGTAATTATCATAGCTGTCACATACCGTTAATTAGTAGTGGTCCTCAGTAATGAGCATTATCAGTAAAAGAGCATCAACGCAGACCAATAACTCCTGATATTTTTTTAGTGAAAGAATAAACCAAAATCATTATCCTCCCATCCACATTGACAATTATTTCCTGATTAGTTTCAAAAAATATTTTTTTAGGCAGGAGAAACTACAAGTATTGGACTAGTGTAAATTCTCTAAATTGCCTTTTTTTCTTTCCATAAATATTTTGTATCAGAATTTCAATTTTTGAATTAAAAATAATAATGAAAAGGTAGGCAGCCAAAACGGGAAAGTTTTACAATTTCTTCCAAGTGTTGTCGTCAAAGCCGTAGCTAGAGGGCTGATAGGTAGGGGGGGGGGGTAGTCAGATCTCCTATAAACAGAGCCTCCAATGGAAAAGATTCCAAGGTCACTAAATGAATTTCTTTTCCAAAAATCCAAATTAAATTCTGTTCAAAAAACTAATTTAGTTTTGGAGCCCTTTCACACTTTTGCAAAAATACTAAGTTATAACTAAAATAAGTGTTTCAACACTCGTTCATCCAATTTGCACATATGAAGGTAAAATGTTGTTTAATATTGAATTAGTTATACACTATATGGCCGAAGGTGACCGGCCACTTGCGATTTTAGAAATTTTATTAAATATCTAGAAAAATATATGAACAATTATTCTGAAACTCTAAGTAAGTGCGTAAACATAATAGTATAGGTCATTTTCGTGAAGATTTATTCGCGAAACTCCGTAGGAGACAGTAAAAAAATTGAAAAAGAATGAATATCTTTTGGATAATCCTGTCAAAACTAATGTAGCAAAAGCGTTCAAACTATAGATTGATTAAGTGGCTAATTGTAATAAAGCGTGTTCGTTTTTATGCGGATAGCATACTCGTAGAAAAATTACGGTTTTTATAAAAACAGTCCCAAATTTTACTTTTGCTTAGTTTTTGCTTATAATTCAAAGAGCTCTTAATATAAATTAATGTTCTTTTCCGAAAACATGACAAACAACGTTGTCTACAATATCCTGTAATCAGAATTAAAAGATAGCAAAAAATTGTATGAAAAATGAGTAGGTTTACTAAATAATTCTTTATTGTGCATGCATGAATGCTATCAAAATTTCATTTGCATATTGTGTTAGCTAAATGTATAGAGCAACTTTTATGAAAGTCTCAGAAACATAGCTTGAAAATTCTGAAAGTGATAAACGAGAGAATAAGCTCAAAATCGGTTGTTTCCAAAATGAAGCCAAAAGGGGAAAAAAAAGAGGGATTGTATTTAAATATACTACGTGCCGAATTGTGTATTCTATATTGACAATTATCAATGGATAAATGGATACAGCCCTTAATTTTTTTTGCTTCATTTTGAGAATAACTGATTTTACGACGAAAATAATCGACGAAATTCGCGATGTCTCTTCGAATGATCAACGAAATTTACGATTTTTTCGAAGCCGATCGAGAAAATTTACGATCTTTCGGTGTCTGATCAACAAAATTCTCAATCTTTACTAAGCCGATCGATGAAATTTGAGATTATTCCTCGCATGATCGATAAAATTCGCAATTCTTCCGCGCTAGATCGACGAATTTTACTATTTTTCCGCGCCTGATCGACGAAATTAGCAAATTTTACTAACCTGATCGGCAAAATTTGCGATTTTTACAAAGCCGATTGTTGAAATTTCCGATTTTTTCTACATCTGATAAACGGAATTTGCGAATTTATTTAAGCTTGATCAACAAAATTTGTAATTCTGCGTGTGATCGAGCGCAACAAAATTCGCGACATAACGAAACTTGCGATTTTTTGGAACCGGTTGAATAGAAATCGCGATTCTTTCGTGGACGATGGACGAAATTTACGCATTTTCTGCCTTTAACAGATGAAGTACACATTTTTCTGCGCTCAATCAAAGAAATTCACGTTTTTTAACTAACTTTGACGAAATCTGGAATTTTTTTTACGAGGCAAGATGAAATTCTCAATTTTTTTTCTGTTGATAAACTTAAAAAAACTCACGATTGTTTCGCGGCCGATTAAGGAAATTTTCAATTTTTTCGCGCATTATCGCAAAATTCGCAATTTTCCACTACTTTATCCACGAAATTTGCAATGTTTTTGTCTCTAATCGGCAAAATTCGCGGTTTTTTCGTACCCGATCAATGTAATTCCGTTTTCTACACGATAAACCGCGAAAATATGCGATTTTTCCGCAGCCGAGGAATTTAATTTGCAATTTTTATGTGCTTCATTAAAGAAAACTGACGTTTCTTTTTTTTTGCCCGATCAATGAATTGCGCTATTTTTCGCACCAGACCAACAAAATTCGCGTTTTTTTCTGTGCCTGATCGATAAAACTCGCGATTTTTCATGTCTGATTGGCTAAATTTGCTATTTGAAAAATTTGTGTTTTTTTTTATACCTGATCAACGAAATTGGCGATTTTTTTCAAGCCTCATCGGCAAAATTCGCTATTTTTCTGCACTTGATTAATTAAAGTCGCGATTTTATCGTGCTCAAGCTATGAAATTTGCAATTCTTAAATGACTGGTGAAATTTTATATTTTCCCAATCAACGAAATGCGCGATTTTTCGCATCCGACCAACAAAATTCTCGTTTTCTTTCGTGCCTGATCGATAAAACTCGCGATTTTTCCATGTCTGATTGGCGAAATTTTCCAAGCTATTTTTTCCAAGCCCCATTTAAAAAATTTGTAATTTTACCAGTAGCATATCTACGAAATTTACGATTTTTTTTGTCTCTGATCGACAAAATTCGCGGTTTTTTCGTATCGGATCAATGTAATTCGCGTTTTCTACGCGATAAACCGCGAAAATATGCGATTTTTCTGCAACCGATGGATATTAATTTTCAGTTTTTTCGTACATCATCAATAAAACTGACGGGGTTTTTTTTTGCCCGGTCAACGAAATGCACTATTTTTCGCACCAGACCAACAAAATTCGCGTTTTTTTTCCGTGCTTGATCGACAAAACTCGCGATTTTTCTGTACCTGATCGATAAGACTCGCGTTTTTTCCGTGTCTGATTGGCTAAATTTGCTATTTGAAAAATTTGTGATTTTTTCATATCTGATCAACGAAATTTGCGATTTTTACAAGCCTCATCGGAAAAATTCGCTATTTTTCTGAAATTGATTAATTAAATTTGCGATTTTACCGACCTCGATCTATGAAATTTGTATTTCTTAAGTGACTGACGAAATTTTATATTTCCCCAATCAACGAAATGCGCGATTTTTCGCGCCCGACCAACAAAATTCGTGTTTTTTCCGTGCCTGATCAACAAAACTCGCAATTTTTCTGTGCCTGATCGATAAAACTCGTGATTTTTCCGTGTCTGATTGACGAAATTTGCTATTTTTTCCGAGCCCCAAGGAGTAAAATTTGTGATTTTTCCATACCTGATCAACGAAATTTGCGATCTTTACAAGTCTCATCGGCAAAATTCGCTGTTTTTCTGAAATTAAGTAAATTTGCAATTTTACCGGCTCGATCTATGAAATTTGCAATTCTTAAGTGACTGACGAAATTTTATATTTTCCCAATCAACGAAATGCGCGATTTTTCGTATCCGACCAACAAAATTCGCGTTTTTTTTCATGCCTGATCAACAAAACTCGCGATTTTTCTATGCGTGATCGATAAAACTCCCGATTTTCCCGTGTCTGATTGGCAAAATTTGCTATTTTTTCCGAGCCTCATCGGCAAAATTCGCTATTTTCCTACACTTGATTAGTTAAATTTGCGATTTTACCGTGCTCAATCAATGAAGTTTGCAATTCATAAGTGACGGACTAAATTCTATGTTTTCCCAATCAACTAATGCGCGATTTTTTTCATTCAACCATCAAAATTCGCGTTTTTTGTGCCTGATCGATAAAACTCGCGATTTTTCTGTGCCCGATCGATAAAACTCGCGATTTTTCCGTATTTGATTGGCGAAATTTGCTATATTTTCCGAGCCCCATGGGAAAAATTTGTGTTTTTTTTCATACCTAAACAACAAAATTCGCCATTTTTACAAGCCTCACTGCAAAATTCGCTATTTATCAGCACTTCATTATTTGAATTGATTATTGCAATTCTTAAGTGAATGACGAAATTTTATATTTTCCGACTGTAAATTGACAAAATTTTACAATTTTATTTATTTATTTTTTCGATCGTGCTATGCACAAAAAATTTTAATTTTTTTTCAGTTGTAAATTGACGAAATTCGTGGGCCACACATTAATCCACAGATCATAGATTGTACATTAGACACATTGCAGTGTGTCAGCCAAGTTAACAAAGTAGAAAGGCGTAACACTGGCCGTGGGTTATATTACCCGAACCATTTCGGGACACTTTTGACCCCTCAATAACTTAAATTATATTTGACCTACACAATTGCAATTTTTCGTGTCGTGTAAGACCATCTTCTAATTTCCGAATCCTATAACTTTTTTAAAAAATCTTTTACCGTTCACGAGAAATTGACGTCTAAAAATCACTGTTTTTACCCCTGACTCACTGACTCACTCATATAAATGTTTGACTACTTCCAGGTGACTTAGAAAGTTGAAATTTGGTGTGGAGGTAGGTTATTGGATCTATAAATAGGAAAAAATCAGAAATCACCATTAATTAAACATTAATAGTTGGTTAGAAGATAAATATTGGATTACAATGGGAGTTTATGAGAATTTCACAAAATACCAGAAATAGTGCAAAGTTGGCGTCACTTTTAGCGAGTATCGGGGCTAATCTCTGAAGCTACAAAACCGATTTCAAAAGTAATGGTACCGAAATGATTGTATTCGCCCCGGTTCAAACACAGACTATATCTTATGGCTATGTCACTAACCAAAAGAGGGTTCAGAAGCAAAAAACATTATAAAAATGTGATTTTTGTTTTACTGAAGGGCCTAGAAGCACAAAATTTGGCATGTTAATTATTTATAAGATATAAATGTTCACTAATGACATTTGCTAAAAAATACCAAATTTAAAAGTGGTGGAAATCCCCGAAGAGCATTCTGAAAACGTTCTAAATAGCGATTTTAAAACAATCTCAGCAAACAACAAACCGATCTTAAAAGTAATGATATCAAAATGATGGTGACAGTCCTTGCTTGAATATAAGCTATATCTTATGTCGATGCCACTAATCCAAAAGGGTTAAAAGTGCAAAAAATTTCTAAAAATGTGATGTCTGTATGTTAAGGGCCTAGAACCTTCATCAAACATCATGAACATCAAGTCTGGCATGTTCATTACTTATAAGATATAAATGATCACTAAGAACATTTGTTAACAAATACAAAATTAAAAAGGGGTAAAAATGCGCGAAAAGCGTTCTAAAAATTTTCTAAATAGCAATATTTGAGCAATATTGAGAAGTTAGCGAACCGATTAAAAAAAATGTCAAAGATGCCCCCTCTGTTCACAGTTCAATTTTCGCTAGTTATCCGATCCCAATGTTTCCGATTTTGGGGTTAAAATTTAAGTTAAAATCTAAACTTTCAAATTATTTCAACCCCATGCACAAAATAACGATAAAAAGTAGTTGTTCATTACTTTAAAGTCTAAAGCGCCCTCTATCGACAATTTTTGAACGTAACCTTTAAAATTTTTTTACAAATAAATCATGATAAAAAGAATAATTTTAGCAAAAACCGCAAGCAAATCCACCCTTTTTTCAGTTTTTTAAAATCGTTTGAAATTTTGGACCTTAAACTTTAATGGCCCCTAGCTCCTACGGAAGACGTTTGCGCCCCATGGTTTCCCATTTAATGTTTGTCTTCATGTCTACTATCACCCTTCAAAGTTTGTCGGTCTGGTAGCGAAACACCCTGTATATATATATATATATATATATATGTATTTGTATATGTGTGTGTGTGTGTTTGCCAGGCACATTTTTAATTAAAATCATAGTTGTCAACTTCCGGCTTTTTTTAAATGAAGAAACCATATTTTGGACCAGAAAATTTGATTCATTAAAAGTGTCTACCCTTAAATGAGATAATCGTTTAAAATTTAATTTCGATAATTAAATTTCTGGTTGGAAAGACAATTGTTTGATTTTCAAAAAGCCGGAGGTTGGCACGTATGTTAAAATATACTTTGATAAAGAATTACATTTTACAGAGCTTTTATTAAAACAGTTTTTACTTATCCTGAATTTAACCTCCAAGATATATTCTAAAAAAATGAATTAAATCATATTGTCTTACTAGAATCGTTTAAAATATACTGTAATTGTATAAAATTTATAAATGGATTTTTCTGTTGTGTACGTTTGAAACTAATCTGGTTATCGTTTTGTAGTTTTTAATTTCATGGGTCCATTAAGAATTTTTATTACTTGAACTATAGGAAAAATTAATCTAAACACTTGGGTAAATATGATCGAAAATGACACAAAGGGTTTCGTTTAATATTCTTTCAAAACATTTTATTCTTATTTAATAAATCCCAAACAATTTATAATTATTAAATCCTTACAGAAATTGCAGTAACATTTAATTTAAAAAAAAATATTACAGAAGAAGCTATTTTTTAATAAAATTAAATGTTCAAATCAAATTATTTAAATAAAATTCAAAATTACGAGATTTCAAAAATTTAGTGGTTTTAAATAAAGTTTAGAATTTCTAAAATAATATTTAAATGAAATTTAAAATGTAGAAATTCATAAAAAAATTGTGGATTTTGAAGTAAAATTTAAAATTTTCGAATTTTCGCAACAATACACATTGTTTAAACGAAATTTAAAATTCCGAAATTTAAAAACATTTACAGACTATATAAACAAAATTTAAAATTTCGCAATTTCTCAAAAAAAGTAGTTAAAATATTTTCCAACAACTTTTGGCTTTAAAATGACAAAAGAATTTCAAAAATTCTGTAAAGTTGAATCTATTGCATAATGAAATCTATTCTGTGGGGAAATTTTCAAATTGATGCACCAAGCTTCGAATCGGGGGTCTTTTTGAACAGCAAACAAAGCATTATTATTGAGCCATTTAGTAATACCCGAAGACGGGAAGTAAGATTCTGTTTTAAAATTTAAATCGAAAAATTCTCTTTCATTATAGACCGGGAGGCCGACGGCACGGATAATCACCTCTTTGAGTTCACGACTGAAATTCCAGAATTAGTTATAACTCGATTTGCATATCAATACGCAATCGGTCTGCCAAGTTATACTTGGTTAATAAACACCTGAAAAATCAGATTCTCGCCGTTGATTCGTATGTTTTTCATTCTGTGTTCCTGCTCTTTTGACGCAGCATGTTCCAAAAGGGGCTTTGCGTCATAACACCTAATACAACCAACTGCTTTCCTCCTCCCCGTCTTCCGTGTCTCCATACATTTGAATGTAGGAAAACACAATAACCTCCGAGCCAACCACTAAAATCAGATTTTCAAGTGTTTTCTATCAAGGTATGGTTTGGAAGACCCATTGAATTTTAATATGCAAGTCGAGTTTTAACTTATTCTGGAATTTCAGCCGTGAGCTCGATGCGATGTTCGTATGTGCTGCCTGAAAAAAAAGATAATTTACGGGCACATTGTGCATACATTTTGGCCAAAGTGATTTCCGTCGAATTTTACCTAACCAGCGCTCTACCGACATGCCGCCAATGGACCATAGGTATTTTTGACGTCAAAGAACGTCACGATGGATTATAACTAATCAGCTTCTCGATTTATCCCACAAACGTTCCCTAAAAGCAAATCAAATACCGCAATGCTTGTGGGAAACATTGTTAACCCTGTGCAGTGCTGGTGGTCAATTGCGGGAATTACTACTTAACAGATCAGAGGAGTGAAAACTTAAGCTTTTTTTATATAAGTTATAATCACTGTGGGTGGGTTTCCGGCTTATGCTATGTAGTGTTTCTTTTTCGGCTAAAAAGGAACTGCTTGATATCGCTTAGCCTGCATTTTTATTTAAAGAGAGAAAATGTAAGTAGTGGGAAAATAACAATACGGGAACAGTCGGGTACGGGGTTGCGGGGCTGCCCCGCACCAGTCCCGCCTCCGGTGCCGCACAACACCACTCTAGTCCCTCCACACCACCCCCTCGCCAACACCGGCCCCTGGCGGGAAAAATAATTTTGTACTCTGAGATAAGGTGAACAACCCTCTATTCATATATTACCAACCACCTCTCAACACAGTCAATACCTTTCTTGAACAGACATTTCCTCCTCAAAACGGACATTTCCTCACTAACAAGGATAATTACCCCTTTAAACAACCATTTTTAGAATTGTATAAAATTCTGTGTCTTTGAAATTATTTTTTAAAAGTATGTTAAACAGTGAAGTGATTAGTGTTTTATGTAAATTTATATTCGAATTTTGATTGATCAACACCTTAATGACTATTAATAATTAATCAAAATAATGGAAAATATCAATTTTTAAGGAAAGAGACTGATTTTATTAGATTTTTCAATTATAATACCAAAATATCAACTTAAAAAAGGGAAACTTAAACATACATAGTTTTCTGAAGAGCTATCTTCTTAATGAGTATTATTTATTATGCAAAATAATGAAAAATATCAATTTTTAAGGAAAGAAACCGATTTCATTAAAAATTTTCAACTGTAAGGTCAGAATATCAACTAAAAAGAGAAAAACTTATGCATACGTTCTATCTTGTTGAACAAACATGATCTTAATGAGTATTATTAATTAAGCAAAACAATGGAAAATATTAATTTTTAGCCGATTTCTTTAGAATTTTTCGACTATAATATCAGAATATGTACTTGAGAAAAGGAAACTTAAACATACATTCTACCTTTTTAACAGCAATGAGTATTATTGAGCAAAACAATGAAAAATATCAATCTTCAGTCGATTTTTTCAACTATACGATCTGATTATCGACTTAAGAGGAAAGTTAAACACATTTAAATTTTGATAGATCAACATCTTAATGAGTATTATTAATTTAGCAAAATAATGAAAAATATCTTAATGAGAATTATTAATTTGGCAAAATAATGGAAAATATAAAGTTTTATAGAAAAAGATTGATTTAAGATTTTTTTCAACTGAATCTTCAGAATATCAACTTAAAAGTGGAAAATTAAACATACATTTCAGTTTTTGTGCGGCTATCACCTTAATGAGTATTATTAATTAAGCATTGAAAAATATAAACTTTCAAGGTAAGAAACTTATTTTTTTATTTACGAAAAATTAATTTAAAATAAGTATGTGTTATCGATGCTGAGCTTGTTTGTGTCTTATGTTACGCCGCAGGATTGTGTGCTCATGAAGACGTTTCCATCGTGTGTTGCAGTTGCTGATTTACCAACATATGGAGTGAGAAATGCTAAACTGGTCATCATGCTCGAAGTTTAATTGGTAATACTATGACGTTTCCCAATCCAGAGCCGAGAGGCTCCATGCGATCCAACAGCGAGGTCACGAGACCTCCGATTCAAGAAGAACCAAGTGACGCCCGGCCACTACGACAGCGCTGCAGCTGGGCAGGAACAACATGCAGTGAGACCAGGCACACGACCCAAGCGACGCAGCCCGGCGGCTCACCAACCGCAGCCACCGAAACGACAACGTCCGCGCCCCACTAGGCTGACACCGAGGGGACTAAATGTAGCAAGCGATGTAGCAAAAGCTTCCTGAGCACACCGCTGATCAACGAACCCAGCCTTCAGGGAGGACTTGCAGGGAAGCGACTCAAATTCTCGTTATGTACAAGGAAAACCCTGAAAAACCTTGTATAGTCGCTTCGTCCGAATCTCGCCCACAAGTGGCCTCGGACTCTTCTTATAGAGTGGCGCGTTCGAACGATTTGAAAATCTTGCGTTCGAAAAATCTTCGGAACAAGACAGCCGAGAGCTCAATTGCCCCGGCGACCCTCCCGATACAATGTCTTTGTCAAGAGATCGCTGACTATCTCAACGATGCCCTTCTTGCTGTGATGATCAAGGCAAAGATCGGTAAGCGCTCGAGTGTGGAAGTTTGGTGGAGAAACTCTTTTCCCTGCACTCATAGGCACAATGTCTAATTGTGATGATCCCATTCCCGCAAACACACGCAGGGTTACCTTTAAAGAAGCGGGCTTGGTGGTCACCGAAGGTACCATGTCCGGATAGAACTTGGTTCAGAAAGAAATCGCCCTAGACTCTCCGAGTAGAGATTCTGGAAGATCGCATATGTCATCCGGAAGTCCTCAGATCGGTCCCTCCATTCTAGTGCCCAGTCAAGGAGCTTCCTCATGACTTGACGTCCTGAGAGAGGAACATGGATGTCAACCGTTTGTCTACACGCAGCCTCCTTATCCAGAGCCTGGGCATGTTCGTTAAAGGCGTATCCGACATGAGCCTTAATCCAGTGCATATATGGGTAATGAAAGGTGAGCTGTGATTTCACATTTCCTTTATAACAAAATAAATTTTTATTAAACATATCAGAAGTTCAACTGTAAATATAATTTAACATATAAAAAATAAAACATTAAATGTGATCTTGACAGCTGACCAGCAGCCATTCAAAAAATGCGACACACCATCGATGAGCGTCGTATAGCAAGTGACCGAAAAGTTCCTGCAAGCTATGTTTTCGCCAAAAACATCATGCCACACCTTCGCCAAATAGGAGGATGATCATGTCCCGTTCCACTCGCTATCCACTACAACCCTGAACTGAATTATGCTTGTTTCCATTTTTCAGTTCAGGCGAATTAATGTCATCACAGATATGGACCCTGATTCCTGTGTTAGCAACCAGGTGTCTAATCTCGGCTACTGTTTTGTGCCTAGGCACTAAGTAGTAAAGCGCCTGAAGCGCTGATCTAGAATCAGAGTAGATATAGAGTTCACCGAGACCTCTCCGAAGAGCATCAGAGATCGCCTCCTTGATCGCGTGGACCTCAGCTGCGAAAACAGTCGACCCGTCGGAGAGGCGGAACCTTCCCTCCGCAACAATGCCGTCCCTAGTGGCGAGATGATAGGCACAACCCACCCTCTCACCAACTAGTTTGGAACCATCCGTATAGTAAGTATACGGAGTTTTCCGGCGTCCATGGTATTCTACCTGGATAGCATCGTTGAGGCTGGTACTTCCAAACCTCCACCATTTCTGGCGAGAGACTTGGTCTTTCAATACTCTCACCCCATCTTGTGATGGCCCCGAAGTCGCGTTCGATACCAGAACGGAGGTCCAGGGGAATCACTCCGAACAAGACATTCAACGCATCCGTTGACACCGTGATGTAGCACTTGGTGATACACAGCAGAAGACCTCTATGAATACTCAGTAGTCTCCTACGGAGAGCCATTTTTTTAGAGTACAAATAGGGGTCGCGTACAAGACTATACGCTCGGTCACAACCGAATAGACCGCCGTACGAACATCAGACTTGAGTCCCCAGGTGTCTGTTGGCAATCTAGTTAACTTGTACTGGACCTTGGTTGCCTTCTTGGACAAGATCCAAATGAGGCATCCAACTGAAATCCCGTCAAAAACCACTCCCAGGTACTTGATCTGTCTGGAAAACTTGACCCTGTGTTCATCCATCCGGATGGGTACTGAAGGGTCGTAATCCATCTTTCCCTTCGCTGGTATGACAGTGTACAAGCGCTTATCAAAGCTGAACTCTAGACTGCATCCTATCGCCATGCGTGAATCTCTGCGAGAACCCGCCGGACAATGTCAGCGAGCCTATTGAGTGTCGTACAACATGCAAGGATGAGTATATCGTCGGCAAAGACAAGTATGGTCCATGCCTCCTCAATACCAAGACGTTTCAGCAAGCTATTGATCAACACTAGCCAGACGACCGGCCCGAGACACGAACCCTGTGGCACCCCAACATTGAAGTAATGCTCGTATGCGTTCGAAACGATCGATCTATTCCACAGAAAAGAATCGATCAAGCGCAGGAGTTCCGGAGGAACTCCGTACTCCGCCAAAAGACGCAGCAAGTCGTCTCGCCGGATGCTGTTGAATGCATTCTTGATATCCAAGCTTATGAGACAGGAGAATTGACCTGTCTTCTTACTCTGAGAAACGTACTTGACCACCTCATGAAACATATCAATGGTTGATCGATTTCGTCTGAAACCGTAGTGTCTATCATCGAGTACGCCATTGCATTCCCAAGAAGTTCATAAGTCGAGTTGGGCACATCTTCTCCAAGATCTTCCCAACGATGGGAAGTAAACAGATAGGACGGTAGGAAGCGGGATCACTCTTGTTTCTATCTTCCTTCGGAAAGTAGACAGCAATCGCTCGCTTCCAACTTCTCGGAAACACAGACTCTCTAAAACAATGGTGTTAAAGAGAGAGCAACCACTGAAGGTGACAGCGAAAGACTTCTCTGATAATTTCCAGACTGAATCTATCATGGGCCGGCGCCTTATCGAGCGCCATCGAGTCGATCGCCAACTCAAGCTCCCCGACGTCAAACAGATGCGGATTATCTGTCCTACTAATCGCTGTTTGCACAACCTCATCGATCTGCTTGAAGTGGTGTCTTGCAAGGGCAGCTTGCGTTTCATCCCATGTGGATACCACCAACCCGTCGGGTAGCTCCAGTGTGGGTGGAGCTTCAGGCCGCCACCTGCCACGCACCACCGCACAGACCTGGCCGATCTTGTCGGTTGAAAGTTTATCCGAAAGGATCTTTCGGAAGGAATCAGGCTTAGCTTACAAAATTGCTCTCTTATACTGTGCCGGCATCCGCTTAAAGAGACCCTCGCGCTTCGCTCTCTGAGTCGTATCAAGCGTCCGCTTGAACTCAGTACTTCAGCCAATCTTGTCGGTTGAAAGCTTATCAGAAAAGAACTTTCGGAAGGAATCAGGCTTAGCTAGCAAATTTGCTCTCTTATATTGTGCCCGCGTCCACTTAAAGAGGACCTCACGTTTCGGGTCGGGTTAAGCGTCCGCTTGCTCCTCAGTGCACGCACTCAAGGTCAAGACCTCTGAGACTCCAAGTCCGGAGTCCACCAACAATTCTCCTTGCCTTGCTAGGTTTCCACCGACGGCGGGCGTCCCTAGGGTTTCGAGCCCTTGACCTGCCTTGGTTGGTCGAAGTCATGGCGTTATGATCGCCGAGTGTCACCCCGTCATGAATAATTCAGTCAGCTATGCGATGCGCGCACTTTCGGACCAGAATTAAATCTATCCAGCTTTGACTCTGATGTCCAACAAAGGTCGCCACACTGTCTAGATTATTGACGATTTCCAAATCGTGACCAAGGGCGAAGGACCTCCTCACCCCTGGCATCTGTTGGTCTGTCCCCCCAAGATGTACGACTTCGCATTGAAATCCCCGACAATCTGAACGTTGTCCTGAGGGTACTTCGATAGCAAGTCGCCCACCCGAGTGAGGACCGGAACGATGCCTTCAGACAGAGAGCTATAGCACGACACTATTAACAGGTCTTCCTCTGAAATTGTACATCAAACAGCCACTATGTCGTCGGTATTTAGAACCGCACAATACTTTAGTCGAGAACTAATCCAAAAGGCGGCTCTGTTGCGCTTCGAAGACATGACTTCGGAAAAACCATTGGGTAAGCCGACGGTTTTCCCCTCCTTCACACGCTGCTCGTTTAAGGAGATCACATCAATGCCCTATGAGAGAACTGTCTACTGTCTTCTCTAACTGGCACAACACCGCCGTAATGTGGTTAACATTGAGGTGAAGAAACTTTGGACTATCGGCCCTAATTTCGTTTCTTAGTCAGCGCCAATTCTTTTCGGAAAATATGACTCTTTTGAACCCGCAACATGGTCAGTGGGTAGAGCCTTATGTGCCGAGTTCATCGAGTTGACCTTCGTACAGTTAAAGCACGTATGTTTACTGGTGCAATCATTGAGTATGTGGTCCTGACTACCACACTTTCCATAGCAAGTCGTGCTGCGACAAACTCTTGCCATATTTCCAACAGTTGTAACACTGCAGTAGATGCCGTCTGCGTGAAAAGAACAATGTGTTCCAACCATCGTTCAGCTTCCGCACTCGATCAAGTCGCCGATACGACTCCAGATCCAAGGAGACAACACCCATTCCGCCCTTTCTTCCCTTCGAAGAATTTCTTGAAGGTGATCTCAGCGCTCTCTAACGCTGCATTCTGACGTTTCAGGGCTTCTATGATTTAGTCTCCCGTAGAATGCGTGCCGACGCCAAAGATTACAATCTCTGGATTGCGCATGACCGGTTTAGAAGCCGAATGAGTATTCACCAGGTCCGATTTATCAACTTCGGCCACTAGCTTCTCGAGGTCCGCAGCGCTGTTTGCGAAAATCAGCACCCCTCCATTGGATTAATCTTAGTGGCTACTAACTTGCGAGTATCATCGGAATTTACAGTATTGTCATTCGGAACGTGCTCAAAACGGCTTCTCCCGGTCGCGACGAGGCACCGCTGGGCTTGCCCTCTTGGCGCCACCATCACCTCCCTCCCAGGTCCACACCGGAACACAGGCTGTTTACCTGGTCTTTCCGCACGTTCCTTCCTCAACTTCTTCCTCTTATTCTTAGAGGTGACAGTCTGACATTCCTCCGCCGCCTTTTCAGCGACTTCGGAATAGGACCTGTCGGGTAGTACCACCTCCTTCAGGGTGTCATCTGGTTTTAAAGTATCCTTCGGCTTTGCAGCTTTGGACGCTCTCTTACCATTTACAGAGCCTCCCCTCTGTAAAGCTTTCCTACTGAGAAGAGTAAACCAAGCGTGTTGACGGACTTTGAAATCTTCCATCCGAGAGATAGATTTCCCAAAATATGTTTTCTTGGGGGCCGTCAAACTCTTGAGCTTATTCAACTCTTTGAAGATTCTCGCACCTAAAGAGTGCGCTTCCTCGGTGAACGCAGCCGAGAGGTCAACCATATCCGAAAGGGACAAGTCAACACTTCCCAGCTGGCTTCCAGTCTGGCAACCTAATCTGACAGCTGAGGGCTGCCGGCAGGGCCGTAGCTGGAAGTGTATGCTAGGGGGGGCTCAGGAGAATATGGGGGGGGGGCTCAAGGGAATGTAGGGGGGGGGGCTCATATTTTTTTGTTCTCTCTCTAATGCAGAAAGATAAATTAGTGCATATTCACTTTGTAGGTACTATGTTTCTCATTAAACTGCTGTAATAACTTCATTTTATGCTAAGAAAAGTATATGATGATGAAAATTTTGAATGTATAACTGGTGCAAAATTAAACATCCTGTTAGCTTCATATGTACCAATAGGATGAGGGAGTGTTGAAACACGTATTTTAGATACAATTTAGTAACTCTGCAAAACTGTGAAAGGGTCTCAAAACTAAATTAGATTTTTGAACAGAATTTCATTTGAATTTTCGGAACATTTAGTCACCTTGGAATTTTTTTCCAGGGGGGGGGGCTCAAAATATTTTAGGGGGGGCTGAGCCGCCCCTAGCGCCCCCTTAGCTACGGCCCTGGCTGCCGGTTGCCCGCTTGGATGAGTCCAAGCCTTGGCCCGATCTACTCGTCGTGAAGGATAGTGATGAATTCCCACCACTCCTCGACGGTGCAGCATCCTCCACTTCACTCGTCAAGGACATAATGAATAACGAGAATACTCAGACTATAAAAAACATAGTACGGGAACACTCGTTTCCGCAATAAAATCGTTAACAACACAGCAAGTAAACTTTTGAATCGCACTATACACGTCCTCACTGGGCCCAAGTCTATCTTGCGATTCACTCTGAGCAATTGTCGCAGGCAGTAAGAAATATAGCAAAGACTGTATTGTCATCTTTCGCTCAACAGTCCCAGTTTAAATGGTAAAGCACTTGGATTCCAAGGGTTCCGGGTCCGATCCCCCGTTTGTTCATTTTTCACTTTGTTGGTTCTAAGTTTAGTTAACAATGTTATAGTTCACGTATTAAAAAATGATATATTTCTGTTCTATGTTATGTAACCATATGTGTGTTCTATGTGTACTCTTGTGATGTTTTTCATGGGACTCTGATTATTATATACCAACAGTTTTCAAGCCACAAAAATCGCATGAGTTTTTTCATATTCTAATCATTAAAGAGCTATTAAATGAGGGGTTGAAGTCACTTCAAGTTCCAGATGTCTCTGTTATCCTATGGTAGTCCAAGAGCCTACCGCACAAAACCCTATGTCATCGAGCATAAAAAAAATCCTTTATTTTATGGAAGAGTAGTAATAGCTCTAGTGATCCATGTTTGCCGGAAGTGAAATGAAGCATAAACCAAAAATTGATACAACTGGTGGTTGACTCGTAGGTTTAGCATTGTGTTTGTCCTACAATCAAAAGTATGAAAACATGGAAAACTGGGTGCAGGGAAACACAATGCTAACGTGTCAACTACTAGTGGTATTCATTTTTGGCTTATGCACCACTTCGCTTCTGGCAGACATGAATAATTAGATTCCCCTATTATTATTCTTCCATACAATAGATGGTTTTTCTTGTGTTCGATGACATGTGGTTTTATGCGGTCGGCTCTTGGATTATGGGGAGTCACTGAGAAAGCAAACAACTATTTTGTGTCGGAGCTTCTTTGATGCCTGAAACGAAGCGAGTCATCAGTAACAGCCAATCAATTTCTTGGAAATCTTTATGATGGAAAAGCGTTTTCTTCAACAGACAATGAAATGCTTAGAAAACGTAAAGAAATGCAGGCAATTTTTGTCGCTTGAAATTTTTACATATAATAGCACTTTTACATTGGCTGTTCAAGAAAAGGATTTAATATTGTCGGATTTTCAAATATTTGGATTACTGTTACTTGCAACTCTCTTCGTTTCAGGCATCAAAGACCCTCCTACATAATAGAATTGCGCACTTTTAAAGAGACTTCCGGGAACCGTAGGATAACATGAACTGTAAAAAATTTGACCCTTTTGCTGCATCGTCATTCCACTGCTTTTATAGAAAACGATTACTTCGCCCTATTATGGAGCATTCTCGTGGGTCAAAAAAGAGATATTCTATAAAAGCGG
Source organism: Maratus speculifer (assembly GCA_964019185.1). NCBI lineage: Eukaryota > Metazoa > Arthropoda > Arachnida > Araneae > Salticidae > Maratus > Maratus speculifer. The sequence continues at coordinate 74,124,778 of OZ025303.1, forward strand.
GGGAGTGATGATGCAGCAGAAGAGTCACATTTTTTACAGTGTGGAGACGCCTGTAATTTGAAGAGACTTTGACCCTCCGTGTAATAATCCTTTAAAAGTGTTATTTACATATAAGCTATTAAGGTGCGTTTTCACGGGCCTGCCCAAGCGCTAACTTTCCCAACTCTTTACCTAAGCACAAGATTTTAGGTAGTTAGAACGCGATTTTTTAGGTTCGATTCATGTTCAAACCTAAGCACTAATTACCTAAGCGCAGCCAATCAGAAAAGAGAATTTTGCTAAGTAATGGCGGTGAAGAAATGTAGCATTAAAAATGAAATTTTCATTTTACATATAGTTATTTTTATTTCGAACTATTCTTTTGCGTCAAGCAGTAATTATTTTTTATGATTGAAAGAAAAAAAGTAAGTTTTATCAATGTTTTTCATTTTGTAGATGCATATACATATCTATCTGTCTTTTGTAATCATTCAGATGCATTTTATAATATTAAATTAATATTTATAATTTATATAGTTCGTTTCGAGTTGCAATGAAGATATAATGTACTGTTCTCAAAATTATTTTATCGAAAGTTAACAGTACAAAGGATAAAAGTACTTGTTTATAAATATTTGTTTCTTAAAATTAATTACTTGCTTCAGTGATTATATTCGGTTGTTTGGTAGAGTATTTCCAATTGATTTTGAATTAAATATCTGTTTGTTCATTTAAAAATTATAAATGTTAAGGAATATTTGGTTAGCCTACCTCGTAGGTCTTTAAATCGTCAAATTAGTTAAATGCTAGCTGCAATCAAGCTTTGTTAATATACTTGCATATTTATGCAGGCATGTAAAAGAATTTTCTCTAAAATAAATAAGCCGCTGTATTTGATATTTCCCTATTTTATTTTAAGAAAGTAATATTTAATTGCAAAATAGTTTGCTCTTCATCCCTTTAGAGATTTAATTTACAGCATAAAAAGTTGTAAATCCTCATAGAATTTTCATTTTAAATCATGTATAGCTTCTTTTTATCCGATTATTTCTAAGAATTTGTATGTATTATGCATGGTTTGCTACTATATGAGCAAAGTTTCCATGTGTTAGTCCAGTATGATAGGCGTTTTAGTTTTATTTCACTAGAATTTATCCATTAATCCTATAACTTTGATCAGAATTGAGGCTCCCTTAATTTTGTTTTAAAATTGTTTGATATTTTCTTAGTGTGTCCTAATGAATCTGAAAGTTATCCCTATGAAATTATAATATACATTTTATTTATTTGATGAGAAAGTAGCAAACTTAGAATTATAAACAAGGTTTGTCAAATCTTGACCTTTCGATTGCTTTTTAATCTTTACTATTTTGTTAATACTTAAAAATGCAGAAAAAAGGAAAACATTATGTGAAGTCTTTGTTTATCTTTTAAAAAATTACATTGAAAACAGCGATTTATAAAGCATGCAACTTGCAAAAGGAAAGCTATCAAAATAAACTGTCATGTTGCATACCTAAATAAACAAACTGCCACATTGTATATCTAAGTAAACAAACTGGCATGTTGCAAATGATGTTTAAGAAAATTAATGGTAAAGTAATGTTTCATTATGATGTTAGAAGGATTTTTGTAACTAAAAGCGAGTCTTTCATGCGTACAATAAACTTAATATTTCAAACAAGCATACTTAAATTTCTTAGCTGATTAATAGTTAATTATTTATTAGTAAATATTCGCTTTTCAAGAACTTTTATATGTATATGTATGCACATATTTGATTAGTTTATTTCTTTTAATTTTCTAGTTGCTTCGGATGCTACAGTTATGATGGAAATGTAACAAGAATAATACGAATAGGTGTAAAGTTGTGCGATAGAGTGCTACTCTTGCAGTTTGTTGGATACTTTTGCATTGGCCAGCTGGAATGCGCTCAAAAGGCTATAGGTTAGAAATAATCTTTGGCCTTTTGGGATGTAAACTTGCTAGCTAGATTGCATTTGGATTCTTCCTGGAAGCTACACACTTCCTCTTTTTATTTTGCTGAAGATTGCATTTGCTGTATTGACTCTTATGAAAAGTAAGCCACTTATTGCTTAAAAAAAAAAAAAAAAAGTTCTATTGCTTTGTTTAAAAGTTCTTGCTTATATAAGTGTAAATTCAATTTAATGCTCTCTGATTTAAGGCATTAATTTTACAGGAATTTAGTAAATATAAATTGTGTAAATTGCAACAATTACTTAGATTAAAATAAAAATTTTAATATCAAATTGAATTATTGTTTAAGAAAACATACAAATGATAAGCATTAAATAAAATAAAGCATATTTTTATTAGCATAGTCACATAGCACAGAATATGTGAAAACAAATACAGTAGACTCCCTCAAACCCGCACTCCTAAAATCCACAACTCTCTAAAATCCGCACATATTTTACAGATGCAAACAATGAAACATTCAGTTCAGATGTAGGTACAAATTTTGACTTTTTTAATTTTATATCAATGCCATATGTTTTGTAATTTGTAATTTTTGTTAAAGTTATTGAATTCATGTTTTTTCATGAAGAAAGAATAATTATTTCTGAAAAAATTAAGATATTGCTGATATCATTGATAATCACATTCACAATCTTACTATACATATTTATGTATTAATCAAGCTTTTTTAGTTATTAAGTCTGGCTAAACCTGAAATAAAGCTTCATTGAATAATTTAAGAAAAATACATTTCATCTTTATAATGAATATTTAATTATACATTATTGATTAATAATTTGAACTTTGCTTTTGTATTTTTATCACTTTAAAAACTATCTAAATTTTTATTATCTTAGTTTATTACATATTTTAATATTTTGGCATATTGTAAGCATTCATTAAACTTTTGATTTCATTATTAATTACTTTAAAAAAAATGTAAACAAAGCAATGACCAGAAATCCGCAAAATTCTAAAATCTGCAAAACCTCTGGTCCCAAGCTGTGCGGATTTGAGGTAGTCTACTGTATTACAAAAACATGTGGCAGCGACAGAAATATTTGGTTCTTTTCTTTTAATTGACCACTTTCCATTGAATGTAAATGTCAGCACACGGTTTTTCAGAAATATATGGCTGTATGTATATACAGTAGACTCCATCAAATCCGCACAGCTTGCGACCAGAGATTGTGCGGATTTTAGAATTTTGCAGATTTCTGATCATTGCTTTGTTTACATTTTTAAAACAGTAATTTTAGTGTAATTAATAGTGTAATTGGAACTATAATGAATGCTTACAATGTAATAAAATATTAAAATAAGTAATAAACTAAAACAAAAATTTAAATATTTTTTTAAATGTTTAAAATATTAATATCAAAGATCAAGTTAATAATCAATAGTGCATGATTAAATATTCATTATAAAGATTAAATGTATTTTTACAAAATTATTCAACAAAAGTTGCCTTATAAAAGTACATTACTAATTCACATCAAAATCATAAAATAAAGATTTTTTTTTACAAGTTTAGCCAGGCTTAATAACCAAAAGATCTTGATTAATGCATAAATATATTTGATAAGAAGATTGTGATTACCAGTGATAATAGCAATATCTTGAATTTTTTCCAAAAAAAAAATTATTCTTCATAACATTATAAGAAACATGAATAGAGTATTATAAAAGAAAATTACAAATAAAAAAAATATATGGAATTGACACAAAACTAAAAAAATAAAATTTTGTCCCAATATCCAAAATAAAAGTTTCATTGTTACATTTATAAAATGTGCGCGGATTTTAGAGAGTTGTGGATTTCTGGTTTGCAGATTTGAGGGAGTCTACTGTAATAATATATCATGCATTCAGAATTTTTTGGTTTAGATTACAGATTTTTTAATTTACTTTCATTTTAGGAACCGGTTTGAAAAGTAATGTCCTTATAAGAAAAAGTAAAAACTACAAGCAAAATTGAAAGTCAATATTGAACAGCTATCCAATAAAAAAATATATATTGAGATGCAAATACAATAGACTTCCTCAAATCTGCACATACAGTAAAGCATCGTTTATACGACGATCACTTATACGACGTTTACATGTAAACGACATTTTATTGTGGTCCCAATTCGTTCCTATTCATTTCAATGTAAAAATATATCTTTTATACGACGCCCAAAATCGTTTATACGTCAATATTTCGATTTTGTATAGTTTTTTTTTTTGTTGTTGTTCATTTTTCTTGTGTATTTTAAGAACGAGTGGAATTTTGCAGCTATGGATGACACCAAAGAGAGTATTTAAATGCACTCCACATTATAAAAATGTGGGCTGCTGTTCGATTAGTCTGAAAAATCAGCTTATGTGAAACAGATTACACTGGGAGGGGTCATTCTTTTTTTCGAGGATGGTCACCTTTCCCGACCTGTTTTAAATTGCAAATAGACTATCCTTCTAATTGTTATCAGTATTAGCGACTTTTAGTTGGCTACGCGGGGTTTTTGTCTTTGACTTTAAATGGAAAGGAAATGTTGTACTGCAAATGAGGAACCTTTCGGTGAAACATAAATAAAGGTACACAAATTTGCTTACTAACTCCTCCCTCCCCAACCCCCCTTTTTTTTTTGTTTAATTTACAAATTTATGCAAATCAGCACGTTAAACATTAAAATTAAGTGAAAACAACATTAATTCTAGTTTTAGATGTGAAAATCGATTATACGTCGTTATCGTTTATACGACGTTTTTCGGTAGTCCCTTCGGCGTCGTATAAACGATGCTCCACTGTAACTTAGATGTAAACAATGAAATATTCAGTTCAAATATAGGGACAAAATTAGACTTTTTTAGCTTTATATCAATTCCTTATGTATTTTAATTTGTAATTTTATTTACTATTACTGAATTCATGTTTTTTCATGAAGGAAGAATAAATTTATTTCTAAAAAAATTCACGATATTGCTGATATCACTAATAATCATTTGTACTATTCAATTTTTGGTTCAATATTAATAGAAGTTTTAACAAATTTATTGTTTAGTATTTTTAAATTTAAAAAGTGTCTGTTTATAAAACTGATTTTACTCGCCAGTAATGAAATTTCCCAGTTTTGCCTTTTATCATTTGAATCATATACAATCATATAAAAGATGCACCGAATTGTGATTTTAGCCAAATGCCAAATATTAAGCCAACAGATAAACTAAACACTGAATGTTTGGCTTATCTGAATACTCTTAAATTTCAGAGTTTGAAAATAATAAAAAGTTAAAATAATTTTACATAATATTTAACATAAAAACTTCCATATTGATAAACAAGATCTTTTTACAAGTAAATTTTACAAGAAAAAAAAAAAACTATGCTTTGAATTGTTACTTAAGAAGAGGATAGTTTCCTCTGTGAATTAAAACAAATGAATATAATTTTCTCATATTCTGAAACAAATATTTTGACATCAAAGTGAAATTTTAAAGAAATTTGAAAAAAAAAAAAAAATACTGTCATATACTGTTTATTTGTTAGGAAAAAACTAAAATCATTATTAGTTAATTGTCTTTGGGGTTACTTTTCGAATAGTAAATACGAAGCATTCTCTTTTATGTAAATATAATTCTATTTTTAAATTTGTTGTTAAAAGTTGCTTTAAGGTTTTTAAAAATATTTTCTTAGAATACGGTTTGGCTGATATACCATATTTGGTATACTGAAGTGTGTTAAATTTGGCCATGCCAAGTATTTCACATGTTGAATAGCTGATATTTGGTAGTATAGTCAAATACCAAATATTTGGTGCATCGCTAAATACAAGCAATATTTTTTCTTCTGTAAAATGGGAAAAGCTGTGTTAACCAGCAAGTAATCTAGCTTAGGAAAAGTATGTGTTTATTTTTATTGTATGTTTTTCACATTTTTTTTAATATTGATTGTATGATACTGAACCCCCCTCCCCCTCCCCCCCCCCCCCACTATCGCTTTCATTTTGTTATTTCAAAAAATCAGTGTGGTTTGTATTTTTATTAATCCTTTGAATTTGTTTTTTCTTTTTACTTTCTTTTAATTAACTTGCTTTAAGTATGTAAAGATAGGATTTTATAATTGGTTTATTATTGAATACTTTATAACTTAAAAAAAATGGCTGAATCCTAAAACACCTGAGACACTTAGCATCGTTGAATTTGGCGAGATGATAAATGGCCTTTTCTTGTTACTCGTTTGTTTCTTAAGTTCTTTACATGCCTACAGTTATTCGATCAGGAATTTGGATCAATTTAATCGGATTGCACAGTTTCTTGTCTTTTGCTTTTATGAAATGCCATTATTATGTCAGTCTTGTATTATTTATATTTAAAAACGAGATTGCATTATATGTGTATGACTATATTTTCCAGTTTTTTATTCATGCACTTTAAATATATTGCTTATTTCAATAAATAGTAATATAAATTTGGTAATATATGTGCGGTAGGGCAGACAAATCTACTGAGTGTACGCTTTTCTCAAAATAAATATTCAATGATTTAAATTATGATTTGTCAATACGTAACATTAAAAGATTGAGATGACGTGTTGATCTTATTGAAAGTGAATTCCTATATCAGAAATACTTTTTTCCTTACTTAAAAATCCGCATAATATTTATGTACCATAAATATTAGAAAAAATATTTCAAAATTTTATCGCATATTTTTGTACAAATTTATAGACATTTTAATAGTTTGATATCTGCTGTGATTAATAACTGCAGTTTTGCTCATTCTAGAAACTTCTTCAATGCGACTTTCGTGCACTCAGAGATGAATTTTAAAATTTTAGTTTCGATAGTCAATGAGAGTTTGATGAATTTCGTGCATTTTAGAGACTGCTGGACAGCAAATTTCGTGCATCCAGTGATTATTTTTTACTTCATTTTAATGGGCATGTAACACTCATAAGTGCTTTAGTTTAAAATTATAGAAATTGATATGCTTGATAAATATCCTAAATAAGTTTTAGAAATAAAATATATTTATTAAATTCATGAACAGAAGTCATAAAATCTACATAACTTTATGCAAATGTAAGCGGCAAAATTTAAAAATTCCTTTTCTGTGATTTTTATTAGTATAGTGTTTTCCTTAAAAGGTGTTGAACTATTTCTGATGTAGGAAGGCAGTTTAAATAACATTATGATATAAGATCAATATTTAAAAATTATTGATTGTTACTTTCAATCGTTGATTGTTTACTTTGCAAAATGCGTTACAACTATATCTATTCACTAGCCATAAGCAGGGGCGAAGAAAACTAAGAGAAAGCTGCACCCGGAAATTCGCCTCCACCCCCTTTTCCTTAACTTGATACTAAAGCCCTCAAAACGACATTGGTAGTATAAATTTGGCATCCCCTAGTTTCTGCACCCTGTGGGACTGCCTTCTGCTCCCTTTAGCAAATGCAGACAATAAATTCACAATTATTTTGGTGACTGTTTATTGTAATAAACAATATCTGCAAATTACATAAATAAAAAATTCCCCATTTTAAACAAATTCCCATGAATGTACGCAGTGTGCTTTTAAAATTCACTTCTTTTAATTTTTATTGTGCTTAAATGGTTCTTTTATCCTGATTTTTTTTTAAGGAACAAAAGTAGTTTTCATGGTCGGGATCTAGATAGAATTTGTGTTGTTGGCAAAACAAGATTGACCTGTCAGAAAATTTTATCATTTAGAAAATGGAAAGCTTTGTAAAAATGCTGAATTCTGATTGTTTATTGATGTTTTACGATCTTTTTATTTGCATATTCCACGAGAATGCTGAACATTAGATGAAAACAACGCATTGATGTTAGCTTATTTAGAGAAAAGCTTCAAATTTTTTAATTACTGAATCATCTGCTGCATGACACGATATCTGGAAGCTGAAGGATTTTTTTGTTTGTTTGCTAGATTTTTAGTTTGGAACATGTGATTTGTTTTCTTGAATAAAAGTAATAAGTAGAATAAATAAAAGATTCTTTTTGTAAGATTCTTTAATGTTAATGAAGAAGCAAAGGTAGGTGAATTTTAACTGATATTATTTTATGGTTATTGTATTTTTTTTGTTTTAGAAAAAAAAAGTTGGTGTATATAAAGTTCTGTAAATTAAACATGAAAAAAATTCTTAAAATCAGAAAATGGAGATCTGCAAATTTTTAAAAATTGAAAACTATCGAGAAAACTGTTTGCATAGAGAAAATTCATCATAAAAGAAGTTAACTAGTTGTACATTATTTGTGAAAGTTTATTTTACTAAAGCAGTCATCTCTGAAGCTGTGCATATCGCTAATTGTCAGCCAAAACATGTGCATTGTGATTGGGGAGAATTTCAGAGTTGCTGAAAACTTCGTTGGCCCTCATGGGTGCTTGGCGCATGTTAAAAAAATCGCCAAAATCAAGTGTCTTGGCTGTTCTAAGAACATGCTAAAAAAAAAAAAAAAAAAAAAAAAAAATCTACATCTGTTTGCTTTTCTCGGCAATTCTTTTTTTAGGAATTTATTTTAAGTAATAAGTGAATTTTAAAACATTTTTCTGTTAACCACTTGTTAAAAAAGCAAATATTTTTTAAGGTTACAATAACAACAAGCAGAGTTAATTGTGCATCAAACCGTGCCATTAAAATATGCCAACTGGCAGTGAAACTGTAACAACAAAATATTTTAAATAATTTGAAGGCAAGAAAGGAAACATAAATAAAAATAATGAAATAATTTTTATTTACAAAAATAAAGAAATAATTTTTGTATCTGTTTTTATCAACTAATAATTTAGCATTAAGTAAATTATAATTAAACTTTGAAAAAATAATTTAAAAATTCTGAATTTATAGTTTAAAAAATGGTTTTTAGTTTTTTACCTTTTCTGTTGTCATATCAGAAAAAAGAAAGAAAAAATAATTCCTTTAATAAATTCAGCAGTTTATGCTTTCTACCAGGGCATTATGGTGAATTTTTCATAATTAGAGTCATGCCAAATTAATGAAGAGAAGTTTTTTGATCCATCATGAATTACTGTCTTGAAATTAGGCATTATATTTATAAATATTTTAAGTTTATAAAAGAATGGTTAAAAAAATACATATTTTTCTACTTTTATACTTATTTAGTAATAACGTTTAATTTTTAAACAAACTGAAAAGAAATACTTAACACAATGTGTTTTATTGACATGTTATGGATAGAGATATATTAATTAGTGTAATCATTATTATGCCATTTGTACAAACTGAACAATTTTCCCAACATTTTCGACAAATTTATGTCATTTGCGCACATGAAATAACCTGATCAAAGTGTGTAACACATCACTTTTTCATAAGTGAAAATTTACTTATATGTTTTTAATACATTAATCATAGTAACTGTGTGATTTTATGCATTTTCATTTTGAAACTTGGATAAAAAATGATATTTGGAGCGTTATTTAAAGCTGTTTTAGTAAGAAAAAACAGTCAAAACTTTTTATTATTTTTTATACGAAATATTTACGATTATCACGATGAACGTAAACAAAAGTTATTTGTTTATAATTTTATATCAGCTGATCGGTCTGTAGACTGTTAAAGCCCTAAAGTAGACGCTTGCGCAGTGAAGACTGGTTTTTTGATTGGTTGGCATAAGGATTTATCTGTAACCAGTGAAAACGCTCTTAGGTTAGGTTTTGGGTAAGCTAAGGTTTTTTAGGTAGTTAGAGCGGCCCGTGAAAACGCACCTTTATACATAAAAGTTTCAAGCGACAAAAATCGCCTACATTTTTCCGTATTTTTAGCATTTCATTGGCTGTTCGAGAAAAGGTTTTGCTATCATCCGGGTTTCCAAGTATTTAATTGGCTATTACTGGCGATTCCCTTAATTTCAAGTGTCAAAGAAGCTCCGACACAAAATAGTTGCTTGCTTTCCAAAGACGCCGGGAATTTGAAGCGACTTTGACCCTTTGTGTGCATTTTATTGACTATTCCAGAAAAATATTTAATTTGAATTTCCAAGTATTTGATTGGCTGATACAGGCGACTCGCTTTATTTCAGGCCTCAAAGATGCTCCGACACAAGAGAATCGCCAGCTTTTTCCAAGCGACTTCTCTGGATTTTGAAAGAGGGGTCAAAGTCGCTTCAAATTCCAGGCGTCTCCATGTTATCGCAGGGCTTCAGGGGAGTCACTTGGAAAGTTTGCCAAGGGACATGGCAATTTGGTTTTGTCTGTGGCATTCTCATCGCATCCCCTTTTTCAAGGAGCTTTGCATATAGCGAAAAGCTCGCAAAAATGCCGTTTCGATAACAGCTAAAAAAGACTAGTTGGCAACACTGTCGTTTCTGTGACGAATCTAGTCTTTGTTAGTAAACACAACCAGTTGTAATTCAGAGTGAACTGCTTATTAATGTATTGTTTTTCGCTTCTGAAAGATATCAATTTTGAAAAGTTAAATATATCAATCTTATTGTTCTGTCCCATTGCTAAGTATCAGCCGATTCTTCTGGTACTTTTGAAAATCAAGTTCTTAAAGTGTTGATCTAAGCCACTCTTTAAAGGCGCATCTTTAAGCCCTTATTTGTATCAAAATATACCTATATATTTATTGTTACTAAACAGAATAATGCATTCTCTCTTGAAATAGTGTCTGGTTTTACTGAACTAGGGGCTTTTCAGTGACCAGCACCCTGCCCTTTTCTGTTCTAGAGTGAACACTATATTGTGCCATTAGAAGTTACATAAGAATAGTAATATATATATTTTTTTCCTCTATTGATGCAAAATTAAGCATGTCTAAACCTCCAAATGAAAATTTGACCACTTATAAGCTTGTGGTAGTGGGTGATGGTGGTGTGGGGAAATCTGCTCTAACTATTCAGTTTTTTCAGAAACTGTTTGTCACTGATTATGACCCGACAATTGAAGACTCTTATATACAACATACAGAAATAGATGGCCAATGGTGTATTTTAGATGGTAAGCACTTTTAGTGGTATAATTAGGTATTAAAGAACAGATATTTCTTTGGTGCCAAATTCAGATATAGGGTGTGAATAATCAGTCTGTTTTGTAACAAGCCTATGCAGTTTTTGCAGGGGTCTGCCCAAGCTTTTCTCACTGGGTCCTGTTTTTCTGAAATTGTGAAGTTTTTCTTGAATTTTTGGAAAATTCTAGTCATAATTTTGTGAATTTTAAATTATTAATGTATTCAAGATTAATCATTCATATTAAATAATATGTTCTCTGTCGAGTTTAACTGTTTATTTACGGGCCAGATTTTTTTTTTAAATGATTAAATTCATGAAAAGTTCAATTGGAAGGTGAAAAAATTCTGTGAAATGTCTAAAGTTATCCATTATGGAGAGTTTTTGGTACCCTAGGTTATCCCGTCAACCAAAAAATTATCGCCAAACTATAAGATTAAGTGCCAATCCAATAATGCTATGATCGTGAGTGCCACATTCAATGACATTAAATACGATTCATGTATTTAAAATGTCATTAAGAGATTTTTATTTGTATTTTTATTAATAATTATTTGTTTCGTTATTTAAAATAAAAATTATGTCAATATGTATAATTTGGCTATTAGTTTGGCGATTTGTATAATTTGGCAAAATTGGTCGACGGGATGACAGAGTAATATCGAGTTTTATACAGTATACAAGGTGTTTTTAAAAGAATATTGTGGTTTTTATCACTTGGCAGGTTTCTTCTGCAGTGGAAAAAAAACGGCTGGAAGAAATATGCTTCTTCCAAGTGGAAGTCGATGTGGACTAATTTTGTCATAAAATCTCGAGAAAAATAGCATATTTCCTCAAAAGATCATGAAAAAAGCAGCAAATTTCGTCTAAAATTTGCAATTAAATGCAAATTTTGTCAAAATCACGATAAAACGGCAGATTTCTTCAAAAGATCATGATAAAATGGCAGATTTCCTCAAAAGATCGTGATAAAACGGCAAATTTTGTCTGAAAATCCCGATAAAATGGAAAATTTTGTCAAAGAATTCGCAAAAAGCAGTAAACTTTGTCAAAAAATCACTATAAAATGAAATTTTGTCAAGATTCATGAAAAAATGGCTGATTTCGAAAAAAAAAATTTAACAGATTTCCTCAAAAGATTATGTAAAAATGGCAAATTTCATCTAAAAATTCATTTAAACTCGGTAAATTTCGTCAAAAAATTCGTAAAAAAACACAAATTTTGTCAAATCCCGAAAAAACAGCAGATTTTGTCAAAAGGTTATGCAAAAACAAATTTTGTCAGCAGAACACGGAAGATGAAAAAAGAAAGTTAATCTTAGGAGTGAATTTTCCTGTTCCAAAAACTTATTTTCTTGTTTCAATTTTTTTTTTCTTTCTGCTTCAAAAACGTATTTTCCTGTTTCACAATCCGTTTTTGACTGCTCCAAGTCTTTCTGAGTAAATGTGACTCCTGAAAGAATCCAATCATTAAACAAAAAGTACCCCATTACTCAAGAAAAGTATTCTTTTTTTCAGCAAAATGTCTTTTTCAATAAACAGGGATGCCACTTTTCTGCCAAATGGTGGATTTCAGCTTTATTTAATTTTTAAAAATCTGCGATTTTCGTTAAGTGATCACAAAATAAAATAAATATTTTTTTTTCAAGCAATCTCAGAATAACACATCGATTTTTTTTCAAACGGCAAAATAAAACGTCTGTTTTCGTCAAACGATCGTGATATAAAACAGCGATTTCCCTCTAATGATCACGAAGTAAAAAGGCAATTTTCGCTAAATGATGGCAACACAAAACAGCGATTTTCGTCAAACAGTTGCAAAATAAAATGGCAAGTTCCTTCAAATGAACGCAATATAAGACGACGATTTTCTTCAAACGATTGAGATCTAAAACGGCAATTTTTGGGAAACAATCGCAATATAAAGCGGCGATTTTCGTCAAACAATTGCAATGTAGAACGCCGATTTTCATCTGATGATCGCAATCTAAAATGGCAATTTTTGTGAAACGATCGCAATGTAAAACGGTGATTTTCGTCAAACAATCGCGATGTTAGGCGAGTTTGTCAAACAATCACAATGTAAAACAGTGATTCTTGTTAAACAATCAAGGGTGGTGGGGGGGGGGGGGGAAACAAACAAACTTGCAAATTTTTGGTTAACACTCATGGAATAATCATCGAATATATTGCCTGGTTAAATAAATTGATTTAAAATGGTGCAATACATAAAATTCCTCACTGTATCTATTGGTGGGTTACCTTAATTGATATAATACTGTGAATTTTAAAAAAATGCTTTTTATTTACTCTTATAAGTTTTCATGTACAATGAATAAACAATATATTTCAAACTTTTTGACAAATGAATATTTAGAAAGACTTTACAAGAAGAAGATTTTAAGATTTAAAGATTTACAAGAAGAAAAAGTTTTTTCTTTAAAAAAAAAAAAGTCTGTTATAAATATAATTCTTTGTTAAGTTTATTATAAACAAATATAGTTGAAAAAATTCATGCATAAATGTTGTGAAAAATGTCGTGAATTTTATTTAATGTACAATTTACTCTTTTTTGATATTTACTGAGTGGCATCCTTGAATAAATCAGTCTTGTCCCTTTTTTTAAAAGAAATATGAACAATAGTGATACTTGTTATCTTCTACATTCAAATGTTCAATAGTTAAAATATAGTTAAATTTGTATCTTGCGCTTTTATTTTAAAAAAAAGATAAAGAAAATTTCTCTTAATAGTTAAAAAAAGCCCCACCAGTAGCCGAGAGGTTTTGACCTCTCAACTGGTAGACGGCAGGTACTGGGTTCGAACCTAATCGCGGCTGTCGGCCTAATTGTTTGGAGTTTTCGTGGTTTTCTTTGAACCTTGCGTAAATCCGGGTTAGGTTCCCTTAGAAAGACCCCCCGAAGGGCACCCCCCACCCCATGGTCCTATATCCCTAGTGTAGATAATCGGACGACAAAAATAAACCAAACCAAACTAAACTTAATAGTTAAATATATATCTATACGTTGGCTTTAATTATTATTAAAACAATAATATTACTACTGCATTTCATTTTTCTTTTGCAAATGAGCAATTTCAATTTTTGTGCCAAAAAATATGACTTAATATTAGTGGGGATCTGCTTTTGTAAAAAAGGGACCCAGAATTTTAGGAGTCTTGGGGACCCAGGATTTTTCAAGGCCGGTGCCATCACTGGCGGCATAGTACAGCAAAAAAAAAAAAAAAAAAAAAAAAATCAGTAGGCAATTAGTTTCTCAACTTAAATTTGATAAATGCAAAAAATGAAGATTTTTTTTTTTTTCTGAGTCCTACACTTCAAGATAATTTAAAAGCATTTTGACATACCCATAGATATTTTTAAAACACTACAGCATTGAGATATTCATTCTAGATGTTAGTATAAATAATTACCGTAATTTAGGGAATAAACGCTGTGGCGTTTACGAGTTTAAAAGTTAAAATTTTCATATATGCAGCATTTACAAAAATTTTGAGCAAATTATTCAATGTTTCAAAAAAAAAAAAATTTTTTTTTCTTTTTTCCCAGTGTTTGCGATATTACTGATCGTAAATCAACAAATGTAGCACATCATTAATCATTCTTTTCCAAGAAATATGGCAACTAAAGTAAGCAGGAAGGGACAATAGATGCTTGCTTTTACACTTTTATTTCACTGCAAAGTATTGGAAAACCAGTTTTTCTGAATTTCACAATTGAAAAGTCTCTTTTGTTGGTACATTTTAGTTCAGTTACAAATCATAGTATTTTTCATCGGATATTTTTGATCCCCTGTTAGTGCAAGATTTTCCTTTTTTATTCTTATGATGATTTGCATACTTTTATTCATTTATTTTAATTATTTATTCAATAAGTGCGAGATTTAATAATTTCTGTTCTTATGACAATCGATAATACAGATTTATTGGTACACCTTTTAGGCATATTTCGCAAACACTTAAAAAAAAAAAAAAAATGTTCCAAGAAAGTTAAAAAAATTTTCCAATAAAGAAAAAAAGAGAAATTATTTAAATTCTATTTTATATTTTAAAAAGGATCTCATGAATGTGCCATCAAAACAGCGATCTTTAATTGAGAAAAAAGAAATTAACGAGCTGCAAACAAATGAAAAAGAAACAATAAGCAAAACGTGTTTTCTTCCTTATTATTAAAAAAAAATCGCTATCTTCTCTGATAATTTACCGATTTCGTTCAAATTTTCAGCGAGTAGCAATAATAGTAAATTAGGCTGAGTAATAAATTTTTATTAAATTATAATAAATTATTCAAAAGTTACGGGACCCTACAAAAAAGGTCCACTAGAAAGCATCTCTAAAGAAAAACAAGTGAACTGTCTGAGGTTTGTTGTGTTTATTACTCAAGTCAACATTATCCGAATTGCTGAAGTTCAACTGAATTCTAGGAACACCTTTCTTCTCCCCCCTTCTACGGTTTACTGACAATATAGAAAACTGGGATTTTTAAAATGGTATGGAGATAACTATCTCAACACTACTTAAGAGAAAAGTCCCTGTCCCACAGATGGATTGAAGTTCAACTGGAATAGTCATAAAACATGAAACACGCCGCCTTCGAACATAAAACGCGCCGACTGCTAACCGCAAAAAGTATTTGTGTGTGTTCGCTCCCTTTAGATCATCTGCTTTCCATATATACGTTTGTTTACGCAGAAAGAAATTGCAAGGAATTGCGCATGGATTTTTTTTTTTCTTTTTTATTGTTAAAGAAAAAAGATTTTTGGTGGTGGGTTTACAAACTGATATATATTTCGAAAAATGAAATTTATTCAAAAAAGGGAGCGGTGTTTTTGAGATTTAGGGAAGTTATACTATGTATTTAAAGTAAAAAAGACAACATATTAGAAAAAATTTCAGGGAAAAATTCTGGAAAATGGGTTTTGTAATATAAATATTTTATTCCTACATATTTTTTTTTACAATTAGTTATTTTAATATTTTAATTAGTCTAATAAATCAGTTTTTTGCCCTACTTATGAGATATTTTGGGTATGTTATCGCCTCCTTAATAACGTAAAATAATTCCTTTCGACAGCGGCGTTTACGACGTTGTGCAGCAATTATGCCAATTTTTTTCAAAACGATGTCAATATTGGAGGGTGCAGCGTTTCTTCCCTAAATTACAGTACACATTTTTTTATTTACTGTGTTGCACAGTTTGAAATAAGACATTTTTATATGAAAAATAAACAATTTGTAGGTGGTTTTTTTTCTCTCTTTTTACATAAATAGCGTAATTATTAATAATAATAATAAAAAAATCCCTCTATCTCTAGAGTAGTAAAAATCCATCACCTGAAAATGTCTCCTGAACCTGAAGTAGTTTGTTGTTAAAAAAAAACTTATCTTTGCAAAAAAAAAAAAAAAATAATAATAAAATAAAAAATAAATAAATAATAATTAAATTTTCCAATTTAGATTTCATGTAATTATACTTTAATTCTTTTATATAGTTAATATACTTTAACTTTGAGCATTTGTTTTGGTTTCTGATAGTTTCTTCCAGTTTCTTCCACTGCCCTGAAAGAAATAGGTTTCTTATTCTTCCAGAAGAAACCCAACCCTGTCACTTGGTAGTATTTATTACATAAAATTATAATTAATATACATAAAATGTAAAAGCAACTCAAGCAGTTTTACCTAGAAGCTTACAAGTTTCAATGTGAGCACCTTTCATTGCACGACACACATCAAATCGAAAGCTCTTGCATATATACAGTTTGATAAGATTCAGCTGCTACATGGTATGAGATTTTTTTTTCTTCAATCACTGCATTTGCGAAAGATTCAATTTGTAGATTAAACTTTTTTGTGAAATGTCTATTTTCAAGAGAAATTTTGCGAAGGGTCTTGTGTTTCAAACAAGAAAAAAATGTGAAGGATCCTTTCAAGTCTTCTCAGACAGATTTCTGCTCAAAGATCAGATTACCCACATTAAAGTTTTCATGTGGGATACTCAACATAAAAATAAATAAAATAAAAAGTATGAGAATGAATTATTACAAAATTTTCACTATATTATTTCATAAATGAAATTTCAATTTTTCCAGTTTGGAAAAATTGAAAAATAAGCCTCCGGGAAAAAACTGAAAAAAACTGGTTTTTTTCTCAATTTTTCCAGTTTTTTTCCGAGCATTCCCATCTCTAGTTATCTCTTCTAAAACTTAAATCCTGTTGCTACTAAAGAAAAATGACTGTGTGACTGATAGAGTTGTTTGTCACTTGTTTCAGTGTTGGACACAGCCGGCCAAGAGGAATACTGTGCAATGAGCGAGCAGTACATGCACAAAGGAGATGGGTTCCTGCTCGTCTACTCAGTCACTGACAAGCAAAGTTTCGAGAACATACGCCACTTTCACACACAGATACTGCGTGTCAAAGACCGGTATGTCATAAGCATTACTATTTTTTTATACTTATTTTATAATTCAACAAAATGGTATTTATGCATTAACTACATTTCCACATTTCATTGACAAATATTTCATGTCATGTTTATATCAGGCCTGAGAATAAGTAGAAGTTTTGTTGTTTCTACCACTATTTTGAAAATAACTGCCTTCATGATACATTTCTATTGCATGATGTTAATTTTTTTTAAGACTAACTGAAAGAAGAATAAAATTTATCTTTCATGCTGTGAGCTCTGATGTATGTATGTTTATATGTATATACATATATATTAATTATGTGTCTATGTATAGTCAAAGATCGATAATTCACATCCCCATAATCTGCAGTTTTCTATAATTTGCTTTACTTTACAAATTTAAACATTTAAAATAATTTATAAATTCGTGATCCAAAAATGATTTTTCAAAACAAATAATAAAAAGATTGGAGTTTTTTTTAAATTATAACTCTTTTATTTTAGTAACAGTAAAAAATAAACTGTATTACATCCAACATATATAATTATTTTAAATAAATGCACATATATATTATTTTTTGGTACTTACGTATTAATGCCACCACAGCAGAAGTTGCGCTAATGCACCAATAAAGAGCAATTTTGTTGTTTCTATGAACACACTGTTATCTTTTATATTCCTTGTTGTTTGCTGATTATTGACGCCATTTTTTAGTGCTACAAAAATGCGTATTTGGGATTTGCCAAAAAGAGACTCTTTTATATCCATGTTAAACTCTATATCAACCCATTTCCCACTGAAATCCGATTCATTACTTTGTTTTTAAATAAAGTGGTTTGAATTTTGTAAGTGTTTTATTTTATGATTTATCGCAAAAATTTTAGGTGTAGATTGGCAGTACCTAAAAACTACCAAATCTTTAGCTGCAGTGGCGTTAATACGTAAGTACCTATTTTTTAATGAACTAACTTTAAACAGGCATTTTTTGAGGTAGTATATTAAATTGATTATTAAATTTCATATTTATCATCTTTTCATATTATGCTGATTATAGTGCTAAAATGCTGTCTAGGAATAATAAAATGACAGACAATCCACAATGCTCTATAATCCCACAATATTCCATAATCTGCACAACCTTCGGCTCCAACTTGTGTGGACTATAAAACTTTGACTGCATTCCTACTACATGTATCTTGAGTAGGAGAGACCAGAGTATATGAACCACTTTTGTAAATTATGATTGTTTTTTAGTTATTTTTAATATTAATAATATTTTATTAAATTATTTTAGCTATATTTAATATACACTGCTCAAAACAATTAAAGGATATTTGAAGTTTTATATAAAATAAAGATATAAACGAAATTTTTTTTGCCGAAAATAGAAGAAGAGAATCACAAATGCAAATTTTTCTGGTTTTCAAACTGTGGAGTATGCAAATTTTGAGTTCGACGTCAAAAACGTCGCTTCAGCGGCAGCGAATGAAATTTGACTTTCAACTGGATAAAAGAGAATGAAGACAAGGATGATCGACATTCAGTGATTGCTTTGTTTCGATGAGTACGATGTCTCAGCGAAGTCATTTGACAGATTCAGAAGCTTGGAGAATTGTTGGTAGGTTAGAAGGGGGCCAAACTCAAGCTGAAGTAGCGCAAGCCATTGGAGTGTCACAAAGTGTCATTTCCAGGATCTGGAACCATTTTTTTTGGAGAGTGGATGTGCAGGCCGAAGACCAGGGCAAGGTCGTAGACGGGCAACAACGCCCAATGAAGATCGGTATTTAGCGTTAACAGCTCAGATACACTGAAACATGAACGCTACTCTACTCCAACAACACCTTCGCTTGGCTACAGGCACCACGATTTCAACTCAAACTGTCTGAAACCGGCTCCATGCCGTAGGTCTGTATGCTCGCCGACCGATGGTATGTGTTAGATTAACATCAAGGCATCGTCGTGACTGCAGGGAGTGGGCAATTGAGCATGTCAACTGGAGGAGAAATGAATGGAGCAATATTCTGTTTTCTGACGAGTCCCGTTTTTCTGAGCATCCGGATAATAGGCATATTTTTATCTGGAGGGACCGTGGCAGTAGAATAATCCTGCGTTCGTGTACGAAAGTGTCAGATTTGGCAGTGGAGGAGTGTTGGTGTATGGTGGCATCTCCATTGACGGGCACACTGACCTCTACATCATTCGAGATGGAGCTCTGACTGGTCGCCGATATAGGGATGAGATCCTCAGACCTATTGTAGTCCCTTACGCTGCAGCAATCGGAGATAACTTCATTTTAATGGACGATAACTGCAGGCCACATCGTGCAAACCTGGTGGAGGATTTCCTTTTCGAGGAAGGAATCGTTCGAATGGAATGGCCAGCGTGTTCTCCAGACATGAATCCAATTGAGCACGTTTGGGACGCTCTAGGAAGACGACTTTCTGGCCGCCAACAACCCCTACAAACTCTCCAAAAACTGGAAAGAGCTCTTCTGGAAGAGTGGGGCAGAATACCCCAACTCGTCATTAATAGCCTCATTGAGTCCATGCCTCAAAGGTGTTCAAGGTTGCTGGCTGCCCGTGGAAACCATACACCCTTCTGAAAATGATTTTCTTTGAAGATAACACCTTTTCTTATTCTTTTTTTCTCATATGCACAAATTGTGTTTTTTTCCTTTTGTGCACAAATGCGCAATAAAATGCATTTTTTTCTGCCAAACATGTGTAATTTATTCTCATATAACCTACTATGTCTGTCGACCATGTATCAATCAGCTAAAAAGTATCCCAGATACAAAATCCACCTAAAACTGCAATATCCTTTAATTGTTTTGAGCAGTGTATTATATTAGGGTCATTCCACGTCAAATCAACCAAAAAAATTCAATATTCAACCTGTCCATTTCGGATTTCAATGAAACTGCCAGGGATCATTCTCTATGATGATAAGAAATGGAGCATATTTTTATTTTTTGCTTATCGCTATAAATTTTCATGCACTTAATTATTTAAGTTTTGAAAATTCATCATTTTTTGACTTACATAAATATTTTCAATTTTGAATTTCTCAAAATCTATCAAACATAGAAAATTTCATGACCACTCATTTTAAAGAGGCGTTTATAAGGCTTAATTTGATATGCAAGTTGACTAGTTAAAATAAATAAAATTAAAAAAAATTTTAAATTTTAAATTTGAAAATTTTTTAGATAGTCATTTTTAAAAATTTTGAAAAAATTGTATGTTTGTTGTAATATTATAAGCTTAAAATTCTGAAATTTTTAGAGTGGGATCTCAATGGGATGATGAGTTATTAAATAAAAGCAAAAATTACCGTTAAAATAGCAATTTAATTCTATCTATTTTGTTATTTATTTATGATTTGTATGGTAATTTTCAGCTTTTATTTCATAACTCTTGATCCCATTGAGATCCCACTCTAAAAATTTCAGAATTTTAATCTTATATTATTACAACAAACATACAATTTTTTCAAAAATTTTTAAAAATGACTATCTAAAAAATTTTCAAATTTTTTTAATTTTATTTATTTTAACTGTGCATAGTAAACTTGCATATCAAATTAAACATTATAAACTCCTCTTTAAAATGAGTGGTCATAATATTTTCTACGTTTGATAGAACTGAGAAATTTAAAATTAAAAACATGCAAACAAGTCAAAAAGTGGTGATTTTTCAAAATTTAAATAATTATGAACATATATTTTCATTTATATCATTAGGCAGAACGATTCTTGAGAATTTCATTGAAATCTGAAAGGGTCAGGGTGAGTCACTGGTTGATTTGGCATGGAATGACACATTACATTTTAATTATGCTAGGCCATATCTTTCTGATTGTAATTCCTTACTGAAGAAAAGAAGATATGTTTTACTGAAAATATTTAATTTTACCCACCACAAATTGCCTATCTAAAATAAAATAACTCAGTTGTCAGTTACACATGTAATTTTACAAATATGATCCATCACTGTAGTGCTATAATTTATGTGCCAAACTATGAAGCATTAAAAACAGAAATAATATGAATAATAGGGGATGGTCTATTATGTCCCTATTACAAATTTAGTACATTTTAAGAAATGTGATTTGGTACATTAATGCTAAGGCTTGAATTTAAAACCAAACAATGAAATAGTTAATTACTTTTATAAGTTTATATAATATATACAAATTACTTGTTGCTACACTTATTTAATTTTACATTGTTAAATTTAAAACTTACATATTAAACACCCTTGCATAGTGAATCTGATCCCCTAAACTTATATATTTCTGCATTTTTATTTCCGAATATTGGACTCAACTGACTTATCACCTTTCGTGATTTTCAAATGTTTCCCTCTACTCCTGATTTGTCACTTATTTCTCCCTATTTTTTTTTACATTATTTCTACTGATTTTTGAGATTTCTAATGATTTCTGACATATTTCTAAACAATATAGTATTTTACTATCAAATCTATATTGATTTGGATTGGAGATGAAAACATCAGTATGGATATACTTGTTATTTGATATGATTGATCAGTAAAATTTTATGGCATAAACTAAATTCAAATTCAATATAAAGTATCATCTTTAAAACTTTTTGGCTTTTACTGACTATGGACTTGTTTTTTACTATCAATAATTTGTCTCAATAAAGACTTATCTAAGACTTTTACTGTAGTTTTAAATATGTTTGAGTAGAAACAAAACTTCCCATGTCATTAGTTAATTTAAAAGAAAGTTAAACATCCTAAATATGACAAGTCCATATAAAAGAAGTATGAATATTTTTCTTTGATTATATACTCATTTTTAATCTTCAATAAAAACAAACACCAGTTCAAAATCAAACTTGTAAAAACTAAGCATATTTACATAAAATTTCACTGAAAAAAAAAAAAAAATCTCCTGATTTCTGAAATAATCTCCTTATTTGTAGCTTTCAGTAATTGACAAGTTTGGAACATTCAAATAGCAGGCAGTTTTAGTGATCCCATAGTTTTCTCATATTCAGAAAGGATTTATTGTATTAGAAAGAAGATGCTTTCTTGTTGTGAATAAGAGCTTTTGTATTCTAAATTAGATAGCATAGATATGATATCACAACATGTTAACCTACTCCTTACCCATGTCACATTGTATCACACTTTGTGGACCCCATCCTCCTTTTTAACCTCTTCAGACATGAGGTACACAAATGTGTACCTCTATTATTTTCCTCATAAAAACTAAACTGTTCGAATTTTTTATTTTTACTTCACTTCTATACAGCCGAATGTTTTTTGCTCTAAAATAAAACCAATAAATGTCAACACTGATGACTATTACCTCATGAAATAAATATTATTTTCATCTGAGTTTCAAAATTCCTTTAAGACATTATGGCCAAGAAAGTAAGAAATATTCAGGATTATTTAACTTAAATGCTTTACAATAAAAAAATTTGAGGATTTGCTGATCATTTACTTGTTTAAAGACCTTAATTTTGTTACTGTGTAAATTTATATTACCGATAGTTATACTGGTGTTTTAAGGGGATTAATACTTTCATATCCATATTTGTAAACATAAGTTACCAGTCCTCTAAAGTACTAATTTCATAAAAATGACTCTTTCTGTCATCTATGGTGTCATTTCGATTATGCAAAAACAATAAATGTATATTTGTAAAGTTATTTCATGCTTAGGTCTGAAGAAGTTAAAGTAACACACACTTGATGTGATCACTTGATGTATGTGATGTATATGCAAGGGTCTGTGAGGACTTTTTCACAGGGGCCTGTTTTTCTGAAATTGTGAAGTTTTTCTTGTGTTTGTGAAAATTCTAGTTATAATTTTGTGAATTTTAAACAGGGGCGTGCCGACCCAGTGTGCGAAGTGTGCGGCGCACACAGGCGCCAAAGCAGTAAAGGCGCCAAAAATTTCAGTTAAAAAGCAATTTTTTTTTTCTTTTTAATCTTTAATTTAATTATTCTAAAATTTATCGCCTTTTCTTGACATCTGAATTATGTTTCATATATCTACCTGAGATAAACTTGCTTATAAATATTCAATAAAAAAAATTTCGTTTTATGTTATTACTGAGTATTTTAATTAGTGATTTATACGCAGACCTGTTCAACCTTTATAAACAGAGGCGCATCTCATATAGTTGCGAGCTACGAAAGGCGCCAAAATTATCAGAATGAGGCGCCTCCGTGATTAGTATTAGATGTTCATTCGAAAGAGAAGAAAGAAGGGAATATAAAGAAGGGAAATGGGGATCTAATTCCCCACCCTTAATTTTGATAAAAGGGTTTTTCATGCAGATTTATCAGATTTCATTCAAATTTTAGACATAGGATCATTCTGATGAGGGCAGCGCCATGTTTAGTTTTTAGGAGTTCATTGTATAAGGATCGGGACGGGGCTAAACCCCCGCCCTTAATTTCCAGAAATAGGTTTTTCATGCAGAATTATCAGATTTCATTCAAATTTTAGAGATAGGATCATTCTGACGAGGGCACCCCCATTATTAATTTTGGGAGTTCATTGGATAAGTATAAAGAGGGGGAACGGGAGACTAATCTCCTGCCTTTAATTTAGATAAATGGGATTTTTGAGCAGAATTATCAGATTTCATTCAAATTTTAGACATAGGATCATTCTCATGAGTAAAAATCTAATATTAGTTTTGCGAGTTCATTAGATAAGTCTAAAAGGGAAGAAATGGGAGATAACCGCCCCTCCCTTTAATTTAGGTTAATGGCTTTTTCATGCAGAAATTACCGATTTGCTTCAAATTTCGGATATAGATTCATTCTGATAAGGTGCCTCCCTGATTTGTTTTGGGAATTCATTGGATAAGTATAAATGGGGTATCGGTGGGACTATCCCTCTTAATTTATGTTAATGGTTTTTCTTGTAGAATGAATCGATTTGCTTCAATTTTTGGGTGCAGGTTCATAGTGATAAGATGCTTCCCTAACCGTGGGGTTCCTTTTTTTTAAGTATAAAGAGGATACGGACGATTACGCCTCCCGTTAAATTTGATAAATGAGTTTTTATGCACAATTATCCGATTTCCTTTAAATTTTGGATCTAGGTTCTTCCTGATAAGGCGAATCTCTGAATAGTTTTGGAAGTTTAATGGTTAAGTATAAAGGAGGGGGATAACTCCTCTTAAATTACATAAATGTGTTTTTATGAAGGATTATCCGATTTGCTCTGAATTTTGGATATTCCCTGATTAGTCTGGGGGGTTCAATGATTAAGTATAAAAAGAGGAAATGGGGAAAGGCATTTTCCCGAATTAATTTGTTTTTCGAACGGCACGAACCCGTGAAAATATAAAGCTGTAATGTACAATTAGTATGCGTAGCCTGTGAGCTCAATACCATCAGTTTAACTGGGCAATATTCTTTTTAATTATTTTAAAATCTTAATTTATACGTGTTCGCAGCCAATACTGGCCATTACATGGTGCTACGGACGAGGCCGGCATAGCGCCCTCAAGGGACCCAATTTGGCCATTTTCCGTTGTCGCGGCACTTTATTTTTAAATAGCGATCTTCAACTTACTGCGGAATTTCTGTCATAAATAAGATAAAAATTATTATTTAGAAATATTGGTAAAAGCCTTCACTGCGATAATCAGGCCATAAAAATAGGGTAGACATATGCGTTCCAAGCGTTTTACACGATGCGCTTAGGCATACATCTCATTGTAATAGCCGTAAGTCCCGATACGACTCAAAACTCTTCGTAAAAATAATTTGCAGAAATAATATAAATCACAGTATATTTGAAATTAGATTTTTCAGAGGGGCAACCTATCTCAAAAGGTTTTCAAAGGGTTCAGAAACAGTGTTCTCGCTGACATTTGACCAATGTTAGTATTTTGGCTAATTAAAAATATAAAACGTTCGCCAAATAAAAAAAGTATTAGCAAAATAAATTCGCCGTATCGCAAAAAAAATAAAAAATAAAATAAAATAAAATAAAATAAAATAAAATAAATAAAAAAAAAATAAAAATAAAATAAAAATATAAATAAATAAATAAATAAATAAATAATAAAAAAAAATGATTCTTTAATGTACTTTTTTTTTCAGTACATTAAAGGATTAGAGATAATATTTATATATATATATAAAACTTAGCTAAAATAAGCTAACTTTTTATAACTGCGACAACGATTGTTATTAATCTAATTTTAACTATTCGCTGCAAATATATCAGAAATATATATATATTTAAAATATGTACATATGCATACGCATGAAAAACGAAAAAGAAAAGAAAGAAAAAGAAAAAATTGAGCACTAGCAATTTGGCGAATCTAATCACTTGTTTACTCGCCAAATGAAGAATTTAGTCGCAATTTGACGCAATGGCGAGCGACAACGAGAACACTGCTCAGAAACCTTAATCACTAAATAACAAATTAATATTATTCAATAATTAACACTAAATAATGGTCATTGGGAACAATTAAAAAGAACCCCATTTAAATAATATCGATTTTAATTAAAGTTTCCTTTAACCCGTAAATGCATAAAATAACTCAGAAGTTATTTTTTTTCTCTTTTGGCGCTTTCTGTAGGCCTTTTGGTGAGTTATTTACGTACTACGTATAACATGCGTTAAGTCTGTTTTTGTTCTGATTTGTTATCACGGGGAGTTTATAACTTCTTTTATTGATACTGCTTAAAATGTGCTCAACTGACGATTTTTTTGTATCTTTATAAGCTACATTAAAAAAAAAAAAACTATCGAATTGACAGAAATAACATATCAACTTTGGCAGCAATGCAGAAAACTGTACAATTTACAGAAAAAAATCAGTAATTTTTCATTAAAACAATTTTTTTTCTGTAAAAAAAATATTTTTTTTCTGTTACACAATCCGCATTTTTTTTAACAGAAAAAAATTAATCAGTTTTAATATTATTTTCAACACAATCTAACTGATTGGTAAAGTAATCATACGAATTAAATATTTCCAACTGAGCGAAAAATTGACCAGGCTGGGAATCGAACCCAGATACTTGGCTTACAAAGGTAAAGCATTGGCCTTGTAAGCCAAGTATCTGGGTTCGATTCCCAGCTTGGTCAATTTTTCGCTCAGTTGGAAATATTTAATTCGTATAATCAGTTTTAACCTTTTTTTTTTAACAAGAACAATTGTTTTTTACAGTTTTTTCTGAATAAAATACATTTTTTTTCTACAAAAATTACAGATATTTTTCAACGTAAAAAAAAAAAAAAAAAAAAAAAAAAAAAAAAATATATATATATATATATATATATATATATATATATATATATATATTATTAGTTCTGAAAAGTATGAAAAAAATTGTAAAAAATATGTTGTTGAATAGTTGTTACTGTGCAGTGTAAAGATTTTAAAATAAGTACATAATAACTTATTTTTATTGATTTATTTATTTTTTTCAGCTTTTTTTGTTATGTCACTCAGGAGTGACATTAAGTCTGACAGAAACATAAATAATTCCTTTTACTGTTTTTCTACCGGATAATTAACAAAAATTTACTTAAATTTATTTTTCAAAACAAAATAAACTAGTCGGGTGTGCCAATCCCAAAACGTTCTATTGTCTCATACAAACATTTTAATATTTTAAAAAATTAGTTACACATGTTAATACTTCAATATTATTAATTCAACACTATGCCAACTTTGATTTTCACCTTAAATTTCTGTTTTAGTCAACTAACCAGTTAATGTGGATAATGATGTTTCTTTAAATTAATAGTTTTCCCTTATTCTGTTATCACCAGCTGTTTAGAAATAACTGTATTAAAAGGATGGGAAATTTCGTCTGTGCATGAACCGATGGACAATAGAACAATAGACAGATGTTTTTCAAATTCAGCGAGGATCTTGCTTGCCACACTCAAAAGTAATCATACACAAAAAATTTAGTTCAATTCTATGCATAACTTCATACACTTTTTGATGGTACAATAGAGAAAATTATACACATATCGCGATGATAGCGCTTCCTTTCGGCGAATTTTTTCAAATTGAGGAGGGTCTGTTAACTATAGCCAAAACACTTACACAAACAATTTGGTTCAATTCTATGCATAACTTCATACATTTTTCGGTGGTACAATATTAAAAATGGCACAAAAATCGGTATTGCAACGCTCCCTTACGGTAGATTTTTTTTTCAAATTCAAGGAGGATCAAGTAGCCATATCCAAACACTTTCACACACACACACACACACAAATGGTTCAATTCTATGCATATCGTCATACACTTTTCGATGGTGCAATGGCGACATGCACACACGGACAGGCATACATTTTGTAAAAGCATGTTTTTTGAAATCTCTGACCCCTAAAACGTGTAAATCTGTCAAAAACCGGAAGTGGAAGAAAAATTCGATTTAAATACTTTCTTCTATTGAAGATAGAAAAAAGTAAAAATAATGTATTTAAGGATTAATATGATTTTTTAAAATAGTTATTTAGAGGGACCATTCGAATGGGTGCCAAGAAAACATTTGAAAGGAAGCCACCCTATGACGTCTGCGGAATATGCGTTGGACAGTCCTAGTCTTGAAAAGAAAAACCTTGAAAAACCAGAACTTGTTTGAAAAGGCTGTTCAATATAGATATTTTAGATTAGAGAGACTGGCGTCAATATGGGACAAATTTTAACTGGTGAAATCAAGTATCAGCCGTTTCTGAAGATTTTGGGATGCCCATGCGTCGGTTTAACACTGCGATTTTTGCACTGATAGAGTAAAGTCTACATTTGGCGGCCGAAGTAATATCTTTTTTCAGCTCTTCTAACTATTATTTTTTGGAGAAAAATTGCGTTTTTCGGGTCATAAACCTTAGACCAGAACAAATGATTTTTATCTATACTATCTTGTACTCTGAATCTTATGTTATGGCAGAAAAGGGGGAGGGGATGACAAAAATAAGCTAAATTTAGTCATAAATGTTCAAAAATTCTTATTTTTTTCAAAATTTAAGAGTAGCGGTTATGCACTCATTGCATTCGCTCCTGTCTAATCATCTACTGCATAAATAATTGTGATGATTGTATGTAAGATTTATTCATCTCAATTCAAAACATAAAATTGAAAATATCGAAATCTGAGCATATATTAGCATTAGATGCGCATAACAATAACCTTCGACGCTACAGAGTATGGTAAATAAAAGTTCAATTTAGACATAAATAAGTTAGGACTTACAATAATGGCTGTAATATTAACGGAAAAATGTAGATTTATGAAAAAAAGTTTTGCCTGAGCCGATGAAAATATCTTAAATATATTACAAATGAAATATTGAACGATTTTATATTTTTCCAAACGAATTTGGAATTTTTTCTTTTTTTTCGGGGGTGGGGGGAAGTATAGGGCGCCAACTGTAGTTCGGCACACAGGCGCTGTACAACGTTGGCACGCCCCTGATTTTAAATTATCAATGTATTCAAATTCTATCTTTCATATATCAAAAAAGCTAACTGATATGTTCTTTGGGGAGTTCAATTGTTTATTTACAGACCAGATTTTATTTTTAAATGATTAAATTTGTGAAAAATTCAATTTGAAGATGGAGAAATTTAGTAAAAGGTCTATTTCAGAGACAAATAATTTTGTCTCTTAATGGTAGGGTCTTGTTTGGGGATGGTGTGTATTTGGTGTATTTTTTGTCGGCCGATTATCTACGCTATGGGATATAGGCCCTATGGGGTGGGTTGCCCTCCATGGGGTCTTTCTAAGGGAACCTAACCCGTATTTACGCAAGGTTCGAAGAAAACCACGGAAAACTTCGAACGGTTAGGCCGACGGTCGCGATTGGGTTCGAACCCAGCACCTACCGTCTACCAGTCTTGTTTGGGGATAAAAAGTTTTGTGAAGGGTTTTGTTCTAATATAAATTATTTTGTGAAGGGTCCTTTAAAAGGCCTAACAATTTCCTAAACATATCTTTGGTACGTTAATGAATGATCACTTGATGTATGTATATATCGTTTGTTTTGTATTCCCATATGTGTGTATCATATTTTTTTGCTTGCAATCTATAAATCAGTTATCTTTAAATTTCTGTTTTTATTGTTATTTTCCTCAGTGATACATATCCGATGCTTCTAGTTGCCAACAAGGTGGATCTGGTGCACTTGCGCAAGGTGACTGAGGAACAAGGCAGGGATTTGGCAGAAAAACTCAAGGTGAATCAATCGATTTCTAAGCAGTATTTAAACATGTGTGGCAAAACAGGAATGGCCAATCTTTTAATGCACAAGTTCAAAAAATTCACATCAATATTTATCAACATTCTAACTTATCAGATGTTTGATAAAAAGACATTGGAGCATAGGCTAGTGCGTGTTTATTGATATGAAACACATATTAATAAAATCACTCACTTTAATATATTAAAGCTTACTCTTCAATTGATTTATTTTTTTTTCTCCATGAAATACACTTTTATTCTGCAAAATATATTCATCAGGATTCCACATGCATTTCAAGTATTTTTATTTTTTTTATTTTTTCCAATCGGATGAAAGTAGACTTTAACCTTCCCACGGCCGCGACTGGATATATCCGTTCTCTAGGCTGCAGGTTTCACTGCAGTTAAAGCTTTATTTAATTTAATATAATTCTACAAATATAATCCAGTTTTAAGAAATTAAGTTATGATTGATACTTTCAAGGCTTATAAGCATATACGTAACAAAAAAATTATATCATCATAGAAAATCCCTCTTTTATTAACATTTAAAATAAATTGCAGAGAAAAAAAATTACAATTTTGCCTTTTTGCTCGGCAGTCAGGCGGTTAAGGACATTGCAATATCTTCAATATTTCGACTCCTATTGCATGCTCAATAGTTATTTCTATTCAAAAGATACTGTTTAATCTTGCAAAATGTACTTAACCAGCTTAGATTTCAATTATATGTATAGAATGTTAAATCTTATTAAATAAAATCCAAATGACATTTTATATATATTTTTCAGGTATAGAAAAATATGTATTTACATAACGATTATAGTTTATCTAGATGTCGAGAAAATTTGAATTATAGTGGCCACTAATAAAACCTAGTCTACCATCTGCTGGCTACTAACTCAATTTCCCAGTTTTTACCTATAGAATTTGCTGATCCTTTAACTTAACTCATTTAAGTGACACATGTTCTAGGAATGAAAAAATACAAAGTTTTATTTTGGTGAACATTTGACTTATAATAATCCAAGTTGTATTAAAAATTAATAATTTGTTAATGATAATTTTGACCTTTTGATGAATGATTCTTTATATCTTTTACATATTTTATTATTTTTATTAATGTACTTAATACAATTTAATCCACTTGTCATTTTATTGCAGTGATATTTTATGAAATTCATTAAGAAAAAAAGCCTTTTAATTTCATGGGGGAGAGAGAAGGATAAAGACAAAATAATTACACATCAGTGTATAGCATCATTAAAAAAAAAAAAAAAAAAAAAAAAAAAAATCCTGACCTGATAATTCATTTAAAAATAATTGCATTATTTGTAATACTAGATTAATTTATGACACGATTATTCAAAATTATTATGATTATTCGATTGTTGGAAAATTTACTTCACTTAATATTTATAATAGTTTGTTAAAAAAAGTTTTATTAACTATAGCAAAAAGAAAAGTGCATTTTACCAATTTAATCTCTTAACTACTTGCCTCCACATATGTGGACTATTCATTTCCCCATAAAAATTAAACTTATATATATTTAAAATTTGACTTCTTACCTTAATAGCTAAGTGTTTTTTGTTTTAAAAGACAACCAATGAATGGCAACATCTATGCTCATTTCTTCATAAAAATAAATGTTTTTTTTCATATGAATTTGCAAGATGCCATCAAAACAGTATGACTGAAAAAAAAAAAAAAAAATTGGGAGATTTTCATAATAAACTTAAATCATTCAAAAAAAAAAAAAAAAAAAAAAAAAAAAATTGCTGATTTGTAGATCATTTACTTGTTTAACCCATTGTCTACCGATGGTACTTATAAGTACTACAAAAAGTACTTATTATAAAATTCTTTTAATATGTCAATTAGTTGTAATACTGTTTAGAATGAGTTACAGATACATTACTTTATTTTGTTCCAAAAGCATTATTGGTTACACAAAACAAAAATATTTTTAAAAGGATGATCAGAGTTTCCCCCAGGTTTAAAAAGGGATAGGGCGCTGCTGTTCTGAAAAGGGCACTTTTTACATTTTTCAGGGCACTTTTATAGAGTTGAATCTAGGATCTAGCGGTTCAAACAATTGTGGAAATACAGACATTTCGTCAAAAAATCCAGAAAAAAAAAATTCAAAAAATTTTGTCAGAAAAAAAAGACAAATATTGTTAAAAGATCGGGAAAAAAAAGATCGATTTTGTTTTTAAAAAAAAATCGCAAAAAACAGCAAGTTTTCTTAAAGGATCGCGAAAAAACGGCAAATTTCATGAAAAGATCGCAAAAAGACAGTAAATTTTGTTAAAAGATGTCAAAAAATGGCAAATTTCTTCAAAAGATCTCGAAAACCCGTCAATTTTGTCACGTTTAAACACAAAAAAACACACATTTCAAAAAAGGGGTGCGAAAAATAAAGCACATAGTTCGTAATGGGAGTGGAATCAACCCCTCTTTTCCCTAATTATGCCCTGGATGCAATTTTCTCTTCACACGAAAATGATTGTGAATCAGGAAAATCCACTTTAGAAGCAAGAAAAACACAATTTTAAAGCAGGAAAATTAGTTTTTAGAACAGAAAAATTCACTTCTTGGGATTAACTTTTCTTTTTGTGCCCCTTTGACGTAATTTGAATTTTTTTTTCTATTTTTAGAAGAAATTGCTGTTTTTTGCAATTTTTTTTTTTTTTTTTTTTTTTGAGAGAAATTTCATTTTTACTGCGATTTTTGCACGACAGTTGCCATTTTTCGTGACATTTTGGCAAAATTTTCAGTTTTTCGCGAATCGTTTGACAAATTTTTCCATTTATAGCAATTTTTGGACTAATTTTGTCGTCTTTTCACGATCTTTTGAGAAAATTTGTCGCTTTTTCGGGATTTTGTGATGAAATTAACTATTTTTTTTTTTTTTGCGAATCTTACCGGAAATTAGTCCTTATTTCACGATTTTTTAACAAAATTTACTGTTTATTCACGATTTTTTGCATAATTTACGTGCTACTGTGCATCCGCATCATCGCTCAAGGGCTGCGTTTTTTCAAATGTGGGCAAGAAGGCCGCTATTTTTTTGAATGAGCGACAAGAGGGGCGCTAGTTTTTGGATTAGGGACAAGAGGGGCGCTTAATTTTAAACTAAAGGGCAGAAGGGGCGAAGCGCCCTCCTGAAACCCTCTGGGGGAAACTGGATGATTTTTTTTGCCTTTGTATCTTTTCAGCTTCTTGGCGCTGAGGGAAGGGGATGTGGATTTTTCAATGTGGAAATATTTCTATATTTATATTGTAAGAACATCATATTTGTACATTTTATAAATCTACAAAATACTAAGTAAACAATTTAAAATAAAAGATATGAGTGGGGCTGTAAATATTGCACAAAATCTCTGTAAATTCAAATTTAATTAATCCTTCTCAATTCTTCTAAAATTTATTAAATGATTATGTAAATCTTTTAATTTAGTTTAAACAAAATATGTAAAATTCTTTAGAATGTAAAATTTTCATGAATTCATAATGCGGTTGATGAAGAGTTCAAGGCCTTAAATTTGTAATTGTATACATTTAGATTAGTGATAATTAATTTAAGATTTTAAGGGGATTTATAATTTTGGGTGCCTACTTGTGAACCTAAATTACTAATTTCTGAAAAAATATTTTTTCTGCCATCTGTGATGTCACTTTTTTTGCTTATAACCAATGAAAGAGTATTTGAAGTAATATTTTAGTATTGGGAAAGAAGAGAATAATATCAAATAAAATCTTTTTAAGTATCTTGGAAATTTTTGTATGTGCCAATGTACCACATCTCATGCCTTTGATTTTGTCAGAAGATTTTTTTTTCAACCAAAAAATAAATTTTTTTGATTTTTCAATTATTTTTTATCACATCTGATATAAATATTTCATAATGGATTTAAATATTAAAACTAAAGTCCTTTAAATCAACCCCCCCCTTTTTTTTTTTTTTTTTTTTTTTTCAAGGAATAATAATAAAAAAAAATGTGCATAATTGCAAAAGAGCAACAAGGATGTGCTTAGCATATTATTTAAGTGAAGAATTAAAGAAGGGATGCATAAAAAATTGTAGTGAATCCTTCAAGATGCATGATTTTTCTTTTGAAAGATTACACAAAAAGTTTATTTTATGTTAAATAGTATATGACACATTGCATCCATCTTATTTTTAAAATGAAGATGTGTTTTTCTAAGAAAAGGTCCCTCTGTTTTTGTAAGTATTTGCATTTTAGGTACCCTGGATTTAAAAAAATCTAGTGACATCATTGAAGGTATATTTCATATTTAATACATTGAATCTGCATTATTTAAAATAAATAAATAAATAAATAAATACATAAAAGCATTCAGTCCATGGAAATGACTGAGTTCCAAGTAGAGTCCTGGATGGAATGGATTGCACCCGACCAGAACCTGAAATTTATGCTTAAGGCTGCTAATCGCTTAATTTCTGAATTCCTCTCACTAGTATTAGTCTGTGGAATTTAAAATGAATTCATGTGTTTATAACATCTCCTCTCAAAATTAATTATTTTAGCTGTCTTTTATTCATGGTGTCCTCTCAGAGGATGCCTCTTTTTTTCTTAGTTCTTAAAATATTTCTAAAATCTAATCTTAATTTAATATTTTATTTGTCAAAAGCTGATGCATTAAGAATAAGATTTTAACATTTAATAAGCATTAAGAATAAAATAACATTTCATGTATAGTTAATTATATATCTTAGAAGTATTTTGGAAACTAAGAAGTAAAGAGACATCCTTTTAAAAGAGAATACAGAAAAAAAGTTAAAAATGCTAATTTTTAAAGGAAATTTTTATAAATAAGCAAATGCATCAAACATTAATAGACTTAATATTACTATAGAGAATTTGGAAGTTGAGTGACTGTAGTCTTAAAGGCAACCTGACTTGAACTAGAAGTTAGAGAAAATTAACCATATTTTAATAAAATTATGTAAAAATAGCCTACAGTTACATATGTCTAATATCAGTTTTTTGTATAAAAAAAGACACACACATTAATTAATATTCAAATATATAGAATTTCATTTGAAAAATATACAGAACTTTCTTTTGGGAAAAAAAAAAAAAAATTCAAACTGGTCCTGATCTTAAACAGTCAAAATATGATTCTAAATTGATCCAAAGCCAAAACATTTAAAGTCAACCAAACCTGTAACAACAAATAAAAATAACATTAAATCAGGTTTCCAGACCTCTTGTAAGAATCTAATCCCAAGGAGGGAGAATTCAAAAAGCCCAGCAACATTGTTGTAACAATTTTTCTTTTATATTTATTTTTAAATGCAGTATTTTTAGCATGCCATCTAAATTGCCTCTAATGTCACGTCTTCAATCTTGATTTTCAGATCCCATATATAGAGACGAGTGCCAAAGATCCCCCTTTGAATGTGGATGCTGCCTTCCATGAGGTAGTCAGGATCATAAGGTATCATTATCATGATATTACTATTATTCTGTCTCTTCTTAGATAGTGTGTTAATATAGAAATTTACTTAAATATTCGTTGAAGATCAAAACTCCTATAAAATGAATTTTCTTGCTTTTACTGAAATATGTATGGATGATTACTAGTTTATAAGTAGTTTGAAGATAGAGTTAATAATATCTTACAATATGGTACAAAATAACTAGCATTGGTATTCCAATTAATGATGTATTTTTGCCATCTTTTACACCTTAGGTGTAAAATTTACACCTTTTTAATGATTTTTTTACATTTACACTTATATTGGTTATCATATTTTTTTTTTTCAAAATTTCTCAGTTTTATTTTTTTCTCTTAAATTATGAAATACTTTCTAGTTGTTCTTAATAACACTGAAAGCCTGATACAAAGGTGATATTCAAAGGAATGATTTCAGACTTCATGGCCAAAAAATTTATGGGGAATCTTAATTTTCTTTGTATGTAATAATTTTTAAAAAAGTGTTTTTTAAATAGATTTGATCAGACGTTCTTTAAAAAGCAAAAAAAAAATAAAATAAAAATAAAAATAATAATAATAATAATAAAAATAAAAATAAATAAATAAATAAAATAAAAAAATAAAAAAAGTTATGCATATGCTTTTAAAATGTGTTTTTTTTAATGTAAATTATAATGATTTTTGTATTTTTTTACTATAAACCATCTTTATAATGTCATCACTGTATTATGTAGAAATATTTATCTATTATGCTCTTATAGAATTGCAACAACATCATTTATGTGTTATTTTTAAGAAATTGTTACATAGTTATAGGAGAAAAAAAATGTTTGAAATACTCTTCATATTCATTTTGTCATACTTAAAAGTTGGCAGATATGATGATGAATACATAGAGCAGTGTGCGATGAGAAAACCTCAAATGTATAGAAAAAACTTTAATTATATTTTATTTAAAATTAGCTGACCTGTCCGGCATTGCCCAGGCCCGTGATATTATTCAGTTTTCAAATGTGTTATTTGTTTCCTAAATGACTCTTAAATTAAACTGAAATTTCTATGATTTTATATCTTTAAGTCCTTTTTGTCAAATTTTATATTTTTAAATGGAAAAATCGCAAAAAGCTATTGAATTGAAAAAGTCAATGAAACCGCAACGGAACACTCAGGTTTTTACTAAATTTGTAAAAAATTTCACATATTTTATTTTGCAAAAAAATAATTCTATCGATGTGAAAGCTCCTAAATTTTTGTAAGTAATGTAAATTTGGTTTATTGAAAGGCTCTAAACAGATTGTGCTAAAGCACGGATATTTAGTTACTTTTAGCGTAGCAAAAATGTATTCTACATGAGCCGGGATGTGATTCGTTCGTGCGGTGTATTTGAATGGGTTAAATCTAATATATATTTTTAAAAAACAAATTGCACCATGGTTATAAAAATGTTTTAGCTTTAAGAAAATATTTTCAGTTTGTCGGGACGTATAGAATTGCGCCATGCAAAGGCAAGACCGCAATGAAACAATCTGGTTTTTATTGATTTCTTCAAATTTTTCGCACTTTTTATTTTGTAAAAAATATTTCTACTCGTCTGAAAGTTAAAATTTTTTTAAGAGGGTGTAAATTTGGTCTATTGAGATGCTTTTAAAAGATTGTGCTGAAATATGTACGCTTAGATACTTTTAGCGTAGAAAATAAATATTCTATCCGTGTTGCAAAGATCTTCTTTTGAAGGTGTATTTGAAAGGGTTAAATCTTATATTTTAAAAACCGATTGCATCATAGATTATAAGAATGTTTTTAAACTTTAAGAATATGTTTTTTGTTTGCCGGTACCTATAGGATTGCGCTTTGCTAAGGCAAAACCGCAATGAAAACGATCTGTTTTTATTGATTTCATCAAACTTTTTGCACATTTTATTTTGTAAAAAATATTCCTTTTGGTCCGAATGTTTCGAATTTTTTGTAGGGAGTATAAATTTGGTTGATTGAGAAGATTTTAAAAGATCGAGTTGAAATATGTTCATTAAAATAATTTTAGCATAGAAAAAATATCCTCTCTGCGAGTCGCAAATTGACCATCTTTTCCGGTGTATTTGAAAGGGTTAACATCCAAATATTTTAAAACCAATTGCACCATCGGTTAGAAGAAAGTTTCAACTTTAAGATATTCTATTTTGTTTGTTTACATCTTAAAAATTACGCCCTGGAAGAGCATTGACAAAAGGGAGAAAAATGGTTTTGGGAAAAATGACTCTTTTTGAATATTTCTTTTTAAATGGTTAACTGCAACATTATTTCAAATTGATTATAGCATTTGAGACCTAAAAGTACAATCTTTCGAAATATGTATGTTAAGTTTAACTGCATTGAGCAGTTTGGTTGATTTTGATTTAAAGAAAATGCTCCAAAAATAGAAATAAACGTCGAAAAATGCTTCTTCATTCGTTTAGGTGCGTAAAAGAGTTTGTGCGCATGTGCAAACGTTTTCTTTCCCCGAACAATAAAAAAAGACTTTTTTAAAAAAGTGAGTTCTTCGTAATTAATATATCTGAAATTAATCAAAATATTAAATTTGTGAGCTTCAGATGCATCAGTAGAGATATTGGTCTACTCTCATAAAAATTTTGAGCCTCGTATGTCCCATAGATTTCGCTAGCCATTGCAGACACACACACACAGAGACAGAGTGATTTGTTATTTTATTAGTATAGATTTCAGTTAATCTGAAAATTGGTCAAAATGTGGATTTTCATTTTTACTATTAAAGGAAAGCTTGTTTAATTGTGAACATTTTGACATGTCATTTTTATCCATATGTCAATTATATTGCAATATATTTTAAATTTTGTTAATACAGCCAGCACAATTGCCCATATAAATTAAAATTTTAAATGGATTTTTACATTTTCAAATTTTTGTCACTTTTCTGTTTTAAAAATGCTGAGGCTTTTTTTGTACTTGAAATAGTGACTTAAATTTGTTTTGTCTTTCTGTATTAAATCTGTGCTTAAAATTAGCCTTCAAGTTTTTCTTTTAAACTAAATAAAGGTATATGAAGATGTGTTAGATTTCATTGTTTTTCTCTACATCTGTCAGTAAAATGATTATATTAAATATATAATATTAGCTGTATCTAAAAAATCCATTTTCATTATATTTATGTATTGCAGCAGCATAATACATATTTGAAAATCTGAAAAACAGACAAAAATATCAATACCTCAAATATAATTTCCTGATTATCCAAAAATCAGCTTAATTGAAAGACCTTAAAATTCCTTAAAGTCCTTTTTAAAATTTTATTTGTCAGCACTATTTTTATCAATGTCAAATGACACTTCTCAACATATTTTGATTTATGATTACTATTTTATTTATAAGTTTTTAGATCAAAACAATTCCACATCATTTTTAATACATTGGAATTTGTTTTAATACTTATTAGCTTTAAAAATTAGGAGTAAAATAAGTAAAAATAAGAACTTTGAATGGTGTTATTGAGCACCGATAAAAATAGTGTTAAAAAAATTTGTCCTTTACAAAATAAATTAAGTCAACTTATTCATTTGTTCCATTGCATAATTTTGAGAACTTTATTATATAGACACATATGATATTTCATTATTTTACAAAATATGTTGTGATTTTCTTTTGTTTTTCATCTTTGCATCGTTTCAATGCTGATTCATCATGCCACTTTTTAAATAACAACTCATCTGATGCTGTTGCATCTTCTTGTACTTCAATACATCAAAGTGTTGCATCTAAGAATCCCAGTAGTTTCACTGTGTGTAATCCTGTACTATATCTACCAGGGTTGGTAAAAAACCAGGTTTTTTTTTTTCAAAAAAACCAAAAAACATGGTTTTTTTGGTTTAAATCAGGTTTTTTTTTTTTTTGTTAAAACCGTATTTTTTTAAAATATGATTTCCTATTACATATACATACATATTTATCAATAAAAATAAATTTTTTGAGTATGTAAGTAATAACTTGATTTAAAAGTAATTCTAATCAATGTTAATGTACAATTTTTCAATTGAATTGTTCAATTTAATATACAATTAGTTATGTAGAAAATTGAAATCATTTAAATATTAAACATTTTTAGAAAAAGCTGTCTTTTATTTGATAAATAAAA
Organism: Maratus speculifer; assembly: GCA_964019185.1. Taxonomy (NCBI): domain Eukaryota; kingdom Metazoa; phylum Arthropoda; class Arachnida; order Araneae; family Salticidae; genus Maratus; species Maratus speculifer. Next base: position 74,163,970 of record OZ025303.1, read on the forward strand.
ATGTTCTACATAATCAAACATTGATACCTTGAAAATCTTAATATACAATCTTTTAATTATTAGCATTATAAATAAATATATGATGCAGTTTCATAAATAAAACTTCATATATATTTTCACAAGGCTATTCAAAATAATTTCTTTGAAATTCTTGGAATGATTTGAATTTAGCAGTAGAGTCTACACACTTTAAGAACTGTTGTGTATTGCTTTTTGACATTTCTTCTCTAAAACTACCAGTTTAAAAGAAAAGGCAAAAAACAAAATTCATAAAGTAAGCAAAAATACCTATTTAATAGCTTTTATGACTATTGAAAACATTGATCTTAAAATATAAAGCAGTTTTATAAATACTGTCTTCCACTAAAGTAGGGATGCACAACCTTTTCAAGAGAAAGGCCACTTAGAAATATATCTGAATGGTCGAGGGCCACATCAATAACACGGAGAGAATTGGATTTCGAGGAGGTGATCTGTGGCCTATAATTGGATAAAAAAAATATGATTCCAGAGAAAGAGTAGGAGGTTACTCTTTAAGGCACGCTTAACCAGTCAAAATATCTAATTCAGTTGATAAAGATCTATCAGCAATCAGCAGTTTTTACGTTTATATATATATATATATAACATATATAGCAAGAATTATTTTCTTTGTGTAATAATATTCCTTAACTTCATTCAGGAGAGCAAATTTTGTTTAATTAAAAGTGTTAGAAAGCTAACATAAGTGGCTGGTGCTGAAAAAAAATGTAAACTTTATGAAAAAGGGGGAAAGAAGGAACCGATCAACAAGATTTTTTAAGTGTCTGATCAATGAAATTCCCAATTTTTCTCCGCCCGATCAACGGAATTTGCACTTTTTACGAAACCGATCGACAAAGATCGTGATTTTTACTAAACGAATAAATGAAATTCGCGATTTTTACAAAGCCAACGAATTTTTACGAAACTGATTGACAAGATTCTCGATCTTTCCGCGCTTGATCAACAAAATTTGCGATTCTTACAAAACCAATTGAGAAAACTCATGAAATTTTTCGCGCTTCATCAACAAAATTTACGATTTTTACGAAATCAATCGACGAAATTCGCAATTTTTACTAAGCCGATCGATGAAAATCGCAATTTTTACAACGCCAAACCGCGAAATTCGTGATTTTTACAAAGCCTATTGACGAAATTTTTGATTTTTCCTCACATGATTTATAAGATTAGCTATTTTAACGGAGTCAATAAAAAAAATTTTGAGATTTTTTACGAAGCCGATCAGCAAAATCATGATTTTTACAAAGCTGATCGACAAAAATTGCGATTTTTTTTCGAAAGATCGACAAAATTCGTGACTTTTACAAAGCCGATCGAAAACATTTGCAATTTTTCTGCACCTGATCAATAACATTAGCAATTTCTACAAAGCCGATCGGCAAAATTCGCGATTCTTACTTGGCAATAAACAAAATTCGGGATTTTTATAAAGCCAATCGACGATATGCGCGATTTTTACGTAGCCAAACGACGAAATTCATGATTTTTACGAAGCTGATCGACGAAATTCTCGATTTTTATAAAGGTTATCGACAAAATTCGCAATTTCTACGAAGCTGATCGATAAAATTCATGATTTTTCCTCTTCTGATCAGCGAAATTCGCGATTTTTACAATGCTGGTCGACAAAATTCGCAAATTTTACGAAACCGATCAACGTAATTCACGATTCTTACGAACCTGATTGACGAAATTCACGATTTAACTTTGCATGTTCAACAAAATTCGCGTCTTTCCGAACCCAATAGAAGAAATTCGAAATTTAATTTGGGCCTGGTGAAAGAAATTTGCAATTTTGCGCATAAGATTGACAAAATTCGCGATATTCCCCTGTCCGACACCGAAATTTGCGATTTTTCGGAACCCGATCAATAAAATTCGGGTTTTTTCAGTTTTCTGTCGACGAAATTTATGGCTTTTTCAGCCTTTAATTGACAAAATACATAATTTTCCGCACCCAGTCAATAGAATTCCCGATTTTTAACTACCTTTGATGAATTCTGTATTTTTTTACGTACGAAGATAAATTTCCCGATTTTTTTCTCTTGATAAACGTGCAAAATTCGCGATTGTTTCGCAGCCGATCGACGGAATTTTCAATTTATTCGTGTGTCATCGTAAATTTCGCGATTTTTGCGCCTTTATCAACGAAATTTGTGATTTTTTTCGTCTTGATCAGTGAAAATTTGTATTTTTTCCGAGCCTCATCGACAAAATTTGCTAGTATTTTTCCGCACTTGATAAATGAAATTCGCGCTTTTCAGCGGCCGACCAACGGAATTTGTTATTTTTAAGTGTCTGATGCAATTTTATTTTTCGGCGGTAAATAGACGACATTTATGATTTTTTCTCTGCGTCGTATGCACAAAAATTGCAATTTTTTCCAGTTGTAAATTGACGATGTTCGCGGGCCACACGTTAACCCATCGCGGGCCACAGGTTGTGCATCCCTACACTAAAGCATTTAAATAGCCATGAGCCTACATGCTATATTTTAACGCTTAGTACTTTTAAATGTCTAAACAAAAAATTACAACTATTTATTTATTTTTGTAAGATTTTCTTTCTATTATATCTCAAGCAAACTTTGCCTTGTCCCTTTCTCCCCAATTTTCTCAGCTGATATAAGTTGTGGGTTTGGTTATGCAACAGAAGATTTAAATATACCTTGTTGCACATTTTAATTAAATGTAAACAGGTGCTTCCCTAGCGCCAAAATTTTCAATCTCTTCTCATTCGACTTTATATCATGAGTTTTTTTTATCTTAAAAGATAATCCTCCCAATCAAGAAAATTTTCTTTTAGAATTTGACTGAAATCTTAAATTTCATTTTATGTTATTAACTGTAAATCTGCGTTTCTCAAAGGAAAACTTTTTTCTAAATGTTACATATTTTTAATCCATTTTGTATTTGCCAACTTTACATAATTTGTTTTCTTTATAGATTCAGATATGTCCATCATTGCATGAAATTTGCATTCTACATGTATACTAACATGACCGAGACTAGACTCACTATGTCTCACAGTGACTGCTGAGATAAGACTTAAAAATAGAAACTACTTACATGCAATAATTTGACACACTTAAATTACTAAAATTAGAAAATATTATATTAGTTTTGTTCTAAAAAACCAATTGGTTTAAACTATTGCAACCTAGTTAATAACAGAATAAAATCATAATGCAAAATCCCTATTCCCAATGCAAGAAAACAAAGGCTTAATCCAATAAACACAAAACAAAAAAAGAAAAAAAAAAGAAAAAAATTATTCATTAGCATCAAAATCAAATCAATGGAGAAAATTACTTAAGAATGTCATATTCGAGGCTTTGAGAAATGATGAAATCCTTAATAAATCTTAACTAATCAAGCAATTTAAATAATAAAGGTGCACTTTTAGCTCGACTCTGCCCTTCTGGGCTATAAATGTTTTACAATTAATGGTTTTATATGTACATATATATTTAAATCTTTAAGAAAAGGAAGAAAAAGTAATTTTTTTCTAACAAGCTAATTTGTAAAAAATTGATTATTCTGTCATGTAGATTTACAGCTTATATGAAAAGTTGGGTTGATTAAAATTATTTGTCATTTTAGAAATTTATTAAGTCATCATTTTTCTACAACTTTGCTTGTAGCTCCTGCATAACTTGGATTTTGCATTTTTTAATATATAAAATGAGACATAAAAAAAACCAGATGAAAAAGAACCAGCATGGTTTTTTTTTAAACCATTGGTTTAAACCAAACAACCCTGATATCTACCATAACCTGCAATATGTAACCACAACATTTTTATTACAACGATGTTCTAAATTACTATCACAACTTTTCACAAAACAAGTTTTCACCATAAGTTTACCGGTTATTTGAAAATTCCTATGGAACACCGGTTATCTGAAAATGCTTTTCGGATAACTAGGGTTTTACTGTATTTTAAAAAGTAATAGAGATTATTAAAAATGCAATTGTTTTTTCCAAAACAAAAAAAAAGGGCAATGCTAAACAATTAACAATGTTAGTTGAACATTGAAATTCATTAAATGTCCATTTGAACCATATCTTTTAAAAAATTAGTCGTTGGAGGCCATCGTAATACTTACCCATCATTTATATGCATAACACAATATATGAAAACATAACATATGTAAACAATTTATAAAATGTATTACAATTCCAAAATAAAATATAAAAGTATTTTTAAGTATTTTTAACACATCATCATGCTCTAAATGCTTTAAAATGAATTTCTGATGAACTAATTTTGATAATTTGTATGAAACGCCAAACTATTCAAGTAGCGCTGAATTGCATAAAAGAAACATCGTTATAACTCTAAAAATAATTATCATATTCACTAACGGTTTCTTGCATCAAATTAAGTGTCTCATTTCCAATTAAAAGATATCTTTGAATTGAAATTTGAATGAAATACAGGGTCATGAAAAATCAAAGAATGTGGAAAATAGGATTAAAAATATCTCAACAACTAATAATCCGATTGACTTCGTTTTTTATGCAAAATTTGTGTTAATTTATTGCCTTTTACGTCCACTCCTTAAAAGTAAAAAATTCGAAAATTTTTATCTATCTTTCATCAGAACGAATTTTTTGAGAGTCCGAAAAAAATAGTTCCGGATAATCGAGGTTACTGATATTAAATAGGCTTCGTCCCGTTATTACATACTAAGCACATACAAAATTTCAAGTCTCTATCTCAATTTGTTCGGGAGATAGAGCGGTTACAGACAGACACACAGACGGACGGACAGCAAATTTTTTTTTCTAAAAATATGTTTTTCGGAATCTTCAGTGTCCGAAACGTGTAAATCCGTCAAAAAATTTTTTCCGATTTTCAAAACGATTGCAAGACTTACCCTATACTACGTATGATGGGTAAGTAATAAAAATTTTGGGATGGTAAATTGTCCTTTTAAGTAAAGTATCACAAATTTGCTACATGTAACTTTTTAGTGCATTATATAATATTAGAAGGCTTAGTCCCCTGCTCATCAACCCCCATGAATTGCAACACAATTCACATTGGGATTACTACATTATATCAACTCGCTTTGTTTGCTTGCCACTATTTACATTTATTTACTCTATCTAGGATGAATTTTAACATACGATATTTACAAATATTTTTAATATATGAAAAAGCAATGAAAAATTTAATTGAAAATGCAACAAAAAAAGTAATTTCCACCTATAAAACTTCACAGAATGGCATAGATTCCTTTAAAATTCTTTGAGAAACATTACGGAATACCAATGAAATATAAACAGTGTTTTCTTCTGTACATAAAAGACAATCTTATCAGAAAGCTAATCCATTAACTGCATATGTCACAGCAAAATGAACCAGTCACATTGTTATTTGAACACCGATTAAAGTGTCTGTCTTTAGAAATAGATTATCTCTGAGTGTTCATTTGCTGAATGGGTTGGGTCATGTTACCGTAAATTAACCACTGAGGATTGTTGCTATGGTTGTAGCCATATTATTAATATAAAATTTTGGCACCTCATAAGACAAATATTTATATAAATACTTTGTAATTGAGTTTAGTGTCATAAAGCTGCTTTACTTTCAGAAACTTATTTCAGCCTTTTATGTACTCTTTATATTAACAAAAAATATATTTATGTAAACATGAAAGTGGTCTGAATGTGAAAAATAACACTAAATAAGTCTTGATTACGTCCACTACTAACTAAATCGTAATACTAATAATGTATATTCTACATAAAATACAAGAATTTACATTATAAAAAACATTTTGCTTCTAAGACGTTGTATAATAACAAAAACATTTAAAATATATTAAAACATTTTTATTTACATGTTTCAACTCAAAAAATAATAGTCATCCTCAGAATGTAAATAGAAAAATAAAAATTACAAATACAATGAACGTGCACGTTCAAGATTAACTTGAAAATTTGTATGCTTATTGAAAATGCATTGTACAATAGCTGTTTATACTTATCCAGAAATTACATACAATTATTAATTATTGAAAGTTTTTTAACCTGCCAGTGCACGGGTTGGGTCTGTGAGACTTAAGAATGTATGTCTTTCAATGCAATGTTTTTCGAACTCATGCACTGGCAGGTTAAAATATTTTAGTGGCACATTCACCCTAGTTTAGTTGTATGATGTGAAAAATGACTGCAATTTGATAAATTATAGAGCATCTTAATTGAATGGATTCCAACTCGGACAACTTTGTGACTATTTAAGAACAAATTACTTTTTGTTTAAACGTAATTTTATTCTATACAGTTTCTATCTTAAATGTGTTCTAAAAAAATATATATATTTATTCTCTGTGAAACTTTCTAATACTTCAGATTTATTTTTAAATGTAAAAGCACAAAATTTGCAGGCATGACTGTTGAAGCAGTTTGTAAACAAATATTCATTTTTCGATAACTGAATTATTTAATCATAAACAATTGATGTCTAAAACATTTGTGTTGTTGAATCTGGAAATTCAATTCAAATTGGCAATTTTGACAGCATTTTCTGAAAGATTCTGTCCTTTTTTTTATCTCATGCATTCAATGATATAGCACCTAAATTATGCAAAAAATAGTGACAGGATGCAAAGAAAATAGCTGCTATGTGTAATTTCATCAAAAAATTACAAAAAAAAAGCAAATTTTCTTTAAAAACCACAAAATAATGAATAATTTCTGGCTAATAACGTCAAAAGATTAGCAAAAAATGGCTACTTTCATTGCAGAATCCTGAAAAAAATGGCAAATTTCTGCAAGAGATTGCAAAAAAAATGACAAATTTCGTCCAAAATCATGATAAAATGGCAAATTTTCTCAAAAGATTCGTGAAAAACAACAAATTTTGCCAAAAGATTGTGGAAAATGGCAACTTTCGTCAAAAAATCATGATAAAACATCAGATTTTGCCAAAAGATCACAAAAAAACCAGCAAATTTCATCAAAAGATTTGCAAAAAAAAACCCAATAAATTTTGTAAAAAGATTCACGAAAAACTCAGAAAAATACATTTTGTCAAAAAGGCTTGAAAAAAAAAAAAAAGTTAGTATCAGGAGTGAATTTTTCTGTTCCAAAAACTAATTTTCTTGCTTCAAAATTGTTTTTTTTTTTTTTTTCTTTTTTTCCTTCCTCGGTTGCTCAAAACCAAATTTTCATGCTTTAGAATCCATTTTTGAATGCTCCAAATCTTTCTAAATGAATGTGACTCCTGAAAGCACGAATAAAGAAATTTTCTCTTTTGGTTTTAAGTATTTATTTATTATTATTAAAACATTAATTATTGCATTTTATTTTTCTTTTGCAAATGAGCAAGTTCAATTTTTGCATCTAAAAATTTGAATTATTATTATCAGGGACCCGCTTTTGTAAAAAAGGAACCCAGATTTTTAGAAGTCAGGGATCTTGGAGACCCGGGATTTTTCAAGTCCAGCGACATCACTGAACATTTACAAACAAAAATTAAAGTAGCAAGTTCCGATTTCAAAACAGCCTTAGCAGGTTTTAATATGTATTGTTATAAAACTTTAATAGGAAATTAATGCTCTTGAATACAATGGTATTAATTGTTCCAGCTCTCTTACATTTGTAGGCCAATGTCTTTAATTTAATAAAAATAACATGAAATTTTACAATGGGATCTTCTGTGATCATGTCTTGAATAGGGCCTAGTCATATCTAAAAAAAAAGTAAAAATTGTTCAAAAGTGCATATAATCGATATTTGAATGGAGAAATTACCTGAACAAATAGAATTACGACCCTCTTCAAGATATGATCATAGAAAATCTTGCCAGAATAATTTAAAAGTAATTTTTGTTAAGTTAAAGATGCACCAGAAAGTTTAAACAGGTTCAGGCATTTACATACTTTTCAAACTCCCACCTTATGTTACATCACAAAAACATACTTTGAAGCAGAAAATTTATTTTATTAAATGTATTTTGCTTTGACGCGAAAGTTATTAGAAATCCTCTTAATTTCATCAATTAAATTTCTGGTTCAAAATATGTTTTAATTTTTAAAAAGTGGAGAGTTGGCAAGTGTATTTTTAATAAATCATATAACTCAGGCAGCTTCAATTTTATTTGTTGTTGTTGTTGGAAATATTCATGTATAATGCACACCTCATTTTTTTAGGTTAAAAATTTTGAAAAAAAAAGTGTGCATTCTAGATGGATAAATAGAGTACAGATATTTTACTGCCATTGTTAAATACCAATCTTAATAGTTTATATATATATTATCTGTACTACTACTACATCAATTAATTTATTATTACTTTTACAGGAATCAGCCACCATCAGTCAATAAAAAGAAGAGAAGCTTCATGTTCAAAAAAGGAAGATGTATTATTATTTAAAACCCCCTCTACATTTTGAAGCAAGTGTGTTTTAACAGTCAATATAAAAGAAGCGTCATGTTGAAAAAAGGACAATATATAAGCTCACTCAACATTTTGAAGCAAGTGTTTTAATTTATTGCTACAATTTTTGGATTTTTATTTTTACAGTATCTGATTTCAAACTTTGATTGTTATTTTTAAAAATATGAAGTGACTCCAATAGATTCTCAGAATTAGAATACCATGGATTCTAGAATCAGCTGGATTTGAACACTGGATGTTTTGGTTTTGAAACTGTTGGCTTTACCTTTAAGCTACTAATGCTTGATAAGATGTCACAATATTTATCATCTGTACTTTTACCCATATCCTTGTGATTTTCCTTGTAGAATCGGTCACAAAGGGGTTTAAATATCTAATTCACCAGCCAATTTGTATGAAAATCCATACAATTCTTGTGACAATGGTGTATAACATATTCAGGAGCAGTGTTCGAAAGCTATTGTGTTCACTGGCATACATGCATGAAAATTATAATACTTTTCATACTTCATATTGTGTTCAGAAAGTACAAAAGAACTTCAAGATATCTTGGAATGCTTGAGAGAGTTGCAGCTTCAGAGTTATATCTGTAATACACTGTTCGGATTAGACATTTAAGATATTTTAGACTGCCAAACTCTCAGAGTTTTACAAATTTCCTCAGTGAGTTTTGATTTTCTTTGGCTATATAGAACCACTATTCTGATTGGCTATAAAGCTTTGCTTTAACTGATTTTCTGTTATAGCTGTTTTTTTATGCACATGTGCATATTTTACATTTGTCTAGATCTCAGACATAGTAACATTCATTAACTTATTTTAGACAAGTTTTATGATGTAAACAGCTATTCAATTCTGGGAGGCCATCACCTCAAAAATGGCAGCTTGAGCTATCTTACATATCTGATCTGAACATGGTATACAGAAGCTTTAATGAAACAAACGACAAGCAAAGCAATTTTTTCTACTTTTAATAATTTTTGCTGTGATATTTTAGAGCAATTTTCTTTTTTATTATTTGCTATCAATTTCTATTGTGATAATGATTTTGTTAATCATCAAAACTGACCAAAGTCACACACACAAAAAAAGTCTTTCAGGGATTTTTTAAGGGAGAATTTGGGTCCTTTAAAAGACTCTTCACATTTTTTTTTTTTTTTTAATCTTAATATTGCAACCTTCACAAACTTATTTTATTTAAAAATAAAATATTTACATGTTTTTCTTCTTCTTTTTATACATAAAATATACCTTACACAATATTTTTTAATTTAAAAAAAAAAAAAAGTGTTCACATTTTTTGTTTAAATCTTAAAACAGTCTTTCACAAACTTTTGTTTACATAAGAATTTTAATGAAACACATATGAAAAGGGAATTTTTCTCATTCTAAATAATTTTTGCTGTGATATTTTGGAGCAAATTTCTTTTGTTATTTGCCATTCCTTTCTATTTGATCTTGAGTGTTTGAGTGAAATTACTGAAACTGAACAAATTATAATAATAATTTTTCAGTTTTTTTTTTTTTTTTTTAACAGGAATTTTTATAAACTTCTGGTGTTAACATTTACAAAGTTTTTTTTTTTTTTTTTTTTTTTTCCCCTATACATAAACATAAAATATACACAAAATTATAATACTTTTATCGAATTTCAATGCATAAGTTTAAAGCTGCAACATTGTAGCTTTTAACTTCATAAAATATATCCTCAACATTTTTTTTTTTCAACATTTAAAAATAATAGTATTACAGGGTTGTCACGCCACCTGGAGAACCTGGAAAACCGGGAAAACACAGGGAATTTTAAAATACCCTCCAAAACAGGGAAAATCCAGGGAATTTTTAAAAAAATCCTAAAAAATCTGGAAAACACAGGGAATTCGGTAATGGCAAATTATAACATTTCTAATTAGCCTTCATACACGCATATATTTTTTCGCACTCAACATGGAACAATGCATTGCAGTACAGGGAAAATACAGGGAATTTTTTTTCAAGATTAGAGTGGCAACCCTGTATTAAAATGTGTGTTTTATTCTTAAAGCTGGGTCCTTCACAAACTTTTTAATTAATAAATGGACCTTTTTAATAACTTTTTATGTATGTAAAGTAAACTTTTTATAAATTGAATCATGTGAAGAAAAAAATAAAACAGACCTGTTAAACAGTAGAAATTGCCAAAGAACCTATTATACATAGATAAATTTATGTTCCTAAATTTGGTGCATTTATATAATTTGTTTAAACAGAAATGAACAGAATGTCTAAATGAGAACCTGAAAATAAGGCTAATTTAAGATTTATGAAATTCTACCATCCTATTTACATTACTTATTACATTCTCCTCTATGTTGGAATTTCTGTGGGTCTAATTGGGTTTATCCCTAATCTTAATTTAGTTTTTGTTGGTTAAATCAGTGCTTAACTTTGAAATCTACTTGTGCCTGTAGGCCAAGCAAAAAGACGATGCTGTAATGGGAAAAAAAATATTTCTGGGAACTCATCTTCTTCGCAGAATTGATCTTGATGCTGCCAGATTTTCCTAAGGTAAAGTAATTTAAAACATTTAGCCAAAAATCAACTTTTTAAAGTTGACAGTTATAATCATTATATTTTAGTTTTAAAAAAAATGTTAAACTTGTATGCATTTTTTTTTTTTTTTTTTTTTTTTTTTTTTTTTTTTTAACATTGACAAACCAAATATTTCTAGGAACAGCATTCTCATCCAATTACTGCTCTGCTGACAGGGATTTTTTTAACATTGAGATTCTGTCATGCAAACATAAATTGCATTGATGCTATTTATCTAAAAATGCTAAACAGTGGTGATGCAGTCGCAATGTGAAAAACATGTTTAACTAATCTATTAAAACAGGAAGCCTATATATATTCATATATATGTATATGGTTAAACATAGATTTTTGCAAATCTGAAATTAACATTACTTTCAGGTTCCTATTTAAACATTGTTTTCTGCTGTGATATTATGGCAAAAATTTCTTTTCTATTTTTTGCCATCTATTTCTCTTGTGATAATGATTCTATTTACTGGTAAAATCATCCAAGACTGGTCCATTATTTACAAAAAAAAGCTTTCTGGAATTCTTAAATATTTTATGTAATGTTCATTTTGGATTTAAACACATTCATCTGGAAGTGCAATGTATAACCACAGTGATTATTTATTATTGCCTTTTTAATTTCAAACAAGTAAACTAAATTCTTAGTTAGCATGTGGGGATGCAAACTTAACAGACATGCAAGTGATTTGTTTTGAAACTTGCTGGTTGCACAAAATAAACAATTTTCATATACCTTTTGATGATTATAATACAGTGACGTTCCATAAAGTTTGTTTAAAGAGTTTAGAGACAATGTATTATTATTTTTTTAGCACCCTCAACATTTTGAATAAGTACATTTTACTGTTCAGTTTGGATTTGTGCAATGCCTGAATTCAAAGTTTCACTGCTATCTAAAAAAAGAATGTTAAAATGTTTTTGACAACTTGAGAGGCTCCAACTTCAAAGTTCTCTTTTTTCTAAAGTTTTAAAGAAAGAGCAGCCAATTTTACTTTTTCTGAATAATTTTTTCTGTGATATTAAAAAAAAAATTTCTTTATTTTTTTATTTGCCATTCATTTGTATTTCATAACAGGGATTTGTTTGGAGGAGAAAAAGGGATTTTCTTAGGGTCTCTAAAATTTCCCAGTTAAGAAAAATTTCATAAAAGTTTGCATCTAAACTCCTCAGGCCTTTTTTTTTTTTTTTATTTTATTTTATTTTTTTTTATTTATTTATTTATTTTTTTTTTTTTTTTGTCTTTAACCTGTATACCCTGATGGTACTTTTAAGAAAATTCAATGTAAAATTAATTTATTTATTAAGTTTATTTAGACATTAACATAATATTTATTCAGGTTAAACAATTTTTGTATTCAAAATCTAGGTTATAAAAGGTTAAAAAAGAACTCTTCACCAAAGTTTTTTTTTTAATATAAGCTTTTCTATCTTTAAGCTGAACTTTTCACAAATTTATAATTTTAAAATAAAATTTTATTTGTCACAAACAGTTGAAGTTACCAAAGAACATATTATCCAGTTTATATTGTATGATACATTTAAAGAAATTTGATAAAAGTAGGTGAATAACAACAATTTCAAATTCACAAAATTCTAACTAGTTTTTTCACAAAATAATAATAAATAATAATAAAACTTCCCCATTTTACAAAAACATGACACTATGAGAAAAATCTGGTCAATCCACTGGATAATGATTACGTTTGAGATATTTGTTGGACTGAAATAATCAAAGATTAATTTGTTGTATATAGAAAAAATTCTTTCTAAAAAAGCTTTTTGGAACTATAAAATGTTTTATGTAATGCACATTTTGGATTAAACAAATTCACCTGATGCATAGTATATGATTACAGTGACTATGTATATTTTAAGATTGTTGTCTTTTAACATTCCAAACAAATGTACTAAGCTTATGAATTGTTAGTTAATAGCATGTTGGTATACAAAATTATTGGACATAAGAGCAACTTGCATGACAGAGATCATTTCCTGTGACTCTGGGTGATTGTGGTATGCGATATTTCACAAAAGTCTTGTTATATAACGGCAATATGAAATATAATCTCTTAAATAACTACCCAATCTAGAGAACTATTTTGGAACAGAATTTTGTTATTGATGTGGCATGCAACTTATCACTATTAATCATTATAAATAGCTTGTTTGTGAAATTTAATATATATAAACTAATGTAAATAGTAACAAAGAATTTTTTAGGTATAGTTCAGCAATATTTTGAAATTGTAATGATTATTGAAGTTGAAATTACTAAATGACATAAATTCAGTAATGCTAGAATCATATGTTAAAGGTGCTTCATGACAATGAAAACACGAATAAAAAAATGTTGAATGTTGAAATTTGCTGTGTAGGAATTTAAAAAATGCATATTGCATTTGCATCCAAGCAAAAAAGAAGTATTTGCTGGTTACAACAACCTCATTGTCAGGGATATAGTGAATGGTATGTGATGGTATATCTTCGAGGTTTTTTTTTTCCAGAAATTTGTCATATTTTCTTTTTTAAATACACTAATTCCTTAACATTTGCAAGTTTTGATTATTTGCAAAATAAAAAATGAAAAATATTTCAACATATTGCAAATTTTCAACTTGGTTATTCATGAATTTTGATTTATAAAGAATATTAATTTTTCTGTGTAAACTTGCTTTGTTTTACCGATTCCATAAACTATTTGCCACTGGAGACTTGTATTGTATTGCCTAAGTTAAAAGAATTTCAACTTTTATATTGAAGCAAGACAGTAATTCTGAGAAACCAAAAACATGACTTGATGTTAATAATAATAATAATAAAAAAATTTTAATTTCTAAAATTCAAAATTCTTGTTGCACATGAAAATTTTCTTCAAAAAATCGTGTAGGAAATTTAAAATTTCAGAACAGTTTGTTGAGAAGGCAATAAAATGTGATCCTTTATATCTTAAAGAGTCTTTAAAAGAGAAATTGAGACTGCAACTTTTCTTCATATGGAAATTCATAAATAAAAGATTTGTTCTTTCAGGCAATTGCATAGCGATAAATTTTTTCAATCTTAAACAAGCAATCAAACTTTATATTATATGTTTATAATTATTCACATTTATTTACAGTATGTAGTTTTAAATTCTTAATAAGTATATTTTTATTTTTACTTTTATTTTTTTTTTTTTATTAAAACAAAGTCTTAAAACTTAATATCCTTTTATACATGCAAAGACATTCTCAGCACTCGCAGAAGTTTCTGCAAACCTAACTCTTGCAAATGTTTAAAAGAATACTTTAGTTATAGCATATGTTCAGCCCAAAACCAAATATTGGTCCTCTTTTGGATTTTGATCAAAAACAAACTTTCAGTCAGGCTTAATCAAAATACATTAAGTGATAGAGTGCATACTACATCATTGCTAGAATCTCTAACTACCCTAATCACAGGGCTGTGGAAAAAAATCATGTACAAGATCTTTGGTAGTATGTATTATCCATTCCAGAAAAACAGATTGTCAGAAATGGTTGTTAATTGTCGTCCGTGTTTACATGTGAACTGTTTCTAATTTAAAATCACATTATTCAAAAATTTTTCAAGTTTAACAGAAAATTCCACATTTAAATTACAACTGCAATCTGAAATTAAAACATTTCAATTAATATTTTTTTAAATGTGATAAATTCTGTCGGATGTAATTAAATTTGTATGAAAGATTTATATGCATTACATAAATCTCAGCAAATGTAAACATTATTAAACATGGTATTTTCTTGCGTTTCGGACTTCAGTATTTAAATTTATATGTACTACTTACTAGTGAAGTAAAAAAAAATAACCACAATTTGTATTATTGCCCCAATTATTGTTTATTTGGTATGGATAATGCATAAGTGTCAGATTTTTTTTATGAACTCTTTTTAAATACATGTTTTTTCAACATTCTTGTTGTTTCTTACTGTTGAATAAATGCTGTTGGAAGCAGCCATTTCAGCCAATCGAATTGCTGTACATGCAGGGCCTGATTACTGAAAAGGTACAAGAAGCTTGATTTTCTCCCTAAGATTGCTTTTGAAAAATAGAGGAGGGCTTCATTTTATAGTTTTTAAAAATTGCCTACTAAAAGCTTTTTTCCTTCTTTTTTGATCAGTAAAATTTAGTCAGAAAACTTCTGTTACTAGAGTACAGTGTTCTCGCTGACATTTGACCAACGTTAGTATTTTGGCTAATTAAAAGTAAAAAACATTCGCCAAATGAGAAAAGTATTAGTAAAATAGATTCGCCATGTAACACATACACACAAAAAAAAAAAATATCTTTAATCCTTTAATATACCCCGCCCTTTTTTAAAAATATGTTCTAAAATTACCTAAGTTTTTTATAACTGTGACAACTATTGTTATTAATCTAATTTCAAATACCCGCTACAAATATATTAAAAATGTGCATTTATTAAAAATATGTATATATGCATATGTATTAAAAACGAAAAGGAAAAATTGATCACTATCAATTTGGCGAATCTAATTGCTTGTTTACTCGCCAAATTAAGAATTTAGTCGCAATTTGGCGCAATGGCGAGCGACAGCGAGAACCCTGCTAGAGTGGGAAATCTGAATCTAATCGACAGACTAATCCTATGGCATATTCCCGTTTTACTTAGAAAGTGTTAGGAAATCTGAACATAGTTATTTATACCACAATGATATTCTATAGAGTGGTTCTCAAATTTTATGTGACCAATTATAATTTTTTTTTATGTATTTATATGCCAAGTTTTTATGACCCGCCAAATAGGTGTTTTTAATGTGAATAATCTCAATAATAATGTGGATTTTTATTAAACGTACAAAAATACATTTATAAATAATTGTGTGACATAAAAATATAATTTAGAAGTCAATGCAATTTGTTTTCTTCTTTTGCAAACAAGATGATTTTGGATAGAAAGTTTTTAAATTCTAACCTCAGGTTGCTCTTAACAAAATTCAGTAAAATGTCATTTCACAAAGATGCTTACCTATATTTCTTTACAATTAAAAAAAAAATAGCTATATTTATGAAGAGCTGATCGATTTTCAAATTACAGGGAACATGATTTAATAATCTGTTTAATAAAATGAGAATTTTACTGAGCACTATCGAAAATAATATTTGTTAGAGAGTTCAGGCCCTGCACACATATATAGGAAATCCTTGTTAGATATGCAGCTTTTGTTTTGTGCATGTGGAAAAAAAAAAATGTATATTGAAATGTTGGATGTCAGTTTTAAACAATAAAAAGTTATACCATCTTTTTTGTGTGTACATATTATTTAAATCAAAAAGCTAAAGTTCCATAAGCAAGTATACTGCCAATTTTGATGTACAAAAAATAATGTGCAATTATTTAAATTTACCAAATCGATTTAAGAAAATAAACTATGCATAAAACATCTGAAACAAATCAATGACATTCTTTTTTCATTTTAAAATTTGTGTTTTTATTTATTTTTTAATATCATACAATAAGCTGTCAAATAACATATATAACATAAATAAATATTTCATAAATAATTACTAAGATACATTGTAAACTTAAAAAAAGAAGATTTTATGTTGCAATTTTAATTTATAATTGTCTAAAAAAAGAACTAGGTTACAACAATCAAATTAAATGTCTGTGAAGTCATACTCCTATTGGAAACTTGCTTATGTATGGAACTTTCTCCTATTAGAGTTATAATAATATGAAAATTTATTTATTTCTTTTATTTTTATATGAAAGGATAACGATTATTATTCATAAACATTTGGTGTGAAACATTGATGTCCTAATTTGCCCTGTGTGAACCTAATAAAGAATTTTTGTATTATTATTCCCAAATACCTCTTAGTATGCATATTGTTAATTTATGATTATTTTATTATTATTTTTTTTTGGAGGGGAGGGATTATCTTTAAAATATGCATTTTTTTTTTAAGCATATAACATAGATTCTCTCCCAGAAAATTTTAGACAGTAATATCACATAGGAAACTTCCAAATTTCCCCCAAAATGTATTTTAAATGTTTATGACATGTCAACAATTAAAAAAAGCATCTTTAGTATTAAAAAAATATGTGTAATATTTATTTGATATTATACTTTAGAAATATTTTTTTATATGTTATTTCTGTTGTCATCTTACATCCCGAATAATTTATATCAGTTTCATATTTAGTTATTTTTAACAGAATGCAAGTTGGATTGGACTCTTTTGACTAGATGTTTTTACTTGAATTTTTCATATTATTTTTATCACATAAAAGATGTGTCTTGCAGGAAAAATTGTTAAAATAGCAAGCACGAAAATCTACAGTCTAAAATTGATTTTTAAATTGTTATAATTTTACCACAGGCATTTTTGCACATAATACTTTTTAACCTTTCTTTTGCAATAATCTCCTAATTCTCTCTCATTTTTAAAATTTTGTAAGCTAATATTGAGCTAGATTGAGATGCATTAAAATATATTTCAGTTTCTTCAATCTTACAGCAATGAAAACCAATCAAATTCAGATGAACAGAAACAACATTTAATTTAATTAGTGGATTTTGTGAAATTATTTAGAATTTCATAAAATCATATCTGTATTTTAATGTAGAATTTGAATCTATGTCATGCTAGAAGTAATCAGCCACTTATTTGTTGTCTTGTTCTAGGATAATTATTCACATATATCAGTTTGAAGCAAAGTATTTTAAAATGTGCCTTATGGAATTAAAAATCCTCTTTTTTTTTAAATCAAAACGTGGCTCTAAAAATACTACAACAACTGCAATTTACTATGTATTGCAAGTTCATAAAACACATTTAATATGGTAATGATTTCATCCGTTATCGATTGTACAAAAAAACAGTGGACTTGATAACTCATCATAAACTTAGCTATAAAAATGAGATTTAAAAAAAAAGGTGTATATATATTTTAGCCAAAAGCTTTAAAAATATTTAGTCTAAATTGCAGAGAACAAAACTATGAAAGCAATCTTCAGATTTTTTTAACAGTAAATAATCAATTTTTTTTTTTTTTTTCAAATTTAAATTGTTGTAGAAAACTAAAACAAATTTGCTGTAAGTGGTTTTTATTGTCTTCGTATTTTCTTACAGGTTATGCAAATGGCAATTTTGAACTGCAGAAAACACATTATTACATAAAGTCTCTGTTACAGCTGACAAAAAAAATTAAGTTTAAAATAAGCATTATTAAGCCATAATATGTCATGCAATTAAAAAAACACCCCAATTTACATATAAAATTTGTGTATGAAATGTAAAATAATGACATCAATATCATATAAGCCAAAAAAATAAAATCCAATTTGTATTGATTTATTATAATGTCAAAATCAACATTATAAAATTATCACACTTTCAGGTCAAAAAAAAAAAAAAAAAAAAAAAAAAAAAAAAATGCACATGAAATTTTTGTTTAAATTAGAAATAATATGATGATGAGATATATGATAATATGAATCATCACAATTTAATTTCATGTTAGTGATATTCATTTAAAAAACCCAACTGTCAATAGTGAAATAAATAATTCGATATATAATTAGCTCTTTATCAAAACAGGACAACTTAACTTTCGGAACCACATTTGAAAGTGAAAGCATTGTCATAAAAAAAAATCTGTGAGAAAAATAAAAGGTTTGTAGAGATCAGTTTCATATATGCAAGAACATTAAAAAATATTGAAAAACAAATGATATATTAAAAATCTATTGGATTAACATTAGTGAACTGTAGCTTTCGCATGAATTTTGCTTAATGAAACCCTCCTAACGGAATTGACCCCTAAATGCAAATTGATTGCAAACAACTCTAGATCCCTCCCAATTGGAAGTGCATGGCCGCTGTCATCGAAATACTGGGGATGGCATTGAGATACTGAGGCCAAAAGACACGAACTGAGATGTCATTACTAACTGATGTACTTCTTACATGTGTTGGAATTCACTCTGAAACTTTTCAATAGCAATTTTCTTTTACTTTATTTGTGGAACATCTATTATTTCATAAAACAATAACTATTTAAACTTACTGGTGAGAATTTGGAATCTCCCAATAAAAAATAAGCCAAATGCAGCAAAACTGTGGCATTCCCCATCTGGTTGAATGTTTATTTAAGGATTCTGAACTCTCACCAGCAAGTTAAAAAAATTATTGTTTTATAAGAGGATAGATATTCCACAAATAAAATAAAATAAAATTGGTATTAAAAAATTTCCGGTGTGAATTCCAACACATGTAAGAAGTACATCGGTTAGTGATAACGTCATAATTTGTGTCCTCTGACCTTGAATATTTCAATGTCCATGGCATGGCATGAAAGCTAAAGCATCACCAATGCAACTCGGGCAACATTGCTAATTTTTTATTAGAACAAAAAATATAAATGTTCTTTAAACTATAAGACATAGCATACAAAAAACCTGAAAGTAAAACCAAAAGCCCTTTTTTGGTCTTGTGACAGCAAACCTTCCATTAATAATCTTCCTTTTTATTACATTAAGTAAAATTATGAGTAGTATACACTAGAGATGAACTTAGGCCCACACAAATCCAATACTGAAAAAAATTTAAAAAAATATATATATTTAACAAATTACAACAACCATATGGAAAATGATTTTTAAAAGACTATAATTTAAGACTTATAAACAAATTCTATATTTAGAAAGAGAGAGAGAGGGAAAAAAAATGATCTTTTACAATCAATCGGTTCAATATTAGCCTATTTCCTTTTTCCTGATCGTCACACATTTCATAATCAGTAGGCTCAATTATCAAACCTTCTTTTTTTGCTTTAAAAGATTATATTTCATACAACATCTTTATTTGGATTCAGCTTTTCCCTTATCTGATAATTTGTGTTTACTCATCTGTAACTTTTTTGCTTTCTTCTTTATTAACATTTCCATTTCCTATTCAAAAATTTCCTATTCGTAAAAATAAAATAAAATGCTAGATGCAGACATCCATTGCTCGAAGCAAAATATTTTAATGTTTCCCATTCAGTTAATATAAATAAATAAATTTTACTGATTAAACACATTTATATAATGATCAAAACATTGCTTATGTAATAACAGAGTCATATATTACGTACACCATGGATTAAACTTTAATATTCCAGGACCAATCGTAAAAAAATAAATAAAATGCAGACACTAGATGGTTCATTCTCGACTGAAAACAGCAACCGTTTTCCAAATAGTTTTAAAAAAAATTGCATAATAATTTTAAAGTTGCCCTAAATGTAATATAGCTCATTTCATAATTGTTTATCTCTAGCACATAATTAATATGAAATTTGCATTCAATCTTTTCAAAAGAGAAATTTAGTATCAAATAAAAATATACTTCCCTAAAAAGACTGATATTTTTCCCCCACAAGTAAATCTGATGGACACATGGAGGGGGGAGGGTAGAGACTCCCCTTGGGGAAGGGACACATGTATATCTGCCCAGGAATGTACAGAGGAATATGCCATACTCATTCTGGATTTTCTTAAGGAACACCATATATCCTTTGTTTCTCAAGAAAGCTATAGTATATCACTTTAGGGTATACTCTCAGCTTTAAAAATACATCCTCTGTTTTATTTATTTATTTATTTATTTATTTTTTTATGATTACACCATTGTATGTACCACAAAAAGACTGTAAGAACACTTGCTTATCCCCACCAGTAAAATTTTACTGCAAAATTTGCCTTATTAAATCAAAGAATTTAAGGATTTAAAAAGGAACAAATTTCTGTTTTTAAAAACCAGTGACAAACATTAAAATTTTTGTAAAAGGCTCTCGTCGCAAAGGTTAACCCTCTAAGCGTCTGGAACATAATTTTCCGTATACTAAGCTCCAGTTTTCACTGCAATATAAGCAATATTTAAAATACTAAAATTCTATAGATTTAATGAATTTTCAATACATTGAAGAATGATTCATACTCTAGAGGATTACATTCATGCTTATAATGAAGTTTTGTTTTTATAATGTTGAAAGAATCATATTTTTTTTAACATTTAAAAGAAAATGTTGAGAAAACAACATCACAATTTTACCCTTTTGCAAGATGTTTGGAGGGTTAAAAAAGAGCAATTTATGAATAAATGAATGAAATGTATAAAAATTATGATCTATATGATAAAGCATTAAACAATGTTTAATTTATTTATTTTATAGAAAAGGTGTGCATTTTTCGCAATTCTCATGTCTTTGAAAATCAGCTTAAATGAAAAATTTAACACCATTACCTGAAAGATACGGTGTTTTTATAAGAAAAAAAGGAAACATTGCTCGATTTCTCTCAATGGGCCCATTCACCAATGCTGTCACACTTGGAGAGATTTTCATGAAATTGTGACAAGGAGGTGGAAGGGGCTAGGAAGAAATGGGACATCATACATTTTGGTTAAAATAAAAGCATTAAAAAACAGCAGATTAAATTTTGAAGTTTTTTTTTAAGTTAAAGTATTTCATGTTCAAAAAGTAAAAATAAAATTTAAAGTCAAATATATTCAATTCCATTTCACATTCCAAAAAAAAAAAAAAAAAAAAAATACTACTATTTTCAAATGCTCTTTCAAATTAATTTTTTATTGCTGTTGTATATTAATTACATTTTCTATTGTAACCTTAATTTTATTTCATACAAAATAAGTACATGAATCATTTTTATTGATATGCTTTCACAAATGTCATTAAAAAAATTAGTTAAAATCGGAAATATGATCTACAAACAGTGCTTTGTTTCTGATCTGCAAGTATATGTAATAAAGTGTGACATGTGATAAAGGGGGCATAGCGAAGTGTGGCACTTTGTGACAAAAAGGGAGAGGGGGGCCCAAAATATTGAAAAAAAGAGCAACATCATTTATCGACGGCCTCTATCAGCAGTGCTGTAATTGGTTAGGAATGAATGGGAATGCCATTCCCTGAAATATTTGGCTTGTTACTGTTTAAAAAAAAAAAAAAAAATCGCTTACAAGCACTTTTTTTTTTTTTTTTTTTTTTTTTACAAGCGAAACGATAATTTATGCTACTTTTAAGAAAATCTATTTTACTTACATCCATAAGCCATGTGGGATCTCCCCAAAAATGTTTTTGGCTTGAACAATATGCGAAATCTTGATTGTGATCAGGAAGAAAATTAGCAATCGAGACAGCTGGTCATAAATGAGAAAGCACAGAAAGTATCTCTCATTATCAGTGTAAACTTCTAGGATAAATGTGCCAGTAATAAATATATGAATTTATTTCTGTTACTTCAATTTATTTTGATTCATAGTGAAAAATGTTACTATGAGATTGATTAAACATTGCTTTTAGATGGATGCTATATAAATACAATACCATAAAAACTAGAATGTAATAATTATAAATGTAAATAGAAAAAAAAAAAAAAAGTCTGCTTTTGGCTAAATGTTTTAAACGAGATTTTGGTTTAGTAAAAATCTGATAATCAACATCTATTCTATGAAAAGTGAGTTCTTACAAATATTTTTTTGCAACTACACCACTGTCTATCAAGAATAACAACATACGCCAATTATGAAAGTGACTGCATGAGTATGAAGAGCAGAGCCACAGAATGAGCAGACTTCAAGAAGTAAAATAAATGGATTGAATCATTAATATTATTTTCGTATAAAGAACAATTAATACTAGCAGATAGTGGAACACTAAAAATTTGCAAACTTTAAGCTAATGCTGATTGATTTAAGAAAAACATTAATTTTGTATCAGATCTCTAAAAAAAGTAATAATAAATAAGCATAGCTGCTGACTTGTACGGATTTTTTCTACCACTAAATTGTAATAAAAAATTTCATCTAAAACAATCGCCAAAATCTAACAATTTCAATGAAACAAGACAAAAATTTCTATTTAACTTTAGTGGTGGAAAAATTGACAACTATGAATAAACATTCCAATTAAAATATATTCTAACAGGGCCATATTCTGATAAGTAGCACATCAACAGATTGTTACTTGCTGTCGACGCCAGATGTAAATCTTCAGATATCATAAGCTTTCTTTTAAAATTGTACTCTATTACTACTACTACTACACTACTATTATGACTACTGAAAAAGAATAAAAATCTATTTCTCTATCATTCTGATCAAAATAGCCTTATACAAGAATTACAATTTAATAAGTAATTTTTAAGAGAAAAAAAAATTATTTTCATACAAGCAAGAGAATAAAAAAATTGTCAGTTTAAAAAAGAATGAGTCCAAGCCCAAAAGCTGGTATAAAAATTGAGCCCAAACTCATTTCATTTCTAGTACATACCACTTTTTCAAATCATAATTACAAATATATATTTTTTAATTATATTTCAAAGCAGCTCAGGTTTTATATGTCAGATAATAACAGGATTTGGTTCATCCAACTTGATATCGATATCCTTACATATTTTAGTTTCAGTTTTTAACGCTAGGGTCATTTTCTTACATCAG
The DNA here is from genome assembly GCA_964019185.1 of Maratus speculifer. Classification (NCBI taxonomy): domain Eukaryota; kingdom Metazoa; phylum Arthropoda; class Arachnida; order Araneae; family Salticidae; genus Maratus; species Maratus speculifer. Next base: position 74,187,498 of record OZ025303.1, read on the forward strand.
ATTCTATGGACCCAATTATGATGGGGTTAGGCTCATACCATAGTACACCTTTTTACCGTCAGGGACATTTTCTTATTTCATGTTCTATATGTCCCATCACAACAGGATCCAGCTAATTCAACTTGGTGTTTGGTGGATTTGTTCAGAAGTATCAGAATATGGAATTATATTCATATTCTGATATAATGACAAAATAATTGCACTTGAATATTTACTATACAATTAAAAAAAAATATTTTCCTTTTATAATCATTTTAAAATTAAATTATTTGGTGCTGCCATCTATGTAAGTATTTAATAAATTAGCAATTTAGATGTATTAATGGAAGGAATAAAAAATTAAACGTTTTCAAAGAAATGTTAAACAAAACCTTCTGCATTTGATCACACTTACCCATGTGTTTTTATTTAATATGGGTGTTCTTAAAAGGGAAAAAAAACAGACATTTTAGAGAAATGCGGCAATTGAAATATTCTTTTAATGAAATTCGTCAAAAGATGGTATATTATCACTGCTGACTATTTCAAAGATCTTTTACATTGCAATCACTATGAAATCTTATCATATTCCATGACTTTTCAAGGGTATGGAAAAAATATTAAAATTCCCCAAGTCTTCCAGGTACCATAACAACCTTGATAAATCACACATGAAAGATTTCTGTTATCTTTAAGAACAGGAAGATTACACAAGATTTGTAGGTCAATAAATCAGGAAAGAACATAAAAAAATAATAATAAACTTTATTTCAATAACATGAACATTTTTATATGTATTTCTTTTGATATGTATTAAAGTTGTTTAGAATAGAAACACAGCAATGTGAATACCACAGTAACTACATACATTAGACTCCTTCAAATCCGCAACTATCTGAAATCTGCACATAATTTACAGATGTAAACAATGAAACATTCAGTTCAGTTGTAGGAACAAAATTTAACTTTTTTTTATTTTTATATCAATTCAATTTATTTTTAATATGTAATTTTGATTAATAATTCTGAATTCATGTTTTTTAATAAAGAAGAATAAATTTATTTCTGAAAAAATTCAAGATATTGTTGATATCACTGGTAATCACAATCTTTTTACCAGATGTATTTATGCATTAATAAAGATTTTTTGGTTATTAAGTCTGGCTAAACCTGAAATGAAACTTCCTTAAATTATGATTTTAATGTGAATTAGTAATGTACTTTTATGAGGCAAGTTTCCTTGAATAATATAGGAAAAACAGATATTATCTTTGTAATGAATGTTTAATTATACATTATTGATTACTAACATGATCTTTTCTCTTAATCAATTGTATTTTAATAATTTTAAAAATTACTTAAATTTTTATTATTTTATTTTATTTCAATATTTTATTATATTATAAACATTCCTTATAGTTTTGACTGTAATATTAATTGCATTCAAATTACTGTTTAAAAAATGTAAGCAAGGCAATGCTCAAAAATCTGAAAATTTAAAAATCATACAACCTCTGGACCCAAACCGTGCGGATTTGAAGGAGTCTGCAATATTTATAATTATTATTTGATACAATGTTAACATTACTGAAAAGGAATCTTTTCATTTGAAGCATTTTAGCAGAAATTCACTTAAGTCAACAACATTTGATGCATTTCAATCACAATTAATATTTACCCTTATTTCATTGAATTTTTATGTTTCTCAAAATCATCTAAGTTAAAAAAACACATTCTCTCAGCTTATTCCTTATCAATTATAACTCCCTGATGTAGAAATTAATGACTGTATATTAATGGAATCGTTCAGCTACTTAATAAATCCAATGTTTAATTTATATTCAACAGTACATCCTTACTTATTCTTATATATTGTATGAAATAAAAATCATAACATGTAACCGATCTTTAGAATAAATTTTTGAATAAAAGATTATGTAGAACTTAGTTAAATATATTATTTTCTTGGAGTATCGAAATTTTACTGTATTTTAATAGCAATTAAAACGATTTCAAAAAGGAAAGAAAAAAAAAAATCAGTTCTCAGAGGTGTGCTTACGAATTTGTTCTTTTAATCTTATCTTGCACATGAATCCTTTATTGCAGATGTGACAAACGCTTTCTCTTTGGTATGTAGAGTATAATGCATTTTTAAAGTGCTCTTCTGTGAAAATCTTTTATTGCAGGTATCACAAACGAAAGGCTTCTCATTGGTATGCGTAAGAAGATGTCTCTGTAAATTATATTTCACAGAAAACCCTCTGTTGCATTCATTACAAATGAAAGCAAAAGTGCATGCATATCAAGCTTTCAAAGACAATGCTGGAATTTGTCATAAATTAACACAGCTTCACCAACTGGTGGCCAAGGTGAAAAGGAATATGCAGGTTTTTAATATGACGTCATATATGTGCAGATATCTATTATTTGTGTATCTCTTGTGCATATTGCCTGAATTTTTACTCAGTCATGACAGATTAATCAATTCTACCAGATTTATTGCAAAATATTTTTATTACATTTTGTTTTGATAAAATCATGTACATTTAAAAAAATAGTCACAATATCATTTTAATTTCAGGAGAAAAAGTACTAATGCTATGAAAAATATTGTCTTTTACACTAAAATTAAAATGACAATGCAACTTTTTTTAAGTACACATATTTTTAATCAAGAAAATATCTGTAATAAATATTTTGCAATAAATCTGGTAGACTTGATTAATCTGTCATATTGAGAAAATAGCTTGGAAAAAAAAAAAAAAAAAAAAAAAAAAAAGAGGAGAGAGAGAGAGAAAGTCTAATCTAAGATTTTAGAAAAATAATTATCTAGAATTGCCAAATATTTAAACAAATAAATGAACAATATTTCTTTGTTTAACAAAACAACATTTACAGGGTTGCCACGCCACCTGGAGAACCTGGAAAACACAGGGAATTTGATAATGGCAAATTATAACATTTCTAATTAGCCTTCAAACACGCATATATATTTTTTTCACTCAACATGGAATAAATGCGTTGCAGTACAGGGAAAATACGGGGAATTTTTTTTCAAGATTAGAGTGGCAACCCTGATTTAATACATGCATTTAAAATTAAAGTTATTCCAAATATACATATAATTGAATAGGTTTTTAATTAAAAGAATGAAATGTTTGCAAGTTAAGTAATAAAAGTTGATATGACAAAGAAAACGTTGGATTTTTATTATCTGCAATCGGTAAATGAAAAAAATGGAGCTAAAGTTGAATATTTTATTTAGTATTAAATTCTATACATATTCTAAACCTTGATAAACATTATATTCTCATAGGAAATACAACGGTGTATACCATTTTGTATAACTTAGCTCATCAAGAATTTAGTAAAGTATGACACTACTACAAAATTCTGCCTTTACATACTAACTACTTACTAAATTTAATGAGCCATCTTTCATTACATTAAAAACCAAATTAAAATCAAACATATTTAAATCAGTGATATTTGTATCACATAATTAAATGATATTTTATCTTAGTATATTTTATGTTAATATTTTGTCGTACTCCACTTATTTATTCTATATTTATTTACAATATTTCAAACCTAAAATTTATTCTACGCAATATTTTAAAGTAACATTTAATAGAGACAAAAAAGTTCTGTTGCCATTCACACAAAAGAAACTGCAATCTACTTAATCCTCTTGTTGTTCACCCTGCCTGATAGGTGATGTATGATGTGATTCCGCCTTTAATTTTGCAGACAACTCTCCCATTCATCATATTACGCTTTACTACAGCTTTGAATGAAAGCCTTCTCTTTGGTATGATAAGAGTTGTGATGATTCTTTAAACTACACTCCAATGAAAATGCTTTATTGCAGATGTAACAACTGAAGGGCTTTTCACCGGTATGCGTGCGAAAATGCTCATATAAATTCCCTTTCCTGTTATTGCATATGGCACAAGTGAAAGGTTTTTTCTTAATATGCATTAAAATGTGTGCCTTTAAATGACATTGCCGAGAAAAGCTTTTATTGCATATTTCACAAATAATTGTGCATTCTCATTGGTGTGAATGGTGTAATGAACTTTTAAAGTGCTCTTTTGAGAAAATCCTTTATTGCAAGTATCACAAATGAAAGGCTTCTCATTGGTATGCATAAGAACATGTGTTTTTAAATTGTATTTCACAGAAAACCCTTTATTGCATATATCACAAAAGAAAGCTTTCTCATTGGTATGACAAGAGTTATAATGATTTTTTAAATTGCACTCGAATGAAAATGTTTTATTGCAGATGTTACAACTGAAAGGCTTTTCACCGGTATGCGTACGATAATGCTGATGTAAAGCCACTTTCGAATATAACCCTTTATTGCATATGACACAGGTGAAGGGTTTCTCCTTAGCTTGTGTTAAATTGTATGCATTTAAAAGAGATCGCCGAGAAAAAATTTTACTGCATATTTCACAAATAAATGGTTTCTCACTGATGTGAGTTGTAAGATGCATCCTTAAATAAGAATATTCACTGAATGCTTTCCTGCATATTTCACATACAAAAGACTTCTCATTGCTGTGAATACGAAGATGCCTTTGTAAAGTGAATTTCTTTGTAAATCTTTTGTTGCATACCTCACATATAAAAAGTTTTTCATGAGAATAAATTCGATGGTGGTTCATTAAAAGAGATTTACAAGGAAATCTGTCACTACACACCTCACAAACATAAGACTTCTCCGTAGTATTTAGATCATGAGCACTGACATACTTTATAATTATTGGATGCAAGCATGACTGTAAAAAGGATTTTCTTTTTAAACCTATTCACTGCTGCAGTAACTTTTTATTAAAATTACAGCTTCATGCTAATATTTGTGATATGCATAAGATCTTTAGTTTTGAGGTCTTAATTTTTAGAGTAGATAACGAGAGATTAACTTACGCTTCCTAAATCAGTATTAATTTGATAAAATGACGCATGATTATAAAAGATCTCTCCTATTTTTTTAAAATGTAAGCGTTTGACATTTGAGGGGGGGGGGGGGGGTGTGCTCTGAGATTTTTAGCTGCGAGTATGTTGTCTCGACTGATAAAAAAAAAACAGGATCCAAATCATAAATGACTCAATAGAGAGATTAAAATCGATCGATACTTAAATGTAAACAAACCTAAAGCAAAAGTTGTTTGTTTGGTTGATTGGTTGCATTTAGAGATATCTGTTAATCCTGGACTTTACCCGGAACGGCAAGCATATTTCTTTTGAGTACTTGAATCTCTCCTTTGGATTAGCAGATACCTCTAAATGCAATCAATTAACCAACCAAACAACTGTTGCTTCAGCTTTGTTTACATTTAAAAAATAGAAGGGCTCTATTGTAATAATGTGTTATTTTAGGAGATTAATACTGATTTAGAAAGCGTAAGCTAATCTCTCATTATTTGCTATAAAAATTAAGACCTCAATGCTAAAAATCTTATGAAATGTTTATTGTAATGTTCGTTTACATCTATTTACTCACATTTACATTTTGACGTTTCTATCCCAAGTGTTTTATTTTGATTGAATTTCAGCTGTGTTAACTGAATTTTAATAAAATTGTACAATTAATCTAAGTAGTAACTGCATTATTGAAAATGATGTTGCTGATTTGATATTAATGCACAAAGAAGGAAAAAAAAAACTACTGATGCTAAACCAAAAAGTAAACATTTCTCTTGTGGTAATCATTATAAATATTCATTTTCAACCTTTTTCTTAGACGAATTCTAGTTTTTCTTTTCATTCCTTTCCTTTTTCACCATACAAATCATTTTTTGTGCTGTCAGAGAAATCGGAAGGGTATTTCTTTGATTTGATAGAACTGGGATGGGAAATTTTTTCACTCCTGCCTGCCAAATATCTTTTAAGAAATATTTTTAATGACCATGACATGCCAGCTTAAAATGCAAATTTAGAGAGTAAATAAACATTATTGAAATGTTTTTATTAGAATAGTAATTAAAGAGTAACACAGGTTTTACACTGTAGTGGATATAGTAACAATTAAAGGAACAGATGCAGGGTTCGTCCAAGTGGGCCCAGCCAGGGCCGTAGCCAGAAGTGAATAATAGGGGGGGGCTCAAGAAAATGTAGGGGGGGCTCATGTTTTTTTTTCTCTCACTCTGATGTAGAAAGATAAATTAGTGCATATTCATATTGTATGTACTATGTTTTTTATTAAACTGTTGTAATAACCTCATTTTAAGCTAAGAGAAGAATAAGCTGATGAAAAATTCGAGTGTATAACGAGTGCAAAATTAAACATCATCTTAGCTTCGTATGTGCAAATAGGAAGAGCGAGTGTTGAAACTTATTTTAGTTATAATTTAGTATTTCTACAAAACTTTGAAAAGGCCTCAAAACTAAATTAGATTTTTGAACAGAATTTCATTTGGATTTTCAAAAGGGAAATTCATTGAGTAATCATGAAATCTTTTCTACGAGAGGCTCAAAATGCTTTAAGAGTTAGGGGAGGGGAAGGGGACTGAGCCAGCACATCCTTAACTACAGCCCTATTTTGTCGTACTAGAACTTTCTGACAGAGTAATTGAAATGCCTCTGCATTTTCGAATTAAAATTTTCTAATAACATTAAATCTGCTTTTTTTAAAAAGCACATGAAAAAGTTAGTCATATATATGCATTGCTATCTTTATAGTTTGCAATCGCGTCTTAAGTAATTCATGACAGATAATTATAAAAAAAGAAGTTCATAGGTTTAAATATATAGGTTACAGAATTTTCGTCAAAAACGAATTTTCGTAAAACTCAGAATTTTGGTCGAAAACGCAAAAGAATTGGCGTTCAATCTCTAATACTTATACTGGTGAAATAAATGATGATGTCAACAAGTAAATAAAAGCTTACAGTTCACTTGTTTCGAAATAGTTGCAACCTTTAATCTTTTTTTTAATCTGCCCTCAAGGAAGCTTAAGTTTCATTCTTTTACAATAAAAACATTAACAAAATCAAAGTTGTATTTTGCATTTAAAATTATTACTGTGTTCATTCAAAAATTAAAAGCATGTACATTTGAATTGGCTATTGGCATTTTTTTTTTTTTTTAATTACCATTCATAAATCAAGGACTATATACGTATATATTTTAAAATTTAAACTAGAAATATTCCAATATACAACAAAATGTTTACCATAAGATAATATTTATGATAAAATTAATTATAAGTTTGATCTATACTAGTAATAGAAAACGCTACAGAATAAATATTTTCAGTATATAACTAATGCTGATACAATATAATATAAATAATATGTCAAAAGTAATTAAAATGCTCGCATTTCTCCTACTTAAAACGAGTTGTAATCTTCATTTCTAATCATTATCTTTTTTTAACAAAAAGAGAAATTCAATTATTGTTACAGTTGGCAAAAAAAGTATTTGTACACTTCATTTTTTTAAATTATAATGAAATTAAACAAACGATTTAAGCAAAAAATACTGTAATACATTAATTTAATGCATTATATTATTATAGAAGCAAAAACAAAATTAAACGAATCGATTTTTTACATTATAATAAACAAATATACAAAAATATAATGCAAAAAAAGTATTTGTACACTATATTAAAGTAATATAATTAATGAAAAATTAGTAAAATGATGCAAATTAATATTTTGTGTGAATTTATTTAGTGTTTTTGACTACTTCTAGATGGTGTGACATAGATTCCACCAACTTTTTTGTAGCAGTCTGGTTAATGTTATTCCATGACACAATAAGAGCTTCTTTAAAACTGTTTTTTACTGATACATATTTTTTTCTCGGATTTTTGCATCCAATAGCATCCACAAATTTTCTATTGGATTCAAGTCTAGAGATTTTAGAGAAATTACCAGTCGTCTTCGAGTATTGTAGTAACCAGGAGCTGGTGATCACAGCAGTATGCTTTGGTCGTTATCCTGCAAAAAGTTAAAAGCTTCCTCTATGCATAATTTCTTAGCACGGTTTAATAAATTATGCCGCGACACATCAATGTATGTTAAACCTGTCCTTCCATTGTCAATAAATTTTAAATGTCCTGCTCCATTAGAAGCTATACACCCCAAAACTATAATATTTCCCCCAACATGCTTGATAGTTTGAAGTATACGTTTTGGATCTAGAACAGTTTTATTTTTACGCCAATTTTTTCGAATGCTTGGTGGTAAGAAAATTCCGAATTTTCCCTCATCAGAAAAAATTACTGTTTTCCAAAAATCCAATGATTTACTTCTGTATGCGAAAGCGAATACTATGCATTTTTGCCTATTTGTTTCGCTGATGAATGGATTTTTCCTTGAGGTTCTTCCTTTTAAATCTGCATTGAGAAGAATATTTTTTATTGTTTGAGGTATTACTCTGATGCGAGAAGATGTCGCAAGGTCTCCAGCAAATTTTTGAACCGAACGCATAGGATTTTTTAAAGCTTTTTTAACAACACTCCCTTTTTCCCTCATTGTTAGTTTGCTGAGAAGTCTTGGTTTTCATTGAATTTCGATGCTTTTAATTTATTCATAGTGTCCCACTGTATATCCAATAGTTGTAAATGGTAATTTAATAGCTTTTACTAATTCTTGTTGCGAATTTAAATTTTTATTATGCTCAATCATAGGATTTCATCTATCTAGAGGTGCCTCTCTAGTTTTAGGTTCTATACTTAATTACTTCAAGAGCAAATTATATTAAATGTCAGACAAATATAATATGAAGTTAAAAATTATTAACAGCTTCTGTAAAAGTAGTCCTTTGAACCATAAACACTATAAAACACAGTATATATCAGGATGGAGAAATGTACAAATACTTTTTTTGCAAGAAATTTTTAAACTTTTCCTATTAGAAAATTATTTTACATCTTTATCGAAATTTTCTGTTATGTAATTTAAAATGCACGGTAAACAGACTGTATTAAAACTATTTTTTACAAAATATCTGCTTTTATTTAGTTAAAAATTAAAAATTTTAGAGTGTACAAATACTTTTTTTGCCAACTGTATATAATAAAAGCATAAACAAATTCACTCATAGATAAAGAATTTTAAAATTATTTTTATGCACAGTCAAATGTTAAAAACATTTGCAATTGAGTATACTATTAAAAAAATTCTTTAATTTGAAATACCATGACTCAAACTTCAAACACAAAGCAAAATATGAATACTTAAAACTTTATTTTATACTAGAAGCAAAACAGGATTAAAAAATTCTTCAGAAAAAACGCTTTATAGCAAAATGCTAAAATACCAAATGGCAACGAACTGCATTTTTCATGTAACACGAAAACAAAATAATAAAAACAGACAATAGTACATGTAACAAACACACTTTTGTAACAAATGGAATTTTTTTAAAATCAATTTGGAAAAATATAATGAAGTATGCTTTAATGGATACATGAAACAATATAAAATATTTAAGTTAAATAGATATATAAATACGAATTGTTATATAAGCATTATAAATGTGAAAACTAACCTTGTAGTGTATACTAAATACATAAACTGAAAAAAGTAGATTTAAAAGGAATAAAGTAGTGTCAACAAATTGAAGTTCATCTGCTTTAAAACAATTGAAGTCTTCTATTCTTTTTCTCATTAAATTTTTTAAGGGAAACTTCCATATTGATTGTTTCTGTTCTTTCTTTTTCAAACGCAAGAAAACTCAAATCGGCCATTCTTTGATGAGACATTGTTAGTCTTTGTAGACGATTTATTCTTGTAAGGACTGAAAATGTTGATTCACATATTGCAGTACTACATCCAAAAGTTTTAACAGTTGCTAAGAGTTTATAAGTGTCTTCAAATGCAACCCTATATTTAAAAAGTTCATTAAATACAATGGTGCTTGGATTTTCTTCAATGGTTCTTTTTATGAAATTCTTTACAACAATTCTTTCATCTTTAGATGGAAGCTTAACATTATAATTTTCTAATATCTTCATTTTATTTAAATCCATATCAAGCTCTGCACTTGACAGCGCTAGAAGTAACTTATCGTTATTATTAAACTGCCTTTTCATTTCATTTAATACTATATCTAAAGTTTCAAAATAAATAGCTTTTAGATGTAATGTTTCATCAATATTCGAGCTAGCTCCTGTAGTTTCTACAATTAAATAATCTCTGAGTTTTGTAGAAGTGGTTTTTCTTCGCTTTTTTGAACATATTTCTTCTTCCTCAACAACAAATTCAGTGGACATCAAATTTAAAATTTCTTCGTAAATTTCATCTGACTTTAAACAAGTAAGTGAATCTATTGTAGAATCTACAATTCTTAAAGAATCAGTTAAACTATTTTCTAGCTTTTGCAATAATTGGTTTGCAGGATCTAGTGTTTCAAGAATTCTCTTCAAAAATATTAAGTAGAATTTGAAAGCTTTAGTTTTCATTATCGTTAACAAACCAGTGCTTTCTGCAATGTTTACTCCATCTTGTTTTCTGTCCAGTTTTACTTCTTCTAGAGTATTCAGAATTTTTTTATAATTGTTATACACAATTTTTGTAACATGTAAATGTCCACTCCATCGCTGTTCTAATAAACGAACAAGGGATTGACCTTCATATTTCTTAGCTATGTTACCTTTTCTCAAAAAGTTGTACAGCATGGAACACTGATCAAAAAACTGTTTGGTTTCACTTACATCATTTATTGCTTTTATAATTACTAAATGAAGTCTGTGGCTGCAGCAATGTACATATGGGATATTTCTATCAAGATGTTTCTGCAATATAGCTTGGACCCCTCCTTTTTCACCGCTCATGACTGAAGCACCATCAAAACATTGACTCAAAATTTTAGAATTATCTAAATTAGTTAAATCAGCAAATGTTTTTGCATCCAAGTCAGAACATGTTTTTATTGCGATAATTGATTCTTTTATTTTCCCGTCCTTTACGTATCTTGCTCCTAATGCAACATTTTCTCTATTATTTCTATCACGCGTTCCGTCTTCCAAAATCGAAAACCAGGGAACATCAGCATTGTTAATGTCATTTGATCTATCTTCTGACACTATTTCAGCAAGGATTTGTATTACATCATTTTGTATTTCAGGTGAAGTGTATTTTGCATTAATTGGCACTGATTTGACACATTCTGCAAGTTTATTGTCCTTTTTGATTGTGTATTTAAAAAGGTTTTGAAATAAACTACTCTCCTCGTGTTCATCTATATGATACGTCCCACGTAATGAAAGTTCATTTATAACTAAAAATTGTACGATTTCTGCAATAGATTGAACATAATATCGGTTTTTTTCTAGAACATCGTTACATACCAAAGATGACACACTCAAATTCATCTTTTCACGTTCTTCTCTTTCTGTCCACATGCTCATTGATATTATATGATTCTGTGACGAAGCATGCTTTTGAAACCCTCTGTCCTTGGACAATGCTTTTTTCCAATTCCGGAAACCGGCTGAGATAAATGGATTTTCTTTAGTCCCCGAATGAGGAAACTGTCGACAAGGATAACAAAATACAGCATCTCTGCTGTTGGAATATTCCAGCCACTTAAATTTTTTCATCCAATCTGGTTGAAAACTCCTGTTATCCGAATTTTTTGGGTACTCTAATAAATTTGTACTTTTTAAATTTCTATCGCCCACCTTCGATATGTCACTAGGTGCATCGGCATTCATCCTGCCTGATAAGTCACCGAAGACCGAAAGAATAACCCTCACGCCTGTTGAGTTTCTGATATCCGATTGCGTAATACGGACTAAAAATCATAAAATCACTTCCAACAACAGAGGGGGGGGGGGGGGGGAGATATGAGCAGATTTCTATAAAATAAATTGATAATTTAAAAATTCCTTTTTTTTAAATTAAACCACACACACACGAAAAAACAATTATTAGCATAAATAAAAAAAATATATATAATAAAAAAAAGAGTCATTTACACTTCCTGGATCCTAGCCAAGCTAAATTCTACATTTGCTTAAATATATATATATATATATATAATGCGTTACCGGGTTTTTGGCGCCGGTTGATCATGGCGCCACACATACGTCACCCATGTATACTAGCAGTAGAAGACAATAATACCAATAATAATTAGATAGGATGCACATTACAAAATACCAACGATTTAAATTTACAAATCTATAAATAACTCATTCGCCTTGCCGACAAATGGAGGGGGGGGGGGTTAAGATAATAAATATTTCTGTTGATAATTTGCCAAACCAAACTGTTGATTGTTAAAAGCAAAAATATTTTTTATGATCATAATTAAGTACCTTTTTTCCATTTCAGAAAAGATTGCTCAACTTGAAATGGAAATCGATAAATAATGAACGTTGATGATTAGATTCAAATGTTTGTTTTATTTCTGCTAAACAAAAACCGAATAATCTAGATACATTTTTGAAGTATATACAAATTTATATTGATTGCAAAACATCATAATGTACGATTATAGACATTCAAAAGATTTGCACAGGCCGGGTTCGGGCCGATTTCTCATTTTGATTTTTTAAACAGTTTTATTTAGTGACCTTGGAATCTTTTTCAGGGGGGGCTCAAAAATTTTTAGGGGGGCTGAGCCGCCCCTGGCACCCCCCTAGCTACGGGCCTGGGCCCAGCCCGAAAAAACCCGGGTGGGTTTTTTCGATAAGGCCCACTTGAAAAAAACCATGAAAAACCCATTTGTGGGTTTTTTCAAAAATTTTCCTTTTTTCACAGCTGTATCATTATTTAATCTAAGGTATGAGAATGCAAAGATAAATGCTAATTTAAATATATCTCAAAAGAACCAGATTTAAAGGAATTTCTAAACAATAATAAAATGGAAAAAACAGAAATTAGCTTGTAAAGAAGGATGATTTTTATTCCTGTATTTTAAAATGCATCCAAGTGCTTTAAAAATATTGATGTATACCTAAAGGTTGCATTTGAAACTTGAATTCCATCCTGATTGCTTGCATTGTTATAGCTTTTAAAATTAATCATTCCATTTATTATCCTATTTCAATGTTTAATGAAAGTGTTATACAGTAATTTTCAACACAATGACAAATTATAACCAAAAAAAAGAAAAAAAAATGAAAAAGATAAGTTTTTTCATGGATTTTGTCAGTTTTTCTTTTTTTTTTTTTTTTTTTTACTTCAATCAAATAATGCTTTTCTATATTTGATCAGGTTTGGAGCAAATTACATAATCATTTAGGAGTTTATTAAGCAGCAAAGCTTGTAAAAGTGTATTTCCATTTGTGATCTAAATTTACAAATGTCATGGACACTGACTTCTGTGACAATCTAATTTAACATTTAACCCTCTAAGCGTCTTGCAAATGGGTAAAATTGTAAAGTTGTTTTCTCTGCATTTTGTTTTAAATGCTAATAAAATACGACTCTTTTAATATTGCATAAAAAATCTTTTTTAGGAATATAAATGTAATCCTTGAGAATCTTAATCATTCTTCAATGCTTTGAAAATTCATTAAATTTATAGAACTATAATATCTTAAACATTGCTTATATTACAGTGAAACCTGGAGCTTAGTGTACGGAATATTACGGGACAAACGCTTAGAGGGTTAATACTGTTGCAATACACATATATATATATACAGTAGACTCCCTCAAATCTGCAATCCTAAAATCCGCAATTCTCTAAAATCTGCATTTAAGTTACATAAAGCAATATATTTTTTAATATCAGTACACCACTTGTAAAGTTTATCCCCCTCCAAGGAAAAAAAAGTCAATTCTCCCAATGACAATTTTTAAAACAAATAATTGTAACTTGATTTTTTATAAGTATGTGTAACTATCAGAAACACTAAACCTATTTTTTCCCCTATTTAAAAAAAATTCATTTTTTTTAACACAAAAATAAATGTATCCATACATATAAATGTTGTTTTTTTAAGCTGATTTCTGATTAAAGTAAATGAAAGAAATGGTGTAAATTATTTATCTTAGTCTGTTTAACTTATGTAAGATTTATATAAAGAAATTCAGTTGTACTTGGGTAATATATTATTCTTATAGTAATCTAGTGCCATGAGATAAAAAAATACTCTTTTTAAATATACTTTATTATTTTTTCTTTTTTATATTTATTTTTATTGTTAATCCATACTAAATGCAAAGTTATACCCTTGTTTCACTGATAAATGAAAAATTTAGGTATTATGCATATATGAAAATTAGAAGTTTGAAGAGTTCTCTAAAAAATTTTAATAAAACCCGGGTTTTAGACTACTGGGCCCAGTGGGTTGGGCTTTTTCAAAAAAAAAAAACCCGGGTTTTTTCAAACCCTGAATAAATGTCTTATACATGCCACATTTACGCATGCTTTTTTCTCTCGCCAATGTGGTGAAAATTTTGTTTTTAAATGTAAGTTACAAATTGCATGCAATATCAGCATGTGATTTTTTATTCCAATATAAAAATAAAATAACATAAAAAAATAAAAAAGATTCAAGTTTAAAAAAAAAAAATAAATAAATAAAAGAAATAAATGATAGTTAGATATAAATAATTATTGCAATAGTATATAATAAAAATAATTTAAAGAATTAAAATAAAAAATAACAGTAAATAAATGTAGATTCAGTCAAAAAGGAAACAATAAATAAAGAGTTATAAATAATAAACTTAAGGGGGCTCAGGGGTTGAAAACTTTTCAAAAAATCAATTTTTTTGTATTATCTAGTTTTATTATTCAATTATTTCTGAACTCAATGCAAAAAACTGCATAAAAATATTTGTATTTTTAACGGATTTATAAGCATTTATTTATCAACACTTTCAAAGCCGCACCCATATAATTTCAACTTTAAGTCGCGTTTTTTCCAAACTTGATTTTTGACGACTAACACCAAGATTAAAAAAATACTATTTGATGGAATGGCTTTTTTTTTTTTTTTTTTTTTTTTTGCATGCATGCATATAACATCATTATCTATAGAATGAATCAATATAGTTTAGATAGTTTAATATTTTGAGTATTTTTAATGGAAAAAAAGTTGTATTTTTTAGAAGTTTTTTAAATTTTCAAATTTGAGAGTTTTTTTAATGATGTTTTTGAGTGATAGTTATATCCTTAATTCATTCTATAAAGTAACGTTTCCGGATCATTTTAAAGAAAAAATTATTTTTTTATGTCAGTTCAGTGTTAAGATATCTTGGTGATATTACACATAATTTTTTTTCAAAAATTGTGTTACATAAATTTTGCTATATTTCTTATTATATTGCATTGAAGTACCTCATTTTATAAATTTATAAGACTGCAAACATACCTTTAAAATATCAGAAAGTTTAAATTAATTAATACTACATTGAATACTTCTGTTTTTATATGGACTCTAAACGAAAGCTCTGTTTACATGTTTTTCCGTATCGATCAACCTCTGAGCCCCCTTAATAGGAACAAAACAGCAAGTATAATTTTCATCATAAATTGTAAATATTTAATACTTATTGCCATTTTGAATGCATGCAATTACATCATTTAATCAGCACATTTCACTGAAATCTTTAATTTTCCCATTTCCTTTTCCTAACTTATTAAACAGATATAAACTTATTACACAATTATAAGCTCATTTAACAGATCTTTACCTTGGCACAGATGTGTAACGCCAAATTGGCAGGAGGAAAAGCATGTGGAAATGTGGTGCGTATATGACATCTGTGCCCTAATAAATTTTAGAAAGTATAATAAAAAAGTAGATTTAAGTTATATTTTTGTTATTAAACCCTGAATGAAAAACATTTAATATCAAGACCATTTTTAGAGAATGTAATACTCATTTATGTTCCTGTTTCTATTTTTTATACTATTCATTTGTGAAAATAATGACTCGCAGTATAAGGATTTTATTTTTAATGGCAAATATCAGCTTTTTAAAAAATAAATCTGCAACTGAATTCCAAGTTGTCAATCTTTTATCATCCAAATTTTTACTAATGTCTTTCATTTTTTATTAATTTTAATACATTTTTAAGTCAATACAGGCCCATAGCTAGAAATGAATAGCAGGGGGGAGGAGGGTCATATTTCTCTCTCTCTCTCTCTCTCATGCAGAAAGATAAATTAGTGCATATTTACATTATAGATATTGTGTTTCTTATGAAACTTTTGCATGGGAGCAGAATCAGCTCAACACTGCGACGTACGTTGCAGACTCTTGAGAACTTCTGCAGACTATTTTGAAACTGCAGGCATGCTGCAGACGCTCTATAACATGAAAAATATGCAAAAAATCGGCAACAGAACGCAGAAAAATAGCTCTTATGTATCGTGTGGGGCGTGTAATTTCCAGGGTTGGTAAAAAACCAAAAACCATGGTTTTTTTGGTTTAAACCAGGTTTTTTTTTGGTTTAAACCGGGTTTTTTAAAATATGATTTCCTTTTACATTACATGCATATTTATCAATAAAAATAAATATTTTTGAATATATAAGTAATAACTTGATTTAAAAGTAATTCTAATCAATGTAATAATTTAATATACAATTAGTTATGTAGAAAATGGAAATCATTTAAATATTAAACATTTTTAGAAAAAGCAAATTATCTTTCTGCATGAGAGAGAGAGAGAGAAAAATATAACCCTCCTCCCCCCTGCTATTCATTTCTAGCTATGGGCCTGTATTGACTTAAAAATGTATTAAAATTAATAAAAAATGAAAGACATTAGTAAAAATTTGGATGATAAAAGATTGACAACTTGGAATTCAGTTGCAGATTTATTTTTTAAAAAGCTGATATTTGCCATTAAAAATAAAATCCTTATACTGCGAGTCATTATTTTCACAAATGAATAGTATAAAAAATAGAAACAGGAACATAAATGAGTATTACATTCTCTAAAAATGGTCTTGATATTAAATGTTTTTCATTCAGGGTTTAATAAAATGTTTTACACAATGAAACATTGACACCTTGAAAATCCTAATATACAATCTTTTAGTTATTAGCACTATAAATGATGAAGAATATAAATATGATGCAATTTCATACATATTATTTTCACAAGGCTATTCAAAATAATTTCTTTGAAATACTTGTTATATGAGATGTCTGATTTTTCTGTTAGAAGACTACATGAATTATCTTTTATTTAAAATAAAGCTTTTTATGAAGAATTTTCGGAATGATTTGAATTTAGCAGTAGACTCTACACACTTTAAGAAATATTGTGTATTGCTATTTGACATTTCTCCTCTGAAACTACCAGGTTAAAAGAAAAAAAAAAAAAAAAAAAAAAAAAAGAAGAAGAAGAAGAAGAAGACGACAAACAAAATTTATAAAATAAACAAAAATACCTATTTAATAGCTTTTTAGACTATTGAAAACATTGATCTCAAAATATAAAGCAGTTTTATAAATACTGTCTTCCACTAAAGCATTTAAATAGCCATCAGATTACACACTATATTTTAACGTTTAGAACTTTTAAATGTCTAAACAAAAAATTACTTCTTTTTAAGCATTTTTATGAGACTTTTTTTCTATTATGTCTCAAACAAACCTTGCCTTGTCCCTTTCTCCCCAATTTTCTCAACTGATCTAAATTGGTTATGCAATAGAAGATTTAAATATATCTTATTGCATATTTTAATTAAATGTAAACAGGTGCTTCCCTAGCGCTAAATTTTTCAATGTCTTCTTATTTGACTTTATATCTTGAACTTTTTTTATTATTATATTCTTAAAGATAATCCCCCCTATCAAGAAAATTTTCTTTTAAAGTTTGATTGAAATCTTAAAGGTCGTTTTATGTTATTAACTGTAAATCTGTGTTTCTCAAAGGAAAACATTTTTTTTTTCTAAATATTACATATTTTTAATCCATTTTGTCTTTTCCAACATAACATAATTTGTTTTCTTTATAGTTTCAGATATGTTCACCATTGCATGAAATTTTCATTCTACATGTATACTAACATGGCCTAGACTCACTACGTCTTATGGTGACTGCTGAGATAAGACTTAAAAATAGAAATTACTTGCATGCAATAATTTAATACACTTAAATTATAAAAATGAGAAAATATTATATATATTTGTTCTAAAAAACCAATTGGTTTAAATTATGCCAACCCAATTAGTAACAGAATAAAATCATAATACAAAATCCCCATTCCCTGTGTAAGAATGCAAGAAAAACAAAGGCTTAACCCAATAAACACAAAGTAACAATTTGCCAATTATTTATTATCATACATAACAAAAATAAATCAGTGGAGAAAATTACTTAAGAATGTTATATTGGAGGCTTTGAGGAAAGATCAAATCCTTAGTAAATCTTAACTAATCAAGCAATTTAAATAATAAAAGTGCATTTTTAACTCGAGTTTGCCCTTTTGGCTAAGAATGTTTTACAATTAATGCTATATATATGTATATATATATATTTAAACCTTAAAAAAAAAGGTAAAAATAAAACAAATTTTTTTCTAACCAGCTAATTTTTAAAAAATTGGTTATTCTGCCATGTAGGCTTATAGTTTATATGAAAAGCTGGGTTGATTAAAAATATTTGTTATTTTAGAAATTTATCAATTCATCATTTTTCTACAACTTGACTTGTAGCTTCTGCATAACTTGGATTTTGCATTTTTCAGTGTGTAAAATAAAACATAAAAAAACCAGATGAAAAAAAAAAACATAGGTTTAAACCACGGTTTAAACCAAACAACCCTGGTAATTTCATCAAAAGATCGCAATAAACGGTAACTTTTGTTAAAGAATCGCGAAATATCGTCTATTTTTCAGCAAATTTCGTGAAAAAATGGCTAGTTTGGTCACAAAATCTCAAAAAAAGGCAGATTTCCTCAAAAAATCATGAAAAAACGACAAATTTCGTCTAAAAATCACAAAAAATGACAAATTTTGTCAAAAAATTGCAATAAAACGACAGATTTTGGCAAACTATCATGAAAAATCAGCAAATTTTATCAAAATTGCAAAAAATGGCAAATTTTGCTAAAAAAAGCATGAAAAAACGGCAAATTTTGTCTAGAAATCATGAAAAAATGGGAAATTTCGTCAAAAGGGCACGAAAAAAAAAAAAAAAAGTTAATGCCGAGAGTGAATTTTCCTGTTCCAAAAAGTATTTTTCTGGCATCAAAATTGTTTTGCTGCTCCTAAATCGGTTTTTCCTGGTTTACAATCCGTTTTTTACTATACTTCAAGTCTTTCTGAGTAAATGCGACTCCTAATAAAAGCAACCTATTCATTAAACAAAAAGTATCCCTTTATTCAACAAAAGTAAATTTTAATAGTTTAAAAAAAATAATATTAATTTTATTTATTTATATTTCATTTTTAAAACAATAATTATTGCATTTCATTTTTCTTTTGCAAATGAACAAGTTCAATTTTTGGGTCGAAAAATATGACTTATTCTTAGTGGGGACACAGAATTTTAGAAGTCATGGGTCCCAGGGACACTGGATTTTTCAATTCCAGCAGTATCACTGAACTGTTAAAATGTAGAAAAAATGTTTGCTAGAAATTATTTGCTATGTGCCATTGTATTATGATCCGCACCACATGCAATTGACGAAGCTCAGATTTATGCTAAAGTATAAATCAGGGACAATTCTGTTCCTGATTTTTCGAAAAAATAAAACCATAACTTCAAAAAAAAAAAAAAAGAAAGAAAAGAAAAAAAGAAAAAAAAAGAAATCAATTTTGTTAATTGTTCAAAGAAAAATCGACAATTTCGCCATGGGAAAACATGAATTCTGTCAGAGGATCACGGAAAAAACAGTAAATTTCTTCAAAATACTCTGTAAAAACGGCAAATTTTGACAGGAGATCCTGAGAAAAATGGTGAATTTTGTAATCAGATTGTGAAAAAACAGGAAATTTCATCAAAAGATCACGAGAAAACGACAAATTTCATCAAGAGAATGCGAGGAAATGACAAATTTTGTACAGATATTATGAAAATATGCAAAATTTGTCAATGGGTCACAAAAAATGTCAAATTTCGCCAAAAAATCACAAAAAAAAAATTGCCAAAAGTTTATGAACAAACAACAAATTTCTCAAAATCCCCAAAAACAACTAATTTCAGCAAAAAAAAAAAAAAAAAAAAAAAAAAACGTGAGAAAATGACAAATTTTTTCCAAAGATCACGAAAAAATACAAATTTTGTTTAGGTATTATGAAAATATGCAAATGTCGGCAAGAGGTTGCAAAAAAAGAAATTTAGCCAAAATAGCCAAAAACAACAAATTTCGTCAAAATATCATGAAAAACTGGCAAATTTCATAAAAAAAAAATCATAAAAATGACAAATTTCCTCAAAATATTGAGAGAAAATGACTACCTTCGTCAAAAGACCGCAAAAAACCCCGCAAATTTTGACCGGGTATAAAGAAAAAAAACATGAATTTTTCAAAAAATCGTAAAAAAACAACTAATTTCGCCAAAAAATTTCTGCAAATACCAGAAAATCTAATCAAAATATTGTAAAGAAATGGCAAAGTTCGCAAAAAAAAAAGAAAAAAAAAACGCTAATTTAATCAAAGAGGCATCGTGAAAAAAATCAAAACACATAGTCCATGAGCTGACAGCACAAAAACCTATGTTATCAACCACAAGAAAAATTTTATGCAAGTAGTAATGCGGGAATCTCCGGAAGTGAAGTACTGCATAAGCCAAAAATTAATACCATTGGTGGCTCACTCATAGGTTTATCATTGTGTTTTCCTGCTCCCAGTTTTCCATATTTTCATACCTTTGATTGTATGGCAAACACAATATTAAACCTACAAGTCACCCACTAGTGGTATTAATTTTTGGCTTATGCACCATTTCACTTCCAGCAGACATGAATCATTAGATTCCCCTTTTAGTACTCATAAAATAAAGGTAATTTTCTTGTACTCGATAGCATAGGTTTTTGTGCTGTCGGCTCTTGGACCAATAGCACTAGGAGTGGATTTTCTCCTCTTTTTGGACAATATATGATGGTGTTAAAAATTCTGAGGAGAAAAGTAACTTATTTTTAAAAGTACTTTCCCTTAATGTTAATCACAAATACTTGGGAGGTTTGAGTGCATTTAACGTAATGCAAGGGATTGGAAAGAGGGCATTTGTCCTTAAGTTCTGCAAGACTGTTTGTAAAGTCTCTACTTGTGTTGCAGACTGCTGAAAAAAAAATCTGCTGCTGAAAACTTTTGTAACAGCATCAATTTATGCTAAGAAAAGAGTATGGTGATGTAAAATTGAAGTGTGCAATATTAAACATAATGTTAGCTTCTTATGTATAAATAGAATGAGTAAGTGTTGAAACATTTAATTTTGTTACAATTTAGTATTCCTGTAAAACTGTGAAAGGGCCTCAAAGCTAAATTAGATTTTTTAACAGAAATTAATTTGGGTTTTCGAAACAGAAATTCATTTAGTGACCTTGGAACTTTTTTCCTTACATTTTTTCACACATCTCATACTTTTATAACATTTTTGATTATAAAAGGAATGAAATTTAGCAGTGAATGATTCTGACAGCAAGAAATTATCTCTTAATTCTTAAGAATTCAAATATCTAGTTTTTAGTTATGTCTGTTGAATATATATTTTTAAAATAACTTTCAAAGTATTCATTACTAAAATACTTTAAAAATTAAGAAACCAGAACATTTATTATATGCAGTAAATTTTTTTCAAATATATTTTGCAGTAATTGTGGACAGTTTTGTAAGGCAAATATTAATTCATATGTATCTGATATGTGTTATTTATTTTTAAATTATCATAATGCTTGATATTTTCATAGATTTGATATTTATTTTAAAATATTGTGTTATGATGTTTCTATATTTTCAGCCAAATGAGCATAAAAGAATTTTTCAACAATTATTCTGTGGACCACAAGTGAATCTGTTCCAAAGTTTTGGTTATTAAAATTACTTAAGGAGAATGATGGGAAAAGGCTGTATTTCAAATGTTCTCAATTGAAACAAGATTTGATGATTTATTACTAGAGCCCCGCTACTGTAAAAGTATTGTATTTTATTTATTAATGTATTTATTTATGCAATGTTCGAAAAAATACATTTTGAGTTCTTATAAAAAAATATTTTGTTTTATAAAAAGAAGATGTTTATTTATATATATTTAACCACTTCTTTTCTTTTCATTAAATCAGAAATATCAAATTGAAAAATTTTAAACAATTACATTTGTTATATATAAACATGGATTATTATGTAATATTTATTGTTTAATGTACTATTTCAATATTTATTTAATGATATCTTAAAATTATTAGTACTTAATATTTTCATCACCAGATTAGGGCTGTACCGAGTACTCAGTATTTGGCATTCTCGAGCAATTTGCTGATTATCGAGTACAATAGTTGTAAGAATTATATTTTTAAGTGTTATTATTATTATTGAAGAATGAAGACATAGGAATTTATAATTGATCTGTAAAAGTTATTTGAATATAAATATCTAATATATGCAATATTCTCATAATTCAGCCATAAAAACTATTTATTTAGTATATAAAAATGTGTCTACAAAATATAGAAAAATTAAGAAAAACCAATGCTGTTCAAAATTTAGTTTTAATGTACAAAAATAAAAATAGGTCTTTTTTAAAACTAGAAAACAATTATTACCTTTTGATTGCAAATGCTGCCATCTTCAAAGTTTATAGTTTAGCTAACAAGTTGCATTCATTTTGCTATTTATGTACCTGCCTGAAAAAAGGAAGAGTCTATTATTTCTTGGGGGTGTCGATGAATTGATTCATTTCTATATTGAAGAGTTAGATATTTTTTAAATGTTAAACCAAATGTGAGATATATCATAAGATAAAGCATCATTACATATACTATTTCTTTTACTTATTTTTTGTAATGAAAAAAAAAAAATGGTAAATTTTTGTGCACCTTTTCTTAATAAACAGTTTTATTTTTTAATTATTTTAATACAGGGTGAAAATGTCATTCCACTATGAACTTGCTTTGAATTTTATGTTTTCTAGTAATTTGGAAAATTGCAAACTATAGCTAACGAGTAAAATGAAGAGGGAAAAAATGATATTACAGTACACTCTCTTAAATCTGCACCGCTTGGGACCAGAGATTGTGCAGGTTTTAGAATTTTGCAGATTTCTGGTCATTGCTTTGTTTACATTTTTAAAACAGTCATTTCAGTGTAATTAATAATGCAATTGAAATTATTATGAATGATTATAGTATAATAAAATATTGTAATAAACTAAAATAATAAAGATTTAGATAAATTTTTTAAGTGATTAGGATATTAAAAGCAAATGTCAGTAAATATCAATAATGTATTGTTAAATATTCATTATGATGATAAGATAAATTTTTTTCTAAATTATACAACTAAACTTGACTCATAAAGGTGCACTACTAATTCCTACCAAAATCATGAAATAAGGAAGTTTTATTTCAGGTTTAGCCCAACTTAATAATAAAAAAAGCTTGATTAATGCATAAATACATTTGGCAAATAGATTGTGATTACTAGTGATATCGGCAATATCTAAATTTATTCTTTCTTCATAAAAAAGCATAAATTCAGTAACATTAACAGAAATTATAGATTAAAATATGTATAGAATTGATGTAAAAATAAAAAGTCAAATTTTGTCCCTAAATCTGAATTGAAAGTTTCATTGTTTACATCTGTAAATTAAGTGTGGATTTTGGTGTTCCGGATTTAAGAGAGTCTACTGTATATCTTTGATAATACTCACATTTGACTGATTTTTTTAATTGAGTTATCATTTTCCAGCTGTTCTATATTTTGTATACTTTGTAATTTGTAGAATGCATATAAATTCGAATGAAATAATTTAGTAATTTGTAGAATATGAATAAATTCATATAAAGGGTTGTACAAAGAATTGAATTCATTGTCGTGTACAGATGATAATTTTTAAAAGTACATTTTCAGTTTTATTATACCCCCTCTTCCCTCCCTGATTATACAATACAGAAATACCCTAGTTTTTAGCTCACAGGCTATCATAGCCTGAGAGCTTATGTGCCCGTCCGTTCTGTATGTACGTTCGTGCGTAACGCGATAACTCATGATAAAAATATCCGATCCACTTGAAATTTTGTATGTAGGTATATCCTGACCAGGCACTTCCCTGATTAGTTTTTGGAGTTCATTCGATATGTATAAGAGGTTGAACGGGGGGCTCATGCCCCTCCCCTTAGTTGATATAAATGGAATTTTCATGCAGAATGAAGTTTTCGTTCAAAATTTAGATTAGGATCATTCTGATGAGGCGATTCCGTTACTGTTATTAGGTGTTCATTGAATAAGTATAAATAGGGGGAACAGGGGCTCTAATGCCCTTCCCCTTAATTTATATAAATGGGTTTTTCAAGCAGAATTTTCAGATTTCGTTAAAATCTCTGAATAGTTTTGGAAGGTTAATGGTTAAGTATAAAAGAGAGGGATAACTCCTTTTAAATTATATAAATGCTAAATAGGTTTTTATTAAGAATTATCGGATTTGCTCTGAATTTTGGATATGGATTTTTTATATGATAAAGCATGTCTTTGATAGTATAGGAGGTTCAATGATTAAGTATAAAAAAAGAGGAAAGGTGAGAGCTGTTTCCCCTTCTTAATTTTTTTTCGAACGGAATTAACCCTTGAAAATATAAGGCTTTAATGTACAATTGGTATTTGTAGCCTGTGAGCTCAATGCCATCTGTTTAACTGGGCAGTATTCTTTATTGTCATTTGAATCAGATTTCGTCTTCATACCCATGTGCCATTGTTGCATTTTCCGTAAAAAAATGGGCTACTCACTTGTTTTCCTTCTCAGTGTGGCATTATATCTCATCGAGTGTGCATCATTCTGCGCATTTAGGCAAACAATTTCCCAAGAACTGTTGGAAAATGTTTCATGATCTATACTTAATACATGATTCTTTCTCCCGTTTTAGATGCATTTTCGTAATTATGTAAATACATAGCACCTATAGTCATTGTTCTGTCCATCTGTTTTGCTTATAACAGCACAAAAACTATCCAACCAAATTGTTTGGAATTTAAAATATATAATTGCTGCATAATTTTGTCAAATCATTTCAAATTTTATGAAAATCAGATACATTGAGGACAATCCAAAGTATTCCATTACATTATGGCCAATGGAAAAAAATTGTTTCAAGTGCATTTTAACCACTTCACCGGCGACGGGTATAGGGAAACAGTGCATTAACCCCCATCTTATCTCGGGGCAGACGGTGAAGTGGTTTATGATGTTATACTCTTCCGAACACAATAAAATTTATATGCATCTATGAAGTATGTACTAAAATATACATTCTGTATAATCTGTGGTTCAAGGAATATTTGTTATTAATTTACAAGGCTATACAAAAGTATTCCAATGCGTAATAGTATAGAGAGAAAACATTGCTTTTGGGGCATTTTAATTATATTAAACTTGAGGTTTACTACAAGTTAGTTCCTGTATAATAGACAGAAGATAATATTTGTGGAAACACCCAAATGATTTTGGCTACTATATTGTATACAGTCTTCCCCACTTGATTGGGTTATGGATAATCAAATACCCCACTTAATCAAATATAATTCTTCAGAACCAAATTTATCCCTATTTGGTCAATGTTATTTTTCCCCACTTTATACTCTCTGTTTCTGAAGAAAACTATAGTTTGCACACTCTAAGGTATATGCTCTGTCTTAAGCAGGGTTCTCGCTGTCGCTCGCCATTTCTCCAAATTGCGACTAAATTCTTCATTTGGCAAGTAAACAAGCGATTAGATTCGTGAAATTGCTAGTGCTCAATTTTTGCTAATTCTTTCTTTTCTTTTTTTCTCTTTTCATGATAGATATGCATATATACATGTTTTTAATACATTTGTAGTGGATAGTTGAAATTAGATTAATATCAATCATTGTCGCAGTTATAAAAACTTAGGTTATTTTAGAATATATTGGAAAAAAGGGGGTACATTAAAAAATTAGTTTTTTTTTTTTGTGTGTGTGTGTGTGCTACGTAGCTAATCTATTTTGCTAATACTTTTATCATTTGGCCTTGGCGAATGTTTATTATTTTTAATTAGCCAAATTACTAACTTTGGTCAAATGTCAGCGAGAACACTGGTCTTAAGCATATACCATCTGTTTTCCTTATGACTACACCACTTGCCAAAAAGTTAAAAATCAACAAAGTAACTATAATATCTGACATATAGACTAATTGTAACATTTAATAAAAAAATAGGCTTTTTTTCCCCATCACATGCATCAAATACCAGGACTGAAGAGTCGGTCCGAAAAATGGCCAATTCAGACTCAGATTACCAGCTTGGCTAAATTACTAGTGTTGCTGTTAGATAAAATTATACAGGAAATGCAAGAAAAATAAGGGAAAAAATTATATTTCAGTATACTATGATTGTATACTGAACAGTTCTAAGAGCTTTCAAAGAAAAAGACAAAAAAAAAAATGTTTTCCGTTTTACTAATTTTTCAATTTTACATCCCACAAACCCGAAAAATTCAAGTATCAAAATCTGAAGAAGAAAACAAAACAGAAATTTTACTATTTCGGATCCATTTACTTGTAAAATAGAAATTCTTAAAATTTTGATATTAATTCATGTCCTCCAGAGCAGAAAAAATTCAATGGAAAGGAAAAAATAAATAAAGATGAGAAGTTTACTAGATCTACTAGTGTTTTTAATTAAAAACAGTTTTATCTACAATATACACTGGACAATATAAAGAATCCCTAATTTGGGTAGCCCAATAGAATTAAAAAATAACAATAATAATTCCTTTTATGGATTTAAAATGACATATAATTGATTTAATTACACTTCAAACTATCTAATTAAAAAATGCTGGAGTTGGAGTCGACTTGTTTTTCGGAGGACTTTGACTCTTTTGCTCAAAAATGGGCCTGACTCTGACTCCACTGCCCTGACAAATACTGATGTTTAAATGATATGCAGACAATATGCCTGGTATGAAAAAGGGTAAATTTTTTCTGCAATCAATTAGTTTAATGAAATATTATAATATCTGGACCATTCTCAGATAAAGCGAAATTTAAAGTCCTTGGTTATAAAAGTTGAATTAATAAAATCAAATACGATTGTTTAAATTTTTTATGAACATTTTTTATCAAACATTACAATGTGCATTCATTTAAGCATGAAAAAAAAAAAATAATGATATCAATATAGAAAAAAATTGTAATTTTGTAAATGTTACTACCATGGCTTGTCCAAATTTCTAATTTTTAAATAGAAATCACTATTTTTAAGATTTGGAAAACTTTAGACAAAATGTTATGTTAATTATGCAAATTCCATATCTCTATTTTTAATACATTTGGTATTTTAAATAAAACAGAAACATATCTATTAATTATACATATTTAAAATTCATCCCTAGCATTAGTTGTCACTACCCAGCTCTTCAGTAATGCATAAAAAGTTTCAAATGTCTGTTGTTGTTTTTGTCTTACTTGGAATAAGTTTCTAAAAAAGTTTAATTATCCTAGTTTAGTTTATTTCTGGTTCAATGAAAAAAAAAAAAAAAAAAAAAGTACAATTTCTGTATTTTTACTGATTTTTTCCACCAGAGAAACTATTAAAAGTGTTTTACTTATTTACACATAATTGTGTTGCTAACATTAAAGTTTTCAAATATGTAAAAAAATCATTATATTACTGGGCAAGTTATTTTTTTTAATATAGTAGACTCCCTCAAATCCACACAGCTTGGAACCAGAGCTTGTGCTGTTTTTAGAATTTTGTGGATCGTTTAGAATTTTGTGTGGAATTTTGTATGATTAAATATTCATTATAAAGATGAAATGCGTTTTTCCTAAATTATTTATTGAAACTTGTCTCATAAAGGAAACTTGTCTCATAAAATTGTTACTAATTCATATCCAAATCATAAAATAATGAAATTTTATTTTAGGTTTAGCCAGACTTAACAAAAAAAGCTTAATTAATACATAAATATATTTGGTAAGAAGATTGTGGTTACCAGTGATATCAGCAATATCTACAACTTTTTTAGAAATAAATTTATTCTTCCATCATGAAAAAAACATGAATTTAGTAGCATTAACCAAAATTACAAATTAAAATATGTATGGAATTGATATAAAACTAAAATAGAGAGTCAAGTTTTGTTCCAATATCTGAACTGAATGTTTCATTGTTTACATCCGTAAATTATGTACGGATTTCAGAGAGTTGCGGCTTTTAGGGTTGCAGATTTGAGGTAGTCTGTTATACTTCTGATTACATCACAACACTTTTTGAAAATCGAGGGGAAAAAAAAAAAACACAGTATGAAAATGTATCAACACTCTTTTTAGTACCATATTTTTGTTCTGTGCTTTGCTTATGTACCTATAAAAAATTGCTAAAATTTTTGTTTATTTGTTTCAGGCCCTGAAGATAATTCATTTGAAAAGAAAACTCTGATTTGAGAAAGATTATTTTATGCAATTCTCCCAAACTTAAATCATTGGATAATGATCAAGTCATAAATTTTCATATTCACTTTTATAGATAAAAAAGCTGGAAACAATATATTGTTTAATTGCTTTATTTATTTATATATAATTGTTCCAGTATCTTTAATTTTTTCAAATATGTAAACACAACTGTTTGCAATCCGAGAAAATTATCAAAAACATTTCAAACTAATTTGAAGTGTAGGGAAATTGTTGTAACAACTTGCAATGTTAAGCATCCATTTTTACTTCATTTATCTACAGAAAAGAAAGAAAACAAAATTTTTATTTACTGCCCTTTAATAGACTCTTGACCTATTTTAAAGATGTTTCTGCCTGAGTTCTTATACCATAAAATACTGAATTTAGCAATGTTTTCAAGCATTATGTGGTAAAATGGTTAGTTAGGTTGAGTGTTTGATTTAAACAACAACTCTTACAATTTATACCAAGAATTTCAATTGAAATTCTTGGTATGATGAATATATAACTTATAATGTATGATGAATGTATACCGTAAAAGAATTCCTTAAAAGAGTGTTGTAAAAAACTCCCTCATGTCTAAGATTATTTCTAAATGCACTAAACAACATTACCATATTTACATTACTTCATTCCCCACTGATAATGAGAATACTCGGGATTTTTCTAACTTAATTCTCTTGTGAAAATAAATATTTGCATATGCAGATACAATGTTTAACTAGTTACTGTTAAAACTACAATTTTGGGGGTAACTAATTAAATGCATTTGTGTTTTTAGTTGCAATTTTTTATGTTTAAAAATATTGTATAATTGTTGGTTTTTTCTTTTTGCAAAATATTCAGCGTATCTGTTCTGTGAAATGAAGTTCTTCAAAACATTTCATAAGTTATTAAAATTTAAGTTTCTTTGAAATTTTTTTATCTTTGGAAAAATGCGTGCAGGTATTTATTTTTCTTGTTTTACCAATATCTGATTTTTTGTGTATTTAATTCGAATATCTATTTATTTATAATCATTCTTCCTGATGATGCACTTACCTGCCATTTCATAATTCTTGAACTGAAACAGATAATTTTTCAATTTTGTCAGTAAACCAACATGCTTATCACAAATATTAGCATGAATCTGTAATTTTAATAAAAAGTTACTGCAGCAGTGCATAGGTTAAAAAATAAATCCTTTTTATAGTCATGCTTGCATCCAATATTCATTAAGTATGTCTGACTTAAACAGTGCTCATGATCTAAATACTACTGAGAAGTCTTATGTTTGTGACGTATGTAGTGACAAATTTCCTAGTAAATCTCTTTTAATGAACCATCGTCGAATTTATTCTCATAAGAAAATTTTTAAATGTGAGGTATGCAACAAAAGTTTTTCTAAGAAATTCACTTTACAAATGCATCTTCGTACTCATAACAATGAGAAGCCTTTTGTATGTGAAGTATGCAACAGAGCATTTGGTCAATATACTCACTTAAAGGTACATCTTCGAATTCACACCAATGAGAAACCGTTTATTTGTGAAATATGCAATAAAAGTTTTTCTCAGCGAGCTTATTTGGATTCACATATTTTTACTCATACTAAGGAAAAACGTTTCACTTGTGCCACATGCAAGAAAGGATTTTCTAGGAAATGCTCTTTAAATCTGCATTTTCGCACGCATACCAGTGAAAAGCCTTTCAGTTGTGACATCTGCAATAAGGCATTTTCAATGCAGGGCAATTTAAACAATCATTATAACTCTCATCATACTGAAGTGAAGAAAGCTTTCTTTTGTGATGTATGCAATAGAGGGTTTTCCTGGAAACACAGTTTACAAAGACATCTTCTTACGCATACCAAAGAGAAGCCTTTCATTTGTGATATTTGCAATAAAGGATTTTCTCAGATGAACACTTTAAAAATGCATTATACACTTCATACCAATGAAAAACCGTTTATTTGTGAAATATGCAATAAAGGTTTTTCTCGACAATATTATTTAAAGGTACACTTTGTAACGCATATTAAGGAAAAACCTTTCATTTGTGCCATATGCAATAAAGGGTTTCCTAGGAAAGGGAATTTACATCAGCATTTTCGCACGCATACTGGTGAAAAGCCTTTCAGTTGTGACATCTGCAATAAAGCATTTTCGTTGGAGGGCAGTTTAAACAAGCATTATAACTCTTATCATACCGAAGAGAAGGCTTTCATTTGTGATGTATGAAATAAAGGGTTTTCTGTGAATCACAGTTTACAGAGACATCTTACGCATATCAATGAGAAATCTTTTGTTTGTGATACCTGCAATAAAGGATTTTCACAGAAGAGCACTTTAAAAATGCATTATATCCTTCATACGAAAAAGAAAACTTTTGTCTGTCATGTCTGTGATAAAGGATTCACGTGTATGGTGAAATTAAATCTACATCTTCATAAGCACACCTCTGAGAACTGAATTTTTATTTATTTTTTTTCCTTTTGAAGTCATATATATATAAATATAAATATATATATATATATATATTAATTGTCATTAAAATACAGTAGAATTTCGGTAATTTGACACTCTACAAAAATATTACATCGAATACATATTCTTTTTTTTATTTATTTATTCTAAAAATCGTTTACATATTATGACTTTTAAACCATACAATATATAAGAATAAGTAAAGATGTACTATTAAATATAAATTAGACATCACATATATATTTAACAGATGAACAACTCCATTAATAAAGTGTCATTTATTTCTAGATCAAAGAGTTATAATTGATAAGGAATTTGCTGAGACAATGAGTTTTTTGAATTCAAATGATTTTGAGAAATATAAAAATTCAATGCAAGAACTATTTGTAAATATGTATTGTGATTGAAAGGCATGAAATAATGTTGACGTAAGTCAGTTTTTGTTAAAATGCTTCAAATGTGAAAACTCCTTTTCAAAAATGTTCACATTTCATGAAGTAATAATAATAAATATATAGGGTAGGGTGGGATGGTGTGGCATATTCTTTACAAATTTAAGAAAATCGACTTTGTTTGACACAAAATCGAAAATTTAACTTTATAGAATGCAAAGTGAAACACTTTTTAATCTCCCTCAATAATATAGAGTCATAACATGCAAAAGCTTTTTTATAATTAAAGAAATTGTAAATTTCAAAATGTGTCTCATAACTGTCTACTAACAGAGAGATACGTGACAGCAATAAAGCAAGGCTTCCTTATTTGCCCTTTTATAGGCACGAATAATCTAGTGTCGGTTAGATATACAATCAAACAGAGATTGTAGGTTGATAATGTATGTAAATGCCACAGTATAAAATTCCAGTATCTTCATTATTGGAATGAAAATTCAGGATTGTCAATTATAGATGACATTAAAAAAAATCATCAATTCAATTTATTTATACTTTAAAGTAAATGAATGTATTATCAATGTTATAATTAATATATTATCCTCTAAAACAGTTTGCATATTAGCAATTTACATGCATCTTATTAAAAAAGGGAGGAATTGGACATGTCCCATTCCTTCCCACTTCTTTGTTTTGTCTTTAACTCCTTTTATAAGCAAAAATTCTACTTTGAGCATTAGTTTAAATTATAGATAACATACAGTATAACATTCCATATAAAAGGAAACTACTACATCTTTGCATAAACAAGTCATTAATATGTGGAAAGCATAAAAAGTGTATGAAGCAAGTTTACTTTTGATTCTTGAAATAATCTTTTTCTGTATACAATTGCAAGTTTATACATACAGATATACCAGCTTTGTAAGGTCTTCAGTTGGCAGAATGCCAAGCCGATTCCATTCAGACTTTGGGGTTAATAGCCTATGAGGCCGAGAAATTATATTAAATATTCTTTTCTATTTTTTGTTCCGAGTGAAATTTTAATTTAAAATAAATAGATTGTGGACCTATTATTCGTTCTCGGAATAATCTTTCCAAAATATATATTTTCTCCTGCATTTTTGTGAATTTTAATAAAAACATGTCTTTTTTTTTTTTTTTTTTTTTTTTTACATTTATATTTATGGCTAAACGCTAAAATACAGTTTTAACGACTGCTTAGCATCTGACTTGGCGGCTATGCAAGAAATTCGCCAATTCTAACAACCTAAATATTCAGGGCACTTGTGTGTCATATACTCACTGGGATTTACTTAGCGCCAGAATGGCGTTATTTTGCCTAATATGGCAACCCTGATATTGTTTATTTTTTGATAAATTGTTTATTTACCTTATTTTTTTTTATTATATAAAATGTTTTTTGCTCTATTGTTATTTGTTTTTAAAATTTATTATATTTAAAAATTGTTTTATTTATTGTTATTTTTTTTAACAATAGAAAATAATTTAAAAATGTATATTTAACCAGCATTCGAAAATGAGGTTTTCGCCAAATTGACGTTAGAATTTTTTTTACCAAACCTTGCGCGTATATGATATCTGCGTCATTTCTCATTTTCATATCCAATGCATGCAAATAATATAAATAAATAAAGTACACAATAATGTAAAGAAACATATTTTAAAAATTGCTAATCTGGTATGTTTTAAAATCACGCCATGTTGCCGTTACTTCTAAAAAGATTAAGTTGCGCTATATTGCGAGTGAAAAGTTATTAAGCTAAATTTAATAATCATACCTTTAAATCGTCTTTTTTATTACACTTGTCTTTTTATAACTTATTTCGTGTAACAGAATTGCAATGCAATTTTAAAAACAGATAATTCAATTACAGAAACAAAAAGGTATCCCCCCCCCACCCAAAAAAAAATCTCGACACATCTAGGATTGTTTAATAAACAAACTCATCTCGAGATGGTACTAACTTCCCCATTTTTGACATGGACTCGCTCTTTTCGCCCATGCGCAGTTTTATCCAGGTTCCTCTCAAACGTGGTTCATCAGTATGACGATTTTTTCACTGAAGATTGAAACTAAAGATAAAAACCTATGGTCCCATTATTCCCACTGTCCCACTCCACTCCACTCTTCCCTAATTACTGTGGTATTCACATTGCTGTGTTTCTATTTTAAATAACTTTAATACATACATTGAAATAAAGAGGGTTTTTTTAATGTTCTTTCTTGATTTATTGACAATTACTTATCATGTATTATCTTCCTGTTCTTATAGAAAACAGAAACCTTTCATATGTGAGTTATCTACAAGGTTGTTATGGTACCTGGAAAACCTACACAACCTGGAAGACTTGAGGAATTTTAATATTTATTCCATACCCTTGAAAAGTCATGGAATATGATAAGATTTCATATAACATTGCAAAGTAAAAGATCTTCGAAATAGTCAGTAATAGTCAGAATCTTCGTAATAGTCAGCTTGCTCTGTCAAGTCTGCACACTTTGGGGACCGGGGGTTTGGCAGATTATAGATCATCCCTTTGTTTATAGTTTATTTTTAAAGTATGACTAAAAACTAGAAACCATTGCACAAAAATTACAATGGGAAGAAAACGTAATGCAACATTGGTTGATTATATTTAATTAATAAGAAATATTAAAGAAATTTTAAATTGTATATACAGTCAGAATCATTTATCTGAAATGATTGGGGGTCAGATGTATTCCGGATAACTGGTTTTTCTGGTTAAATGGTTGGGCATTAAAGCAGCATCCATTTGATAAGCTTTATAGAATATATTTGGTTGTGGTATTACTTCTAATTTTAAATTAATTATTAGATTACTTGAACTAAGAATCAGAGGCAAGTTAAGAGTTTGAAAGAAAATAATTTATTGAAATTCCTTGGGAACAAAACTTCTTCTGTTTTCTCTGCATCAATGTTGAATTCAGGGGGTGGCTCCGGGGAAGGGGGACATTTCTCCCCAGAAAATTTGAGATTTTGTGTTTTTAATGGTCAAAAATTGCAATTCCCCCCCTCCCCCGGAGAAATGTGTCTGAACTCAACACTGCTGTGCATATAGGTGAAATCATCTACAAAGTAACTATAATGCTTTTATTTCAAATATAATATTAGATCTGTTATCAAACTATACAATTGTTTCAAGCAATGCATATGTCAAACTAACAGTGTATACTTTTTTCTACAAAGATTCTAACATCAGTCTATTAGAAACACCATTCCGGATAACTTGTTTTTCTGGTTAGCTGGTTTTCTGATAAATGATTGTGTATTGTAATACAAATTTTAAATATTGACACAACAAAGTGATAGTTTCAGTTTGTTGTCAATAACTTTTTACTGCAGTTTATGAACATTCATTACTTTCTAAACACAAATAAAATTTTTTACTCAAAGAAATTTAAATAATTATAACCAGTTTATATTTAAATATTTATTAATTGGAAAATTGATTACCAAAAAAAAATATATGTCAAATTATTTTCATGAATTTAATTGTAAATTACAATTTTCATTGGTTACATTCAAGTATCTTGTATGGATAATAATCAGTGTACTTCACGCAGTTGATTGTACTGATAATATTCCACTTTTCGGAAAATTTCATTAAAAGAACATTTAAATTGTCGTTTTTCTCTAATTTTTTTTTCTGCTTTTTAGGACACCCCTACTAAATAAAAACACATGAGTAAGTGTGATCGAACACTGAAGGTTTTGTTTAATATACAGTCGAGTCTCTATATAACGAAATCCACCGTTCCAGTAAAAAATTTGTTATATAGAAAAATTCGATGTATAGAGAATGATGTTAAAAATCGTATTTAATATGTGATATTTGAACAAATATTATTTTTAATCTTTTGTATTAAGTATTTGAAATATTTAAAAGTAAATATTAACCTAACATATTATTTCTTAATTATTTAAGTTGTTTCAAAAAAGAGAACAGACATTTATTTGAAAGCTTAATGAAAATCAAATGAGGAAGACTTGCATTAATTTCAGACGAAGAAATCTGTAATTTTTTGTTGTTTTGATTTTTAAATTGTTACGCTCTCTCCCCCCCCCCCCCCTAAAAAAAAATGGGCTCAACTTTTAGCAAGGGATGAAAAATTGTCGTTAACATTTTCCTCCATTTGAAGGCCTCTCTTATGCGCTTTTCATTGATTCCTCTCTTACGTGTGTATCAATCCAATTGACTTTGTTTTGAGAAGGATGCGGAAAGGTGTGTGGGAGGTGGGATGAATTCATTGAATTTAAAGAACAAGGAGAGAAGTAATATAAAAAAACCTCAGCATTGACGATAAATCAAAAATAAGTGATGGAAAATTGATTCCATATGATTTCGAAGCTTTTTAAAACTGAATAAATTAAGACCAATTTATGAAAAAATTTGTTATATGGAGATAGATATTTCGTTATATAGAGACTGTTTTTAATGTAATCATGCGAAAAGGGGACCGTTCCTACTAAAAATTCGTTATATAGAGAAATTCGATGTATGGAGTTTCGTTGTAGAGAGACTCCACTGTATCTTTGAAAATATTTAATCCTTTATCCCTTTAATTGTCTGAGTGAAGTGAAGGCTAATACATAGCCATGAACTGATATTAAAAATCAAGCATAATTCTTTGATCAAGCAAATCTGAAATAAATGATGTTGGATTTCAAGGTACCTATGAAGGTAACCTACAGAATGCACCTACTATCAAAAATTAGTTCCACATAACTTAAAAATTATATTAAAAAAACTGATAAAAGCACAATTTATTTGCACACGTCATACAAATTTGGTGTGCGTTACTTCTCACCGGCTGAATGTTTTTGTAGACAACCGAATTAGAATATACGGAGTTAATGAAAAACATTTACACACGTAGTAACATTGAAGTGCAATAAAACATATTAAAATGTATTTAAATTTTTTAAAAAATCTTTTTTTTTTTCTTTTTTTCTATTTAAAAGAAAAAAGTCATAAAAACATGGATTTTAAGATTTTGTGATTCCCAATCGCACTTCTTAAGGGTGTATTCGAAAAAATGCTTTTCCACCTTCAACAGCTCGAAATTTTCTGATACAATTTCAGACACATTTTTAAAAGTAGAAACAATGTATCTTGCTGAGGGGATTTTTGAAGAGACGGTTAAGGTGCCGTGTGATGTCATTTTGCGCTCAATTAATTAGAATTTGATTGATAAATAATTATCTTCTCAGTATGACCCGTTTTTTGTTCACAAATCTCCCGCTTCGGAAAAATCGGTTCAAAATGCCGTTTTTGATTGCTTTTTTTTTTTGCAATATTTTCTGCATTTACCAATGAATTGACAATCACGGCATTTTGAGTACTTTCTGAATAAGACAATTTGCCAGTTTGATGCATATGAGAGCAAAAATGAATTTAAAAATAAATCTGAAAATAAGCAGTTTGAATCGAAATACACCCTTAATCGGCCAAAGAATATTTTATACTTCACATGTTAAAATTAAAAAACATATGTTTTAATAAAATATTTCGATTTATGACATCATTTCTCCTTATTTTATTTATTTTTATAACTCGCTTCTTTTAATTTACATTTTGTTTGTGTGTAAAACCAAGTTCTTGTGACTCATTTTTTGTCGCAGATGTCATATGCACACAAGATTTGGCGCAATTTTTTTCTACCATTCATTTGGCGAAAACCTCATTTTCGAATACTGGTTACATACACATTTTTAAATTAATTTTTATTATTTTATAAAAGGAATTTACAATAAAATAATAATAATAATTAATAACTATAGAAATAAACAATTTATATAACTTTAAAAAAGAAAATGAAAGTAAATAAGCATTTTACTAACAAATACGTATATGACATTTGTGCCAATTTTTCATCCATTTCCTGTTTACATAAAGAGCTTTTGGACGAGAATCCTTTGCTAAATTCTTTTACCGCTAGTTTTTCAAACAACAAAAAAAAATTTTTTTTTTGGGGAGGGGGGGGGGGGTAAATGAATCACAAAAATGTTTTGATTAAATAAGGTTATTTTACAATAAAAAATAACTGGTGGGAAGAATAAAATATTCTGGGCACCTAAAGTAGCACATATACCAGTCGCTCTTCCCCAAGGGGTTAATGCAGTGTAGTGATGGGTGATTTCGATTTTTTAAATCGATTTAATCGATACTACGGCCAACTCGATTTAATCGATACTTTAAAAATTTTAATCGATTTCTCTGAAGGTAATATAATTTTCATTTTCCTCCAAAAGTCGAAGATAAAATAGACGGATGTGCCAATTCCAAAATTTCAGCGTATTAGTTTCTAAGATAGAAGAATTAAAGAAACCTCAGAACCCTCTCCCCCTCCCCTGCAAAATAGCGTTTTTTGTTGAGTGATGTACACCAAAAATTGATCAGGATCAATTTTTATTACGTACCAGCTGAATCTGAATTTTGATGAAAATCCGTGAAAGCGCAAGATACAGCTATTGCGAAATCATAAAAATGCAGCATATCAGCGCCACCTGTAGGGCAATTTGCACCAAGAACTAAATAACACTAATCTATGTCAGAGATTTACTGAATCTTAAATTTGATGAAAATTCGTTCTTGAGATAGCGCTATTGCGTTAATCATGAATAATGCAGTATAGCAGCGCCATCTCTTAAAAGATTTCCACCAAAATGTAATTAGCATCAAATAATATCAAGGACTAATTGAATCTAAATTTTTATGGAAGTCCGTGCATTAGTTCTTGAGATAAAGCTAAAATGGAAACAGGGGCGTGCGAAAAGAGAACTGCGTCCGGTTCAAAGTTCCAATTTAGCCCCCCCCCCCCTATTAACTTTTTCTTGTGATAGGCTAGAAGTGATGTTAGTAGTAAAAATTTGGCGCCCCCTAAATTTCCGTGCTCAGAACGACCAACGACCGCTTCCTTTCGCCCCCCCCCTTTCACATGGCGCTGAGTGGAAATTGTGAAAAATTCAGTATAGCAGCGCCATCTGGGAAGCTATATACATCAAAATGCAAAAAACATCAATTCATGTCAAGGACTAACTGGATCTAAAATGTGATGAAAATCCGTTCATTCGTTATTCAGTTATAGCTGTTGCGCAAATCGCAAAAAATGCAGCATAGCAGCGCCACCTGTTAGGCTATATACACCAAAAATTAATTGGATTCAGTTTATATCAAGGTTAAACTAAATCCAAAGTTTTGTGGAATTCCGTGCATTTGTTCTTGAGATAGAACGGTCAGAAATTTTCGTCGTATACAGACTCACAGAGTGACAGACACACACACGCACACACACACGCAGACAGATATTTCTTAAAAACCATGAAATCGTGTTAAAGACCTTCTAAAATATATAAATCCATCGAAAATGGGAAGTCAAAATTTTTCAC
The DNA here is from genome assembly GCA_964019185.1 of Maratus speculifer. NCBI lineage: Eukaryota > Metazoa > Arthropoda > Arachnida > Araneae > Salticidae > Maratus > Maratus speculifer. Next base: position 74,226,288 of record OZ025303.1, read on the forward strand.
GAATTTAATACTCTCTTCTTGTAAAGTTACAAAAGAAAGTAAAAATGTAAAATCGATTCTGCCCGTAAGATCGATCTTTAGATTCGATTTCGATCTTTAGATTCGATGTCGATCTTTAGATTCGATTTCGATCTTTAGATTCGATGTCGATATTTAGATTCGATGTCGATCTTTAGATTCGATTTCGATCTTTAGATTCGATGTCGATCTTCAGATTCGATGTCGATCTTCAGATTCGATGTCGATCTCTAGATTCGATTTCGATCTTTAGATTCGATTTCGATCTTTAGATTCGATTTCGATATTTTTTTCTTTTTCTAGGCTAAATCAGTGTTGAATGCAGTTATTTTTCTGCGACTCCGGAGGAATGCATCATGTTTTACAGCTCTGTAAGAGAGGGGGAATCGCAATTTGTGCATTAAAAAGGATAAAATCTCATAACTTCTGGGGGGTGGGGGTAATCCCCTGCGGGCCACCTCATCAATTCGACACTAGATTAAATCGTTATATTTTTGTTTAGAAGTCCAGTTATTTGAAGTATTAGTTTATTATGTTTTATTTTTTACGCTCGTCTCTTATACCCCCCCTCCTTCCGCGTCAGTTTTAACTTACAGGGCCGTTCGAAATATGCATACAGTTTTTAAAATGTCCAATTCTCGGTCTATTTTATTTTAGATCCACATTTTAAATCCTGGACAAAAGATAAATAAGGGGTCGCCCTTCCGCCAGTTTGGGGTTTATCTGCGCCCCGCCGGGGGGGCATATTTTTTTTTGTTTCTTCAAAAGAAACAACAAAAAAATTGAGGGGGGGGTCTTGCACCCTCCCCCAATATACACCTTAAAATTTCGCTCATTTAATTCTCTACCATTTTTAACTTAAAAGTGTAAGCTACATGGCACCCCGAGAGCTGTGGACCCCCATCCCCCTGTAGATCACTTACCTAATTTTGCTTATTTCTTCACTTAATTTCAATCTTTAAAAGGCTATAACTTTGCTTCTATAGGAGTTACAGTGATGAGAAAAATTCTAGTATAGCTAACCATTTCTCGCCGTTCTTATTGCTATTCCAGTTTCCCGGTTTCCCCTATAGGACCTTTTTGGGGCGGGGGGGGGGGCAGAGGGGTTTTTTCTCATTTCTTGATACAATATGTCTATTAAAAGCTTATGCTTCATACATTACAAATCTAGCATAAGAAATTTTCTCCCATCATTTTAGGTCACATTACGGACCCATAATGTGTTAAAATTTTAATTTTTCAAACTTCTTCGGAAAAAAAAATATTGATACATATTAGCGAAACTGGGGTTCGAACCCGCAATCGTTTGATTGCACACGTAATCCCTAAGCTTATTGGCCACCGAGTACTCAGCAGCGCTATTATTTCTTTAGATTGTCATCTTTAAATTCGCAATACCTTTTGAATGGAATGTCCGATTTGAATAATTCAAAAAGTAATCTACAGATATTGTAACAGGCATTAATACAAAAGGATTTATTTGGATAAGGATTAAAATATCGATAGTATGGTCTAATTTTGGTTGGTGTATTTATCGCGTTTTAAAATGTAAGAAAGTAGTTATAGTGAGTTAACTACAATAGCTGGACATATGGTATCGCGCGGTTTTTTTTTTATAGAGATTAATATATTCTTTAATATTATAGAAACTTTTTTATTCATTTAAAAGTATTTCCTGACGATTCAAAATTATATATCCTAACGATTCAAAAAATACGCATGTAATTGTTCAAGGTTTCACTTCTATCGGCACTCTGAGAGTGCCACTATTTTTTTTTCATGTTCGCCCGTCCTACCTCCCCCCCCCCCTTCCTCACCAACCTTAAACCTCAACAAAAGATACATTTGGGCCGGGGTCGCCCTTCTGTCCGTTTGGGATTTACCTTGCTCCCTGGGTGGGGGGCATATTTTTTGTTTCTTCCACACCATCTCATGTAACATATCGTTATAAAGCTTTTATCTCCTCGTTTTTTTCTGTTACTACCCCTCTCTCCACCTAGTTACATGCTCTTGGCACTTTTTATAGTTTCAAAGAGTGCATGTTCCCCGCAGGCCACCCCATGAATTCAACACTAAGTTAAACACTATATTTCTGTTTAGGAGCTCAGTTATTTGGGTTATTAGTTAATTTTTTTTTCAAGTTCGTCCGTTTTAATCCCTCGTCCCCCCCTCCCCCCCCTCCTTCCTCGCCAATCTTTACTAAATGGGCCGTTCAAAGTATGCATGCAATTTTTTAAATTTCCAATTCTCGTTCTATTTTATTGTAAATCCTCATTTTGAAACTTCGACAAAAGATACATTTGGGCTATGGTCGCCCTTCCGTCAAGAGTGGGGTTTACCTGCCCCCTTGGGAATGGGTCATATTTTTTGTTCTTCCAAACTATCTCGTGTAACATTTGGTTGGCATTAGAAAAAAAAAAAGTTTTTTTTTTTTTTTGCCTATACTCCTTGTTCCTCATCCTAGTTACACGTTCTTGGCACTCTTTATCCTCGGTTTAATGCCAAGTTACTCAGTGTTGTTATTAGTTGAGTTATGTCTCTCAAATTTGTGAAAGTTTTTGTGTAAGTGACAATCATAAGTGACAATTATTTTAAAATTTAAAATTCTTATTACCCGACTCTAAAATCTGCAATAACTTAATTCTATGCCTCCCTAAATGGTGATGGGGGGTGGGAGGCGGTAATTACGGTCCTGCTGATTGTCTAAGTTTTGGAATTAGTAATTTGGATCGTCTCTGTGTGAACCTGAATATCAAAATATCGATTCTAGTATCGATTCTAGAACTGAGAAATCGATTCTTATTATGATCGATGTTGTTTTATACGATATCGATTTTAATCGATTCTCAAAATTTCCAGAATCGCCCATCACTAATGCAGTGTTGCCAGATTGTCAAAAGCCAATTTCCCCAAAATTTCAGAAATTTTCCCCAAATCAGGGTTTTTTTTTCAGAAAAAGTCCCCAACGCAATTTCTACTCAAAAAAGTAAATTCTCAATTTTCAATTTTTCGTTATAAAATTTTTTTAAACAAATTTAAACTTGAATTTTTCCTCAAATCAAACATTTTTTCGAAAAAATTCCCCATTTACAAAAAAAAAAAAAAAAAAAAAAACCATTTAAATTCAATAGAATTTTGCATGCATATATTCGCAGCTAATCGATGAGAATAAGAAATACATTTTACAACTACGAACTCGTTTATACTTATTTAAGTTATTGACAATCGATGATGCTGGCCCATCATTACAACAAATAAAAGTTTTAAAATTGTTTTTATTTTTGTTGCTTAAATCTGTGAGAACGACCACGAGAATAATGATTTATATCTATTATTTCTGTAGTTTATTTTCGTTTCCAAATTAAAAACGAATACGAGACATATCCAGTACTGGCAAAGTAAAAATTTAAACTGCAAGAACACTTCCCCAAGTTTGTCCCCAAAAAATTCCCCTGAAGGTTCAAAATTCCCCGAAATGGGGACAAAATCCCCAATCTGGCAACACTGGGTTAATGATTATGTTTTATTTCCTGTAGAGAAATAAGCATTAGATTAAACAATGAGTATGAGTCAATCCTCTATATCATTCATTTGGATACATTAACGAGTATGTTCTTTTTCTTCTTCAGCTTCAGACTCAGTTATAATTGTTTTTGTGTGTATTAAAATTTGACAAGGATAATTTCATATCATTTATTTGATTAAGAATTATTATTCATTTGAATAAGTTGATACTCCGAATAGCGTGTAAATTAACTTTAAGAGTCAAATGTAAAACATTTAATTGCATATTATGTTCTTCTTTAACACTAGAACAGCCGGAAATTTTATCCAAATGTTCTAAAAATATACACCAGAATTTTTATTTAGATCTTTTTAGCTTATTTATTTAACTTCTTTATTTGATGTGGTACATGTTCAACTTACTTTAGAAAGACATTACTGGTTCAAATCGAAATGTTTTTAATTGTTA